>JAZGTL010000012.1:4002500-5202500 GCA_037349345.1 Oemleria cerasiformis | reverse complement strand
GCGCTGGGAGTTGGCGGTGGGCACTCAATTACAGCTGTCGTCTGTTGTTGTAGATCGGAAGGCAAGGAGAGAAGAACAAGATGAGAAAAGGGAGTTTCGTGTGCGTTAATGCGAATCGAAGATTTGGATTTTTATTTTTTCACCGTAATAACGACTTCACTCCGACCAAAGGTTGATGAGTGCTATACTCCACCTTTATCCTTTTCTTTCTATTCTTTCGTTCTTTCAATTTTTTTTACTAAGAGATATGGGAAGGAGACTATAAATTCGGATTTGACATTTTACTAGAGAATTTAATTTAAAATCTTTCATTTTATCTTAAAGAAAAATGATACTAGAGCGTAGTACTAGTGACACCATTTTCTTTCGTATGAAGTGATTTTCACTTTTTCGTACTTCTCTTTCTTTTTTAGATATCCATTTGAGTTAATTAATGAAAAATTAATTGACATAAATAAGTGAAAAAGTGCATAGTAAAGAATAGGGTAATCAATTATTTTCCTTAATTATTTGTCCTTTTAGACCTTACTATTATGGTGAAACCAAATTGTGGTATTTATCTTCGCTCGTAAGTTTGTTGTGTTAGGAAAATAATTATGTTCGAATTTATTGTGAAAATAATCACTTACATGTTTTTTTAAATATCACGCCTCGAAATTCACAATTTGACACTGTCGTATAGTGAAAGTAATCACTATCATATTTGTATTGAGACTAACAATTTACATGTTCAAAAAGTTAAAATTTGTTCGTACCTTATTTGATCAACTTACATCATCCAAAGCAAACAACCTGGTCTGGTCGGCCACATGTTGATCATCCTAGTCCCATCTCAGGCGCTATGTCATCCATCTGGACATGTATCAAGCGTACATTACAGTGCATTTATCCTACAACGAAATATTTCACCAACATCATTTATTGCATTATAAATACAAGGGCATCTCCCTCCAAAGGTAACATGACATTCTTGTCCTTACTCAACCCAAATTACTATTCAGCCATTCTCACTTACTAACTTAAGCATCGTAGAGTGTTAGGCCACATTACACCGGTGTTCCTCCATTCTTCCTTCTTTCTTACAAATAAAAGGTCAACCGAGAAGACATCAACATTTAGGATTTTGAAAAATATATATGTCATTATTTTCACAGCAAATATATATAATTAAGAAAGGAATAACAGGCTTTTATTTTTCTTTGGTTTGTTATTTTTTATTGATTTTTCTTTTATTTACTCTATGGTGAAGTTGTTAGTATGGTAAGACTAATTTTTCATTTTGTACTCTAAAATTGTACCTTAGTTTTAGTTCAGCCAATTTATCATCTAGATTATTATTATTAATAACCAATTCATCCTAATATCGTATTTACTCACAATTTATCTATTTATAAAAAAATATATAAGTTAATTATTTTTTTGAAAAAAAATCATTAAATATGATTTATTATGAATAATTTTATTTTATCTATTATTTATTTTATTTTTTATATAAGAATATTGAGAGAGGATAATTACATTATACAAGGGTATCGACCTCACCGGAAACCTCTCACATAATATACGAAGAAGAATATCACTAGACTATAGCATTAAACGACATTAATAATTTTTGTCTAAATGATGCATTCTCTTTTATGAAATCTGATAAATTTAAAGAAAATTTCGATGAAATATTGAAATATGACTACAAAGGAGATTGAATATTGATAAAATTGGCTAGGTAAAATAATAAAAATCCAATATTTCATTCGCATTAACACACCTCCTCTCGTTTTTCTCTCTTTTGGGCATTTGAACTTTAGTAACGGCAATGATACACTAGTTTTTGGGATTTCTCAGCCATGGCGACTCGTACAAGGGGATGTCCGCTGAAAACATCAGGGGTTTAATTGTTGCTTTGTCTTCAAGCTTATTTATTGGCACTAGTTTCACTGTGAAGAAGAAAGGTTTAAAAAAGGCCGGGGATTCTAGCATCAGAGCTGGTTCGTAATTCAAAATGCTTATCTTTAGAATTCAATTTCTCCCCTTTCGGCGGTTCTGATGTGGTTTGTCGTCAATGGAGCAATTGGGTGTTTGAGTTTATATTTAAATTGTTTGGATTTTCAAAATTTACAGCGAATTGAGTGGAAATGGAAAATGGATTCAACTGTAAATACAGTCCAGATTGGTGTTGAAGGTGTTTTATTTAGTGGATTGATGATGAAAAAATTTAGACCCTAATTTGTGTTTGGTATTGGTTTCTGGTTGTTAACTTGTTGGCCCCATCTCGTGTTCTCAACTCAACCACGCTAGTGCTCTAGCGGACAAACTGTTTGAGAAAATGCCACAGTGAAAATTCATTGAGCTTCGTTACTTTTTAGCGCTCATAGAATGCACCTTCTGTTGTAGAGCAAGATTTCTTGGTGTTAGGGGTCAATATTGGATCACCACGACGATGAGTATAAGATGGCCAAGGCTTCTAACTCCCACAAACCTCTCTCAGATTATACGAAAGCAGAAAAATCCATTGACAGCTCTCCAAATTTTCAGCGAAGCTAAATGCAAGTACCCCAATTACCGTCACAATGGTCCAGTATATGCCACCATGATTAGCATACTCGGAAACTCAGGCCGAATCACTGAAATGAAGCAATTGATTAGTGATATGAAAAACGACTCCTGTGAATGCAAAGATTCAACTTTTGTTTCTGCAATTAAGACATATGCACGAGCTGGGTTGCTGGACGAGGCAGTGTCTCTTTTCAAGAACATTTCACAGTTCAACTGTGTGAATTGGACGCAATCTTTCAATACCCTTTTGGAGATTATGGTGAAAGAGTCCAAGCTTGAAGCAGCTCATCGTATTTTCAAGGAGCATTGTATTGGGTGGGAAGTGAGCTCTAAGGTTTGTTCTTTGAATTTGCTTATGCTTGCTTTGTGTCAAGAGGGTCGTTCAGACATTTCCTTGCAAGTTTTCCAGGAGATGGAATATCAGAATTGCATTCCGGATAGGGAAAGTTACCGGATTTTGATGAGAGGATTGTGTGCAGATAAGAGGCTTAATGAGGCAACCCATTTGTTGTATTCAATGTTTTGGAGAATTTCGCAGAAGGGTTGTGGTGAGGATGTTGTTATTTATAGAACCTTGTTAGATGCCTTGTGTGATAATGGGCAGGTTGAAGATGCTGTGGAGATTCTTGGTAAGATTTTAAGGAAGGGGCTGAAGGCTCCTAAGCGGTTTTGTCACAATCTTGATCTCAGTTGTTATGGTTATGGCGAAGACACTGGAGGTATTAAGCGTTTAATCAATGAAGCTCTGGTGAGAGGTGGAATTCCCAGTTTGGCTAGTTATAGTGCAATGTCAATTGACCTCTACAATGAAAATAAGATCGGTGAGGCAGACAAAGTGCTAAAGGAAATGCAAGATAGAGGATTTAGGCCAACATCTTTGGTTTTTGAAGCCAAGGCGGCTGCATTCTGCAGGGAAAGAAAAGTTGTTGAAGCAGTGGAAGTGATTGAAAAGGAGATGGTAGAGGCAAATTGTGTTCCAACTGTGAGAGTGTATAGTGTTGTGGTTAGAGGCCTTTGTAGGGAAGGGCAGTCGGTTTTGGCCATTTCGTATTTGAAGAAGATGGAAAAGCAGGTGGGTTGCGTTGCAGACGAGAAAACTTATGGAATTTTGGTTGATGGGCTTTGTGATGAGAGTCGATTTCTTGAAGCGAGTCGAGTATTGCAGGAGATGTTGATTAAATCACATTGGCCTTGTGCTGAAACTTACAATAGAATTATTAGAGGTCTTTGCTCGATGGGAAGGCAATATGAAGCTGTTATGTGGTTGGAGGAGATGATCAGTCAGGCCATGCTACCAGAAGATTCTGTATGGAAATCATTGGTGGCCTCTGTGTGCTGTAATATGGCAAACATTGAGGTTTGCTCTGAGGCCTATAACCGGCTAAAGAGTTCTTTGATTTTGTTGTAGTTGCCCAGCTGAAAATGGTGAACATGCTTAATTTGTACACATTTTTCTTCCCCTCTTATTTATTTATATTCATCATTTGAGTGTACTCTCTAGTCACAGTTACCAGTTAAACTTTTGAAACTTAAAGGGTCCAAATCTCCAACTCCGGAAATGCCAGTCTATACAGTCCAACAAAATTGCATTTTGGAAGCTCAAGAAAGATGAAAGCTAAAAAACTTGCCTGTAGTTCTAAGGTAATCTCGAATATACGCCAGGAAACAAAGTAGCTCTAGTACCTAATATCTCTGGTTGTTCTTTACAGATAAGAAACATCTCAGGTACTTTTACTGAAACTGAGAAGTCTTCACTTTTGTCCAATGGTGTTGTTTTTTCAGACCCAAACATCTGTCTGTGTTTTTTAATGCTAGCAACCAATAATTGCACATGAACTCCATCTGGTGAGAATTCCTTTCAATTATTTTCAGATGACTTACTATCTTCTATATCTTTACATTTTAAATGGTTGATTCTATCAGCCTGTGGTGTGCACTAAATAGCAATACGAAAAAAAAAAAGACTTGATAGGACTTTGAGGAGCTTGTTGAACCACCAGCTACTGTGGAGAATGCAAATAGGAGGGCTTTTTCTAGTTATGTATCCTGACCTTTCTTGGTTGGGTCCAGCAATATACCCATTTACATATGGGAGCTATGATACTTTGACTGTAAAATTATTGTATTAATTTCAAAATCTTGTAGATACTATTTGCAATCTGTTGTCCGATAGCTACATTGGGTTTCCTGGAGTTGTGTTTACGTTGATCTTTTATGGATATAATCAAGCAGGATCGATTCTATGAAAATTTGCTTGTGAGGATATGTTAAACCATATTATCATCTTGTATTTTGCGAGGATATGGGTAAAATCAAAAGGTTTTTTTTGCTTGGTTACAGTTGACAAGTCTTAATAATTTGTTGCTCCGCATTTATGTAATTTTTTTTAAGACAACTCATAATTATCTTTGAAATTCTTTTTTTTATTTTTGAGCCCTTGTACTTTGGATTCATCTCCCAACAGAAAAATCTGTTTAGGATGCAAGAACTATACTCAGTTTCAATTGGGAAATTTCTTACTGTTTCCAACTGCATGTAACTTCATTTGCAGTGATGTTGCTTATGTTGCTTCAAGTGGATCTATCATTGCTGTGACTTGGATATATTAAGTTTCACTCAGTTTGTCTGGATGTTGCTTATGTAATTTCATTCTCATCATAATTGGCTTATGTTACTTCAAGAGTTTCAAGTATTCTGGTAAGTTCTCTTTTTCGCATGTACATATAAGCATTGCTTCTCAGTCCCAGAAATAACAATTTAGTTTTCTACGAATATTATAAGACATCTCTTCTCAAACCTTTAAGTAATTAAAAAGTTTTTGAATTTTGTTTGGCTAGCTTTAATGTTCATCCACGGATGTTTTTTTCCTTTAGCAATTGAAACGAAAATGTCATGTACCTAGAAGCTTTTCAATATTGTAGGAGGAGTCTAATAACTAGCTCTTTAGCTTGGTTGATTCTTCTCTTTGTCTAGGTTGAGGATGATAGGATGTATGTGTACCTGTGGACATTATTTTAGCTAATTGGTTAATTGTCTCTGTTTAAGATATAGATAATAGATGAATGTACCTGCGAACTGCGTGGTATTGTTTATGAGAGTGATAAGCTGGAAGGTTTTGAGTACTTGATGCACGATTCGTGGTTGCAAGAAATGAAGGAGCGGGTCAAGCACAGGCTAGTGATACATTTGACGGCAAGTTTCAATTAAGTCAGGATCCTGACGTCCTTGAAACATGGTTTTCTTCTGGTTTCTTCCCATTGTCTGTGTTGGGCTGGCTAGATGACACAGAAGATCTAAAAGGCTGTTAATCCGACTTCAGTTCTTGAAACTGGGCATGATATTCTCTTTTTCTGGGGGTTGCTTGCGTGGTAATGCACAAAATAACATTGGGCAGCAATGTACTATTTACTAAGGTGCAGAATTTGCCTAAGGAAGTAGCCATCTTGGAAGAATGGCCAACGGAAGGCTTCCAGCAACATTTTTTCAAAAAAAAAAAAAATTTCAAATTAGAGAGCGATTAGTCGCCTGTCCATAATTTGATTGAATCTTTTGTAGAATTAATATTTAACATAATAATATGCGAACAGTTCTAATAATGATAAATACAAAAAGGCAATTTTCAATTTAATGTTTTCTTTCTCTATGTGGTGCAAGAACACCAGTTGGTGGCTAATAGTATAGCTGGTTGAATTCATCATCAGAAACCAGTAGCTAACAATGTACAGTCATGAATCAACAAGAATACATTGGAAGTTTAACAATGGTCCCCCTCGAGATCTCAATGAACAAAGAAAGAATACAAGAAGCTCTCGGCGACGTTGGCGCTTATATTTCCTTCAATTATAAGTCTTCTATTGCATCACACTTATTAACTGTACATGATCACCCTATTTGTAAAGAGTTTGCAGACTAGATCAACTCTATCTGCAGAAGATACAAGTATTTAGAAGAAAAATGCAACAAATAGTCATTGCAATAGTTGAACTGCTGCTATGGATGGGATTTTCTCCCTCAATTTCTGCGTGACTGCCACCCTAACAGTCATTACCCCGGCAGCTGGACCTGTGATACGAACTTTCACTATAGGCTCCTCGATTGTCACAAGTTCAAGAGATCCACCTGCTGCCCCTACTAAGTAGGGTCTAATTTCTTCAAGTACCTGGAAAATTTAGTACATAAATATGTTAGATGACATCCTTGAAATTAAGGGCCAAAATTGCTCAATTTTTTGCTAAGTTGGGCTGGTTTGATACTTTCACATTTGCCTATCAATCAAATACTCATCTCCCCTAACTCCTGAAAGCTTTGTATTCCATCTCTTTCCTCGCTTTTTCTTTTTCTTTCATTTTAACCTTAAAGTATGGTCTGGAAATAGGAAACTAAAAGTTTCATAAAAGAAAAACATAAATCAGGAAATCCCATATATAATACGAAGGCAATAACTCATTGTTGGCAGGTTGTGCAAAATGCAAAATCCAAATCAGTCATCTAAATCAGTCAAATATACAGCCAAGGGTCTGGGCATAACTTTATCTTCATAATATCCCAATTATCAGAAAGCAATCTATACAGAAAAGACATTTAATTTCTTCCTAGAACCATACATATTAGTCAAGTGGAATGAAAGTGGAGTATTGTTTAACAAAGAAAACAACAAGTAATATATATACTGACCAGATTTACATACAAGTATAGAACATATAAAAGGTTGATCAGGAATTTTTTAACCCAGAAATCACCAATTGCAACATGGATCAGCTTCTTAACTGGGGCACCCCGCCGAACCTTACAATCTTTGGGAGGCAGGAAACACTAGCTAATAGTTAGATAGGAATCTTTGAGGCTTTCAAACCTCAGACCACATGGGAGTAAACTAATGGCCTGACCAGTTCCACTAACACCCTGTTGGTAGGTTGATTGAGATTTTAAACTTCTCACACTCAAGCATGACACCGGATTAAAAATGACATCTCCAGCCAAAATTTAAATTATTCTTGAAACATTGCAATCTAAGAAAATCTCCCAAGACTTGTATGCAGGGTAAAGACTAGGTGAAATTATAGAAACATAATCTTCTTAGCGTTTTAATTGCTTGAGCTCCTTGAACTAGTGTGCGAGACAATGGATATCAATATACCAGTCACCCAGGCCCAGAAAATAACTGTAAATTTAATATCCCATGGCACAAGCGCTTGACCCCCCGAGAAATGAAAGGGAAGAAAAATAAGGAGATACAGGGCATTATTACACTCTAGGTAAGCTAAAGAGCAGAAAAATAATTCAAGTAAGCGTGATGCAACGTTTTATAGATATAGTGATAGGTGGAAAAGGTTTCCAGGAGTCCTACAAATTACAAGACAAATCAAACACACAACACAAAACTCCTTTTCCAATTCTTGTGTTGGATCGATTTCCTACATCAAATTTAAATAAACTCAGAATAATTTTTCTTAAACATGAATCCTTTAAGTAGCCATAGTGCAAAATAGCTAATAGACCACCTAATTAAAAGCGCCATGCTATATGAGTGAAAAAGAAAGCAAAATATCAAATTTAAGCTATAAAGGGGAGCGACTAATTCAAAGAACCATTACCTTCTGTATATTTTCTTCGTTCAGCTCAAGCCCTGTTTCTCCATCTGCTATTGGCTCCACCGCAACAATTTCAGGGATTTTTTCCATTAAGCGACGCTCAATACCCATTTTCATTGTCATAACAGAGCTTGGACAGGAGCCACATGCTCCCTGTAGCTTCAAACGCACTACATTGCCTTCAATCTCATGTAAAGCCACATTTCCCCCATCAGAAATGAGATAAGGTCGGATTTCATCCAATACACTTTCAACATTTTCTGCAGTAAGTGGCAATTCAACCGCAGAATTTGGAGTAGCAACTGCCTTAACAACTGTAAAGCGATGAAATTTAGATGACTATCCAACATCCAACTAGGGAAAAGTAAAAAGTGACTCATTGTAAACCTGATACATGGAAAATCTTAACAACATTACAACAAAAAGATTACTATACACACATACACATTGACATGTGATTCAATCCACCTCTACAGCAAACAGTACATAATAAAAGCACACTAAAAGAAAATTTTACAAGTTGTACAATTACTTTCTCTACTCCACTGGTTTCTCTTAAAGGATGGCCTAAGAGGAACTCATGTCCCTACTGAACCTACATATGGTATTAAATTATTCTTCTTATGTGGAAGGAAGAAAGTCTAAATATTTGGGAATCTCATTGATCTTTTCTTATTTGCAAGGCGTCAATAGAAATTAGTATAAGAATTCACATTACTTCTATTCCCTAAATTTTCCAATGACGTGTATTTCTTTGGGCTTCTGTCCCCTAAACTAATCATCACTTCCCACCTAATCCAATTTGGGAATAATTTGACATCATTGTGCTCAATAAACTCAAGCAGCCACATACCTAGACAAGCATGGTAACAATTAACAGCCCAAATTCATGTTACAACAAAGTTTATTGAATAACAAACCATTATATATCTTCAACAAAAACATGTACAACTACATAGTATATGAATTGTTTTCGAAATGCACGTTCAATACTTCAATCAAAGCCTAAAGTTCAGTAAGTAGACGTGTTCGTGAATCGAATTCAGATTAACATAGCTTATCAAAGATTATAGCAAAATATTGAATTTGATAAAAGCCTATACACTCTGCAAAACAGACGTGATTAATATCATATGCGAAGGGAACCAATTTCGGACTGCTCTGAAATTCATTTTTTGACATTGTAATAAATATACAACCCATGCTTACAAATCAAAATCAGAGCAGTCAGGAACAAATTTCTTAAAAATTAAATATCTCCTAATTCAATAAAAACAGCTGACCTAAGCTGCTTGAAGCTGAAGGAAATTGAACCCGTGAACTAGACCGCACCAGATTGTGCCCTCTAGTGAACGATACATGGGAACCTCCTAATAATAAACTCCAACTCTGCATACAAATTTGTTAAGAGCAAATATTAACAACAACAAAAAGCAAATAATTTTATTTTAAAACAAAATTGAAGCGAATTCGAAGAAAACCGTGGAAGGCGGTTGTTGAAGAGCTTGTTGGGGTCTGCAGTACGAGGGTGAATTTAGAAGCATGGCTCTCATCTCTGGTTCGAATCCAAGTTGAGATGGATAAACGGAGGACTCCGAGGATTTCTTTCCAATTAATTATTTTTTGCTCTTCTTGCACTTTCTATTTTGGATTTTCTCAGAAACCAAAGGAGAAGAAGAGGCGTGTCGAGTGTAAAACAATATCAATGAAAAGGAATTCCAGCTCTCTTCTTCCAGGGGATCTTCCTTCGTTTGCCGCCGTTGAATTTCATTTTCTTTCCCTTTCGATTTTATTTTGGCTTTTTACTTTAATTCCCCCACGCACTTACACATATGTCATATTTTACACCATATTCTCATTATTTGTTCAAAATGCACCATCAAATACACAAGTTAGCCCACTCAGATGCTTTTTCGTTACCTTCCGTCCATTTGGCGCCAAGATCATTATGTGGCGCCTACGTGGATTAAAATCAGCTGAATGGGTAATTATAAATTGTGGAATTTCACAATCCAAATGAATATCATCCTTTAAAGCAGCCCGAACCCCAAATCGAAGCCAAATCCCTAAATCGGGTCATCTTCAATCTCAGTACGTTCTTCCCCTTCTCTAATTCCCTGAAGCACAAAATCAGTTGCCCTTCTCACATATTTCCTGTCAGGACCCGTCCCGAATTTCCCCTCGAAACCCGGGAAGAACCCTGATCCCGTCTGACAACCTAAGAAAAGGTTCCCAAAATACCCTTCAATCCTTACAAATTATAATAACAATAATAAATACTTCCTCTTGTCAGACAAGGGACTTAAGCACTCAATAATTCCCGTAATTAACGACCAATCAAATACAACATAATATCAGAGCGTCTAAGTAGGATCAAGAGTAAAATTTAGATATCCTACTCAAATATAATTACACAGCGCAGTCGAAGTACTAATGTCTCAGCCTCGAGATCAATGTTCGCGTCAACTCTACTCAACTGCCTGAAGGGGGTTTAAACACAAAAGTTGTGAGTGGACAAAAATAATCATTTATAAATTCCTTTTCGAAGAAATACCTTTCTTCCCCTCCATTTATAAAATCATGCATGCATAACATAAAACAATTTATCAATAAAAACATCATATGTAAATCACCAAAAATTCTCATTTCTCTTTAAAACCATTTAATTGGACTCACATAAAATCTGTATAATAAAATACCTCGTAATCCACAATTTTGTTTGAAAATCTCTTCAAAGGAGTTTAAAATCATTTGGTTCAATCTGGACACAATTATCTCAAATTCAAATCATTTCGTTCCAACCGCCACATAATATCTCAAATTCACTGTTCCCGACATATTCATAACACACCAGGGTATCCCTTGAGATGTGTTCAAATCTGTACAACTCTGTGTACCATCTGTACTGTCTGTAATATCTGTACTATGCATAGACAGCTTCGCGACCCGGCGGAGCAAGGCCCCTCAACACCAAGGTCCGAACCCTCAACAACTGGCAGAGCAAGGCCCCTCAACACCAGTCAGAGCAACAACAATCATCGGGACGGGAATCAGTGAATCAAATCCATACTTCGAAATCTTTGTTTCGCGGCCTAAGCCAAATTCTTTGAAATATCATTTTATGGCCAAAATCGGTAAAATCACAATTATGAGTCAAAACCCAAATCACATACTCAAATAGTCACCACGTCAAAACGATATCAAAATCGAGTGCAAAATCAGGCCATTTCTCAAAACATACTTTCACTGAAATATTGTAAAATATGTGTCCAGTATCATTTCTAAAATCCAGAAATTCATTGCACCCATACATAACAGTATTTAAAATCAAAGATACATTTATGCATGCATTACAGTTTATAAATCAAAGTCCACTCACAAACCTGTTCAAGCAAGCTCAATCCCGAACTGTACGCTCCCCTGAAGCTCATGGAGCAGTATCGCCTGTGCTAGCCGAAAAATCGATCGGAAGGTCGGAAACTTCCTATCCTCGGTTCGGCTTCCTCCGTGGTCCTCTCCTTCGATGGTTGGTACGGTTGTGATCGTGGGAAGGAGTAGAATATGATTAGTTGATCAAAACTGGAAGTTGGAGCCTTGAAATCAAAGTTGACTTTGTGATTTTCTCTTGGTTTTTCGAAGAGGTTTCGGGTGTGTTTGTTACAGAACACAGAGAGAAAGAAGGAAAATGATAAGGATGAAATGAAGATGGATCAGATAAACTCTGATTTGGGGGTTAAAAATATCTACCCCAAGTCAAAAATTACCAAAATGCCCTTGCACATTTAGACCCATAACTTCCGTCCACGAACTCCGTTTTCCGCGTGCCGCTTGTCTACGAACTCGTGAGTTCGAGACCTACGCAACGGTACCCAAAACACCACCAAAAGTGTCTCGAAACAAAACTTGATTTCCAAGCCCTTTACCAAACAAGGGTAAAATCGTCATTTTACAAAAATAATTACGTAAACCCAATAATTAAAATTCCGGGTTGTTACATTTCCCTTCTCAGTTGCCCTTGTCTCCTTGATAGGACCCCTCCCGAATTTCCCCTCGAAACCCGAAAGGCCCTACTCCCGTCTGACAACCTCTAACACCTCAGTTTAATACCATAATTACCCTTATTGCCTTTAAATATCGTACAAAATTTTACTGGAGACCTGACAAAACCTTCCCCGTACCTGGTTGACCATCAACCACTTGTCAGACGAAGGATACAATGGTAGTTCACAAAACTACCCCTGAGGACTTCCTCAGCAAGCAATACAAAAATAA
Source organism: Oemleria cerasiformis (assembly GCA_037349345.1). Taxonomy (NCBI): domain Eukaryota; kingdom Viridiplantae; phylum Streptophyta; class Magnoliopsida; order Rosales; family Rosaceae; genus Oemleria; species Oemleria cerasiformis. Next base: position 5,190,084 of record JAZGTL010000012.1, on the reverse strand, counting down.
CCAAAATGTCGCTTTCGTGTGAACCAACCACAACTCGTCAATTTGGATCACCACCCACTGACCTCGAAGATGAAAGTATCCTCGCCAAATATCTCAGACACTGGTCACAAATTGTGACACCCTCATCGAAGAAGAAGAGATGAACGACCTTGAAGCAAAAACGTGTTACTGCGGAAAAAAATGAAAAGTGAAGACGTCGTGGACCGACAGACATCCTGGTCGGAGATTCCAAGTTTGTCCAAGTTCTGGGGTAATGAAAATTAATAATTTCGTTTTGTGTGTTGAATTGAGGGTGGATGGTTGGTTTTTGGGGTTCAATTTTACTTCAATTTTGTTCATTAAGCAGGTTTGGATTCTTATCTGGGTTTAGGGGTTCAATTTTACTTGAATTTTGTTCAATTTTAATTCAATTTCTGGGATTGCTGACATTGATTTACTAAACTGGCAAAGTTGGGTTCTTATCTGTTTTGTTTCAATGCAGGGAAGCAATTGTGGGTTTTGGGAATTTTTTGATCATGAAATGTATCATCGCTGCAAGGCGATTATACCTGAGTTGTTGAGGAAGAATGGGATAATGAAAGAGGGATTGAAGAATAGCAGAGCTTGGACAAGGAAGCTATGGGTTGCTCTAATAGTGACCTGGATTGTGTTGATTGTGATGAAGCTTGAAGTTTGAAGTAATTTGGGACTGCCTAACAATCGATATTGTAATGGCTATGTAATTTGGATTTGTAATGTGTGGGTTGTTGTGGCTGTGTAATGGTTATGTATTGAATGAAGTTGGAAGGTTGTTATGCAATTGAAGGAAGGAATGAACTATGAAATTGCACTTGAACTTAAATGAATGAATGGTTCTTTCTTCACTGCTGTTACATCTGAACTTGAACAAATGCTACTTGTTACCATTCTCACAACTCAGAACTAATGCTAAATCAATTTCACATAACAAATAAACATCACAAAACACCTAAACATCACATATACATGCCATTGAAAGCACGATTCATTCCAAAAGAAAAACAGTTGAACCAAATTACATGCCATTGTCTACTTTGCATAAGGAATGAACTAAGATATCAAATGGCATCTAAGGCCAACCATAACTAAATAGAAACATTACTAAGTATAAAGGCCAAATTGCACAAAAACATGACCAAAGAACTAGAAGGCTAAATTGCACAAAAACATGGCCAATTTCACTAGAAGTCCAAACAGCACAAAAACATGGCCAAAGTGAACAAAAACATGGCCAAATAGCAAAAGTACTTTTTGTAACGACCCGGACAAGAAATTAAATTAGTTTGAGAATTGGACAATTTTACCCTCAGTTTTGGATGGGTTCGAGAGTCACTTTTTGACTGGCAGTACTTTTGGGAATTTTTCTTGGGTTGTTGCGTAGGTCTCGAACTCACGAGTTCGTAGACAGGTGGCACGCGGAAAACGGAGACCCGATGAGTTCGTTACGGGTCTAGAAGCTTCAGGGGCAATTTGGTAATTTTGGAAAAATTGGAATTATATAGATGATATTTTTCTCTCTCCTCGAGAGATTGGCCCGTGCAATCTCACTCCACCCGAAGACACCCCCGTGTGAACATCGAAGACCCATTTTCATCGGATGGGTTTCGATCCGATTCGATCAAAACCAAGGTCGGGAGGACCTTCCCCGCGACTCCACGAGTCTTTTGGTGTAATTATCGGAGTGGCAGCACCTCCGTGGGCGACGAACGGAGGAGGGAGGTGAACCGAACCTTCTCGGCCGTTTTCCGGCCAAACCAGGTACGATCTCGGAACTTTGACCTCATATTTGGATTCCTGGTGAAAAGTAGATGAATTTACATGTGTAGATCGTGAAAAACGGTTAAGAAATGAAGAAGTTAGAAAACCTTGAAGTTCGGCCGGAAATGGGGGATTCCGGCGAACCAGACGGCGGCGGAGGTGGCGGTCCGGTCATCTTCTCCGGCCAGCCTCCGGCGACGGCGAGGGCCGTCCGGTCGTCTTCTCCAGTGAGTCACCGGTAACCGGTCGAGTCGAGTGAACCGGTCGAGTCGAGTGAACCGGTCGAGTTGGACCGGGTCAGGTCGAGCCGGATCGGGTTGGACCGGTCCAGGCGCGTGAACACTGTAGCAGGCGCGTGACCGGCGCGTGGCAGCGCGTGGGCGCGTGTTCTGACTTTCCGGTGGCGCGTGGCGGCGCGTGAATGAGGTTTTGGGACGTTCCGGATCAGATTTTGTTGGTTTCGAGGCCATAGGAGTTCATTTAGAGCTCGGTTGGGCAATCCCAGCGGTAAGGATTGACCGTGGAGAGGGTTTTGAGTTTGGAAAGTCAAGGTAGTTGGGTCATTATGGTATAGATGTTCTGAGGCTAGAGCGTACATGAATTTTGGGTTGAATGGTGATGGTAAGAGGACTTTGATTTATAAATTGTAATGTATGTATAAATATCTTCGATTTCATCACTGTTGTGTATGGTTGTATTTATAAATTGTGATGCATGTATTAATATCCTCGATTTAATTACTGTTGTGTATGGTGGTAATTATAAATTGTAACGCATGTATTAATATCCTCGATTTAAAAATGTTGTGTATGGGTACAATGATGGCTGGATAATTGTTGTTCCAATATTTCAGTGGAAGTGCGTTGCGAGAAATGATATGATTGTTGGATTCGGTTTTGATAGTGTTTGGACGTGGTAATTATTTGGGTACATGATTTTGAGTTGAAACCGTATTTGTGATAAATGATAAACAAAATATATACTTGATTTTGGATACAAAACAGATTTGATGGGGCCTAGGAGCCGGGCCTTGGTTCCGTGTTGGCGGACTCCCGGTGAACCCCCAATATAAACAAATCGATTTGAGGGGGCCTAGGATCCGGGCCTTGGTTCCGTGTTGGCGGACTCCCGGTGAACCCCCAATATAAAAGGTGATTTTACAGAGATTGTGATCGAGTCCAAGTAGTACATATTCTAGCACACCCCAAGGGATACCCTGGTGGCTAGGGATATGATATGATAGTCGAGAGATATGCCGACTGATGTGATATGATAGCCGAATGTTATACCGGCTGATGATACGATATGATAGCCGAGGATATTTCCGGCTCTAATATGAACCAGACGGCAATTGTCATGGGCTTAATCAACCTATGGAAATACTTCGTTATCCGGGTCTGTGGGTTGGTGTGGGCGGTGACCCAGAGGGACGAATTATTATTGGTTCACTAGTATCTGACTAGTTTGTTGTCTTGTGGTTTTCCAGTAGAGATGTCAGCAATGTCTGGCTACTGACATTTGATATCAGAAAGTATTTCTATTTGAACCACCACTATTCCGAGGTTTTGGGTTTGACCGGTATTTTTATCCTGCGTCTGACAGTATGAGTGATCAGTAAGTACGGAGATTCTGTTGGGAACCATGTAAAGTTTAATAAAAATTATTTAAGAATAAAGGGTATTTATGGTACTTAAATTTTGAGGTAAAAGAGCGGTCAGACGGGATAAGGGTTCTTTCCGGGTTTTGAGGAAAAATTCGGGAAGGGTCCTTACACTTTTAGCATTCTGCCTTCTACTTTTTCCTCTTGGCTGGAGATTTAAATCTCATTTTCCTTGGTGGAGAGGCTTAAGTCAAGGGAGGAGGAGTTGGTAAAGGTTGTGAATGTGATTGTTGAGTTCTACAGATCTGAGACAAGTTTGGCACAGCTGGAGGTGGTTGGGACATGCTTGTTGATGAATGTGGGTGTGGTTGTGGTTGTGGGTGGGGTTGTGGTTGTGGTTGGGGTTGGGGTTGTGGTTGTGGTTGGGTTGGGGTTGTGGTTGTGGTGGTGGGTGTGGTTTTGGGCTGACTTGCACTCCTTATTTGTGGCTAACTTGCATTTCTTGCACTTGTGTTAGCTTATGCTTGCCTCCTTTATTTTGCTTCTTTTCTTTTCCTCCTCAAGGATTCTGCCTTGTCTGTGATAGGCTCCTACAAAACATTACCAATGGCAGCATGCTCATCATTATCACAGTAGTACCAAATCCAGCATTATCACAGATTTAGACCATATTCAAATGAAGCAGCAAACAAGCGTCAAATTGAGTCTCCTCATCAATTTAAGGCTCAAATAAGCATCAAATTCAGACCTATCAATCCCAGTAAGCATTAAATAAGCATAGATTTGAGTCTTAGCATCAAACAAGCAATATGCCAATAACAGCTTTTTACGGCTTAGTGTCTTGGAGTATTTTTGAGTATGGTAAGCAAATGGCTTCAAGTGGTGAGCTTGGTCATGCCATGGAGGTTGTCAAATGGGAAGAAAGTGTAAATTAGGAAGTACGGTTGCATGGCCGATCGAAGACATAGAGGTAATTATCTCTCATTTACTTGGTCACTAATATATACTATTGTCTGATCAGCTAATCGAGGTCATGCAGTTTTTTTTCTTTAAATTTCTGCAGCTTGTCTGACAGCCATCTTTGTCAAAAAACTTGTGGAGAAGGCTTCTTCACCAAAGGTAAGTTTGAGATTCCTTAAGTTGCTCTGATTATTGATTCCTTAACGCCAATGGAGGTAAAAAATTATGCCAATAGAGGTAAAAAATCTTGCTATGATTAGTGATTCCTTAACTCTACGATTCTTAGTTTCATTACAAATTTTTTTTTCTTTTGCTGATTGATTTATTCATATTTGAGAATCAATGATGATGGTTTAGCATAGCAAATAAACAAGTGATATCATCTTTGAGCTAAACTCTGCATTCTTTTTTCGTGTTTTTTTTAATTAAATATTATCATCACAACATCAATTTTGAGGCAATATAGATAGTCGGTAAAGAAGATCGTTGTAGATGAAAAATAAATTAAGCTCCTTAATTAGCTGGTCATATCTATATATTGTCCTAGTTAATTAGGGCCATTTAGCCACTTAATTATTTCGGGACATGCATCGCTTGTCCTCCCAGATCAACTAGCAGCGAACTAGGTAGTCTTTGTCCCAATTAACCAGTGACCATCATCTTTAAGCTACAATATGTTATTTGATTGTTGCATTGCTTTTTCTATTGCTATTGCTATTGATGATTGTTGTTTTTTTGTTTGTGAAATGTGTGGACTTGAATTGTTGGTTGTTTTTTCTTTGTTTCCCTTGTTGGCACTAGGTCACATTTCTAATTGGGAGCAAAATATTATTCAGCTCAGTGCCTTGTATTTGAAGATATTTTTGTATTGCTTGGAAGGAATATGAGGTGGTAGACTTGGTATTTGTTTGGGATTATGTTCATTAGGGATTCAAAGAAAATTTGATTAAGGCTAGTTTTATTATTTTGTGTTTTGTTCAAGCACCTCAACTTGTCACTTTTCTATCGAATCTACTATCAATTAATGAAGTGTTTATTTCTTTCTTATGTTTGGTGTACTTGTAAATTGATTCTTTCTTTCTTTTTATTGAATCTAATGTACAATGTAATAGGTATTGGGTTTGTAAATGGAAACCTAAAAGAATTAATAAGTGAATATAAAAAAATAATTAATAAGTGAATATAAAAAAAAAAATTACAATGAGGGCGCACAAAGCATGCCGTGAATGATAGTGCCAATATAGCACAAAAGTTTTTACGGCGTGTCATGTTTACCTTCAAAAGGCAATGGGAAATGTTTTTATGGCGTGCAGTGTGTGCCTTCAAAATGCATCAACATTCTTTTTGTGGCATGCAGTGCTTACCTTCAAAAGGCGTCAACATTTGGCGGGAGATGTTTCTACGGCGTGCACCGTGTGCCTTCAATATTCATTTTTACGGTGTGCGGTTTGTGCCTTCAAAAGCATCAAATTCGCTTTTTATGACGTGCAGTGCTTGCCTTCATAAGTATTTACAACATACTTTTGTAACTATTTACGGATGCAATATATGCCTCGAATAATAAACACTTTTTACGGCAGGTTTTTTAAAGGTGCGCGCATGTGCGCCGTGAATACACTTTTAAGGCGTGCAATGCGCTCCATAAAAGACCTATTTTGGTGTAGTGAAGCATCAAACATAAAAACAGAAATTCACCAATATCCCAGAATTCCAGATTCTCAGCATCAAACAAGCATCCAACATTCATCAAAGTAATCATCCAACATTATCTCAGAATTCACAGAATATACAGATTTCATCATATCTCAGCAAGCATCAAACAAGCAACAAATTAAGCATCTATCAATTCTCAGATTTTAGCAGTTTTGATAGATTCCACATATTTGATAAGATCTAAGCAAGCATCAAACAAGCATCAAATTAAGCATCTATCAACTGAGATTCTCATATTTGATCAGTTTGCACAGATTTGATCAGATTTCACAGAATTCACTCACTAAATCACAAATTTCTCAGATTTCCCAGAATACTCTAAGATTTCACAGAATACCAGAATTCACATATTTCTATACTTCAACAATTCAAATCAATCATATCAATCTCATCATCATATCAATTGCAGATTCTTATCAAAAATCGCATATTCATAACAAATTAACTTCTATGCTACCAATTCTAATGCTAAGGTAGTAATTCACCTTCTAAGCTACCAATTTTACTTCTAAGGTATCAATTCTACTTCTAAGGTATCAATTCTACTTCTAAGCTACCAATTCTAATTTGAAGTTATCAAGTCAACTTCTAAGCTACCAATTGTACTTTTATGTTATCAATTCTACTTCTAAGCTGCCAAATTAACTTCTATGATATAAAATAAACTTGAAAGTAACTAAACTGAACTTTACCTTGCACTTGTTAAGCCTATGCCCCAATTCACCACAATTGCTGCACTTAAGGTCAGTGTGGTACCTTCCTAGCTTTGTTGGATTTTGGGGTAGGTCTGCCTCACCATCAGATTTTTTCCTGCTTTTCCTTGGTCTACATGGTTGTTTGTGGTATGTTGGAGGCTTCAAAGGAGGCAACCCCGTGGACGGCCATCATTGATCTTCACGCCATCATTGATCTTCACTTGTCATTGGCTCAATAATCCTCTCATAGCATCTCAGGTAAACATCTTTGATGTAGCATTCATGTACATAATCTTCTGGTTTCCCATGCATTCTACTAATTGCTGCACAAGCATGTGGGCAAGGGATTCCATTTAGGTCCCATTCTCTACAAGAACACTTCTTGGATTTCAAATCCACTCTAAACTGCCTCCCACTTTGATGAGTTACTTCAAACACTTCATTCCCTGCATGCCTTGGAATATACCATTGCCCCTCTTTCTTTTCTTCTCCAAAATTGACCTTATCCTTAGACCAATTTGATGCCCAATCCAATTCACAACTGCCATCTTCCTTGTAGAGTACAACATCACGACAGATGTTCTGATTCTTTCCAGCAATGTTATGATAGGATTGTCCCTAGCCGGCAATATTGACTTGTTGAATGCCTCATTGAGGTTGTTGAGGGGAATATCACATTTGAAAGCTGTGCTGAAATGAGACCTTTTCCACTATCTTGGATCCATCTTGCTTAACCAATCATGGGCAACATGACTCAACTCTGCCATTTTCTTCATCTCATTGTGCAACCAGGCAACAGTGGTACATCTTGAGATCTTCTCAAATTGCTCCTTCAGTGCTAAACCCTTGTAGAGTGCATTGAAGTTTCCATACATATGTCAGGTACAATGCCTATGTTCTGCTCTTGGAAACAATTTCCCTACAGCCTTAATTAAGCCCTTCAGCTTATCTGTTATGAAAATGTATCCTCCACTGTTTTCAATCTTCAAGTCCACTACCAACAACTCAAAGAGCCACTTCCAAGAAGAGTAGCTTTCTACCTTAACAATGGCATACACTACTGGAAACAAGCCATTGTTAGCATCAACTGAGATTGCACTCAATATTTGGCCAGTGTGGGGACGTTTGATGTGAGCACTATCCAACCCAATAAAAGGCCTACATCCATTCAGAAAACCCTCTTTGGAAGCACCCAAGCACACATATAGCCTTTGGAATCTTGGTTGTCCATCAACCTCCATTTCATATTTGATCTTCACTGTGCTACCAACGTTAACCCTCAAAAGCTCCTCACAATAATCCTTCAGCTTCTCATATTGGCTCAAGTAAGTCCCCTCAACAATCTCATAGGTCATCCTTGTTGCTGTATAACATGTTGTCCTACCAAGCCTATAACCGGTTTCTTGATTAACCATTTCTTGAAATTCACCAACATCCTACTTCTTACTTGTAAGTTGCCTCATATATTTCATCTTCATCCACTTGTTATTAGCATGATAATTTATAGTACCCTGCCTGTAAACATGTAATCCATTGTAAGTTTTAACTTGAAGGTAATCCCTCGTATTTACCTTAGAGGCATAGATGACGAAACAAAAACCTTCTGCTTGGACACACTTGGCTTTGATTTTATCTGAGAAATTCTTCTTTCTTGTAAACAATTTGCTACTGGACATTGACATAATATGTTCTGACAGCATCTCTGAATATTGCACCACTTGAGAACTTCATTTCAATATGAAATTGTTGATTTTTCATATCAATCTTAGGGTTGAACTCTCTAAATGATCCAACAGATTTCCTCCTCCTTGACATCTTTTGTGGAGGCTCATCTTCCTCACTTTGACCTCTAATATCAGCTTTTGGATCAAAAGTATTCAACCTTGGAGAGCTTAGAGCTTCATGTTCTTGTTCATTCTTACCACCACCCCTGTTTGGTAAAGAATCAAAGTCTTGAAGATCAACATATGCTGCAAAGAGGTTGTCATCATAAGCTTCCATATTAACCTCTTCTGTTTGTTCATAATCAGACCCAACATAGGGAGGATCCTCAACAACATCGTCATCATCATTAGATTCACTCTCACTATCACTAGAACTTTCATAATTGGGAGCTACTGTTCTCCTTGTTCTTTTTTCAATCTCAGCCTTACCCTTAGCTTGGGAAGATGTCTCACATGGCTTCCCTTTCAATGTATCAGTACTGTGTTGCTCAACAACCTTACCCTTGCCTTTTGCAATTGTCTCACATTCCTTACCCTTCACTGTATTAGCACCATGCTGCTCATCCTCTTTTGACTCCAAACAATAACCTTCCTCTTCTATCTCCACATGGCCTGGAAGTTTAACCCCATCACCACCACCTCTTTTAAAATACATAGGAATGCAAGTGCCATTCCTAGCATACTTTACACAGTGTTTGAATAGCTCACCATCTGAGTTGAATTTCACCAATTTACCACTATCCAATTCCTAAGAATATATAGACAAACTACTAGGCCTATAACCAAGCTCTTTGCCTAAGCCCTTCAATGCCAGTAAGGAAATCCAATCAACTGTACAATAATCATAGAAGTTCACTTTCCCCCTTTTGGAAGACCAACTCAACTCATCTTCAATTAGTGACCCACCATAGTGAACCTTGGTAGTAAATAAGTCTACATCATCTGAAAACATATACTCAATAATATACCAACACTTCAGCAATTAAGCACCAAATATTAATCACAATTTCAGTACCTAAGTACACCAAATAGCTGTCTAAATTTATTGTTGTAAGCACTCCAAATAGCAGTCCTAATATAAGTTTCTAAGTACACACAATTGGAGTCATATTTCAACTATGACAGTGCACCCAATCAAGTACCTAAGCACACCAATAGGGGTCAAATTTTCATGTTCAAATTCATCGACAATCATAAGAACTCCAACCCAAACAAAAGTCTTCAACAGTCCTAAATATTAGCAGAAATTCTAACCCACATAAAATCCTAAACCCTAAACCCTAAACCCAACGCCATACGTCAATCAATAATCTATGAAAGAGTTTCAAATCCGTTTCCTACTTCTACGAATTTCAAATCGTATCCTACTCCTAAGAAATTATAACTAAAAATGAACGCTTACCGTAAAACGGCTGCTCCGCTCCAGCCTTGTGAGGAATCATCTTTGAAATTGACTCCAACAATCAATTTTATGAATCGCGCACGAGGATTAATCTCCCAAACCCCAGCCCTTGAACGTAAGATATCCCCGATTCGAGATTTCCCCACAAACCCTAGATTTTTCCCCAAATCTAGATTTCAAATTTTGGTCAAGAGGAAGCCTCTTTCATTCGCGAATTCATATGTGGGTCCCCCTCTCTTCCACGTCAACTACATGCATTGACTCTAGTGTGCCAACGTGTCCAAATTTCCATTTTTGCCCATGTTTTCGACGTCCACTTAACAGCTGCAATGGAAAAGCAGCTGAGTGATACGAGTTTTGTGTTTCAGGGTGCATTTTGAACGAATAATGAGAATATGGTGCAAAGTGTGACATATGCGCAAGTACAAGGTGCATTTAAAGTAAAAAGCCTTTTTTACTACTTTTCCAGGTCATGCGCTACAACTTGGGTCAGGCGAACCAACCCAAATTTACAAGAATTCAACCCAACATTTGACTCGTGTAGGGTTTTTACCCATGCAGTATTATTTATCAAAAAATAATAGGGAAATGCTAGGTGTACTATTCATTAAGCCATCATTTACTATAGCCCATTTTAAAAGCACCAAAGCTTATACAACTTCGAGATTTGATGCAGTTTAGCGATCATGGGACACTCTATTGACGCGATCTCTGAGTGGAGTAGGTCTATGCCTAATTGTGCTATTCCTGCTTGGAGATTTAACTTTATCTCTAGAAGTTTCCTAAAAGGTTTTGACCTCTAGTCTGTATTTTGTATTTCGTAGCAAAAAAAAAACCTGCGAATAATGTACTGTAGTTTCCACTTAAAAAGTCTTTGGTTCAATTAATGTACTACAATACCCGCTTAGAAACAAAATATGTACACATGTGACATTATACAACTACATACAACTATTGCAGTTCCGCTAGTCGATGGACAATTGCAGCTCTATCAGCCACTAGATAGATGCAATTTCTCTTGCCATCGAACAGGTGCAGTTCCTCTGGCCACTAAGTAGTTGCAATTCCTCTGGTCGCCAGAATTCTAAACAGTTGCAATTCCTCCGGCTATCGAAATCCCGTGATCAGAATAGTTGCAGTTCCTTCGACCCTAGTAGCTAGAATCTGAAACAGTTGCAGTTCCTCTGATAGCTAGTCGTTGAAATCCGAAATAGTTGCAATTCCTTCGACAACCAGAATCTAAAACAGTTGTTAGTTCCTCTAGTGACTTGACGTCAGAGTCATCCCACCAGTTGTTAGAATTCGATCGCCGACTGTCGGAGTCCCACCACCTGTCGTTGCTTAAGGGTCACCCATCCCCATACCTTTTTAATTGCCTACAACAACAATTTACCATTATTTTAATCATGACCACCCGACCCAAATGAAAGTTTGGGATCAATTGGTGCAGAACAATCAGCATTCCACGTAGGGATGGTCAAATAGGTTTTTTTTAATGGAATAGGTATGTCCATACCCAATAAGGGTATAGATGGGCATATACCCATCTAAAACCTATTTTCAATTCTAAAGTGTATGCTGATACCCTACCCAATGGGTAGCACTGGAAATAGGTCGGGTCGTGTCAGGTTCGTGTCATGAACTTTATTTTACCCAAATATGCCCAACTCGAACCCGAACACATTTAATAATCGTGTCAAGGATGTCCAACCTGAACCCGACCTGCTAATGAATGAGGTAACCTGTGTAACTCATTTAATAAATAGGCCGCGTTTGAAACCCAATTAACCTATGACCTGTTTAACCTATTTAAACTATTTGACCTTCTAACTTTATGAATTTATGTTATACACCCTAAAAATTCAATATATACTAAAAAATACCATCAATATATAATAATTGCATCCCCAAATGACCTTAAAATTATAAAGATTTAATAGGTATATAGGTAGGTAAAAGGGTAGATATATGAGTTAGTGACTGACACGTTTAATAAACGGGTTAGTAGGTCATTACACGAGTTAACATGTTGATCCAAAATCCACCTGTTTATTAAACGGGTTAATAGGTCATTACACGGGTTAACATGTTGACCTGAAATCCACCCATTGATTATACGTGTCATAACGGGTTGACTCGAAAATGAGCCAAAATTTTAATCGTGCGGGTTGATCCGGATAAATTTCGTACGGATTTTCGAGTCGTTTATCGATTCGTGTCAAAATTTGCCACCCCTACCAATGGGTAATGGATACCCATGGTTCTTTTACTAATTTTGTGTGTGTGTGTGTGTGTGTGTTTTTTTTTGTTTTTTCATTTTTTTCTTCTCCATTATAAGAAATTAAACATACTCTCCCAAAATTCTTAAAAATAACATTAGTTTCCTCGTACGTGGATAAAATTAAAGAATATTACAAAATTAAAAGTTCAAATATTACAAATTACAAGTTCAAATCTTATAACGTTAAAACAAAATAGTTAGGATGTTTGTGCGAGTTAATTCTCATCATCAACAACAACCTAAACATTAACTTCATTGTTAAATGTGCCAGATTGAGTATGATAATGAATGTATTTTTAATTTAATGGATATTTAATACCCATTAGAAATTTTACCCATCTAAATTTTTGCCCTAGAAAATACCCGCCCCGAGTACTTAATATTTAAGGCAAATTACACTTTACTACCTTGTGGTTTACACATTGTAACAAATTCATACTGACCTTTAAATGTTGCAATTACATCTCTGAGCTCTTCAAAATGTGACACCTTGGCCCGTCCGATAAATGTTCTGTCCCAACTTCTGTTAGATGCTAACGTGGTGTTTGTGTGTCCCATTTTCCAAATGTTATCAATGTCATTAAAAGGGCATGTATGTCAATTTGCCCACTTTGACGCCCAATTTGGGTTTTCTTTTCTCGATTTTAGTTCCTTTCTCTTAGTTTTGGGAGCAAAAATTGGTAAATTGAAGTTGATAACAGTTGAAAAATGGGACTCACAGACATAACGTCAGCATCTAATGGAAGTTGGGACGAAAATTTAAACGGTCAAGCTAAAATATCACGTTTTGAAAAGTTCATGGGGATAATTACAATATTTGAAATATTATGTATGAATCTGTTACAATGTATAATCTAGTGTTAGTAAAATATAATTTGTCTGAATATTTATGCCCATCCATCCCTAATTCCACCATTCACGCACCTCAGCCAATTTGCTGATTGAACAAGCGTTCTTTACATACGTAACACAAAAATGCAGCCGTTAAATAGCGTTAAAATATAATTTGTCTGAATATTTATGCCCATCCATCCCAATTCCACCATTCCCGCACCTCAGCCAATTTGCTGATTGAACAAGCGTTCTTTACATACGTAACACAAAAATGCAGCCGTTAAATAGCGTTATGAAGAAGAGTGGAAATGTTTAAGAATAGCATTATCAATGTCTTCTTCCTCTTCTTTGCTCGTCTTTCTCTTGCGGAGGCTCCAATTCACATCGAGAATAAGGACCCAATTTCTGTCGCTCCAATCGCTGTCGACAGATGTGCAACTTTGGCTCACAAATTGGGGTCGTTGAAATCAGCGTTCCAGGTCGATAGAATTAGTATGATACACTAGTTTTTGGGATTTCTCAGCCATGGCGACTCGTACAAAGGGATGTCCGTTGAAAGCATCAGGGGTTTAATTCTTGCTTTGTCTTCAAGCTTATTTATTGGCGCTAGTTTCACTGTGAAGAAGAAGGTTTAAAAAAGGCCGGGGATTTCGGCATCAGAGCAGGTTCGTAATTCAAAATGCTTATCTTTAGAATTCAATTTCTCCCCCTTCGGCGGTTCTGATGTGGTTTGTCATCAATGGAGCAATTGGGTGTTTCAGTTTTTATTGTTCGAATTTCTAAAATTTACAGCGAATTGAGTGGAAATGCAAAATGGATTATACTGTAAATGCAGTCCAGATTGGTGTTAAAGGTGTTCTATTTAGTACATTGATGATGAAGAAATTTAGACCCTAATTCAAAACTCTTGGTATTAGTTTCTGGTTGTTAACTTGTTGCCCCATTTCGTGTTCTCAACTTAACTCAACGGCACAGCAGTAGCCTCTAGCCCTTTAGCTGCCAAAGACGCACCAAGACTCAGGTTAGGAGTAAAAAGGATAAGTCTGCTAGTGCTCTAGCGGACAAACTGTTTGAGAAAATGCCTGAGTGAAAATTCATTGAGCTTCATTGCTTTTTAGCGCTCAGAGAACGCACCTTCTGTTGTAGAGCAAGATTGCCTGGTGTTAGGGCCTTAGGGTTTCGGGTACCGCACGCGCGACCTAGTTTGGAATTGGCGAATCCGGAAACATGCAGAGAAGAATAATATGGAAAACCTATAATTTTACAAGAATTCATTGTCTAATTGATCGAAAGCCGCGTTTTGTAGCGGAGAGAAGCTTTATTACCTTAGGAGGAGGTGGAGGAGACACAGATGATCCTTTCTATGTGGACGTGCCGAGACCTCCTAGAAAAATGTCAGAGAGGAAGCCTTACCCTACACCCATGAAGGTTCTGATTCGAAGAGCCAAGGAGGAGAAAGAAGCCCGAAAGGCCCAGCCTTGTAGGATGCTTGAAGACCCACCTGATAATGGATTGTTGGTCCCTGAATTGGTTGAGGTCGCTCATCAAGTTTACCGAGCACGACAATCCCTCTTGTTTGGCTTGTCCAAACTTATTCAACTTGTTACTGTTCAACGTTGCAGGTACCAAGAGTTTAGCTTTTCCTCATGCATTTCCCAATTTCCCCTTTGTAAACTAAACTGCTTCATTCTATTTGTGGCTCCTCACTTGTCCAAATTGCCTGTAAGTGTTAAGATTGTCAATTTTAGAGCTAATTTTGGGTAGATATTTAGAGTCTGTGGAAGAAAATGGGCACAATTTACTGGAAAACATCAAAACATTGGCTACCATAAGTATGCAGATTCGTAATCTGCCAAAGATCTGCCTTTTGTAGTAGTTTGTTGATTTAGTGAGTGGCATTATGCTTGTTAGTTGATCCTCTAATTTAAATGAGGCTTTTATTCTCAGGTTTTGCTCTGAGGTTCACATTGGACATATGGGTCATGAAATCCGAACTTGCAGTGGCCCAAAGAGTGGCTTTAGGAGCGCTTCACATGTTTGGAAGAAGGGAGGAGTTCAAGATGTGGTTTCCTTTCCTAAATGCTTCCATCTTTATGATCGTGTTGGAAAACCGAGAGTTGGTCATGATGAGAGGTATCAAATCCCACGTATCCCTGCCATTTTGGAGCTCTGTATACAGGCTGGTCTAGAGATTTCTAAGTACCCAACGAAGAGAAGAACAAGACCGGTATATTGTATTGAAGGAAGAATTGTAGACTTTGAGTTGGCTAAAAAAATGGACAAAATGGAGGGAGACTCATATTCTGGAATTGATGATCTCCTTGTACATTCTGATATAGGAACTAACATTGAAGAATTGAGGAATTCAGATTCACAGAGTCAAGCTAACCCTGTGGATAAAACAAGTGATAAAGTGGGGAAATCTTTGTGTGAGTTAAGTATTATTACGATGGACTCATGGTTTGAGATGATAACCGGAGCAAAGAAGATCATGGAGAAATACAGTGTGAAGACTTGTGGATATTGTTTAGAGGTCCAGGTGGGTCCTAAAGGGCACAAAGTGAGGATGTGCAAGGCTTCAAAGCATCAATCTCGTAATGGTTTGCATGCATGGCAGGAAGCAACAATAGAAGATCTTGTTGGTCCGAATTATGTTTGGCATGTTCGAGACATAAATGGCCCGGCTCTGGATAACAATCTAAAGAGGTATTATGGAAAAGCTCCAGCTGTGGTGGAGCTATGTGTGCAGGCAGGTGCACCTGTTCCAGAGGAATATAGGAGTATGATGAGATTAGATGTGGCTTCTCCTGAACGTGATGAGGCTGATCTTGTTGCTTGAGATGGTGTTCCACCATGCAGATGGATTTGAAATACTAGGAGAGGTTATAAGGGACTATGTTTCTCTTCCATATTGTGACTAAAGCATCTAGTAAGAAAAGGGGAGAAAGGTTCTTTGCCGGAACTATTGGTGTTTTATATCGAAGAAATATCTGCTTCTACTTTCCGGCTTATGAATGTGATTATTCTCTCTGCAGGATTGGATATTCTTTGTGGTTAATTTCATTACTCTGCTCTAACTGTAGATTCGGGTGCTCTAATCTTCCAAGCAAAAGTGCAGAGGGGTGTAAGCGTAAAAATGTATGCAACATACATTATTAAGATAATTATTTGTCAATCACATGGTTCAGCAACTTTGAGTCAGTTGGCATGAGTAATTGCTCTATAGAATTTTACTTGCATGTTTATGCAATTTAAAGTTCATAGTAAGAAGTTAAGGAATTGACAAGTGGGAAAGAGAGCAACAATAAAGCTGTGAAGACATTCCCGTGAGTCCTTAAAGATTGAGGAGCAGTTATACAATCTTGATAAGTTGTGTTCCTTTTCTCTTAATTAGCAAATGGAGTTTTTTTTTTGGCGGAAACAGATGGTAAGTTTTGAATTACACAACCATTATGCGCAAGTAGTTACTGCATTACCTTCAGTCCAGCATTTTGCAGAATTTTACTCAATCCATGATCCAAAAATATATTAATATGTTGTATAGTTGGCCTTATGTTGGGTGTATGGAATATGCCCTTTCCTGTTAGATCAGTTCCTTATAGCTCATGAACGACGAATTATTAACATCATCTTATGTTGATTATTACTGCATGTACTTTTTCGTTTTTATGGTTCTACATTTATCTTCATCACTTATGTATTCATCTGGCCTTAGTGTCCATGTGCTTATTGAAGGTTGTTCAAAAGAAGCTCATGAGTGAAAACAGTTAACCGCACATGATATTCGTGGTGAGGAATTCTTGTAAGTTTGAACTGCAACTAGCTGGAAATAGATCCCTTAAACAACTTTCATGTCTCAAAAGTTTCTGATTACGTTCATACCTATTTTTACTGTTGTTCGGTTCACTTGATTGTGAAAGGTTTGGGAATCAAACAAATGCATGGGAGCACTACTTTACAGCAACTACGTCGTTTGGATGCTTCTTTGGATTGGTCCCGTGAGGTAAGGATTTGAATTCCATGGAGCAATTTATTACTGGTCTTGTTAAACTGCTTAGTTTTTTTGGAATTCTGGTAAGGTTTAAGTGGTCTTGTTAAACTCTCTCTCTATATATGCATATTAGGGGAACACTTCTTTGGTTATTGCGTGTTTCTTGCTCAGACCTCTATTCCAATCAGAATCCAACCTTCCATGATAAATATAACCTTAGGAAACTTATATACTTGTTGGCCACGTTTGGTGGGTGAGAATGGATTGGATAACTCATCAAACTCAATGTACCTTGAATGTAAATATAGATCTGTTTTCATTGTAAAGAGATTAGAGTGGAGTAGACTTAGAAGATAATGCATCCAATCCAATCCCCTCAAAATAGTAGGATTAGAAGAGGTAAGTCCTTCTCTGTATCTAATCCCCTCTAATCTTCTTATAATACAAACACATCAATTTTTATACTTAAAAGTACATTGAATTTGATGAGTTATCTAATCCAATTCAATGTCACCCTCCAAATGTGGCCGTTATCAACGTACTATAGTATCTACGAGACATAAATCGTAAATGAAGAGATTGGTATATTACTGGTGGCGACACCTTCAGCTAGACTGGCTCCTTGACTAACACTCTCCTTCCATACTGTCTTCCATACGCTTTTCCACCTGATACTTAAACAACGGTTTTTGAAACTAGAATTGTTTGCATTCCCATCATTCTGACACTTGCAGAAATTTAACATAATTTACCTGTAATTGCATCACTTATCTACATGGAGTTGGTTGGTTTAAGGGGTAATCAAATTTCAGTGAATGGCTCTTAGCTTTAGCCAGCTCATATTATTATATAAATGATGGGTAATGCTAGTGAGACCACATTTGTAGATCACATTATCAACCACATTTCTAATACAAGTAAGGTCCCCTTGTATTAGACATGTGGTTTACAATGTGATCTAGAAATGTGGTTTTCCTAGCATTTTCCGTAATGGTATGTTTGGATGAGGAACTTCACAGTTCCAAGAATTTAGGCAAAATTAGTAGAAAAAGAGGAATTTCAGAATACCAAGGAATTTCGCAAAGCATTTAGACGGTATTTGTAAGTAACACCTATCATGGTGTTACTTTAAAAATTCCTTATTTAGTGGTTTTGCTATGCTCATGCAGTGTATGGCCTTTTTGTTTGTAATGCATTTATCACTATTATATCATAATTCCTTGGAACTTTAAAGTTCCTCATCCAAACTTTCCCTAAATGATGTGGGCTTCCACACAAGCTGTCACATCGTGTGGTTTGAAAATATTGTCTATATATTTGATTTTTCTAGCATTACCCACGATATTTTTTGTACGTAATAGGACAATACTAGGGAGACCGAATTTTTAAAAGCACTAATACATGTAGGACTCAGCAATACAAATATGGTCCGCTTGTATTAATGTGTTTTTACAAATTGGTCTATAAAATGTGGTATCTCTAGCATTTTCCAAGGATTCATAATTGGCTTATATGGATAGTATTTATGATTAATCATGTTGCGATTAAATGAACTCTTCTATGAGTTGCACAATACAAATAGGATTAACCAAAAAAAGAAAATACAGATAGGATTTATCATTGAAAGGGTGCCCGTACATGAACAAGAGAGGAGAAAAATGGACTAAGAAAGTTTATTTTGCTTATTTGTCTTACACTAATGATTCGGTAAATGCATTCATCTAATGGAGTCGTCATTTGACAGTGCATAAATAGATTTTTTAAATTTGGATGACCAAAGCTGTATCCTCGGATGCCGACTCAATTAAATAGAGATACATTTAACGAATCACCATCATTTGTCTTAATCGATCATGACTTAGTTAAGTATGATGTGTAATTTGACGTGCGAGAGCGATGCCATCGGGCAATGGGGACGCATAATAGCGTTGCCCCTCGGTGCTGAATGGAGCAGACCCCCCGGACCTAATAATCAAGTCAACCAACCACCCGACGAATGCACCCAGGAGGAAAGCTCCGATGATGCTAAATGTTACTCCTGCCATGAGCACAAACAAAGCAGATTCAGCGGCGGTGGCACACAAATGAGTTGCCACGGCAACGCCGACAACTTCTCCGAGGATCGCACCCCCGATGGATGCTGCGGTCACTATAGTCTCGCGCATTGCCTTTTCGAATACATGTTCAGCTGAAAATATGTCCCATACCATCATACCCACCGCAAACAGAGCCGCCGCTATGCCGGCCACCCCAAACGCCTTCGACAACGGAGTCACTCGAACCTTTCCCCTCCCTGATGCCTCTATAATTGACTCGTACACCTATACCGACATACAAGTACTTATATTTGTGCTGTGAAAAATATTAATGTTGTATTTAGTGTATGAACATTTACTTTCATATTTTCCTGATTTTGAATTACTCATAAAATAGTCCACTCTTAAAATTGTTTTTGCATAATAAAACAAAAAAAAAAAGTAAGTACTTAGACAACAACTATTCAATGCAAGTGGTTTTCGCATAATCAGAAATTGAAAAAACTTTTGAATATTTACATACACAGACAGAGACACAGGTTTATGTTTGGTATTTTGGTCTATAATTCTATCTACAGCAACCATTAATTACCTGTATCTTTTGTACATCTTCCAGGCCTTTGAAATGACGTCCACTAAATCCGAGCTTGGCCTGATGCCTGTTCATTGCAAGATTAATGTATCCGAAAATGGTGAATTCGTGCTATACATGCATGTATTGAATCACTTCCGTATGTACCCTTCAGCTTTAGCAACCAATGACTATTCATTTTTCTATAATTGTGGTTTTATTTATTTGATTTTCTGGTTTAGGGGCAGTGTTGGAATTACAAATTTGGTCAGTATTTTTTGGTGTTTGTGGGACCTTTTCTCCTTGTTATTATTTGATTGTCTTTAATTGTCAAAAAATATGAATTATGTCCTTGTATGTAAAAAATAAAAATACAAAATTGTCAGAGACCTCTGTCGCATTGCCCCTTCAATTGATACTCATCATGAAGTTATATGAGAAACACCGTGTTCATCATTAATTTCTTAATTTATCGATCAATTAGTTCTTAATTTCTAATATTTATTAAGGAGTAGGTCGCAATTAGAAACACCAGGCAGCAAGTGATTGGACATCTCTATCTCTTATTTAACTAATAATTTGAAAAATGATTTGTCAATTTTAAACTTATTAAGCGCGCTGTTTGATAACTATTTTAGTATTAGTTTCAGTTCATTTTTAATGCTTGAAATATGAGGAAATGAGAGATGAAAAATTATGAAAAAATGATATATGAAAAAGTCGGAGAATAAAGATAGAAGAAATAGTGGACAAAATAAGAACAAAAAACCAAAACCTACTCATTCTTCCATCTTATTTATTTCTTTTTTTTTATACCACCGCTTTTGTTAATCATTTCTACTTCTCCTATTCGTTTTACATGCCTAATGCGCACAAACAAAGGTTAAAAAAAAAAAAATAGTTATCAAATGACTCTTAAAAAAATATTACACACGATCGATATTTGTACATACCTTCTGATTAGATCCTCAAACTTAATGCTGGCCTCCTTGATCCACTTTGAGAATTGGCGTGATGCCCGACTTTTATGCTTCTCGATGAACTCTAACATAGCATTCCTGTATTCACTTGCTTCCTTTGCCAGGCGTCTAGTAGTATTAAACTCAGGCTCATCCTTTTTCCCATTAGCCCAAATCAGAAATCAAAGTGTAACACTTTGAATCACAGAATATTTCCCCACAAAGATATTCTATTTTGCTATTTTGAACTCAACACAAAGAAAGAGACGTGATTTTTTTCTTTTGATACAAAAGAGACGTAATTAATCAAGCACGATGTATGTATGTATATATATATGGGAATTTTAGTAATACTTTGTGAACTTTATATATCCTTTATGATATACTATCACCTAAGCTTTTTTCTTTTTTTCGCGAGATTTTACCACACAGACATTCAAGGGCGGAGGAAAGGGGGGATCCGGGGGGTCATGTGCCAGTAATATCTATATTTGTCAAGATTATTTTTGTCAAATTAGTTCTTACGTTATATCCATTGTTCCGAGATTATATATCCAATTTTCCAGCTCTAGTTCTTTTAAAAAAAAGACGGAACATGACTCGCACATGATTGTTTTCTAACGAAAAAAACTAGCAAAATTAAATGATAGGTGAGAATTTGTAACTAATCAAATGTGTATTAGGTGGTAAACTACAAAACAAAAAAAAAACAAAATTTAGGTGGTCATGTGTCACAAGAGTAAAGTTAATTAATTTAGGTATGTTCCTAAAATTTTCACATATACATACTATATATATATATATATATATATATATAAAAGTAGAAATTAGAGAGTTTAAAAAAAAAGTAGAAAATACATTTTACTACCTTATTTTTTGTTTGTCAAAATACATTTTACTACCTTATTTTTTGTTTGTCAATATACATTTTACTATATTATTTTTTGTTTGTCAAAATACATTTTACTACCATAAGGTTTACACTAAATTATAAGATTAAATTTGTACTCTTAAATTTTGCATTTATCACCATATATTATTTAAAACGTTATAACCTTAGTCCTCTATTAAATTTCTGTTAAAGTTTCTATTAATTAAGAGATGATGTGAACAAAATGAAACTCATATTTAGTTTAAAATGAATAACAAATAGGCGGCATAAAATAATAATAAACCTATTAAAATAAAAGATAAAAAATAAAAAAGTCTCTCCCCTCATCTGCCCTTTCATCTGAACCAAGCATTCGTGTTTGAAATTCCCAAACAAATGGAAACAAAGCCAAGACTGCAAGTGTTAATTTGAACTTTGAACTCACCTCCAAATTCTTGCTCGTCGAGTTAACTAGTAGTGGCTTACAAGCTTGGGCAATCTGCACATTACAATATAATATTAATAAGGGTACGCACGTGGTACGTACTTTCAGTAGATAAAGAGACAGTAAAATTTAGGAGATTTTAAAAACGTAAAAATCACACCTTGATCCTTACATTTTCAGCTTTTTGGGTTTCCCACTTTTGTTTGAGCTTGGCGAGTTCATGGCGAAGGCTTGTGGCATGCTGTCTGATTTCCTTGACATAATTGATTCGCAGAGCGAAGTTCCTCACCGTCTGCAATGCATGGTTGGCGGCGTTGACGATGAAACCGTAGATATCGTGAGCAATGGAGGCGTGATCTTTGTTGGCATCATGAAACCAAGGCTCAATCTCACGGCCATCGTCCAAAAGGCCGACGGATGTTTCGAAACAAGCTCTGCAGTCTCTGAGGTATTTTGCGAGCTCGGATTCTGATTTGAATCTGATGTTGTGAATGCGGTCTACTTCTTGCATGTAAATTATACGAGCAAGATGGTAAAGCTGTTCATGGCTCAGCAAGGTAATGGTGGCCATAGTAATTTAATGCATATTAAGGAAATTAATTAAGAATTAGTTTATGAAGGGTGTAGAGAGGAGGAAAGATATTGGAGGAGATTTCATTAGCTTTACTTCAAAAATGATATAATAAGGTTTAAAGCCAATTTATAGGGAGGGGCATTGGAAACTAATTTTTAAGGTTCTGTTAGCACTGAGACAGAAACGGAAACAGAAACCGAAAATATATTTTTAAAGCCAATTATCTATCATGTGTTTGGATTTATGAAGTTTCTTGGTGGGCATAGGTTGTGGTTAGAGAAGGATATAGGAATTGGATTCATTTGCACATTATTTAGGGGAATAACACTGTATATTAATTGATGGGCTGACAGTGCTCATCACTGAAATTTATTCTATGTCCATGGAAAGATGCAACAATTACAACCTATTTTAATTTTCTCCCCATCAAGTTGAGGACCAATTATATGCAAATGGGATTATGGAATGGATATGGATTACACCAAGGGCATATAGCATGCAGAGGAAGAAAGTGATGATGATCATTCAGATATTGGAGTGGAAGAGGAGAGTGAAGAGGAAGTTTTTATTTATTTTTTATTTTATTATAAGGAAGAAGAAAATTACAAGAAGTTCTTAGGGCAATCAAATACTAAAGAATCCCAAACAAAAGCTCTACTAGCAATAGAGGGCGATGAGCGAATTCCATTTAAAAAGCTTCGGGAGCTACTGTTTACTTTAACTTTGTATAGTAGTTCTCTAGCTCCTACATTATTAGCAATGTGCGGAACTCCATTTGGGTGGGGAAATAATTTCTTGAAAATCCATTTATTCATGGCATCCCAAGTTTGCCAACAAACGAGCAGGACGTTACTAAATTGCTCGGGATGTGCCGCGCTCCTCCAGAAGTTGCTGTAGCAGCTTTGATTAGACTTGGACTTGATTGTTAAGTCGTTCACCTTGCTGCATCTGATCGACTTGAGGAATTGAGCGTCGAGACGCCCGCGCGTGATGCTTGATGCTTGATGCGTGGCGCGTTGAGACTCGCGCCCCGGGCTCCGGTGACAGCGATATGCGTCGCCCTCTCCACGAGTCCGAGGCCGCTCCCGTGATGAGTTCTGCAAATCATCCAGGAGTCTCCGGAGGTTGGGGTCAACAAGTCTTTGGTTCACAATTTGTCGAGAAGTTTCTCCTACTCTACGTCCATCCGTAAGCTGAAAAGCTGTCGCCATGAAGCCTATCGTGGGTGCGGGATTGTCGCGGTGGGAGCCTATCGTACCCTCTTCAAATTCTACTAATTCACCTCCCATTACTTAATCAAGACCGTACCCTCTTCAAATTTCACCTCCCATTACTTAATCAAGACCATAAATACAAGCAATGCCATCGCCTACTTCAAGTATAGTACCCATATTTAAAACTTTTACTTCTCTATTATATTGCTCAATATGCTCGCGAATAATATTACTAATTTCATCTCCTCGACTTGTTACCATGAGTATTTCTTATTTTTTTTTTTGGAAGAAAAAAAATAATGCCAATATAAGGACTAATATGTTATTTCTTTCACTGTTCCAAACATACCAATATTATTACTTATGGTACATAAATGTAACTCGTTGTTCAAACAACTATTCAGAGTTCCTAGAGCACCTTGTAGAGCTTGTTGAAAAACCCGTTGCCTAACTTGATTAATCGCTCTTTGTTGTTCAAAATGAATGGTTTCATTTTTGTAATTTTCTAATTGTTCCAAAGTCTTATAAGTAGAATTAATCAAATTCAATTTTTCTCATTCTATTTCAGAATATCCAGTCGTTCGAAACATATCCGCTTGTGTTCAACCAAAAACACTACTATGCTCTAGTCAACTTGAATTCAAGAGAATAAACTAGTAGAGCTTTGATTGCAGAAATATGAGAATTATTTGTGTGTACCTAGATGGTAGAATGATGCCTAGTATTTAAACTAGTTACCTGTGAGTCACTGAATGCATTTGATTGGTTGAAGAGAGCCTTTTTTAATAAGTAATTCCTCATGGAGAATATTACTTATTACAGAGTTTTTGTTGATAAATAATTCCTCATGGAGGATATTTTCTACTATGTGGCAATTATTCTACTAATTAATATATTTAACGGGTACATATTAATTAATGGGTGGATGTTAAATGCTTGTTAATGTCCTTACACAGGGTAATATGGACATTATAGAAATTACGAGTCCCGCATACAACATCCAGAAAGATGGACATACTGTCATCCAGTATGATAGAGATGGATAGGAATTGGATTCATTTGCACATTAGGGGAAAACACAGGGTGACCGAGTTCAATAATTTTGCAACTAAGCACATGAAACCAGGGATCACTGAAATTCTATGCCCATGTAAGAGACGCAACATCCTACTTTATTTTTGTCTGCATCAAAATGAGGACCATTTAAATTCTAATGGGATGGATATGGATTACACCAAGTGAATATATCATGGAGAGGAAGAAAGTGATAATCATCATCCTGATATTGGAGTGGAAGCAAAGAATAAAGAGGAAGTTGATAATATTTTGAGATGCTAATGGCCCGTTTGGTATCTTTTGCGAAACAGTTTTTCATTTTTTAGATACAAAAATAATTGTAAAACTTGTTTGGTAACTTAATTTTGAAAAAGTAATTTAGAAAATGAAAACACATGATACAATAATTTTCTTACTAATTAAAATAACAAATTATTGGACACAAATACCGAGGTATGCTGGTCGACACTTGAACGCTGGTCCAAGTGATGAAAGCCATAAGCGAAACGGTGTGTTTTAGAAAGTCGTGTGAAATAAAATTATACAGTAAAAGTAAGAGTGAAAGTGTGACAATGAAAATGAAGAGTATAGTTAATACACAACGATGATGAACATAAATGAAACAACTAAAAGCAACCTAACTGTTTACAGCGAGGTTTTAAAAGCCCCAGTATTTATAAGTGGCATGTGCCCACTTAAGCATGTCGGATATTTTGGCACGAGAGTCTCTTTGTAAGCATTAGGCATGGTTGAACATGGGCATTGTACCCTTTAAGGGGTTGCATGGGCTTTGATAAGGCGTGAAAAATTGCATTGGCTTGGATGACTTGGGCTTGATGCATGTTTTAGTGGTTTGTAGCCGCCCATGCGCCGAGTGTGTGTAGCATTTCATCAGTTTTCAAGAATTCGAATATTCCAAATATTGATTTCTCGTCATTATTCTTCAGGTTTTATTTCATGTGGCCAAATCTCGACTTATGGTCATCTCGCCTTGCATCGGGCCTTCAAATTTCGCCTTGTCGTCTAGTTATATGCATCTTAAATACTTAATATTGAATATGATTGATTTTTTAATTAGATATATTTAATATCTTCCAGGCTGTTTTTATCACTTACATGTAGGAAGTAATTTTGTTCTAGCAAGTTCTATATTTTGGAATTCTCTGAAGCTTTTTTCTGTCTATTCGCTATGTACATTGCGGTGATTTGTGATGCGCAGATGTAACAACCTACGTTATTTTGAGGACCATTTATATACAAATGGGATGTTTATGGATTACACCAAGTACATATATCATGGAGAAGAAGAAATGATGATCGTCCAGATATTGGAGTGGAAGAGGAAAGTGAAGAGGAAGTTGATGATGTATTTGAGATGCTAAATGACTTTAAAGATGGCATGTTTGGGGCAGATAGGGTCGAAAGTCCAAGATCATATTCCTAGTAGAAAAAAGTTAGGCTTTATTTGGGAACAAAGGTTTGGATTTGGATTTCAAATGAAGTCATTTGAAATTCCTTCATTTGAAATCTTATTATTTGGAAAACTAATTATTTTCTTGGAGATTTGAAATTTCTTCATTTAACCTTGTTTTCGCCGGCTCTTTCGAGCCACAATTCGTACAAATTAGGGGCTAATTGGACTGGCTCTTTTGAGGGAAAGGTAGAGCTTGAAGAGACGAACGTTTTCGTCCAAGAATGGCAGCGATTGGAGGCCGTATGATAGAGATATGGCCATCCAAAGTTAGGGTGCTCGGTTTTCTTGGAAATGTAGGGAGGAATATATAAACATTGTTCCAAGTTCTCCAAAATTACAAAATTATCACTGCAACTTCAAATTTTCATAAATTTTTCGTTTTAAGTCGGAATTGCACGCCGTTGGCGCCCACACATTTGTAGAAAAAAACTCTATCTAATGGTACTTGAAAGGCAATTAAAAACTCAACATAAATGGACTTCAGATAAGAAAAACCGAAACTTCTCTAATAAGGGCAATTTGGTCAAAAAGGTTCTAAAATTTATTAAAATTTGAATTTTTCGGGTTGGGATGTTACACGTCACATAAAGGGCACCAACATCTTTTGTTAAATTGATTATATTTAATTCAGGGACACCAATCTTGTGTTAATTCAATTATAACACTATGATCAAACAAATTGAAGAAATTTATAATTTTTTAACATTACATGAATCTTGATCACCTACATAGAGGAGATTGGATGGAGAAAGAAAAGGCAGTCAGAGAAGGAGGAGAGAGAAATAGTGGCAGTAAAGGAGGATGAGGGAGATGGGCAACAAATGTGGAGGATAGAGAAATGAGAGTTGGTAGAGGAAAAGAGAGAATGAGAGCAAAGATGGATAAAAAAGAAAAAGAAAAAGATGAAAAATCAAGAAAGTTGGAAGAAAAAAAACACAAGGATATGAAAAGAAAAAAAATAATGAAACAAAAAAAGAAAGATGAAAAAAAGATGAATGAAAAGAAAAAAAAAAAAAAGAAAAAAATAGAAGGATGAAAAGAAAAAAAATATATATATAAAAAAAAACTAAGGATGAAAAAATACAAAGATGAAAAAAAAACAGGATAATTTTTTTGGGTCAAGTTATGCTAAAGAACCAATCCACCTAAATAACAAGTTGTAAAAAGAAATTGAAATCTACAATTTTAGGCTTCCCAAATCCCTCATGAATTTGGACCTTATGGATTTCGACCAAATCCAACTTCTTTGAATAAATGTTCATCCAAAAAACTGAATTTGGATTTGAAAATCCAAATTCTAATCCAAATCCAAATTCATACTCATCCAAATAGACCCTTAATTGAATCCTCCATAAAACATTGTAGAAGATGAAAGGGATATAATATTTTTGATTCCTATAAGATCAAGTTCCTAGTGGCAAAACATGGTTCCTCCTTAAATTATTTAATGAAAGGGACATAGAATTTAATTCCTCCAATGTCATGGTCCTAGCTACTTTGTTGTGATTTACTTTCCTCGATATATTCATTAATTAAAATAAAAAGGACATAGATTTTCTCTTGTAAATAAAAGGAAGCCCAAAATATATACCACAAATATATTAAATACCGTATTATTTAGTATTTAAAATTTGGTATTTTTACAACTACTAGTTAATTTGTTTATATTTTAAGGGCTCATCTGATGAGGAATATTGGATTGAATAATTAACTCTATCACGTTTAACTTCTTGTGTTTTTATCATTGTAAAAGGACGCGACATAAAACTTTTAAATGAACGTATTTTGCTGATAATTTCAAGTTGGTTGCAACGAATCCATCATTTTAAGTTGTTCAAATTGGTCCTAATATTTTCAAACATTGAAATAAAATATGTGACGTTTGACGAGTTTGAAAATTACAATTCATTTAAACATTTAATTAATTTGATCGTTAAATATTTAGTTACTTATTGGCATTTGGCAACCACAAACAATTTTGCCTCCACTGTTTTGGCTTAATTACATAAATGGATCTGAAGCCTCCGTTCGTTTTTACTCAATTAAGGTGTTGATCTGAGTTGAGCTGAAACCAAAGCCCTAATTAATAGTTGAGTAAATAGTACGAGGCGATTATGTTTTTCTGTATCAAACAATAATTAATTAACTGGCCAAATAACATTATAAAAAAGGATAATACTTGCATCCCACTTTAGTGGTACCTCCTTGTACCACCATTTTGATTTATTGAATTTTATGTGCACATATATCATAATCGGAACCGTTCATTCTCTAAATCATCATCAAAAGATCATTTTCATAAAAAAAAAATAACCAAATTGAGAATCGTTTAGCTATTCATATGTTTAAAATAAATCAACTGTTTTAGTAACAATTAAGGTCCTCGTGGCGAACCGTTGATTTATTTTATTCATATAAATTACTAAACGACGTCCAATCTTACTGATTTTTTTACTAAGATAATCTTGAAATTATTATTTAGAGAATGAATAGTTTCGATTATGATATATATATATATATATATATATACACAAAATTTGATAAATCGAAAAGGTAGTACAAGGAGGTACCACGAAGGTGGGATGCAAGTATTGTCCTATAAAAAATGAAGGAGATCTGGGAAAAATTAAATGAATATACGTATTACGTAACATGATGCAATTTATGCACATGTTATATCATAAGTCGAAGACATATTTTAGGGATATAATATTAATAAATATCTGTTTATATTACATCATCATATATATCAAATCTATCTTCAATAACAAATTCAACTTTTCAAGTGTAATTAGCCCTCCTTTTCTGTCTAACTAGCCTTATGAGACCCGCTACGTTTGTGTTAATTTATTTTTTTATCTTTGTCAGAAAAAGTTAAAATAAAATAAAATAAACTTTTAATTAAAAATATATATGAAAATTGGAGGAATATCTATTTGAGCCCACTACCCATTCACTTCTCCCATTAACCATTAATTTTTAATTTTTAATATATAATTTACATACTTAATATTTAATTTTATACTTAATATTTAATTTTATACTTATATATTTATTTATTAAATGATTAATTTATTTAAAGGTAATTAATCGAAAGATAATTTCGTCAGAAAAATTTGATAAAGTATTTTCACTCTCGTGGTTTTATATGTGTCTAATAATTGAAAGCGTTCATCATTTACTAGATGATTACCGTCATTCCTTTTTCTTATTCTCACATTCTCGACGGATCTCAAAACATAACCACCTCGAACCGTCAAAGTCAGAGTAATTATTGTGGTTAGTGTGGTGCCCATGGTGGTTTGGTATTTCGGAAAACGTAGTATTTACCCAATCAGACAAACTGATCCTTGCTGTTTCTCTGGTTCAAACATAGACTGTGAGAATGGAAGCTGCAATTTTCAAGTCTGTTGGTAATTTTGGTTCGCAAGTTGTCCAGATCAGTATTTTTTTGGATAATCTGTTCTTAATTATCTTATATGTGTTTTAGTCACTAATCAATACATTGTGTTATGTTACGAATTGCAAGTTTCTTTTTCTTCGTAAGAAATTGTCCGAATCAAAATGGTTTTCATGAATTCTCTAAAATTTCACACCGTGATATTTATTTGTTTTGTAATTTTGTTTTTGGTTGTTGCCTGAATAAGTTCTTATATTTGTTCTTATTTATCTGCTCAATGCTTGTATCATTGATCAACTATAACGTGTTATAAAAACGTGACATGATGCTTCTCAACTTCTATTTATTATGAAGAATATCTTGTGGAATTTATGTTTAAAAATCAAATTTAATACATCATTAATCTGGAAGTTTTCTTCCACGTCTGTCTTGCTCCTTCTGGAATAAGTTTTCTTTCACGACTTTCTTGTTCCTACTTTTCTGTTTCTGGAATAATAATGTCTATATTACGAGCAATGACACAAGATTAAAGATGAAGTTTCAAGGTATCAATTATGTGCGAAGGAAGTTTGTTCTCTTTTCTCTCTTTAATTTACTCTATTTTTTTGTTACTTTCATGTATGTTGGTTTCATGCTTGTCTGTCTTTGTTTTTGACATAATGGTAATAATGCTCTCTTTATTTCTTGTTGTTTTGGAGTTTTATGAACAGTGCCTAGACTTTTGAATACGAGTGATTATTTGATCTCCCATGTCGGCTTCCACGCACTGCACTCTTTTTTCTTTGACGAGGTCGTTCTCTCAACAGATTTTTCCTAGTAAGGTTTTTTTCCAGCGAGTTTTTCCTAACAAGGTTTTTTAATGAGGTAGCATCTTGGCGCATTTCACCATTTATTCGTTGTTGTTGGTGACTATTGTAGTTGGCATGCGTATTTCGATTGTAGTTGGCACAACATATTTATTGTTATTTTTTTATTTATTTTTTCTTAGTTCCCTGTGAGCCTATGTATTCAGACTGCAAATAATTATAAGATTATGCTATTGTTCATGATGTTCACAATTAATTGGGTTATGGACCTAATATCTATCCTTTGTATGTTTGTAACATATTTTGAATAAACATCCCTTCTAACAAAAAAATAACATTATTCTTGTATAAAAAACCAACTATCAAACCATGCAACAAATTTTTTTTTTTGAAAACCATGCAACAAAATTCAAATCTATATTTTATGGAGTATCAGAATAATATATAGGCTTTTTAATCAATATGCCCCATGAACATTAACTTTAGTCTCAAAATGAACCATGAACTCGATTTTGTTCCAAGTTGCTTCATGAAATCCCCTTTTCGTTTCAAGTTACCCATTTTCCATCAAGTCTACTAACTTACCGTCAAATACAAGGATAATATAGTCAGTTTGGACAAGTCTGCTAAAATTAAAACTAAATCTTAAAAAAACCCCACCACCACCCAAGCCTTTCCCAATCCGCCATTTTTTTCGGCGACGGATCTTGGCTTCACATTCGCATCCCAAATCTTACACTTAAAAAAAAAACCTTCCATCCTTCTTTCCCTTTCCACTCAACTCACTGTTGTTCTCTCTTACAGTCTGATCCAAAAGTATCGCTCCTCAATCCCCGAGACATTCGAAAAAAAGAATCAGTTTAAGTTCGACTGTTATAGCAAGGAGAATTTCAATCCGATGGCACAGATGATCTGACACGAAGAACTTCCGATCCCAATTCATGACAACCTCGCCGCCGTCTACGGCGACTCATCCCAACTCGAAGAGGATAAGCTTCGATTCCACCGATTGAACTCCAAATTCCAGGAGGTCTTCGGTCACCCTCCTCACCTCTTCGCTCGCTCTCCAGATGGGTCCCCCTCTCTCTCCGGCTTTTCAAATCTCAATTTTTCTTTTTGTGCTTTGTGTTTGATTTTTTGATCGGACGGTGGGTAGGGAGAGTGAACTTGATCGGAGAGCACATAGACTATGGAAGATATGTATTTTATATTTCAAATGTCTTGGGGACTGAGGAGCTGGACTTTTGGATCGGTTCATTTTGTAGCTCTTTTGGATCGGGTTCATTTTGTAGCTTTTGGATCAGACAATAAGAGAGAGAAATAGTGAGTTGAGTGGCAAGGGAAAGAGGGAATGGAAGGGTTTTTTAAGGTGCAAGATATGGAATGCGGATGGGAAGCCAAGATCCGTCGCCGGAAAAAATGGCGGATTGGGGAAGGCTTGGGTGGTGGTGGGTATTTTTTTAGGGAAATTGATGGAAATAGAACCCTTGCAAAAACTTTATTCAAAAATAGAACATTCAAATTTTTGTTTACAAAAATAGACACTATATATAGTTTATAGTAACCTTCTAGTCACCACCTGAGAGAATTGAACCCTACTACCAAACCCAACTCCTCCCACAAGATCGAACCATCCCTTCCTTCGTCGTTGAGATCGAACTCTCCCTCCCTTTGTCTTTGAAATCGAACCCTCCCTCATTCAAGTTGCGACCTGAATGTCGAGGTGTGACCTCAACGACGAAATCGAACTGTGAATTCGAAGTGCGGCCCATTCGCTCATCTTAGCTCAACGTCGAGCCGTGACCTCAAGGACGAATTCGAACTAGTCGGCTGCCACTCATCTTCTCATTTCTCTCGTTCATCATCAGCCGCGACCTCAAGTTCCAGTTAGTTCATCTTTCATCTTTCTATTTCTCTAATATTTTTCTTAATCATTATTTTGGGTTTTTTGTGTGTTGAATTTGTTTAATTATGTGTTGTTTGTTCAATTATGATATGTTTTTTGTTATGATTTTGTGTGTATTTGGTTTGAATTTGGTGTTCATGTATGAAAAACCCAGATTTTTGATACTTACATTTGTGTGTATGCTAATTGACTAACTAGATCTTTGTTTGGTTGCTGAGAAAATGCAGCACAGATGGAATTAAATTTTTTGGGGTTATGGTGTCTTGTTGGTATCTGGGACATGGGGAAGCAAGAGCCTGAGCTCAAATGTGGTTAATTTTTCTTACAATTTCGCCTATTTGCGGTGAATGGGTTTGTCTTTGTATAGGCTTCTATTTGTATGTGTCAAAGAAAAATGTCTGTTTTTGTAAGATTTATGAACTCTTTCCAAAGCTATAGTTTCTACTTAATGTATTGGGTTTACTTGGATTGGGTGTTTTCTTCCTAATTAAGAGTGATAATCATAGTTTATATTTGTTTCTTGCAATATCATTTTTGGTGTTTATTTATTAAATGTTTTTTCTTTGTGACGCCAAAGAAATTGGGTTATGTAATCCGTATACCTTTGGAAATTGACCTAGTATGCAATTCCATATTGGTTCACTATTTGTCAGTTTCCATTAAATCTTTAGTAAAGTAAATAAACTTATTAATAGACTTTGTTTATTGGAGTGATTCGATATGTGGTGAAATCCCCGTGTTTTTGCTTTGCTGCCATATGTGTACTGCTTCTTGCATTTTAAATTTATTTAAGCTCTTCTTGTGGTGACGCATGTGGTTTGGGACTTATCATTTGGGAATCATACTACGGATCACGAATGTGGTAATATGTTAATATCATGTGCTAAGTGTACATAAATATATCATGCCTTTCTGTTGCAGCTAGGAATGCCATCATGATGTTTAGTTTCTGTTCAACACAGCTAAAAGTGATCTATTCATTTATTTATCCTCAACTTACAACATAGGTAGTAGGTTACAGAGTTCTTTTGGGAAGCCTTCTTATTTCTATATAATTTGGATGGTAAATAGAATTGGGTTTTCCAATAGTTTATATATTGCTTTTAACTTTAATTTGGATGGTAAATAGAATTGGGTTTTCCAATTGGGTTGGTCTATGTTAGTGAGGGAAGTATTTTTGCTAGTTTTTGTTATTATTAGGTCAACATTTTGTGAAGTATTTGATTAAGGGATTAAACTGATTAAACTTTGTTGTTTGGTTTTTAAGTCAGATGCTTGTTGAATGTTGTTTTTCCTATTCGGTTAATTATCAATCAAGAATCTCAACGTAGGCATTTGAGAGCTGATCTAGTGCATTATTTGTTGAAAGTATATGTTATCATATATGCTTCTTATGTTGCATAGCAATAACTGGTAGTTCATCATTTAGTGTTGGAGGAGCGGTTTTTTTTGCAAAAGTATGAACATGAGTTGATGTTTAACTATGAAGAGCTAATTGTATAGAGTGAATGTGAGTCTCAATGTAGCCCCCATCATTTCAAGCTGTTTTAGTTTGATACGGTGTGAATACCTTATAAATTGATGTTCGAAGGTGAATTTTCTCAGGAATTGTTACTTGATCGACACCATTTTCATCAAAGTATGCTCTTTTCCGTCCTCATAGTCAGGTAGTGTCCTCATAGTCAGACAGTGTCCTCATAATCAGGTAGTGTTCTCATAGTCAGGTAGTGTCCTCATAGTCAGGTAGTGCCCTCAATGCCAGGTAGTGTAATGACCCGTCCCGGAAACCCCGATACGACGACAGTACGTTATGGCACCAAGGAGAACCCTCCAAGCGAGGCCCCTAGTGGCAGCAGAACCCTGCATGCACACCAGCCCAAAAGTATTGTTAGCGAAGTCCCCATCCAAATCCCCTAGCTGTAGCCTTTGAGGATCGAACCCTGGACCAAGCCTTTTTATTCCACTCAAGGTGGACACCTTTAGTTGGTGAAAGGTGTCCACCTTGAGTGGAATAAAAAGGCTTGGTCCAGGGTTCGATCCTCAAAGGCTGCAGCTAGGGGATTTAGATGGGGACTTCGCTAACAATACCTTTGGGCTGGTGTGCATGCAGGGTTCTGCTGCCACTAGGGGCTTCGCTTGGAGGGTTCTCCATACGGCCATAACATACTGTCGTCGTATCGGGATTTCCGGGATGGGTCGTTACAAAAAAGGCGCATTTTAAGTTGAGAGGTGACCCACCCCGGAAACCCCGGTACCATGGCATCACATTCCACTCTCAAGGTATTGTCAGGAGAACCCTCCCGCCTGCCAGTGTAAGTTGCCCTCGCTGCAGCGATTACCAGGATTTGAACACTGGACCAGGTGCTTTACTTCCCTTGGGAACCCCCTTGGGAACACCTTTACCAACTGAGCTGCAACTCAGATGGTGAAAGGTGTCCACCTTGAGTGGAATAAAAAGGCTTGGTCCAAGGTTCGATCCTCAAAGGCTGCAGCTAGGGGATTTGGATGGGGACTTCGCTAACAATACCTTTGGGCTGGTGTGCATGCAGGGTTCTGCTGCCACTAGGGGCTTCGCTTGGAGGGTTCTCCTTGCGGCCATAACGTACTGTCGTCGTACCGGGGTTTCCGGGACGGGTCGTTACAGGTAGTGTCCTCATATGTTGATGGATTGATTGTGCAGGTCATAAGTATGAATTACCACCTACTAATTCCAGAGAACCAGATATTCACAACAAAGGTACAATGCCTTTGTCAAACAAGGCGATGCCTTAAACTAATCAAGGATGAACTCGGACTTGATGCATTGCCTCAATTTGAGGCCACTTGTTTTGGACATCTCCTTCAAATATATGAGTTGGAGTGGAGCCATGCAATAGTGCAAGGACTTTTGGTGCGCAAGTAAACGGGACGTGGCCTCAAACCAATTGAAGGTGTGTCCTTTCTACTGGGGGGATGTGTCAAGCAAATCACAACAAGGGATTTCTGCTTGATTATGGGTCTTGAAGATGGCAAACCTTCAGAACCAAAATCCTTTGATGGACAAAGTAGATTGAAGAACAAGTAATTCAAGAAGACGAAGAAATTGACAATTGCCATGATGGATGAGGCATTCAAGTCTTGCAGGCATTCGGGCGATAAACTGAAATTAGGCCTAGTATATTTTGTTCAAATGGTCTTGCTTGGGAGGGAAACATCTAATCTCATAGATTTGTATCATCTGCAGCTTGTTGAGAAG
The DNA here is from genome assembly GCA_037349345.1 of Oemleria cerasiformis. Lineage (NCBI taxonomy): Eukaryota > Viridiplantae > Streptophyta > Magnoliopsida > Rosales > Rosaceae > Oemleria > Oemleria cerasiformis. The sequence goes on along the minus strand of JAZGTL010000012.1, from coordinate 5,154,561 downwards.
CTTGAAGAGTGGAACAAATATCCTTGGGGAAGAGTTTCTTATGAAAGAACATTGTGGGTCTAAAAGCTTCAGGGGCAGTTTGGTCATTTTGGAAAATTCCAAAATTAGGGTGATATTTTTCTCTCTCTCCCGGATACTCTGCTCATACCGGACTCACTCACTCACACACTCTCTCTCTCTCTCTCTCTCTCTCTCTCTCTCTCTCTCTCTCTCTCTCTCTCTCTCTCTCTCCTCCCTCGAACCCTCTCCTTCCCCATGCGAACACAGTACACCTCCACCACCATCGACCCATTTTTGGGCCGTTTCGAACCATCCAAAGCCACCAAACTCTTCATCACCGAGGTAAGAACCGATTGGTGCCATTTTTGAGGTGTGAGAACCACAATAGATGGCGGATCGAAGAGCGAAAGTGGACACGAACCTTTCGAGGGATTTTTCGATCGATCGAGGTAAGATTTCCAACTTTGGACCCTAGTTTTGGATTCCTGGGAGTGAGTAGATGAGTTTAAACTAAAAGATCGTGAAAAATGGTTGAGTTTTGAGAAATCTGGAAAAGCTTGAATTCTCGGCCGTTAATGGCCGATTCCGACCCCCGTAGACGACGGCGTTATTGGTGGTCCGGCCATCTTTTCGGGCGAGAATTCCCAGATTTCGGCTAGCAGAGACGGCGATGGTCCGGTCGTCGTCCCTGATGATCTCCGATGACTGGTTCAAATTGCAGTTACTGATGTGGCATGCCACCTAGCAGCTACATGGTAAACACAAGCAGCGTCTAGTCAGCAGTTAGTTGATCGTTGGGTCAACTGACACCGTCAGGGTCAAACGGAATATGCTGACAGCGTTAGCATATTCTGTTAAAAGGTAACACTGTTTTAATGGAACCCTAACGCCGTTAGTTTGGATGGAAGATTTCGATTCCATAAGGTTTGACGGAATATTCCACCGTGACAGTGCATACGCGCGTGGCGGCGCGTGGTCCGGCCTTTTACTGGCGTGGGGCTATTTCCCAGCCCACTGCGACACGTGTCTAGGGGTTTTGAACATTCCAGATCGAATTTTGGCGATTTTTAGGCCATTGAAGTTCGTTTAGAGCCCCGTTTGGGTAATCCCATCGGTAATGGATGACCACAGAACGAGTATTTTCTCGGGAGGTCAAGGGAGCTGGGTTATTGGTATGTCAAAGGGTTCCTTGGGGCTAGGTTTCCTTGAGTTGGTACCTTGGATGTACTATGAACGGATTGGCTTTTTGAGATTGTGTGACATGCGTACTTCTATGTATTATGTTATACCACAGGGTTCTCTGATGTTGGCGTTGGAGGATAATTCTCCACCACATCGTTGAGGTTTCTCCGACTGGCATGGGAGGGTATTTCTCCGCCAGATCGTTGATTAGGATTTTGACACTGGTGATTGATATGAGGTATGTTATGGAGGATTCGATCATCCTCTCGGGATGATATGAGATATGTTATGGAGGATTCCATCATACTCTCAGGATGATATGAGCTATGTCATGGAGGATTCCATCATAGGCTTGACGGGATATTGAGCTATGGTTGGGCATGAGCTGGAATATCGAGTTACGACTCGGTGTGCTCAGGATGAGCCGGGATATCAAGTTACGACTCTGGGTGCTCAGGATGAGCCGGGATATCGAGTTACGACTCAGGGTGCTCAGGATGAGCTGAGATATCGAGTTACAACTCGGGGTGCTCAAGATGAGCCAAGATATCAAGTTATGACTCGGGGTGCTCAGGATGAGTCGGGATATCAAGTTACGACTCAGGGTGCTCAGGATGATTCGAGATATCGAGTTACGACTCGGGGTACTCAGGATGAGCCGGGATATCAAGTTACGACTCGGGGTGCTCAAGATGAGCTAGGATATCTAGTAACGACTCGGGGTAAGTCAGTGAGACTCAATTCAACCAAGTCGGGTACCTTCGTCATCAGGGTCAGTGGGTGGTATGGCCGGTGACCCAAATTAACGAGTTGTTGACGGTTCACACGAGGGTGACCCGTCAGTTGTCTTGTTAGCTTGCGAAGGAGGTCCTCCGAGGTTGTTTGTGAACTACTGGTATATCCTTTCTCTAACAAGTAGGTGAAGGTCAAACAAGTACAGAGGAGGTTCTATTGGAACCCTTGTAAAGTTCATTTAATGTTTCCAAAGATTAAGGGTATTTTTGGTATTAACTTTTATGGTCAAAAAGCTGTCGGACGGGAGCATGGCTTTTCACGAATTTCGAGACAAAATTCAGGAAGGATCCTGTCAACAACTACACCTATGTAAGTACTTTCCTCCATTTGTTGGTTATCAAATAGGCAAGATTCAATTTGAATCATGGTATTTACTATGATATTGATTACATTTGGGAGCTACTTGTGGTAGATGGGTTCAGTGTGGATTTAAAATTTTTCGCCTACTTGTTGGACAACTCAAGTTGGATCAGAGATGAGGTTAGTAAGTGATTTGACAAATGTTTAGTTCAGTATGATTTAGGCTGTAAAATACTATTAATGGATCATAATTTTATATTGCAACACATGGATATGGCTTTGTACTTGTTTTGGAAGCGACAGTCTGACCATCCGAATATATTCAAAACCAATTGGACGACAACGAACTCCTTTTTTCAGGTATGTAGTTGGTTTCCATGTGTTAATGTGTGATTTGGTTTTTTATTATGTATTTATATAGTACGTTCTTTGCTGAAATTTTGCTGCTTTGTAGCAATATTTGGAGGGGTGTGCGAAGGAGAAATTGCCAACATTCGATGAAGTTCGATCAGGTTGCCCCCTCTCCCGAAATGTGAAGGCCATATAGAACTACATTTTGGGAGCTTTCCCAACAGGCTTTGCTTCCCCGTGGAAATTAGAGAGCCGCATATATTCGCCTTGGATGTTGAGGAGTAACCATTGGGTGGTTCTTGAGTTGGACCCTCTACATAGGACTGCCAATGTTTTTTATTCTTGTTTGGCGAACACTTCCCAAACATTTGTTGGAGATACGATGCACCCACTTTTAAAGACCCTCCCTCGCCTCCTCCACGCAATGGGAATGTATGAGGTCCCTTCTCCTAGCGGAGCCCGAAAACCTCTCGTTGCCGACCGCATAAAGTCTTAGACTCACAGGAGGTTCCAAAACAACATTCCACGACAAAAGGATGGGTTAGATTTTACATCCATTATTTATGTTTCCCTCATTAATTTTCTTAAATTTCTGTTACACCCTTGATGACATGGTTCGCGGTGTGTTTTATTTAAGCTATTCTTGTGGTGTTTTTGCTGTGAAGTTCATTGATAGTTTGGTTTCCGGGAAACCAACAACAACTTCTTGTGAGCAAGGTCAAGTGTCTTTATTCAAGTTGAAGTTGGCAGTTGAAACCTTGCGAAGGGAGGCGTATTGGTAGCCTTGTTTGACCAACACAATATTATGTGATGATGTTTTTTGTATGTGTTTTGAAGTTAATGCAATTATGTATCATGCAACAAAGTATTAGTTAATGATGGTTTGGTATGTGAAAGAATTCCATATTAGTCTGTGGTGTTTTGGATTTTTTTGGTATAGCCTTGTTAATGTTTAGTTTTTAAAGTTTGGATGTATTAGTTAATGATGTTAGGTAGTGTCCTCATAGTCAGGTAGTGTCCTCTAGGATATTTTGGTATGGAATTATCTCCAAAATATGCTTGTTTTCTGTCCTCATAGTCAGGTAGTGTCCTCTAGGATGTTTTGGTATGGAATTTTCTCCAAAGTATGCTTGTTTTCTGTCCTCAGAGTTAGCTAGTGTCCCCATAGTCAGACAGTGTCCTATTCAAAGTATGCTTCTAATTCTTTAATACAATTAGCATAACACTCTTTTCTTCAAATGTTGTCATTGCTTCTTCAATCATGTTCTTTGATGCCTCAATTGCTCGAGTCTTTAGCTCTAATGTCTCAGCCTCACAAAGAGACACCCCCTTCTCAATTTGAAGCAGCATTTCCTCGAGTTAGGGAGCCTTCTTTCAAAGGGACTATAGATAACGATAAGAGGTTGTAGTGAATGGAAATCAGGTTCTGTTACCCCGTTGATGACAAGGTGATGGCCCATTGTATGATGGACTTCCTTGCATTTCCTTACATGTTGTTTTTTGTTGGCACCATTAGGTTATATAACCTACTTTTGTAAAATGGGTGCCTATTTTCACGCTATTAAATTTCTGAATATGTATGGTTAAGTTTGTGCCACTAAGGTTAGTTATCGTTTTCCTTCGTTAATGTGCTTCAATAATGGCTTAATGTTGTTGGAAAATATAGCCTTGTGTGAGAACTTTGCAATTTGACACTATATGACTATTAGGATACTACCTGACTATGAGGACACTACATGACTATGAGGACAGAAAAGACCATACTTTGATGATAATTCCATACCAAAGCGTCCAATTCACTGAACTGACTATGAGGAAACTACCTGACTATGAGGACTGAAAAGGGCATACTTTGATGAAAATTCTAGACCAAAACATCCAATTCACTGCACTGACTATGAGGATACTACCTGACTATGAGACAGAAAAGAGCATGCTTTGATGAAAATTATACCCCAAAACATCCAATTCACTACACTGACTAGGAGGACACTAATCGACTACGAGGACATAAAAGAGCAAATTTTTTTCTGAAAATTGTAGACCAAAACATCTAATTTTACATAATGAGCATGCACAAATTGAATATCACAAAGTCATTCATTGATACTAACTAAAAAATTATCATTGTCGTAATCTCAAAATACATGCCCCCAGTCTAACATTCAGGCAACTTAAGGATTACAAACAAGTTTAAAACAAGTTGCCCTTCACTCAATCTAAGGTCCAATAACAAAAATCACATGCACTTAAATAGGTGAATACCTAAGCTTTGAAAAAAAATATGGTCCTTGATGTGAAACTATTACCATAACTTAGAAATGTTGTCTATGATGGAGTACGAAGTGGAACTTGACCTTTTCATGTCGCTTTATTGTGACTCCAACCACCACACCTTGAACACTTATAGGTATGTGTACCCTCTCCTTGGGATGGTATCCTTATCTTCTTCCATCGACCTGGAATGACCTTGCATATGGGAGGGTGAACATCGTGATTGAGGACTTCTTGTGGTAATACCCATGTTGCCCTATCTCTCGGAACGGGATAAACAGTTTCAGAATAAGCATCCAACCATGTCTTTCCAGTATAATACCGAGAAGCAAACAAGTAGACATTAACTCTCAAGAATCGACATACTGCAACTACATGCTTGCACGGAAGCTGCTCGAGCTGAAACCTCCTACACGTGCACGTGTTGTTGCGCAAGTGCACAACTCCTTCCATATCCCATCCAGAACGTTACATTCTTCATTATTGATCCCGATGACATTCATTCTAGCAGCATCCTCAACTCTGGTTCTCAACTTATTTTCCCAAAATCAGGGCACAAAGTAGTAGTGCACTTTGTAGGCAAATCACGACGTTTTGTAAACCACTTCACAAGAACATTCACAGTTTCATCTATCAAATGTACCACTGGAAGAATCCTCGCAAATCGAAGAACAGAGTTCACAGATTCAACAATGTTAGTGGTCATGACATTGTAACGACGTCCATCCATATGAGCCCTTGACCACCTTCGAAATCCTGCTTCTTTTAGATACTTGGCTACTCTGGGTTTGCTGCAATCTTCCTGAAATGGCGATCAAATTCAGCAATATGATAAGATTTTGTAGCTTGCTCAAAATACATCAACAATTCATTGTTCTTTTTCAAATGGCAGGAGTTCTTCATGTTGTTCTTCATGTGATAGAAACAGAAAACATACTCTATGAAAGGGAATTTTATCCTCTACACTTTCTCAATGCTTATATTCCTATCAGAAACGACAACAAGATTAGGACACTCGCCAATGGTTGATAGCAATTTACTGAAAAACCTCTCCCATGAAGCATCCGTCTCCAAATCCCCAATTCCAAAAGCAATGGGATAAATGTTGCGATTACCATCGAAAGCATTTGCAACGAACAATACACCCTTATACTTGCACACCAAATAGGTATCATCAATAGCAATAACCGGCTGCATTGAAGACCAAAACCCCCTTACACATGCACCAATTGCCATAAAAAAATATAAGAAGTTGTTGTTTTCATTAGTTAGGAAGTGTGTCTTCGTGCCCAGATTCATTCGTTCCAATTGATAACAATAAGTGGGTAGAAGAGCATACGAGTCTTCTGGTGACCCCATAATTAACTCTAAAGTCGATTTATTTTCCCTCCACGCTTTTTCATATGGAATGCTAACACCAAGGTTGTGTTTCACATCCATCATTAAGTCATTCGGCGTGTATATACTGCGTGAATCCTTAAACTTCATTTTCACAGAATCTCCAATTAAGGCTACAGTTGCTTGACGATGGTTGTCATTTAAAAACTGAAGATCACATTCATGCACCAGATTGTATTTGGAAATCATGAAGTTTTCGTCCCCAATCCGGTGTACACGAACACGCCATGGCACCGGGTCTGTGAACAACTAATCCCCAATCGGCCCTTGGAGGAATAACTCACTTTGTACTCAAAGTGACTTCTAATTTCTTCCAACTGTAACTCCCTATTCAACGCTTTCTTCTATGAGAACAGTTTACCCACTTCTAACCCTACAGACCAATTTACTCTTGAGTATCCATTATCACAATTGGCTTCTTCTTCATTCATCATATCCAAATTGGACCTATGCTGCTTTGATTCTTGTCTTCCATTTACTCGAATAGATCCTTCAGATAACGTTGCATGTTCACAAAGCAATGGACATGAATAATGCCTTCCCACTTAGTCCCTTTCTACACCGAATACATCTGGATCAATGTTAAGAAGTCCGTCAAAATCAATCAATTGTATCGCATCATTCCCAAGCTCCTGTCTCCCTTACTGAATCCCATTTGTATTCTCGTCGATAACTTGATTACTCTCATCTATGCCATTTGCATTAGGAGCAAAATGACCATTTTCCCTCGTCCTATTCAAATTCACCCCTTTACCACTTTCCACTTCTGTTTCTTATCTACAAACCAGTAAGGGCACAACTTTGGATCCTATGGTCTCACTAGAGTACCTCAAGAAATATTGGACATCATCATCATCCACAATTTCAATATGCTTGTATTCAATGGATGTTACAGGAACTGAGAACTTCAAACTGAGTTTTTCGCCAGGATTGACTGAGTTTTTCGCCAGGATTGTTTGGTTGGGCAATAAGGCGAACACGGTTTATAAGCTCAGCAAACGTTGTAGCCCTTGGTACTATAATGCCTTTCATATCACCCCCTTCATACATGTACTTCTTTCCAGACCTCAACCATTTTCCATTGAAACAAATCATAATTGCAACCGATTTCATTCCTGAAATTTCATACACTAAAATTTATTACAGTAAAGTTAAATTGCACTACATTACTATAAGTAAACTACAAGACTATTGGGGCACTATAAGACTACAGGACTATTGGGTCACTATCAGACTATAGGACTATTGGGTCACTATCAGACTAGATCTGTAAATTCGAAACTGGTTTCTATGGCCTTCAACCCGGCATCATCTTCCCGACCACACACCTGCAAATTCATCTTCTTCACTCCCCAATTGGTTATTTGCTTTAATTTGTTGAATGCCCAACACTTGTGGTTCATCCACCATAACAAAAATCAAACATAAGATTGAGAGAGACCAACCTCTGCACAAGAGACCACCTCCTTGAACGCCCTTTTGGAGAGGAAGATGAGAGAACGAATGCCCATATTTGCTTTTGCTAACCTGGAAATAAAAATTGGTTATTTGCTTTAATTTGTTGAATGCCCAACACTTGTGATTCATCCACCTTAACAAAAATCAAACATATGATTGAGAGGAATTTTCGCCAGCTCCTCTATCCCCACTGACCTCTCTTCTAATTTCTCTAAAATAATGGTGATTAGAAGGTTACTATCAACTATATATAGTGTTTATTTTCGTAAACAAAAATTTGAGTGTTCTATTTTTGAATAAATTTTTGGCAAGGGTTCTATATATTTCCATCAATTTCCCTTTTTTTTTTTTTAAGATTTAGTCTTAATTTTTTTTAAAATTTTAGCGGACTTGTCCAAACTGGCCGTATTACCCTTATATTTGACGGTAAGTTAGCAGAGTTGACGGAAAATGGGCAATTTGAAACGAAAAAGAGAGTTTCAGGGGGCATCTTGTGGCAAAATTGAGTTTATGGTCCATTTTGAGACTAAAATTAATATTCATGAGACATCTTATCTCGAGTAAAAAAAGCCTAATATATGTCATAATGAATGTATTATAAATAATTTGAAAATACATATCTCGTCATCAAATTATTAATTATTTAAATGTAGGCAACATGAACAACACTCGTTGATCACAGAATGATTGATATTGTCATCTAGTTAATTATATGCATCTCAATTAATACTTAGTATTTACTATGATTAATTATTGAGACATATTTAGTATCTACCAGACTCTCTTTATTACGTACATGTAAAAGATAATTTTGTTGTAGTAAGTTTTAATTTTTTATGGAGATAATCTTGACATGATGATTTAGAGAATGAATAGTTCCGATTATGATATATGTACAACGACAATTCGATAAATCAAAGGAATGGTACGAGGATGTGCTATCAGAGTTGGATGCAAGTATTGTCCTTTTGGAATTCTCTAAAGTTTTTTTTTTTTTTTTTTTTGGTCTAGTCTTCATGTACGTTGTAGTGATTGGTGATGCGCAGATGCAACAATATGTGTCCACATGACCACATCAAGTTGAGGAATGTTGTGACAAGACCACGTGTGGAAAGAAGAAAGTGATGAAGAGGAATAATTAAGTTGATGTATTTGAGATGTTGAATGACTTTAAAGGTGGCATATTTGGAGAAGATATATATTCCTAATAGAAAAAAACTTAATTTTATATATTCCTCCATAACATTGTAACAATTGAAGGGGACATAGAATTTTATTCCTAGTGGAAGAACTTGGTTCCTCCTTAAAATCATTTAATGAAAGGGACATAGAATTTATTTAATTCCTCCTTTTTTTTTGTATTCTATTTGTGAGGTTTTGGATTTATGTCCCCCTTGTCGTATTTCTTTTTCTTAATAAATTTTGGTTAGTGTGGATGTTTGAGGGATGAGGGGGTGTTCTATGATCAGGAGCGCTCTGTTCCTCTCAATTCCTTTGTGCGTTGGCAAAGTAGGCTGCTGTAACAATCCGATGACTGAGGTCTGGTATGGTAGTTTTGCTGGCCTAATCCTTAATCGCCCTATTCTTGTCGTTAAAAAAAAAATAGTACGAGGTGATTATACTTTACTGTATCAAACTATAATTAATTAAGTGACCAAATAACATTATTCTTATATAGAAAATCAACTACCAAACGATGTAACAAAATTCAAATCTATATATTTTATGGAGTATGAGAATAATATATATCATTATTATGATATACATAATTTGAAAACACATGTCCCGATTATTTCAACGTATACATAATAGCTAGGGAAAACACTCGTTGATCACATAATGTATGTATTTATGCATAATTGGCAAGTTTAGAAGCCTTAATTCATACACGAGACATATGAATACAACAGAAGCAAATTAATACCTGATAATTTGATCATGTTTTAATTATGGACTCAGGACCATAAAACCATAATCTAAAGTGAAGATTGCTTCAAGTGTTGGGGAAGTGAAACTGCCAGTCGCAACAGTTGACCTGCATCCTCTCCAGGTGTCCGTGTGATGGAGGCCAGAATCACACAAAAGATGATAGACTATGTTCCAACCGCCAGGTTTAATAAAGTGCCTACCTTCACGAATCTCAGTATACACCTGCGCATATATGGAATCATAAATTAGAACACTATATACGTACTATATAGGGATATATTACTCATAATTTTGTTATATATACCTGGTTGTCATATAAATTCCTATCCCATGGGTTGCTCCAGGAGATCATCCAGTCGCATTTCTCGTTGGCTGCGTTCTTGCCACTGTAAACAACGGCGGCAACCGATCCTCTGGCTACTCCGGCAGTTTTGACATGAAGAAATCCGCCCCACTGGCCATTTTCGATGATTTGGGGGTACGGGGCGTGTCCAATGTGACCAGACCAATTGATAGAGGTAGCAAATGTGAGAGGGTCTCCAGTTGCATTGTAGACAAGACAGAGTGTGGAGACACCTCTACCATATTGCCTTTTCAAAGTCTCCACATATAGTCGGGCATTTAGGGCCTTCTCCCCATCATTTTTCCTATTTAGAGCCACGCGCGCCCGGTCTTCCTTTCCTATCTTTTTGCCTATGTACTCTGGCAACGCCTCCAGAGTGGAGTTGGTAATAGGACTGCCAAACACCGAACTCGCCATCTCTCTCAACCACTCCACTTACTCATTAGCTACTCACTTCTATTACCTCTATATATATATAGAGGAGGAGGCTGTAGCTACACAAGATGTGGGCTGTTTGATTATTGTTACTCTATATATAACGCTATGTTTTGATGAGAAACTTTAAAATACCAACGAATTTGTAAATGATTAGATGCTATGTAATTAGAGGAATTTGTAAGTAAGTTACTTGTAGAAATCCAATCCCTTGTTTACTGGTTTTGCTATGTTTATGTTTTACATGTGCTTCCTTGCTAGCTAATTACTCAATTAGTTATTTACAAGCACTCTATTTAATTGTTTGTACGAAATGCATTAATATAACCTAAATCTTTTGATACGTTGAAGTTCCTCATCCAAACATACCCTAAAAGAGAAGGGTAGTGTTTGGAATACCACATTTATAGACCACATTTGTAAACTCATACTAATACAAATAAGATTCACCAATACAATTAATAAGTAGGGTCCGTATACATTAGTATGTGGTTACAAATGTGGCATCTCTAACATTTCCCGAAAAGGACAATGTGTAATTGCTTCCATTCTAATGTGCCCGTGTTCATTCCCCATATAACTGATTATTAAATTTTATGTATGTGAGTATGATAATCGGAACCATTGATTTATTAAAAAATTATTCAAAAATTATCTCTTAAAAAAAATTAATCAAATTGGAGATCTTTTGGTAGTCCATTTGCATCAAAACAATCGTCGACTTTGGTAATAATTAAAAAAATTTAAGGTGAACAGTCAATTTAATTGATACTTATTAATATCTATAAACAATCATCAATGTGTTAGGAGTTGAATGGTTTTGCGTAAATGATCTTGAAATTATTATTTAAGAGCTGAACGATTTCAATTATGATATAAGTATAACGATAATTATAGATAAATAAAAAATCAGGGTAAAAAATCAGGGTGAAGTGTAAGTATTAATTTGTCAATAAATAGTGTTTAAATTATATTATTAGTGAAAAAATTGATGTATGTGCAGGGGGGGGGGGGGGGGGGGGGTATACTGAGATCAGCGAAGATGAGGGGCACTTTGATAAAAGTGGAATTTGGGACATAATTTATAGAGTAAATTACACTTTAGTATCCTGTGTTTTACACTAAATTTCATAATTATATTTGAATTTTTAAATCTTGCATTTACATATCCTGAACTCTTAAAAATATAACAACTTAGCTCTACTGTTAACTATTCCGTTAAATAATCTGTTAAGAGCTGGCAAAAAAATTAATTTTTTTAAAAATTAAAATTTTATCTTTTTTTCTTTTCTTTTCTTTTTTCTTTTTTCTCCTTTTCTCTTTCTTCTTCTTTCTTTCTTCCTTTTCTTTATGGGTTTCAATTTTTCTTCACCCATCTTCTTTCTTTTTCTTTCTTCTTCTTTCTTATTTCTTTCTTCTTCTTACTTCATCATCTTCTTCTTCGTTTCCTCCTTCTCCTTTGATCACTTTGATTATGACAAATCGTATAAGGTTAGAGAATTTGTTGGTTGATGTTAATGACACCGAGTCATTAAGAGTGAGTCATGAATCATGACTCTCGAGAGTCTCTACCGATCTTATAATTAATAAGCAGCAGAGAACGAGTAGAAGGCAGATGAAGAAGAAGCAGAGAACGAGAAAGAAGAAGAAGAAAAGGAAAAAAAAAAGAAAAAATTTATTTAAATTAAATTGTGGATCCTACATGTAACATGTTAGCATTTAATAGAATACTTAACGGTAGAGATAAGTTGTTATATTTTTAAGAATTCAGGATACGTAAATACAAGATTTGAAAAGTTATAAATAATTATAAAATTTGGTGTAAAACACAAGATAATAAAGTTTAATTTGTTATAATCTATAATATGGTTGAAAAGTGTGGCCTCCACAGCAAAGACACGTGGGGTGGATGCAAGTCAAGCGTGGCAATTGGGAGTGGCACTTCCTCAATAGTTGAAGTTATCTTCACTTTAGAAATGCTTGAAAATGCTGATCCAATTAGCACTTTACTGCTCTAGTATTATATATGTTCGTACTATGAATAAGGCTTCTAAACATGATGGTGCATGCATGTGTGATCACCGAATATTGTCCCGGTCTATATATATTGTGTTTAAAAAATAATACAGGGAGTCGGGACCTGTGTTTTCAAATCATGTATGGTTTGGTAGTTAGTTTTCTATATAAGAATATTATTGATTTGGTCAATTAATCCAGGGTTTCCAAGGTTGGTTTTTTATTTTTTATTTTAAATTCATTTTTCTGAAAAGAATAGTTCAAACTTCAGATTGGGTATGAACAATGATTTTATATGCAAATCGATCTATTTGTTTGAAGGTTTTGGAATACGTACTGCGGAGAAGCACAAGAAATTAAACTACACAGTACTTCAATCATTCATGGTCAATATTCTCATGAGGAAACTATATATAGCCATAACTCAATTCCTTCGAGGTATACAAGTTTTATACTTTATCTTATGTTGGCAGTCCTTCAATTTTTGTGTAGTGATGATTGATGCTATATCAATTTTAAATTTATTTCAGGCAACGTATGTGTATGACTATATTTTCATTCAATTGTTTTAGAATTTTAGTTGATACACCAGGTATCGATGTAATTATGAATTCCACTGTTTGATAATTGTTTTGGTTTCATAAATTTCACTTGATAATTGTTTTGGTTTCAAAAATCTCATGGCAATTCGACGATGGAATTCAAGTTTATTGCTCCTCTAGATTATTTGAAGAGCATATTACACTACAATAAAATCCATCTTGTCAAGCGAAAGGACGTCGTCGAGCAACCATAGGTGTTCATCGAGCAACTCTGAAAATGGCGAATCTCCGTCGGGCAACCTGCGTCGGGCTAGTGCAGTCGGGCTTGATGTTATTCGACGACAACAGTGTATTCGTCAAGCAACTAAAGCTTCCCGGCGGAGGAGTTTGTTGCTTACACTGTCGTCGAGCATCCTAAAGGTCAACAAGATATTACCGACGGAGAATATGCGTCGGGTAACCTTCATATATTCGTCGGGTAACGTTTTCAATCTTCGTCGGGTAACTCGATACATATATGTCGGGTAACGGTTTACATATCCGGGTAAATATTAACATATCCGTCGGATAATGTTTTACATATCCGTCGGGTAATGTTTTACATATCCGTCGGGTAATGTTTTACATATCCGTCGGATAACTTTTTACATATCCGTTGGGTAAGTGTTTACATATCCGTCGGGTAACGTTTTACATATCCGTCGGGTAACCGTTTACAAATCCGTCGGGTAAATTTTTACTTATCCGTCGGGTAACGTTTTGGTATTCGTTGGGTAACTTGTACCCCATTCGTCGGGCAACTTTCTTAATCTTCGTCGGGTACAGTTTTAAAAATGCCATTCCTATGCCCGACGCCTTGACGGTTCGTCGGGCAAACGTTGAATATTTAAAATATATTTTTAATAAATTATTTAATTAAAAAATAATAATTAAAAAATTCAATTAAAAAAATAAAAATAATATTTATAAAAATTAATGTTATGTTTTTACATCATTAAAACTAAAACAATATTTTACATATATTACACTCTAACTAGTAGTCGACGGGTCGAAGTAGCCGGGATCCTGAGGGGGCTGTTGGGTGGGCGGTGAGGAAATGTCATCCAATCCACAGTCACCCAAACGATCAAAGACCTTGGCAAGGGCGGTCTTCATTTGGTGGTTTTAGGCTTGGATCTCCGCGTATTGGGCTTTGATCTGAGCATTTTCCGCCCGGAGGAACTCGAAGTTTCTCCTAAGGTCCGACGTCTCCTGGGGATTGCCTATCCGAGATGAACTCGACGACTAATTTTTTATGCAAATCTATTTGTTTGAAGGTTTTGGAATACTACGGAGAAACACAAGAAATTAGACTACACTTCAATCATTCATGGTCAATATTTTCATGAGGAAACTGTAGCCATAACTCAATTCCTTTGAGGTATACAAGTTTTATACTTTATCTTATGTTGGCAGTCCTTCAATTTTTGTGTAGTGATGATTGATGCTATATCAATTTTAAATTTATTTCAGGCAACGTATGTGTATGACTATATTTTCATTCAATTGTTTTAGAATTTTAGTTGATACACCAGGTATCGATGTAATTATGAATTCCACTGTTTGATAATTGTTTTGGTTTCATAAATTTCACTTGATAATTGTTTTGGTTTCAAAAATCTCATGGCAATTCGACGATGGAATTCAAGTTTATTGCTCCTCTAGATTATTTGAAGAGCATATTACACTACAATAAAATCCATCTTGTCAAGCGAAAGGACGTCGTCGAGCAACCATAGGTGTTCGTCGAGCAATTTTGAAAATGGCGAATCTCCGTCGGGCAACCTGCGTCGGGCTAGTGCAGTCGGGCTTGATGTTATTCGATGACAACAGTGTATTCGTCGAGCAACTAAAGCTTCCCGGCGGAGGAGTTTGTTGCTTACACTGTCGTCGAGCATCCTAAAGGTCAGCAAGATATTACCGACGGAGAATATGCGTCGGGTAACCTTCATATATTCGTCGGGTAACGTTTTCAATCTTCGTCGGGTAACTCGATACATATATGTCGGGTAACGGTTTACATATCCGGGTAAATATTAACATATCCGTCGGATAATGTTTTACATATCCGTCGGGTAATGTTTTACATATCCGTCGGGTAATGTTTTACATATCCGTCGGATAACTTTTTACATATCCGTTGGGTAAGTGTTTACATTTCCGTCGGGTAACGTTTTACATATCCGTCGGGTAACCGTTTACAAATCCGTCGGGTAAATTTTTACTTATCCGTCGGGTAACGTTTTGGTATTCGTTGGGTAACTTGTACCCCATTCGTCGGGCAACTTTCTTAATCTTCGTCGGGTACAGTTTTAAAAATGCCATTCCTATGCCCGACGCCTTGACGGTTCGTCGGGCAAACGTTGAATATTTAAAATATATTTTTAATAAATTATTTAATTAAAAAATAATAATTAAAAAATTCAATTAAAAAAATAAAAATAAAATAAAAATAATATTTATAAAAATTAATGTTATGTTTTTACATCATTAAAACTAAAACAATATTTTACATATATTACACTCTAACTAGTAGTCGACGGGTCGAAGTAGCCGGGATCCTGAGGGGGATGTTGGGTGGGCGGTGAGGAAATTTCATCCAATCTACAGTCACCCAAACGATCAAAGACCTTGGCAAGGGCGGTCTTGATTTGGTGGTTTTAGGCTTGGATCTCCGCGTATTGGGTTTTGATCTGAGCATTTTCCGCCCGGTGGAACTCGAAGTTTCTCCTAAGGTCCGACGTCTCCTGGGATTGCCTATCTGAGATGAACTCGACGACTAATTTTTTATGCAAATCTATTTGTTTGAAGGTTTTGGAATACTACGGAGAAGCACAAGAAATTAGACTACACTTCAATCATTCATGGTCAATATTTTCATGAGGAAACTGTAGCCATAACTCAATTCCTTTGAGGTATACATGTTTTATACTTTATCTTGTGTTGGCAGTCCTTCAATTTTTGTGTAGTGATGATTGATGCTATATCAATTTTAAATTTATTTCAGGCAACGTATGTGTATGACTATATTTTCATTTAATTGTTTTAGAATTTTAGTTGATACACCATGTATCGATGTAATTATGAATTCCACTGTTTGATAATTGTTTTGGTTTCATAAATCTCGTGGCAATTTGACGATGGAATTCAAGTTTATTGCTCCTCTAGATTATTTGAAGAGCATATTACCATTATGATTCCATGATGTTGTCTCTATAAATCTTGGTTAATTTTAGTCAGAGTTATATTATTTAAACTGCATGATGGTTGTAGTTATGAAGAAACAATTGTTACGAATTTCATTTTTCTGCTGCTCCAAAATAAGCAGGACAAATTAATAGTTAACCCTTCTGAAGGGGTTTGGTATTTTTTTTATTTTTTTGTATTCCAATTTTGTTATTTTTAGAAAGTTGGTGTTTTGTCATTTTTTCAATTCCATTTTTGAATTTATTTTCTTTTTTCTTTTTATGAAGGATTGAACGAAAAAAAAACTGCTGTGCAGAAGTTTTCAGGTGATGCTTTTTTCTACTTCTTTAGGCAGATTTTTTATTTGTCCATTTTCATATTTCTCTATTGGAACTCTCTTTGATATATTTTCTGAGAAACCTGAGAGAGAAAGATAGTTGCGGTATATTTGGGGTAGATTCAAAAGACCATCAGTTTAATAAAATTGGATGAATACAGTTGCTGTACGAGGTTGTAAATTTAATTTGAGAGAAAAATATAGTTTATGATCGAGCTTTATGTTTCTGTTGCTGTTTTTCACTATCTCTTTCGGCCTTTCAGATTTCAAGAAAGAGATCGAGGTTCATGCTTTTTTTCACAAATTCAAGGTTTTATGTGAAGTTCATAGTTTATCACTGATGGCGCGCTTTGAGTGGTTATGAGAATGAAACTGCTTTGTTGAAGTAAAACTTGTTTATATATACCATTTAAGATGTTCTGTGAAATTAGGTAAACGTTTAGTCGTTGCTCATGTTAACTGCCAAATGACATGTAGAAATTAGTACAATGCATGATCTAACTGATATCTTAGTCATTTGTATAATTTAATTGTATCACATGGACACAGGCATATACCAAGTCCGACTAATGGCAGAGGAGATTTCGGTTAACTGAAATTTGTATTATATATGTGTATGATAATAAATATCATCGTTAAATAGCTTCAATTTTTCTTAAACTTCTTGGATCATGATAGTTATTATTAGCATTCTTAAATCAGCTAATTAACATAAATAGATATATCTATATATATTTCACAAAGAAAATAAACATCATGTTAATGCAAATAAGTTTTTGTTAATGCGGTTGATATTAAAAACATCATGTTCTGAATCTTGTAAAATTGTGTAGATCGAATTTGTTTCATCATAAGTGTGTATTTAGATCCAATCAACAAGTTTGAGCACTAATTGTAATTCAGCAATTTCCTTGATAAGTTGGGTTTAAAACAATTTCTTTCTTATTAATGTCTTTTATATATTGTATCTCTCATTCGCGCATCTTTAAACAATTCTATAAGTAATCCATAATTCAATAATTCAACAAGTTTCGAGAAGCCGCCTGATTCGGTTGTGTCTTTCCTTTCTGATGATTTTCAAGGTGTCGTCGACTTGTCCGTCAAAGGGCCATAGTGTAGGTTATCACCAACAGTCAGCAAGACACAACCGTGTAA
This sequence comes from Oemleria cerasiformis, assembly GCA_037349345.1. Classification (NCBI taxonomy): domain Eukaryota; kingdom Viridiplantae; phylum Streptophyta; class Magnoliopsida; order Rosales; family Rosaceae; genus Oemleria; species Oemleria cerasiformis. The sequence continues at coordinate 5,136,821 of JAZGTL010000012.1, read as the reverse complement.
TAGCATAGTGTACGTGGCTGAGTAGCGCATACGTACGATTAGTCAACAATATATATATATTATTCTTATGGCTACTTCTTCATTTTACTAATTAAAGTTGATAATGACTTAAACTTGCAAGTGATCACCAGTTCCATATTGGCATAATGTTGTAATAGATGTAGATGTGAAAAATATGTTATAGTTTAGATATTGGTTTTCTATGATTTTTGCTTTCTCAAGCTGTTCTTTTCTTTCAACATCGTCCTTATTCGATGACTTTTTTTTACTAGTTGGGTTTAAAACAATTTCCTTCTTATTCATGTTTGTTTATTTATTGTTCTCAGACCCAACTGGACTTACATTAGTAATCTCGAAAATAATGGCCAATCCTGAAGTTGCATATTAGACCATATTTTTTAACAAACTAATCCATGGGAAAGCATCACCTATTTTTCGGACGCTCTCATATATATACGTCTAATATAATATATGTGAATGTAACATAGCTAACCAATAGCTACTCTATAATATTCCCTGAATACTTCTATCAACATGTAAACAATCTGAATTTTCATGTTAATTATGATACTTTATAGACAATTATATTAATTATCTGATTTATTACTTTTACTTCTATCATGCTTTTAAAGTTTTTTAAACATTTAATCATACCACGATATCAAGGATTTTATTTTTCAAACTTATTCAAGGGTTACGTGCATATATATATATATACATAGCGAAAGCTGAAAACATATATCCAACACAGAAAGATATATAGGCCACAAACTGTTGTACAAAACACAACTTCACAACAAAGTAGATTTGCTTAGGCTATTACATCAAGTAGCTAGGATAATCCTTCAATCTTGAAACAGCAGAAGATTGAAATTATTCTCCAATTTATTCATTATTATGTAATATTAATTATAAGCACGGTAATTAAGTTTTCTTAGTAATTAACATGCATGTTAATTAATGAATTAAGAGTGATGTGTAATTTGACGAGCGAGAACGATGCCATCGGGCAAAGGGGTCACGTAACAGCGGTGCCCCTGGGTGCTCAAGGGGGCCGTCCCTCCAGACCCAATAATCAAGTCAACCAACCACCCAGCGAATGCACCCACCAGAAAAGCTCCGACGATGCTAAATGTCACTCCTGCCATGAGCACAAACAAAGCAGATGCCTCGGCGGCGACTGATATATGAGTTGCCACGGCAACTCCGACAACTTCTCCGAGCACCGCACCCCCGATGGATGCTGCGGTCACTACAGCGTCATGCACTGCCCTTTCAAGTTTGTGGTCAGCTGAAAATATGTCCCATACCATCACACCCGCTGCAAATAAAAGCACCGCTATGCCGGCCACTCCAAACACCTTGGATAATGTATTCACTATAACATTTCCCCGCCCGGATGCCTCTATAATTGCCTCGTACACCTACAAATAGTCATACAGTGGTGCTACAAGTAACATCATGCGATATATTTTAAGATGAATTAATAGTAATGTAGAAAATAATCATTATCATATTTGCTGCGTTGAAATAATCACTTTCATGTTTTCTATAAAATTTTGAAAAAATCATTCACCCAAAATAATGAATTATCATACGTGTATATAGCAATCATTATGAATTATCATAGAAATCATTATTACCTGTATCTTTTGTATCTCGTCTAGATCTCCGAAAGGTCCTTCGAATTGGAGCTTGGCTTGATATCTGTTCATTGGCAAGCGATGTGGATATTATAATTAACACTTCAGAATATATAGATTATGGTGGTGGTGGAGGTGGCGCCACCGTATATGTGTATATATATATATATATATACCTTTTGACTAGTTGGTCAAACTTAATGCCGGTGTCCTTGAGCCATCTTGAGAATTGGCGAGACGCCGGACTCTGATATTTCCTGGTGTACTCCAACATGGCATTCCTGTATTGAGTTGCTTCCTTTGCCAACCGTTGGATATTGGTGACGTTATCATCCAGCGTGGCCAGCGCATCTCCAAGGCTTTTGGCATGCGCTCTGATTTTGTTGACATAATTGAGTCGGAGCGTATAATTCCTCACCGTCTGGAGTGCATGGTTGGCAGCGTTGACAATGAAATCGAAGATATTGTGAGCAATGGAAGCGTGATCTGGGTTTGGGTCAGTAAACCAACTTTCAATGTCACGCCCAACGTCCAAAAGGCCCACAGCGGATTCGAAACTAGCTTTGCAATCCCTCAGGTATTTTGCCAGTTCGAATTCTGAAGTGAATCTCAGATTCTTAATGGCGTCTGCTTCTTGCCTGTAAATTATGTTAGCAAGCTGGTACAACTGCTCATGGCTCAGCAAGGCAATAACGTTGTTGCCTGCCATATTCAATTATTAATTATTAGTTATTAGATGTAATTAATTAAAAACGTAATTAAGTGAATTTGTGAAGGTGTTAGTGGGCCGGATATCGATCGATCCGGTGTAGAGGAGGAGGAGGAGGAGGAGGAGGAGTGGCTGGATAATTATTTGTTACTTTTTTTTTTTGGAAGTAAGTACATATGGCTTTCTAGGTCATTAGCTTAGTTCAAAAATGATATGCTACCAATTCCTATTTATAGAGGATGAGGCAGGTACATATTACAGAGGAAAATACTTCTTGTGTTCCACCAAGTACTTTTAGCTTCCACCATTCTAGCTCATTTAACAGATTTTTGGAATATATAAAAATGGATAATACTTGCAAAAAGCTTGAGTGATATTTCCTCATACAATTCTTTTGATTTATTGAATTATTTTTGTATATATATCATAATCGGAACAATTTATTCTCTAAATCATCATTTCAAGATCATCTCCTTAAAAAAAAATCAACAAAATTAGTAGTCGTTTAATCATTCATATGTATCAAATAAATGAACAATTTTACTAACAATTAAGATCCTTATGAAAAATCTTTATTTAGTCGATACATATAAAGTGACAATAGCGAAGAGACGTGGAGGGAGAGTGAGGGAGAACATTAAAAAGTTAAGAAGGTTTAAATGTGGTGGCAATTTAAATAAAATGAAAATTATATCATTTTTTTTATACAAAAGAAAATTATATCATTAGTTTAAATTTAATCTCGACTATTAAGTACCATTCAATCTAGTTGGTATTAACGTGTGCTTGTGTAAAATGGTGTGTCCTTTCTTATCAGGATATATATATATATATATATATATATATATATATATATATATATATATATATATATATTATTAAGGATAATACTTGAATTTTACTTTGATGGTACTTCCTCGTATCACTATTTTGATTTATCTAATTATCATTATACATATATCATAATCGAAACCGTTCAACTCCTAAATCATTATTTCAATATCAGTATTTATTAAAAAATTCAATAAAATTAGAGATTATTTAGTAATTTATTATTCATATATATAAACAAAAGCAAATTACATTTTACTACCCTGTAATTTACATCAAATGACATGGTTATACTTGTACTTTCAAATCTTGCATTTAACATCCTATATTCTTTAAAATGTTACAACTTTAGCAATCTGTTAGTTTTCTGTTAAAGTTTATGTTAAATGATGATGTAAACATAGTGTAGCCCACATTTAGTTTAAATTAGTGACATATAGGTGCATTGTGACATAAAATAATAATAAACAGATTGAAATAAATAAAACATAAGAAAATCAAAAATCAAAAGTCTGCATCAAACCTATCCGCTTCTCGGTCGATCTCGTCGCCTCCCTCCCAACTCCTCCACCCCCAACACCACTCTCTGTGACTCATCCAAGCCCCTCCGCCGCCTCATCTCCCTTCGCCTCGCCAAGTGCTCCGACGACGTCGGTTTATCTTTCACAGCTCTCTAATCCCTCCAGTTCTTCAACTGCCCCAATATTGCCCCTATATGTTTCCCATCCAATATTTTTTTTACTAGTTCATAGTCATTAACACCAAAATTTGGAAATAGTTGCAACATTCACTGCTAATTGCAAAAGGAAAACACCCAACATATGATTAGTTAAGAAAAAGTTCACTTTTTTCTCACTGCACTTAAAAAGTTGCTGATTAATAATCAGTGATTATGCTTTTGGCTATGGAATTTTAAATTCAAAAGCAAGAGAAGTAAGTTTGGAAGTTTGATTCATGAAAAAATAGGAAATCATTAATAAAGTAAAAAAATGGAATGCATCAAGTAATTTGTGAAGTACCAAAATCAGCTCCTTTGTAAATTGGTCATTTACTTGTATTTTTATTTTTTTATTTGGTGAAAGTGGCATTATTTTCTTGTACTATAAAAAATAGAAAATCAAATATATTTCAAAATGCAAATACAGTAAACTCATAGTGGGCTAATGACTGCTTAGGTCTACGTTGCCACGATATTGTTCTATGGAACTTTCTCCAAAGTCGAGATTCAATTTAATTGTTTTTCTGTTTAATATAATTTTTTTCGTGAATTCGTCCTTACATATATTTTTATCTTGCATATTTTCCTTCTTTTCTTTTTTCTGTTACTCAATTAGTATTGTCTATATGAGTTGCGGCAATGCTTTCTTTATTTATTTTTTTTCTGTATGTGGCAATGCCTTCATGGCATGTATTCTTTGATTCGATTTATGTGGCATTTTGTTTGATTTTTGTTATGGGATTGGTCCTGCCTTGTATGTTTCTTTTTGTTATTGTGTGTGGCAACGCTTTCTTGTATTATTATGTGATTCACGTGTACTTTTGTTTGATTCAATTTTTTAGTGGATTGGTCCTTGCTTATATTCCCTTCTTTTTGTCTGTTACTTAATTAGGATTGTCTGCATTATGAATTGTAGCAATGTTTTCATTAATTTTTTTTTATGTGGAAAACTAGCAATGCTTTTGGTCTAGGATATAACTAGCAAGATAAAGTCCGCGCCTTGCTGCGGGGCTATTCAATTGATTATAAACATTAATTCTATACAAAATGATATATATAAATAAATGTCGGGTATGAGAAAATGTTCAAAAGATGATTAACTGTTTACATACAACATTATTAATTTGTTCATTTACATGATTTTACATGTATTATAGCAATATTGAATAGCTAACGTAAGCATGATTTTACATATTTATTATAGCTAGGGCAAATTACACTTTACTACCCTATAGTTTACACATTGTAACAGATTCATACATGAACTTTCAAATGTTGCAATTACTCCCTAAACTCTTAAAAACAGCATCTCATAAATTCCAAGTTGAGCTTTTGATTTTTTCTGCTGTGATATTAATTCTTGTTTTATTATTTTCGAGGCTGGCGAGCCAGGCGCCGGTGAGCTTGCAGGGGCTATTAATTCAAGTGAAGGCGATGAGATCGGCCGAGAAGCGGATAGAGCTAAGGTTGTTAATGCAGGCTTTTGGTTTAATTTATTTTCTTATTATTTTCTTATTTCTAATTTATTTAAATTGTTTATTATTATTTTATGTCACATGGTGCCTATTTTTCATTCACTTAAACTAGATGTGGAACCTACTTTGTCCACCTCATCATTTAATAGAAATTTAAAAAGAAAATCTAACGCAGGGTTAAGATTGTAACATTTTAAAGAATATAGGATGATAAATACAAGATTTGAACGTACAAGCATAACAGCATTATTTGGTGTAAACTACAAGATAGTAAAGTGTAATTCGCTCTATAAACTAAATAGACGGTTTGTCATAAGGATCTTAATTCTTACTAAAACTGTTGATTTATTTTACACAAATGAATGACTAAATGATCATTAATCTTATTGATTTTTTTACAGAGATCGATGATCCGGACATGATGATTTAGAGAATGAACGGTTCTGATTATGATATATGTAAAAGGAAAATTCGATAAATCAAAACTATGGTACGAGAAGGTACCACCAAGGTGAAATGTAAGTATTATCCTATTAATTAGGGCATTGCTTTCATCTTTCCCCATATTAATTAGTTACTCTCCTTACAAAAAAATGGATCGATCAATTTCACGTAGTGGTACCACTTTATCTTCATCGGTATCTTCTTTTACTTGTTTAATTGTATCATTAATTAATTAATTGACACGTTGTGATAATGCTCTCTTGACATGTATTATTTGATTCGATTCGTGTGTTGTTTTGTTCGATTTTCTTTCGTGAATTGATCCTTGCTTATTTTTAATTTTTTGTTGTGAATGGCAATGCTTCCTCATATTATGTGATTCAATTTACGTGTTTTTTGTCTGCTACTTAATTAGTATTGTATATATGAGTTGTGGCAATACTTTCCTTATTTTTTGTTGTACACGGCCAATGGGCAATGCTTTCATAGCCTATATTATTTGATTTGATTCACGTGTTGCTTTCATAACCTATATTATTTGATTTGATTCACCTGTTGTTTTATTTGATTTTCTTTCAAATTGGTCCTTATTTGTAATTTTTTTTGTATGTGGCAATACTACTTTCTTCTATCATCCGTTTCAATTTACGTGTTTTTCATTTAATATAAGTTTTTTCTTAAATTGGTCCTTAATTATATTTTTCTCTTGAATAGATTCCCTTCTTTTTGTTTGGTTCTTAATTAGTTTTGTCTATATGAATTTTGACAAATACTTTCCTTCTTTTTTTTTGGTATGTGGCAATGCTTTCATGAGTTGTATTATTTGATTCGATTTACGTGGTGTCTTGTTTGAGTTTCTTTTGTGAATTGGTCCTTACTTTTTTTCTATTTTTCTTTTGTGTGTGGTAATGCTTTCTTGTATTATCTGATTCAATATGTGCGTTGTTTTGTTTTATATAACTTTTTAGTGAATTGGTCCTACCTTTTTTTTCTCATGCATCCATTACCTTCCTTTTTGTATGCCACTTAATTAATATTGTCTATATAAGTTGTGGCAATGTTTCCATGTTTTTTCTTAAACTGGCAACTTTAATAGCATGTATTATTTGATACGATTCAATTTTTTTTTATTTGATTTTCTAAATTGGTCCTTATATATTTTTTTATTTTATTTTGGTGTATTTGGCAATGCTTTTGTATACTGTGTTATTATGTAATTCAATTTATGTGTTTTTTTGTTTAATATAGTTTTTTCGTGGATGGGTCCTTATTATATTTTTCTCTTACATAGTTTCCCTTTTCTTTGTTTGCTACTGTTTTTTTTTATACAAGAATATTGGGAGAGGGGGATAACATTATATAAATGTACATTGGATATCGACCTCATCCGAGAAAAGTCGAACCCGAGACCTTCCACATAACATGTGGAGAGGTATACCACAAGACCATAGCACTAAGTGGCATTTGTCTACTACTTAATTAGTATTGTTTATATGTGTAGTGGCAATGGTTTCCTTTTTATTTTTTTATGTGGCAATGCTTTTTTTTATTTTTTTACCAAAAGATCAAAATTTCATTAATCACGAATAGAGACACTAGCATCAAAGGCTAAGGTATCAAACAACCAATCTGTTCCTAACTCATCCCAACAGTGGTACCCACCAATCCTAGAAACAAATCCAGCCACAAGGTGCGTAGCTTTATTAGCATGCCTGAAGGCATAAACAAATTGAACGCGTTCCAACCGCGAGGCCAGTGCATGGATATCGAAAATAATACAGTCTAGATCAACATCACCCTGGCTCTGTCCGATAAGAGTCGTAACAAACCCCAAAGCATCTAACTCAATCACCACCCGCTCATGACCAACCAACAAACAATGGGAGAGGGCACTGCGCACCGCTTCTGCTTCAGCCACCAAGATCGACTTTAGACATAGATCCCCTATCCCATCTGCAGACACCAGCAGCCCAAAACAGTCCCAGATGACCCATCCAACGCCACCACATGCTGTCTCCCGACACCAAGCCCTATCACAATTAACCTTCAGGGTGCCCATGGCAGGTTTCTTCCAAAGATGCATCACCTCAGCATCCCTTACCTCCTGTAGTCTAGGCTGCGAGAATTGGCCCCCCAAGGCCGGGACCTCAAGATCTCGGAATTCAATCACACAAGTTAGGAGGTTGGCAATGGCCTCCTCCGGCTGCACAGTAATACCTTCAAACACCTTCCGATTTCGGCACTTCCAAATCCTCCAGAGTCCAAACGTAAGTGTCTGAGTCAGTTCCACCATATTGGGGAGACGGTGGAATTTAGTAATCAGGTTCTGCCCAATACCCGGAAAATCAGCCCCCTCTAAGGCACAAACATCGAGCATAAGAGGGCTCCCGAACCAGAAACCCCTGGAAAATTGGCAGTGAAAAAATAAGTGAATCTCGGTCTACTTAGCAAGGCTACACACAGGGAAAACAAGATCCACCATCAACCGATGCCGCACCAGGTTAGCTCGGACTACCAGAGCACTATTGCAGCCCCGCCAAATAAATTGCTTAAGCTTCGGTGGAACATGCATAGACCATAGGTGACTCCATTTTGGGCCCAGAGCCGGCGAGGAACTGGATTCCCCCTCCCCACGTCTACCTAATTCCCCATTTCTATGTAGATACAAAGCTACACCATACGTCGATTTTACCGAATAACATCCAGTTGTGTTGAAATGCCACATCCATCTATCACCCAAACCCCAACGGCTAAGAGGTAGCCGAAGAATAACATGGGCCTCCCCTTTTCGAAAACATCGCGTTATCAGCTCAGCCTTCCAAGTGTGGGTATCCTGATAAATTAAATCTTTCACATAATGAGGAATATCAGGATGGGAAGAGGTCACCTTGAAAGTATAGGGGGTCGGCAACCAAGGGTCAGATCCAGCCTGCACCTGTGCACCATCTCTAATCCTCCACCGCAAGCCCGCCTCCAGGACCTTCCTTCCTTGGAGAAGATCCTTCCACCACCAGGAAGACCTACTGCCTGCCTGTGCCTGTAGGAAGGAACCATTAGGGTAGTACTTGTCTCCCAACACCTGAGATAGGAGCAATGAGGGATCCTGAAATATACGCCAGCCTATCTTGCCAAGCATTGCCAAGTTGAAACATTCCAGGTCCCGGAAACCTAGCCCGCCCACCTTTTTCACTCATGACACCTTCTTCCAAGCAACCCAATGGACCCCATGTTAGCCATGCTGTTTCCCCCACGAGTAATTGGCAACTAGCTGCTCAATGTCCTGGCATACCCCCACCGGAAGTTTAAAATACGACATGGCATAGTTAGGCATGGCCATGGCCACCGCCTTTATCAATATCTCCTTACCTGCTGGGGAGAGAAACTGCTTCGACCACCCTTGCACCCTACTGGCAATCCTATTCCGGACTTCATCAAAAATTACCTTCTTCGACATACCAAAATCTGCCTGGAGACCAAGATACTTCCTGAACCCATCTCGGGCCGTAATCTGGGATCTCCGAGACAGCCTCCCCCGTAGGCGTTTGGAATAGTTACCTCCAAAGAATAGTGAGCTTTCTCCAAGTTAAAAGTTGTCCGGATGCCTCGGCATAACAATCAGGGATATTCTTTACTGCATCAATTTCCATAGCCTTAGCTCGGCAAAAGACAATCGCATCATCTGCAAAGAAAAGGTGTGTGATGTGCACAACACTGGACTCCAGTAGACGAAACCCATGGATGGCCCTCTCCTCGTCCCATCAGCGGAAGAGAGCGAACAGCCCTTCCGCACAGACCAAGAAAAGGAAGGGCAACATGGGATTACCCTATCTGAGTCCCCTACTAGGGGAGGAGTAACCAGTTTCCTTCCCGTTGACCAGCACACTGTAAGAGACCGAAGACATGCATTCAAAAATGAAACCACAAAATTGGTCATCGACCCCAAGGCCTTTAAGCATATCTACCACAAAACTCCACTCCACCCTATCGTAGGCCTTTGCCATATCCAATTTGAGAGCCAAATCCTTGTCTTCCCGTTGACCACGAAGCTTCATAGAATGAAGAAGCTCATGGACAACAAGAATATTATCCTGTATTTTCCGGCCCTACACGAAAGCTAACTGATTGACACTGATAATCCGATTTAACACCAATTTTAAACAATTAGTAAGGAGTTTCGAGATGACCTTATGGATAACATTGCACAGTGTAATAAGGCGCATCTGGGACATCTTGGCTGGGCTAGGGACCTTGGGAATCAAACAGAGATTAGTGTAGTTAATTTTCCGAAGTAGCCGCCCTGACCTCCAAAAGTGCGCCGCCATCCCAAAAATATCCTCTCCCACCACTGCCCAATTTTTGTGGAAGAAATCACTGGTGAACCCATCTGGTCCTGGGGCCTTAGACGGGTTGACCTGAAACATCGCCGACTGCACTTCTTCCCGAGTGATGGGTGCCAAGATAGCCTCATTTTCCTCTCGCGTAACCCGCCTTCTTAGACAATCCAAAATGTCCAGACATGAAGGAGGATCAGTAGTAGTGAAGAGATGTTCGAAATAGTCCACCACCACTTGATTCATCTGGGGTCCCTCCTCCACCCACGCCCCATCCCGATTTTCAAGACCCTGCAGGCAATTAAACCTCTGTCATTTAACTGTGGAAGAGTGGAAAAATTTTGTATTTTTATCCCCCCCTTGTAACCATTGGACTCGAGCCTTTTGTTTCTAGTAACACTCATCTTCACGGACCAGACGCTTCAGCTCAACCTCTTTTTGCTGAACCCACACTCCATCAAAGGAAGGTTGAACATAAGCACTTCGTAATTTCCACTGTACCTCCTCAATAATCACCTTACTATTTCCCTGGTTCCTCTTCCTCTAACCTAGAAGACCCGAACGCACCCCCTTCAGTTTCTCACAAACTTGGAATGCCTTCGAGCCCCGAGTCTCCTAGTGCCAACAATCTTCAATCACCCGTCGGCAATCCTGGTCATTCCCCCATTTAGGGTCGAACACAAACCTCTTCCTCGGCCGGCGCATAGGCGGTGCAAGGCATAAAAACAACAACAGGTGGTCGGATCCTTCCACAAGGATGTGGTGAAGAGTCGATGATGGGTACAGCTCCACCCACTCTGATGTGGCCAAGCCACAGTCCAAGAGAGCCTGAATGAACCTCGTGTCCCTCTTATTCCTCCAAGTAAACGGATGCCCTTGGTACCCCAAATTGAGCAATCAATTATCAGCCACAAACTCCCGAAAGGAAAACATTGAATTTTCAGTCCGAATAAGGCCTCCTTCTTTTTCAGTAACTGATTGCACATCGTTAAAATCACCTACCAGAAGGCAAGGGTCCCCACACCTGGCGATACGAGTCCCCAAACTTTTCCACTGATCCGCCCGGATCCTATCATCTGTACTCGCATATATAGAAAAAAATCGCCACGTATAACCAGAAATAACATCCTTTATTAAACTTCAATAAGAAAATCGCCATATTTAACTAACATTACTTGTTGAACATCCTTCCAGAAGATACATAGGCCACCACTCAAACCCCGTGGCTCAACAGCATGCATGAAAGGCATTCTCAACTTATTTTTTAAATACTCAAACCTTCTACTATTATTCTTCGTCTCCAATAGAACCACAATATCAGGTTGATGAAGCAGAGATTGCTCCACCAGGTTATGAACGGTCAGCGTACCTCCTATACCCTGACAGTTCCAGCATAGAACATTCATGGCGACTGGGAAGAGGTGGAACCTGCACCCCTTCGCTCAACATACCCATTTAGGTAGGTCCTGACCACCTGACAAACACAGACTTCCACCCCACACTCTAGCCTTCTTCGCCTAGCCACACCAGCCCTCACGGTCGATGAAGCACCTCTATCTTCCACCACCTCCCTGCGTCGTTTCCCTCTGCCCTGACCCCCCACCCTTCCGGCCAAAATAAAGGGCATAAGATGAAAGGGATCCGACTACTGGGAGGCATGGACATTAAGGTCGGCACCATAACTCCCCGCCAAAAGAGCCTAGTCCGAGGTATCCCCCCCATCCATCTGCCCTATCACAGCATCCCCTTGGCTGATCAACCCTCCTCGTTCACCGTCATGTCGAGGGCCCCCTAGCCTCACATTCAGACAACCGCCTCTGCCTATCAATCCCGCATCAAAAGCAGCTGCTAAGAACTGCGTCCATCGGTCCTCCTCCTCTCTCTGCTGACTGATTGACGCAACCAAACCTGAGGCCACTCCATCTCCTCGGTCGCGTCCCCGGTCGCCAAGCCCATAAGTCTCTCTGCCACTACTCGGGCGGCGGACTACACTCCGCAATGGCCGGCCCCTGAGGTCCATCTCCGCTTCCAACCCCCGGAACGCATGACCCCAAGCCTCCCGATCGCCATCCGTCACCAAAGAGTCACACCTCCGGGTATTATGGCCCAAAGAGCCACACACTAAGCAGTAAACTGGCAGCATCTCATACTTGAACCCAATCCATTGTTATCCCTCCGCCGGGAACTCCACGAACGTCCCCCGCATCAGGGGATCATCCACCCGCATACGGACTCGAACACACACAAACCGGCCAATACAATCCTCACCCCAGGACGTGTCAACATCCAACATAGCCCCCACAAGGCCGCCTATCTTCTTAGCCACCGCCACTGTCATATTGTGGGTCGGGATGCCATGTAATTTAACCTAGAATGAGGAGTGGCTCATCCTCAATTTGCGAGGGTTTCGGGTACGTGACCCCTCCTCCTGAATGACCAACGCCTCCATAAAACTACATGGTTCCATGTAAAAGACTCTCTGCATATCCTGTTAGGCTACAAAATAGGCTAGAAATTTTTTCTCCCTAATCACTCAGATGGAGACCCTATCTCTCCCCTTCCACAGCCTTGAGAACAGCCGTACAAAGGCCTCCTCGCTGATCCCCTTGTTCGTAAACACCTCCGCATCCAGGCAAAACCTGAAACCTAGCGGGAGATCCTCTACCTTCGCCTGGAGTACCCGAACTCCTGTCTTCTCCCTCTCCGAGAGTCAGAGATGGGACCCGAACTGATGTTCCAATTCCGCCAAATCCATCCTACTCGTCATTACAAACCTCTGCCCTTCCGGCCGAACCATGGGCACCCCGAGCGCCAAGCCACCCAAGCAATCCGCAAGCCACGAGAAGGGTCCCCATGGTCCTGGTCAACGAATACACTAACACCACCGCCTGCCTGCTATAGTCATTCCACTTGCACAGTGACGATCACACAACCCCCAAACCGGCACACCGAGGTCGGCAAGCTTGTCGATTTACAATATATGTCGGTCGAAACCCTAGCTTGCGGTCGGACAAACCACATCCTACCCGCACTAGTCCGTCCGCGCTCACGGTGACGCCCAACACAGACTCTAAGCAGCACTCCAAGTCGAGAGATTTTTCGACTTCCAAACCCAAGCGGCCGAAACCCTAGCAGACAACCCCTAAACTCTCCTAACGAGAGACGCATGTGGCAATGCTTTCATGGCATGTTTATTTGATTTGATTCACGTGTTTTGTTTTATTTTCTTTCGTAGATTGATCCTTACTTGTAAAGTTGTAATTATTTTTTTGTGGAGAAACAATTTCTTGTATTATGGGATTCAATTTATGTGTTTTTTTTTTTTGATATAATATATAATGGATTCGTTCTTGCCTATATTTTTCTCTTGGACCATTTCCTTCTTTTTGTCTACTAATTAATAAGTATTGTCTATATGTGTTGTGGCATGATTTCCTTATTTTTTTCTTTTGTATGTGGCAAACTGGCAACGCTTTCATAGCCTGTATTATTGGATTTGATTCATGTGTTGCTTTCTTTGGTTTTCATCTTTTGTAAATGGGAGCTGATTTTGGCACTCCACAAATTACTTACTGCACTCCACTTTTTTATTTTAATATTTTTTTATTTTTTCAAGAATCAAACTTCCAAACTTACCCCTTATCTCTAAATTTACTTTAATTTATAAGAATTTAAAAATTCACAATAATTTAATATCCTAACAACAAACCATCACCAAACAGTACTATTTACTACCGTCTATGCGTCTTTCTATCAAATTGCAACAAAAATTTTTTATCATGTACATATGTAATAAAATGTCCATATAATTGAAGCAGCCTTCTAACAAAAAAAAAATTCACGCAACCTAGAAAACTACCATTATACTTTAATGGCAGAAGCATAGTACTCATAATTGTGAAAATAGAAAGGTGAAGGGTAGGGTTTTTCCAGAAAAAAAAAGAAGTGTAAATGTTTTATACAAACAAAAGAAATAAAAAAAATATTAAATTAAAAAGCAAGAGGGATAAGTTTGGAAGTTTGATTCATGAAAAAATAAGAAAGCATTAATAAAGTAAAAAAGTGGATTGCATCAAATAATTTGTGGATTGCCAAAATCAGCTCTCTTTGTAAATTGGTCATTTACTTGTATTTTTATTTTTTAATTTGGTGAATGTGGCATTACTTTCTTGTATTATGTGATTCAATTTAAGTGTTTTTCTGTTTAATATCATTTTTTTCGTGAATTGGTCCTTACATATATTTTTATCTTGCATATTTTCCTTTTTTTTCTGTTACTTAATTAGTATTGTCTATATGAGTTGCGGCAATGCTTTCTTTATTTTATTTTTTCTGTATGTGGCAATGCTTTCATGGTAAGTATTATTTGCTTCGATTTATGTGGCATTTTGTTTGATTTTTGTTATGGGATTGGTCCTGCCTTGTATTTTTATTTTTGTATTGTGTGTGGCAACGCTTTCTTGTATTATTATGTGATTCACGTGCACTTTTGTTTGATTCAATTTTTTAGTGGATTGGTCCTCGCTTATATTCCCTTCTTTTTGTCGGTTACTTAATTAGTATTGTCTGCTTTATGAATTGTGGCAATGTTTTCATTAAATTTTTTTTACGTGGAAAACTGGCAATGCTTTAGGGTTTTGGATATAACTAGCAAGATAAATTATGCGACTTGCTGTGGGGCTATTCAATTGATTATAAATATTAATTCTATACAAAATGATATATATAAATAAATATATGGTATGAGAAAAATGTTCAAAAGATGATTAACTATTTACATACAACATTATTAATTTGTTCATTTACATGATTTTACATGTATTATAGCAATATTAAATAGCTAACGTAAGCATGATTTTACATATTTATTATAGCTAGGGCAAATTACACTTTACTATCTTTTGGTTTACACCTTAAAATATATTCATATCTGAACTTTCAAATGTTGCATTTACCCCTCCCCCCACCCCTCCCCAAACTCTTCAAAACGTGACAATATCGTCCCTCCATTAACCAATTCGTTAAAATTTCTGTTAAATGCTGACATGGACAAAAAGTGACCTATAATTTAAATAATAATAAATTAATTAAAATTATTTATTTAAGAAAAAAAACCAATTGCATTACTTAACCCCCACTCCCTCCCCACCAGTCTGCCATTTCCCCCACCCCGCATGCCATCTCTGCCATTCCACAACCCCACCCCGCCCCCACCCCAGTAGAAATTTGGGACATGAAACTAGCATTTGATTTGTGGTCAAGGGGAAGCTGAAATGCCTCTGTGAGTCTTCTCAGCTCTCGGGGCAAAATCATCCTTGGTTAAAAGCTTTGGGATACTGTGTGTCACTGACAAAAAAAAAATATTGGAGAGAGAACAACAAAATGGGAGCAATAAGCCATTAATGAGAATCTTAGTGTTAAAGGAATTTTTTTGATGTGTTGGAAGGTGTAAAATAGTTCTTAAGTGTTATGAAATTTTTTTGTATTTTCTGGAAAAAATATGAGTTTGTTTGAATATTTCGCCTCTAAAGGTAAGGAAAACCTTTAGTGGCGATAAATTCAGATGAACATCGTTGCAAAAAGTCATTTTTACATCGCTATTCACAAAATTTCAAAAAAATTTCAGAAAATTCACAAAATTCTCGGAATTTAATCAGAGTGTTTTGAGATAGGTGAAAAGCATACAAGATTATTGTGGCTACAATCTAAAGTCTTTTTCTTTAATTTCTCCACATTTTTACATTCTTCTCTCTCTCCTACTTTTTCCATTCAACAACCCTTTTTTTTTTGTTTTTTAAGTTTGATGTTTTGTTTTTTTTTTTTTGAATAGATTAGTTTTAAAATTAATGAAAAAAATTAGTTTTAATAATTTTAAATTAATTTATTATTCTTTTTGCCATATGGTGCCTACTTATCATTAATTTAAATTTAATATTGGGTCATATTTTATCCACATCAGTATTTAACAAAAATCTTAATTAGTATTGTCCATAGGAGCTACAGCATGCTTTCCTTATTTTCTTTTTACGTGGCAATGCTTTCATGGCCTGCATTAATTATTTAATTAAGAAGTCATTTTATTCTACTTCTTTTTTTTAGCACTCTTCCGTTTTAATTTTTCCATTGATATTGTTTTGATCTTCTAATTATTATTTGACAGCTAAAAAAAACAAAAGAGTACATAACAAAAAAAAATGGAATGTGAAAACCAATTAATTATTTGAATCAAACTCACGACTGTCGTGTGCCGGCG
Organism: Oemleria cerasiformis; assembly: GCA_037349345.1. NCBI lineage: Eukaryota > Viridiplantae > Streptophyta > Magnoliopsida > Rosales > Rosaceae > Oemleria > Oemleria cerasiformis. Next base: position 5,120,417 of record JAZGTL010000012.1, on the reverse strand, counting down.
TCATCCTGTTCCACATATATATATATATAGTGTTGCCTCTTGTAATTTACTTCAATTGATATCCGCATATACTCGTGATTATGTGTGTGTGTGGGGCCGGACAATGCTTCCTTGGATTATGTGATTTAATTCACGTGTTGTTTTACTTGGTATAATTCTTCAGTGATTGGTACTTTCTTTATTTTTGCTGTTGTATGTAATAATGCTTTCTTGGCCGGTTATTATTTGATTTGATTCACGTGTAGTTTTGTTTGATTTTTTTTTGTGAATTGGTCCTTATTTGTATTTAATTTTTTTGTTGTGTGTGATATTCATTAATGCTTTCTTGTACTATATGATTCAATTTACTTGCTTTTCAGTTTGATATTATTTTATGGTGGATTGGCTGTTCCTTATATATATTTTTCTCTTGCATCCATCTATTTCCTTCTTTTTGTCTCTACTTAATTAGTATTGTCTATATGAGTTGTGGATTTTATTATTATTATTTTTTCGTTTGTGGCAAATGGGTAACGCTTTCATAGCATGTATTATTTGATTCAATTCATTTGTTGTTGGAAATGACCTACGCACACCCCCTTACTAAACAATAAGAAACCCAAATATATTTGTGGGTGTGAATACAACCTCTTAGTGAAACCCAAATTCATAACAAACCCTAATGATTTTGATGGATTTTGATTGAAATCATATGAAATAAACAGAAATTAATTAAAATCAATTTCAATTCTTAATCATTAAATACATTAAAACTTATTAACATCGTAATCGAATACACCAATTAACTAAATGATAATACCTATCAAGGTGTTACTTTAGAAATCTTTTGTCTAGTTGTTTTACTATGTTCATTTGAAATTACTCATTTTAATTCATTTAGCCTTAGAATTTTGAAATTTCTCATCCAAATTTACCCTTAATGAAACACCTTCATTATATATATAGAGGTTGGGGGTGTTACTCCATGCACAGTTGCTCTTGTAGTTTCACGGGAGTAGGTGGTTGATCGAGGGAGAGGGAGAGGGAGATGGCGAGTAACGTGTTTGGAATCCCCATCACCGACTCAACTTTGGAGGGGATGCCAGAGTACGTAGGGAAGACGATAACGAGAAAAGACAGGGCAAATGTTGCTCTGAATTTGAAAAATTCTGGGGATAAAGATGTGAATGCCCGAACTTATGTGGAGAATTTGAAACAGCAATATGGTAGCGGTGTCTCCACACTCTTTGTTTTCTACAATGCAACTGGTGACACTATAACACATCATACTGCCCACAATTGGTCTGGTCACATTGGAGCTGCCCCCTACCCACAACTCATCGCAAATGGCCAGTGGGGTGCCTTTCTACATGTCCATAACGCCGGAACAGCTACCGGATCCGTTGCGGCTGCCACTTTTAGTGGCAAGAACGCAGCTGATAAAGACTTGGATTGGTGCGTAACCTGGAGCAACCCTTTTGATAGGAATTTATATGACAACCAGGTAATATTAAATATTAATTGGATTCCCATTGTTGGAATATTCTTTATGGATGAATGGAATCCACCATCAATTAATTAATTATATATGTGCATGCAGGTGTATACTGAGGTCCTGGTATCTAGTCACTATGACGAATCTGGAAACTGGAATGGATTGTATAATCTTTTGGTTAAGTCTGGCCTCAAAAGCAAGGGCACGTTTGAAGGGGCCGGGTCAACTATCGCAACTGGGAGCGACACTTCTCCAATAGTTGAAGCTATCTTCACTTTAGCAGATGCCTAATCATTATATCATCATCCTTGTGTTGCTTAATTAATTTCGTTTCACTTATATATCCTACTACCATTTACTATCTACTATCTACGATCTATTATCTACTATCTATTATCTACTGTCCACTATCCAGGTCGGCCTTTAAATAACTTAATTGGAACTTAAGTACAAATAAAATGACCTGATGCTGTATGTTTTTGCTTCAATTTTTATTTAATGTATAATAATATGATGAATAAAGGCAAATATTATTGGTTAAGGTAGATTCATTATATATTTATATTGATGTTTTAATTGGCGCTCGAGTTTAGAGAAGGAATTGTCAAGTTTTTTTTTTTTTTAAATATACGAAATTTCATTGATAGAATAAAGATAGAAGACAAAGACAAGCTAGACTGCAATAACTTGAAGATAAATATAGGTAAATACCTTCATTGATCAGGCTCGATATCTGTCGAAATGACCTAAAGGGAATGACGCACGTACAAAATAATATAATTTAAATCCTCAAAACATCATCAAGACTATTATTGCCTGAACAATTAATCTTTGCAATCCCACAAAAGGGAAAACCTAAATACAATCAACTCGAAATAAGAGCCGCTGAACTTATTTTTACAAAGCAAACCAAAAATAAAAAAATAAATAACCCAACAAAATGTACAAATAAGCAACTTCCATTGTTGTCGCCACCTCCGCAGAATTCCAAAGACGACGGTACGTGAAGGAATTGTCAAGTTTAAAGGCCTTCATACCAGAAATTAAACAAGTAATTAACCCACTCTTTATCACATGATCAGACGGTAGCATTACTTCTTTAATTCTCTAAACTGAAGATTGTTTCAACTATCGGGGAAGTGTCACTCCCAGTTGCAACACTTGACTTGAATCCACTGCATGTGCCTTTTGATGATGGTTAGAATAAAGAGAGGGAGCGTATAAGGAGAGAAAAGTGGAGTGTGAAAATTACCACCTTATATCTTATTATTAATTTATTATTGTTTGCGAAAACACGAAGGAAGAAATGTTCCACATCGAAATCTGTAACGTTGCTAATATCTATTTGGTTTCCTCACCTCTCAAAAAACCAATGTCCAATATTTTAACACCTTATTCTCAAGTTCAGGTCTTCTATAAGTAGTATATATTTTACTAAGGTTTGATATCATATAATTGATAATCTTTCCATTTGAGTGATATACCAGAACAAATTTTAACTAGGGGTGACTCTTAGTAGTTTTTGACTCATTAATTTGGTCTCTAGCTAATTGATAAGTATGGAATTTGAGATCCGTTAGGCGCTACTGGTGATCAGCAATCGGTATGAAAACACCTTTAATCTCTTCGGACTCCATTAAAAATTAATCTCATCCTTCTGAATACACCTAACTTTGGACAGATTTTAAAACAACCACTTAAAATCAGAATTGAATAAACCTAGATTTCTACAAATCCTTTAAAATTTATAACTGAATACACCATACATTTCAAACTCATTTAAAACCCATAAACTCATATAGATAAATCTAAGTAGCAAACAAAAAGAATGGAATATATGCAAGAGAAAAATATAAGTAATTACCAATGGCCACAACTCATATAAACAATACTTAATTGACCACATCAACTGAACCATATGATGTGGCAATTAATAAAATATGTTATTTGAATAAATTAAATCCCCTATTATAGATATTATTTTAAATGAATTTTTTTTTTTATGGTGAATAGAATGCCACATCAATTATTATATCAAGTGCGTCAAAAAATGTTGTCAGTTAAACGTGTTCACATAGCAGCTCTCCAAAAAAACAAAACGAACATATGCAATATAAAAATATATGTAAGGAGCAATCCACGAAAAGATTATATTAAACAAAAAAAAAACGTAAATTGAAGCACATAGTACAAAAAAGTAAATGCCACATACACCAAAAAAAGGAAAAATAAAGAAAGCATGCCACAATTCATAATAGACCATATATTTATATTCATGTTTTAATTGGCGCTGGAGTGCTGGAGACGGAGTTGCCGCTGCATCATGCACTTGCTCTCAGCCTCTCAACCTCAGCATGCATTTATCTCACAAAGGCTTTTTAATTCATTTACTCGGATATATAGAAGAAGAGCCCTTCATGTGGCTTTCCCAGTTCTTAGTTGCTCATAGAAGAAGAGCCCGGCCGGCCGGCCTACGATTTTGTCTGTTTTGCGGTTATTATGATAATATGCGAGTAAGTTAGAAAATTCCCGAAAATATAAAATCAGATCAAAATTGGATTAATTTGTAAATTCTTGATAAGTGCTAGACTTCTTCATTCATTCTTCTCTCGGGGGCGTAGTGAATTTAAATTTATATTTATACTGATAATTTTAAAGTGTTTTGAAATAAACGATTTTTTTACATAGTTATTTATTTTCATAAACTTTTATAGAGTTTTATTGACTTATTGATTTATTAGTCTATATATAGATTTACGTGATACACTTTTGGAGAGTCATACAAAGTTTTATATAATGTGATTGAGTTTTGCAGAAAATCATAATAAGTTATATAATTTGATAGATATTTTTTTGAAGAATTTTATAATCAAACCATAATTTATCGTTACATTAAAAATTATTTCACCAAAATAAAGTCAAATAATGTATCTAATACTACAAAAATAATTACAAAAATTTAAAACTTTTAACGATCATTGAGATTGAGAGGCTAGCTAGGGTCACTAGGCATCTTGCATGCCTTCGAAATATTTTCTTTTTCATTTTATTAACTTGTATTTTATGTTTACTTTTCTCTTAAAACAGTAAATATATAAAATCATGTAAATTTTTTATTATTTAATTACTTATAATTTTTGTAGAGAATAATATATAATAATAATTTTCGATACGAAACTTGAATTTTATTAAGTTTATTGAAGAATATAAGAACCCAAAATAATATTTTTAAACCGTTATATAAAATATGTAGAAATATGAGGAGGAGAGTCCAGATAAATTATTAACTTTGGTAAATAATAATTTAAACTAATAATACAAATTAATGGTGATGGAGTGATGTTGAACGAGCCGTTACATATTCATAGTCTTAAATCTAATAAAACAATAACTTAAGAAAGTTCATAAGCTCTACTATCAACATTCATAAATGAAAAAAATAAGGTGGGAAATAGAAATTAATATTGAACCCCTTTGGAAATATAGAGTAAATACATTTTAGGAATATTTGTAGTTAAGAAAGAAAAGAAGAAAATTAATAAAATAGGCAAATAAGGTAAAGTACAGTTAAAAATTTAGAAATTTTAAATGTATATATGGTAAATTAGTATAGTATCATATATAAAATATTTTTTTTAAATACATAAAAAAATTTAGTACAAAGTTACAAGAGAAAGAAAAAAAATTATGCATTGTAGATAAAAAGATCCAAATATATGTATTACTCTATAATAAATATCTAAAATATAATTTAATTATTATATATTATATATATATATATATATATATATAAATAAAGAAAATAAAAATAGTTGGAATGGGGCCCATGCTCCCCCTAGCTCCGCTAGTGTTCCAAATTTGATTTATTTATCTTTACCAATAAGGTCTCTAATTCCGCGTCAATTGTATCGTACGCTTTTGGAGGATTATGAAATTGGGGAATCAAATCCAAAAAAGATAAATGTTTTAGATGCAATGAATCTTGCAATTTTGGCTTCGACAATTGTTAAGAAAGATACAATTGTAAATTGCTTTTGACATTATAAAATTCAGTATGTAGATAACATGGCTTTAGAGAATTTGGATGAACCATTAGATGGTGGAGGCATTCAAAAACTGCACAATGTAATCAAAGAGTTGAATTATATAGGAATTGATGTCGGAGACCTCTTGAACTACCATGGAGAAAACAACAAAACTTCGACGATGTTGAATGACGAGCAAATAATTGAGAGCGTCATGGGAAATGATCAAGATGATGAAGTTGAAGATGATTGTTCCACTATCGAGCCCATTTAGTGAAAGGAAGCTCTCAAAGCGATGATAATATTGAATAATTTTTTGTTGTAATTTGAGAAAATTACACTAGCTAGAACTTCTTACTATATTAAGAAAAGTTATAGACGAGGTCCAAGGTGTCATCAATTTCAATAAGATACAAACAATGATTTAGTCTTATTTTAGAAATGCCTAATAGTCAAATCATAACTACACCTCTTGAGTTATCAATTTAGCGAATTATTAATTTAATTCACACGTTATTCCCAAATCGATCGAGAGCCAAAAATATTATTTAAGCAAGATTATTAATTTATCGGGTATTAAATCATCGAAGTTCTTCTATAGTGAGTTTAGTATTAATAAAACTGAATATGAAGAATATTTTCCAACACAAAATTTTTACACCTCAAATCATCTGCTAATCTTACAACATAAGACATCAAACAGATAGACGAAAACCTAATCTACATTTGAATTCTAGTTTTGTTGATATGAGAAAACTAACCTAATAAAGTCGTTGTTGACGGAGTGTGATCTTGTATGATTTGGGTTATACTATTTTAAGTTTTTACGGTCGTTGGTAAAGGGACTAAATTATACTTTTACTTTAACATTTTAGAGCAATATATATCTGTATTCATCATAGGAGGGATGCATGTGCTCATTTCCTAGCTTCATGGTTGATTACTAAATGTTTCCTCTTTAAATATAATAATTGAAACTGTAGATTTGTAACAACCCGGAATTTCAATTATTAGATTTACGTAAATTATTTATGTAAAATGACGATTTTACCCTTGCTTATTAAGGGGCGTGAAAGTCAAATTTTGTTTCGAAATATTTTCGGTGGTGTTTTGGATACCGTTGCGTAGGTCTCGAACTCACGAGTTCGTAGACAGGCGGCACGCGGAAAACGGAGTTCGTGGACGAAAGTTATGGGTCTAGATATGCAAGGGTGGTTTGGTAATTTGCCATTGAGGGGAAATATTTTTACCACCCAAATCAAATTAATCTGATTAATCTGATCATTTCTTCATCCTCATTCTCTCTCTGTGACAAACACTCCCAAAACACACCCGAAACCGTACGAAAAACACCCGAAAAACCCATAAATTCCAAGTTTGATTCAAGGCCAAGACTTCCATTTCAATTCAACTAATCGTATTCTACTCCTTCCCACGATCACAACTGTACCAACCATCGAAGGAGAGGACAACGGAGGAAGCCGAACTGAGTATAGGAAGTTTCAGATCTTCCGATCGATTTTCCGGCTAGCAGATGTACGTGTTTGATGTTTTAAGGTCATATTTGGATTCCTGGGTTCGAGTAGATAGATTTAGACATAACATTTGTGAAAAATGGTTGAGTTTTGAGGAAGTTACAAAAGCTTGAAGTTTCGGCCGGAAATGGAGGATTCCGGCCGGAAATGGAGGATTCCGGCGGAAACCAAACGGTGGCGCCGGCAGCCGGTCGTCTTCTCCGGCGAGTCGCCGATGACCGGTCGGGTCGAGTGATCGGTCAAGTCGAGTGAACCAGTCGGGTCGAGTTGGACCGGGTCAGGCCGAGTTGGGCCGGGTTGGACCGGTCCAAGCGCGTGGGTACTGTAGCAGGCGCGTGAGGGCGCGTGTTCCGACCTTCCGTCGGTGCGTGGCGGCGCATGGGGCCGAGTCTGAGGTCACGGTGGCGCGTGACAGCTAGTTTTTGACGTTTCGGACCTGTTGGCGTAGGTTTTGAGTCGATCGGACGTCGTTTAGGGGTTGTTTTGGGAGTTTTAAAGTTGCTGCGTTTTCTAGGCCAACATAGTTAGACCTCCCGGGTTTAAGGGGTTTATATTTAAGGTTCTTATTATTAGCTGGTAATCCCGATTATTAATTTGGACAGGCGATACTGCTCCAGGAACTTTAGGGGAGCGTACAGTTCGGGATTGAGCTTGCTTGGACAGGTTTGTGAGTGGACTTTTGGTTTATAAATTATAATGCATGCATAAATGTATCTTTGATTTAAATACTGTCATGTTTGGGTGTAATTAATTTCTGGATTTTAGAAATGATGTTGGACACATATTTTCCAATATTTCAGTGAAAGTGTGTTTTGAGAAATGGCCTGGTTTTTGTACTTGATTTTGATATCGTTTTGACGTGGTAACTATTTGAATATGTGATTTGGGGTTTAGACCCATAATTATGATTTATTGATTTTGGCCATAAAATGATATTGCAAAGAATTTGGCTTAGGCCGAGAAACAAAGATTTCGAAGTATGGATCTGGTTCATTGGTTTCTGTCCCGATGGTTACTGTTGCTTTGACTGGTGTTGAGGGGTCTTGCTCCGCTGGTTGTTGAGGGCTCGGACTTTGGTGTTGAGGGGCCTTACTCCGCCGGATCGCGAGACTGTCTATGTATAGTACAGATAGTACAGAGAATTGTTGTACATATTTTAACACATCTCAAGGGATACCCTGGTGTGTTGTGGATATGTCGGGAACAGTGAATTTGAGATATTATGTGTCCAGATTGAATTAAATGATTTTAAACTCCTTTGGAAAGAGTTTTCAAACCAAATTGTGGATCACGAGGTATTTTCATTATACAGATTTTATGTGAGTCCAACTAAGTGATTTTAAAGAGAAATGGAAATTTTGGTGATTTACATATAATGTTTTTAGATCATAAACTGTTTTATGTGATGCATGCATGATTTTATAAATGGAGGGGGAAAAGGTAATATTTCCTTGGAAAACGATTTATAAATGATTATTTTTGTCCACTCACAATTTTTGTGTTTAAACCCCCTTCAGGCTGTTGAGTAGAGTTGACGCGGACACTTATCTTGAGGCAGAGGCATTAGTACTTTCGGCTGCGCTGTGTAGTTATATTTGAGTAGGATATCTAAATTTTACTCTTGATCCTACTTAGACGCTCTGATATTATATTGTATTTGGTTGGTCATTAATTACGGGAATTATTGAGTGTTTGATTCCCTTGTCTGACAAGTGGAAGTATTTATAATTATTATAATTTGTAAGGATTGAAGGGTATTTTGGGAATCTTTCCTTAGCTTGTCAGACGAGATCAGGGTTCTTCCCGGATTTCGAGGTGAAATTCAGGATGGGTCCTGACAATTGGTATCAGAGCACTAGGTTAAATTCCTGTAGACTGTACACTACGTGTACAATTATTTTGGTATTGATGAGTTATAGTTCTTTTCAGCGTAATACCTCCGAGACGCGAGTCCCGTCAACAGTCTGGAAACAGTGAGGACACACATGAAATCGCAGTGGAGCCTGATTTGAGGCAAACACTGGAATAATTGGGTCAAACTTTGACTTCTGTACTTCAAAGTAGGGCTGCTACTGAAGGTTTAGACATTGAGAAAGCCCAGAGATTAGTGGCTACAATATATATGGGTGACTCATTCTTTCATTTCTCGGGGTTTTACATTGTTGTTGATAGAGAATTGTCTCCGATTGGTTGGGACATGGGTATTAGCACTCCTACTGGGAATATGTTAGTGGTGAATCTCTTGATTCGTAGTTATCCAGTGTTAGTGGAAGGTCATGCATTAGAGGCATATTTAATCCCCTTAGATATTTTTGATTTTGATGTGATTCTGGGGATGGATTGGTTGACTATGCACCATGCCTCTATTGATTGTTATGACAAGAGAGTAGATTTCCGGAGTCCAGGTTTTCCGGAACTTACATTCAGGGGAGATCGTAGGGTACTACCCTGTGGAGTGATATCAGCTTTGACCGCTGAGAAATTGTTGAGGAAAGTTTGTGAGGGTTACTTGGCTCATGTGTTTGATTCTCGGGATACTCCGATGAGAGTGGAGGATATTCCAGTGGTGAGTGAGTTCTCTTATGTGTTTCCAGATGATCATCCGGGATTGCCACCTCACCGGGAGATTGAGTTCACCATCGAGCTTTTGCCAGGTACTCAACCTATCTCACAGGCACCGTATAGAATGGCATCGGCAGAATTGCGAGAGTTGAACACTCAGTTGCAGGATTTGGTGAATATGGGATTTATTCGCCCAAGTGTTTCACCTTGGGGTGCACCAGTGTTATTTGTGAGGAAAAATGATGGTGGTATGAGGTTGTGTATCGACTACCGGAAGCTAAACAGGGCTACGGTGCGGAATAAGTATCATTTGCCAAGGACAGATGATATGTTTGATCAACTTAAGGGGGCAAGATATTTTTCGAAAATTGACCTTCTATCCGGGTACCATCAGTTGAGGATCAGAGAAGGGGATGCTCAGAAAATAGCTTTCAGGACTCGTTATGGTCATTATGAGTTCCTGGTGATGCCTTTCGGGTTGACTAATGCCCCAATAACATTTATGGATTTGATGAACAGGGTGTTCCAAAAGTATTTGGATCGGTTTGTGATTGTGTTCATCGATGACATCTTGGTGTATTCAAGGAGTGCTAAGGCACATGAGAAGCACTTAAGGTTGGTGCTGAATATGCTTAGGAAAAAACATTTGTTTGCCAAATTCAGTAAATGCCAGTTTTGGTTGACCGAAGTTGGATTCTTAGGTCATGTGATTTCGGCTGAGGGTATCAGCATAGATCCCCAAAAGGTTGAGGCAGTGGCAAACCGGGAGCAACCGAGGACAGTGACAGAGGTGAGAAGTTTTTTTGGGTTTTGCAGGATATTATCGACGGTTCGTAGAAGGATTTTTTACGATAGCAGGCCCGTTGACTCGGTTGACTAGGAAAGGAGTCAAGTTTGACTGGGATGCCGATTGTGAACAGGGATTTTAGGAGTTGAAGAGGAGGTTGGCTTCCGCTCCAGTATTAACCCTTCCTGATGATACTGGGGGATTCGAGGTATATAATGATGCATCATTGCGGGGTATAGGCTGCGTGTTGATGCAGCATGGAAATGTGATAGCGTATGTTTCTAGACAACTTAAACCTCATGAGTTGAATTACCCCACATATGATTTGGAGTTAGCTGCAGTGGTGCATGCACTGAAAATCTGGCGACATTATTTATACGGGGAGACGTGTCGGATCTTCACCGACCATAAGAGTTTAAAGTATTTGTTCACCCAAAAACACCTGAATCTGAGGCAGAGAAGATGACTTGAGCTAATAAAGGATTATGATTGTACTATAGAGTACCATCCAGGGAAAGCCAATGTTGTGGCGGATGCATTGAGCAGGAAATCCATGGGTTCTTTGGCCCATTTGCATACAGTCTACCTACCGTTACTGGTAGAGTTCCGTAGAACAGGGATAATACTGGACATGGATAACCAGGGGGCTTTATTGGCTAGTTTCCATATGAGGTTTGTTCTGATTGATCGGATTATTGAGGCTCAACTCCAAGACCCTACATTGTGCATTATCAGGATGGAGTTGGAGGCTGGAAACAGGCAGGACTATGCGCTTAGGGATGATGGAGCCTTGGTTAGGGATGGCCGGTTGTGCGTACCGAATGAGCTAGAGCTTAAGAGGGAAATTCTTGATGAGGCTCATAGTTCGGCTTACGCTTCGCATCCAGGAGGTACCAAGATGTATCATACCCTAAGGAAACACTATTGGTGGACTGGGATGAAAAGGGAAATTGCTGAGTTTGTGAGTAGATGCCTGACATGTCAGCAAGTGAAAGCAGAGAGGCAGAAACCATATGGGACACTTCAACCATTACCTATTCCGGAATGGAATTGGGATCACATTACGATGGATTTTGTGTATAAACTTCCAAGGACACAGAAGGGACATGATGGGATATGGGTAATTGTTGATAGACTCACGAATTCTGCACATTTCTTGCCAGTGCGGGAAGATTTTCGGATGAGTCGGTATGCCAAATTGTTCATTGATGAGATCATACGGCTACATAGGACTCCAGAGTCGATTGTTTCGGACAGGGATCCTAGATTTACCTCTAGGTTTTGGCGGAGTTTGCAGAAGGCTTTTGGCACTACCTTGCATTTTAGTACAGTTTTTCATCCTCAGACGGATGGTCAGTCTGAGAGGACAATCCAGGTTTTGGAGGATATGATGAGAGCTTGTGTACTGCAGTTTAAAGGGAACTGGGATTCACACCTGGCTCTGATGTAATTTTCTTATAATAATAGTTATCAGTCGAGTATTGGGATGTCTCCTTTCGAGGCACTGTATGGGAGGCAGTGCAGGACACCGTTATGCTGGAACGAAGTGGGTGAAAGGAAACTGTTGACACCAGAGTTGGTGGATACGACTGAGGAAAAGATAAGAATCATCAGAGAAAGGTTGAAGACAGCTCAGGATCGCCAGAAGAGCTATGCATACCGTAGAACCAGAGATCTTGAGTTTGAGGTAGGTGACTGGGTGTTCTTGAAACTATCTCCTTGGAAGGGAGTGGTACGTTTTGGTAGACGAGGGAAACTGAGTCCTCGCTACATTGGTCCGTATGAGATATTGGAGAGGATAAGACCAGTGGCATATCGTGTTGCTTTACCATCGGAATTATCCAGAGTTCATAATGTTTTCCATGTATCTTTGCTCCGGAAATATCTGTTTGATGAGTCTCATGTATTGGGAGAGCAACCACTTGAGCTGAAGGATGATTTGACCTTTGAGGAGCAACCAATGCAAATTTTGGATTGGAAGGAGAAGGTACTGCGCAGAAAGAGTATTCCTCTAGTTAAAGTGTTGTGGAGGAATCATAACGTGGGGGAGGCCACGATGGAAACCGGGGAACTAATGCGAGCGCAATATCCTCATTTGTTCCAAGGGTAGAGTTGAATTTCGAGGACAAAATTTCTTAAGGGGGGTAGATTGTAACAACCCGGAATTTCAATTATTGGATTTATGTAAATTATTTATGTAAAATGACGATTTTACCCTTGCTTATTAAGGGGCGTGAAAGTCAAATTTTGTTTCGAAACATTTTCGGTAGTGTTTTGGATACCGTTGCGTAGGTCTCGAACTCACGAGTTCGTAGACAGGCGGCACGCGAAAAACGGAGTTCGTGGACGAAAGTTATGGGTCTAGATGTGCAAGGGTGGTTTGGTAATTTGCCATGGAGGGGAGATATTTTTACCACCCAAATCAGATTAATCTGATCATTTCTTCATCCTCATTCTCCCTCTGTGACAAACACTCCCAAAACACACCCGAAACCGTACGAAAACACCCGAAAAACCCATAAATTCCAAGTTTAATTCAAGGCCAAGACTTCCATTTCTATTCAACTAATAGTATTCTACTCCTTCCCACGATTACAACCGTACCAACCATCGAAAGAGAGGACCACGGAGGAAGCCGAACCGAGTATAGGAAGTTTTGGATCTTCCGATCGATTTTTCGGCTAGCATAGGTACGTGTTTGATGTTTTAAGGTCATATTTGGATTCCTGGGTTCGAGTAGATAGATTTAGACATTAAATTTGTGAAAAATGGTTGAGTTATGAGGAAGTTACAAAAGCTTGAAGTTTCGGCCGGAAATGGAGGATTCCGGCGAAAACCAGACGGCGGCGCCGGCAGCCGGTGGTCTTCTCCGGCGAGTCACCGGTGACCGGTCGGGTCGAGTAAACTGGTCGGGTCGAGTGATCGGTCGAGTCGATTTAACCGATCGGGTCGAGTGAACCGATCGGGTCGAGTTGGACCGGGTCAGGCCGAGTTGGCCCGGGTTGGACCGGTCCAAGCGTGTGGGTACTGTAGCAGGCGCGTGAGGGCGCGTGGCGGCGTGTGTTTCAACCTTCCGTCGGCGCGTGGGGCCGAGTCTGAGGCCACGGTGGCGCGTGACAGCTAGTTTTTGACGTTTCGGACCTGTTGGCGCAGGTTTTGAGTCGATCGGACATCGTTTAGGGGTTGTTTTGGGCGTTTTAAAGTTGCTTCGTTTTCTAGGCCAGCATAGTTAGACCTCCCGGGGTTTAGGGGGTTTATATTTAAGGTTCTTATTATTAGATGGTAATCCCGATTATTAATTTGGACAGGCGATACTGCTCCAGGAACTTCAGGGGAGCGTACAGTTCGGGATTGAGCTTGCTTGGACAGGTTTGTGAGTGGACTTTTGGTTTATAAACTATAATGCATGCATAAATGTATATTTGATTTAAATACTGTCATGTTTGGGTGCAATGAATTTCTGGATTTTATAAATGATGTTGGACACATGTTTTCCAATATTTCAGTGAAAGTGTGTTTTGAGAAATGGCCTGGTTTTTGTACTTGATTTTGATATCGTTTTGACGTGGTAACTATTTGAATATGTGATTTGGGGTTTAGACCCATAATTATGATTTATTGATTTTGGCCAAAAAATGATATTGCAAAGAATTTGGCTTAGGCCGAGAAACAAAGATTTCGAAGTATGGATCTGGTTCACTGATTTCTGTCCCGATGGTTACTGTTGCTCTGACTGGTGTTGAGGGGTCTTGCTCCGCTGGTTGTTGAGGGCTCGGACTTTGGTGTTGAGGGGCCTTGCTCCGCTGGGTCGCGAGACTGTGTATGCATAGTACAGATAGTACAGAGAATTGTTGTACAGATTTTAACACATCTCAAGGGATACCCTGGTGTGTTGTGGATATGTCAGGAACAGTGAATTTGAGATATTATGTGTCCAGATTGAATTAAATGATTTTAAACTCCTTTGGAAAGAGTTTTCAAACCAAATTGTGGATCACGAGGTATTTTCATTATACAGATTTTATGTGAGTCCAACTAAGTGATTTTAAAGAGAAATGGAAATTTTGGTGATTTACATATAATGTTTTTAGATCATAAACTGTTTTATGTGATGCATGCATGATTTTATAAATGGAGGGGGAAAAAGGTAATATTTCCTTGGAAACCGATTTATAAATGATTATTTTTGTCCAATCACAACTTTTGTGTTTAAACCCCCTTCAGGCTGTTGAGTAGAGTTGACGCAGATACTTATCTCGAGGCATAGGCATTAGTACTTTCGGTTGCGCTGTGTAGTTATATTTGAGTAGGATATCTAAATTTTACTCTTGATCCTACTTAGACGCTATGATATTATATTGTATTTGGTTGGTCATTAATTACGGGAATTATTGAGTGCTTGAATCCCTTGTCTGACAAGTGGAAGTATTTATAATTATTATAATTTGTAAGGATTGAAGGGTATTTTGGGAACCTTTCCTTAGGTTGTCAGACGGGATCAAGGTTATTCCCTGGTTTCAAGGTGAAATTCGGGACGGGTCCTGACATGATTTCTTCAAGGTCTTCAAAGTTTGAAAAATCTGTAGACAGTGGGCGGATGGCGATGTGGGACCTAGCGTATGGTCCTAATGCCCAATATGGTTTTAATGCCCAATATAATTGAACAAACTTCAATGGCTATAATGGCCAATATAATCCTACGTATATGGTCCTAATGCCCAATATGGTTTTAATAGCCAATATGGGTATAATGACCAATACAATTTCAATATTGGTGAGATTGACCAAAAATCGGAAAAAATAGAGATTGCTTTCAAATAATTCGCAAATGAATATAAATCTTCTCAAGATTTTCTCATTCGAAGTTTGAGTGAGATTGCATCTAAATTGGTCATAGATGAAGATAAAAGCCAAGAGGTAGTCGAGGTTAATAACCAAGACGTGACCCAACCTCAAGCAATCATCCTCGAAGTTGATGAAAAAAAATAAACGAAAATGAAAGTATACTCATGACCCAATTGGAGCCAATCATGATAGACATGATTGTAGAGGAAAAAACAGATTTTATGAGACCAAAATTACAATTGGTCAATTTCATCAAGCCTCAATTAAAGGCCAACATTGGTAAGTTAAATAGACTTGGGGGGCATGGAGATTCGGCCAAATCAATGGCCAAAATTAATTTTGTTTGTGCTAATCACATTAGTAAACAAATTAATCATGAAATTCATGTTGAAAATAAGAAGATTATGAGGCTTGGGATAAAACATTGGTGGCCAACTCCTTGATCATAGGAAAAATTGTTCTCAAACGCTACTGCTTATGAAAAATTGTTCCCTTTTTTCGGCCAAATGGCCGTCGGCAAAGGGATTTTGGTCCTTCTTCCGTTAAGTGCGCAGACGTGCCACCACCAAGTCACAAATTGGCTTGAATGGAATGTGAATGGGTGAAAGTATGGGGTGCGTCCGTAGATTTGACTTCTAATCAAGTGATTGTTAGGCCAAGCATGGAACCTCCTCTTGGCCTAGGTTTTTTCACTACCTCGGGGTCAAGGCTTTAAATGAACAACCAAGTAAGATGAAGTTTGTGAAAATAAAGATTAAATAAGAAAGTGACAAGAATTGAAAGTGAATACGATAAAACATAAATAAATTGCAAGAAATGTAATTTAAATTAAAAACTAGTGCAAGAAAATAATGTGCTAGAATTGAAGTGCAATGGAAAGTAATGATATAAATTAAAGTGCATAAAGTAAAGAATTTAAAGGCAAGTGCGTAATTTAAATTGCATAAAGAAAATAACTTAATTACGAGTACGTGAATTAAATTGTGAATGAAATAAATAACTGAAACACAAGTACATAATTTAAGGTGCATAAATTTAAGAATTGAAAAGTATGGAAACTAAGGCTGAAAAAATAAAAACGGGACT
The DNA here is from genome assembly GCA_037349345.1 of Oemleria cerasiformis. Taxonomy (NCBI): domain Eukaryota; kingdom Viridiplantae; phylum Streptophyta; class Magnoliopsida; order Rosales; family Rosaceae; genus Oemleria; species Oemleria cerasiformis. The sequence goes on along the minus strand of JAZGTL010000012.1, from coordinate 5,104,103 downwards.
AAGGATTACATTATGCTACTCCTAGGATAGGAATTGAAGAAAATGTAATATGTCAAGTTGTGTGTTGTGTTGGAGATGTCCTCTCTTTTTCAGAGTGTGATATTTATAGGGGCTTGGAGGCATCCCAACTCAGCAAGTCATTCAATTAGCAAGATTACTTCTTTGTTTAGAGTTGATTGTTGACTTTCTCCGATTTGCGTCAATCAACACGATTTCAGTCCAAATTAGTTTCAATCCCATACATCTTGGATATGATGGATGATGCATGATTTGATATTCTTTCCATGTTAAGATTTCCCATATTTACTTCCGATTAACATGATTTTCTTCCATTTGTGGAATTCAAACTTAAATGGATGTTTGACTTTAAATCATGATTCTTTCCTTATGTATAAGATCTTCTCACATATTTATTTTCTCTAATTAGGTCTCTGATTGACATGTGGCCGTAATAAATCATTTTTAAGAATCGGCCTTGCCATATTGGGCTTCTAGTTGTATTTCGGCCTTGAACCTAATACGGACCCCAAAAGCTAGCCCATTGTCGGATCTTGAGCTTGATGAGGTCGGATTACGACATGGCTCAAACAACGGGTTAGGACAAGAGCAGCCTAGCTACTTTGGAGATATGAAATCAGATTCATGGAGATGTGTTTTATTTTATGAGAATTAATTCAAATTAAACACAAAAAGATAAAATAACATTGTGTTTTTAATTTGTTCAAGGATGAGAAAACTCTATAATTATTAGCTATGCTTAAATTGCTTGAAGCTTAAGTCTGTGTAATTCTAGTTGGGAATTTGAGGAATTTTTTTTTCCTAAGAAGGTCCATGGATTCCGATGTGATCGAGGAGGAAGACAAAGTGGAAGATTTTTTTTTTTTTTGCTTACAAGTATATTTTATTATTTTACATTGTTTTTGTCTATCCTCTTTAAATCATAATTATTTTAATGTTACCATAGTTATTTAATAGCACACATTAAAATAAAAAGTCCAATTGTTTTACACAAACAAAAGAAATAAAAATAAAGTATATTAAATTCAAAAGAAAAAAGAGCAAGTTTGAAAGTTTGATTCATTAAAAAAAAAAAGGAAACATTAAGATAAAAAAAAATAGAATGCAACAAGTAATTTGTGGAATGCCAAAATTAACTCCCTAATAAAATTGTTTTAGAAAACATCAAATGGCAGCATAAAACAGTTATAACAGTGTTTAAAGGGAGAGCGGTTTACCTAGTTTTTAAGTTGGTTGGAGAACCTAGGAAGCTGGGATGTTGGCGTTTGGGCCAAGTATAACAGCCCATTCAAAATTTTAACTACTCAATTTTGAGGAATATAAATAAATAAGAATATAAATTCTAGGATATAAATAAAGTTTTGAAGATAAATGAATTGGCTAGTAAGAATATAAATAAATAAATAAATTTATGAAACAAAATGATTGAATTTGTGAATTATATATGCATAATTAGACTATAATCACTAACAGAGCAGAAAATAAATCTGAAAAGGAATAAATTGTACCTGATGCGTTCCGCTAGAAGTCAAGTGTTAGTATTTGAGTCATCCCCTTCAATGACCACCAGCCCATCTAAATCAAGCTTTGTACTGTTTCTTCAGCTTGCTTAAACTGGAAGACATACACAAACTTCAATTACCATATATCTAAAATCTTATTTGGGAGAACAAATTTTTGTGCAGATATGAATTTGATAAACATGAAAAAAAAATTGACGGGGAAATTAAGTAACCTGTTCAGGAGTTTCGATCTTGTCTCTACCGCCCTATCAAAGGAGCATGCAAGAAATAAATTCATCAATCTCTTGCACTTTATGGGCTTCTAAATTTAATCAAAAGACCATAAGAAAATCTCATAAGTTTATCAATCTCTTGCATTCACAAATTTTCACATGTAAAAACAAACCAACAACTTATTCAAAGATAGCAGAATAATAAACATACGCACAAACATTATCCAAAACCATTACATAATGAACAATAAGAGTAAAACAACATCACCTCAAAATTTTTCCACGCCACTTACTTACCCTCCAATCCTTTACAAAAAGAAGAAAACAAAATAAATTTTGAAATGAAATCAAAACAATTATAGAACACCAACTTTCAAATGGTGGAATTCAAAGTAAATGAAAGAAAAGTGTTATGAACAGTACTATTTTTTCTCCTTTTGTTTGAGTATATTTATAATAGGCTAAATAGTTGAAAACGTCCTTGAATTTTACCATAATTTTAGCAACTGTCCTTATACTTCAATATTACTATCATCCGTCCCTGAACTTTATTCTAATGTTTTTGATAGTCTCTCCCTGACTCCCTCTATTTATCAAACAAATTCCGTTAAAAAAATGAAAAAATTATCAATCATGTGACTTTTTTTAATGGAATTTGTTTGAAAAATAGACGGATGTACTAACGGAAACATTAGGGTAAAGTTCAAGGACGTGGGACACTAATATTGAAGTATAGGTACTACAAGAAATCAGAGGTTGCCCGGCGAAACCATTTCGTCGAGCCACGTAAATCCTCCGTCGAGTAACATATACAACGGCGAATCTCTGTCGGGCAATAGGCGTCGGGCTACCGCGGTCGGGCTTTGCGTTTACTCGACGAGCACAGTGTCCTCGTCGAGCAATTAACTAATGCCCGTCGGTAAAGTTCGTCGCTGACATCTTCGTCGAGCAACATAAAGTCAACATCATAAGACCGTCGGGTAAGGGCTTCATTATCCGTCGGGTAATCTATTAAATAAACGTCGGGGGAAGTTTATAGACCGTCGGGTAAAGTCATATATACCCATCGAGTAACATTAAGAAATACCGTCGGGTAAGGTTAAATATAGTCGTCGGGCACTGTTATATACACGCGTCGGGTAACATGATAAACAACCGTCGGGTAACGTTTTACACAGCCGTCGGGTAACATGTCACTCAATCGTCGGGTATAGTTTGAATATCTGTCGGGTAACATGTAACTCATTCGTCGGTAATAGTTTTATATGTCGTCGGGTAACATGTCACCCATTCGTCGCGTGTATTTTTACAATTCGTTGGGTAACATGTACAAAATTCGTGGGGCAACCTCCTCTTTATATTGAAAATAAAATATTAAATTAAATAATAAACAATAAAAAATTTAATTAAAAATTTTAATATAAAGAATAAAAATAAAATAAAATTAATATTAAAAAAAAATAATGTAATTTTTTGACATCATTAAGAGTATAAAAATACTTTATATATACTCTAAGAATTAGTGGAGTTGTCAAAATAGCCGGGATCCTGAGGGGGCGGTTGGTAGGGCAGTGAGAAAATATCATCCAATCCACGATCACCCAAACGTTGAAGGATGTTGTCAAGGGCGCTCTTGATATGTTGGTTTTGGGCTTGAATCTCCGCGTATTGGGCTTTGATCATAGCATTTTCGGCCTCGAGATTTCTCATACGATCCGCCGCCTCCTGGGTATTGCCTACCCGAGATGAAGATGACGAGGGAGTCGAGACATCCCTCACAATCCCGTCGCCCGCTCCCCGAACGACCCTCCCTGGGCGCCTCCCTAGTTGTCGCTCCAGAATAGCGATCGACATGTCGACATTAGGGAGTTGTTGATGCAAAGGCACATCTGGATGCTGTTGGGTGAGCTCAGCTTGTGTCTGTTGGACGTCTTGCACCATCGCATCCTACAAATTTGAATAAATATTAATTAGAAAAATAATTATGAAATTAAGAAAAAATGTTTAATCAGAAGGAAATAAACTTACGTGAATTCGATCAGCCTCTTCATCCCCCCGTCCAGCATACACCTGCCCCCAGGCATCCACCTCTGGGAACATCGACCCGGCGATGCGCCGATCCTCCTGTCGAGCCGATAAGGATCGCGACCCCCCATGGTGGTTGAATTTCTTTGCCCCCCGGTTCGATGTGTTGGCAATCGATTTCCGCTGTTCATTTGTAAAACCAAAAATTAGATTTGAAAATGGAAAATAACATAAAAATTAAATAATTTAATTAATTAGATAGATAATACGTACCAGATAAGTGGGGGACATGAAATGGTCGCACAACCACAACCACCCTGGTAGTTTCGGCCCGTCTAACTCCTCCGGAGGATTTGCCCGAGCTTCCTCCGGAGAAGGCCAAGTCAAGAAGTACTTATGAAATTAATGTTAAAAATGGGAAAAAAACATACCGATAACTCTCCTCAACAACGCGAGATCTCCTCTGCAGTTTGGGTTCGGAAAGTCTCCCCCATCATCAGTGACTTAGTGCGAAGAATCGCACCAATGTCATGAACTAGGAGGCTGTGAATTTTGACCGGCGCGGACCGGAGGCGTGGCACGTACACCACCAGTATCTTTGCATTTGTCGTCCTACAAATGCGCTGGGATGTCAAACCTCGGTTGATCCCGGGCACATTCACTGACCTACCTACAAATTCGATGAACATTGATAAATAAAATGAGTATCAAATAAAAACGATTGGTTAAATAAACAAAATAATAAACTTACCCTTAGGGAGTGCTCCGATATTAGGCCCCATTTCGTCTGCTCCGACGTCGTCCTGTGAGGGCTGGGGGTCGGTACGGGGTTCCCCCCGTTTCTTACTATGCTGTCTACGAGCCGATCGGACACCCGGTCACTGATAGACTGATAGGGGTGCATGAACCGACGCCGCTGTTGAGGCAACTGAGTCAGGGGCTGCCTACTCCGGCTCATGATCATCAACAGGATCCGGGCAAGGGCGAGTCCTGGATGTGATTAAGGTGCGATGCGACATCTACAATAACACATATAAATTAATTAATATAAAATTAAAGAACATACTTTTAATTAAATAAAAAAGAAAGCAAACATTTTTAATATTAAATATTAAATATTAATTTCAAAAAATAAAAACAAAATCACATTTAAAATTAACCAACATTTTATAATTCCAATAAACATAAATAAATAAAGCATCAATTTTTTTTAGTAATAATTAGTAAATTGGTATCTAAAAACTAAAACCATCAAATTCTAATTTTTTAAAATAAATCCAACACAAACGAAAATTAAACTTAAACAACTAATTAATTCAAGCGTACTAAACTCAAAATTCACAACATTATACCTAAATTCCTAAATCCAAATTTCGGGACCAAAATCAAACTTACATATTAATCCAAACATATACTAATAATATCCAAATCCAAAAATTCACAAATTAAAAATTTATAAAACACACATTTCCAAAATCCACTTATCCTACACCATATCAAAATTTCCCATAATTGTTTTTAAAATTCAAATACCCAAAATTCATACATTTCACATAAATACCATATAAAAAATCATACCATTATATCAATTTCAACATTATACCAAACATCAAAATTTCAACAAATCTTCAACTATTATATATACCTTAATAAATATATATATCCAAATATATATATATATATATATATATACATAATCATTAACAATAACAATATCCAATTTCATAAATTCATTTTTCAAATCAAAATTAACAATAAACCAATATATCCAATATAAACCAATATAAACCAATAAACAATAAACCAATAAACCAATATATCCAAATTAACAATAAACAATATATCAAAACTAACATTAACATTAACAAGGAGAGCGGCGGCGACGGCAAACCTCGGTGAGGGGAGCGGCGGTGACGGCAAACCTCCGTGAACAAAAATAGTGTCCTTGACTGTTTGGGAGAGCGGAGCCGACAGGAAAACTAGGTGTAATAAAAGGCGTCCTTGCCTGCTTGAGGGAGATGAAGATGCAAGTGCCGCTTCAAGCAAAAATGAAGAAGAACCAAAGAAGAAAGAAATCCAGAAAATGAAGAAGAAGGATGAAGAAGAAGACTCGGTCTGATTTATGTATCTGATTGGTATTGCCCGACGGATACATCCGTCGGTTAACACTTTAATGAACCGTCGGGCATCAGAAAAAGGTCCTATGCGTCGGGTAACGTTTCACAACCCGTCGAGTAACAATTAAATAAATTCGTTGGGTAATGTTTAATACCCCGTCGGGCAATAGCATCATCGAAATACGGAATATTATGTCTGACGTCCGTCGGGTAACAGCCATCACACCCGTCGGGTAAGGCTGACTGTCGAATATCCCTCGGGTTATACCTTTATACTCCCTCGGGCAACAAAACGCGGGACTCTTGAGAACCCGCGAAAATTAAGTTGGTCGGGCCCGTCGGGCAAACTGTAACTCATTCGTCGGGAAAAACAAAGCGGCAAATTTGAGATTTCGCGAAAAATTAGGCGGAAAATTGAAATTTTCAAAAAACTGGACGATATATTGCGGTTACCCGTCGGAAATGTTAATGATTCGTCGGGTAACACCAAGCGACAAATTTGAGATTTCGCGAAAAATTAGGCGGAAAATTGAAATTTTCAAAAACTGGACGATTTATTGAAGTTACCCAACGGAAATGTTGAAATATCCGTCGGGCATGACCTTCATGATGCCGTTTCTGGAATTAATCTGAAAACCAAGTCCGGCGAAAGTATATGCAACATCAGGACCGTTTAAATTTTGGTTTTATATGCCTAAAACCCCATCTATCGTTATTGTGATGTTCTGGGGATTTCAAAACGTCCGATCGTGAAGAAACGTTGTGTAACCGTTGAATCGTCGCACACCGTTACGTAATCCCGGGATTTCCAATTTGGGAAATGTTTCGTGCAGGCGATCTATGGGTACCTACCATAAATATGGACGGGCAGATCGGTCAGTTTTTGTTTTATGTTTTTGAAAATCGAAAAATAAGTATATTACCCAAGGAGTTTAAACTCTTGAAGGAAACTTCAATACATTTTTTGAATTTTTTGTTCTATTGATATTCAAACGAATGAATTTGAGCAATCTAACCGTTCACTCTGTGGTTTTACATGCCTAGATGTCGCCCATCGAAAATCTTGATGTTTTGAGGATTTCAAGCCTTCCGATCGTGATGAAACGTTCTGTAACCGTTGAATCGTCGCGCACCGTTACCTAATCCCGGGATTTCCAATTTGGGAAATTTTTCTCGCAGATGATCTATGGGTACCGACCATAAATGTGGATGGTTAGATCGGTCAGTTTCAATTTTTATTTTTTTGAAAATCGGAAAACAAGCATATCGCCCAAGGAGGTTAAACTCTTGAAGGAAACTTCAATACATTTATTGAATTTTGGTTCTATTGATATTCAAACGATTGAATTTGAGCGATCTAACCGTTCACTCTGTGGTTTTACATGCCTAGATCTCGCCCGTCGAAAATCTTGATGTTTTGAGGATTTCAAGCCTTCCGATTGTGATGAAACGTTCTGTAACCGTTGAATCGTCGCGCACCGTTACCTAATCCCGGGATTTCTAATTTGGGAAATTTTTCGCGCAGATGATCTATGGGTACTGATCATAAATGTGGACGATTAGATCGGTCAGTTTCAATTTTTAAGTTTTTGAAAATTTGTGTAAAAAAAAAATGTAAAGTTTTTAATCTGGTAAATACATGTGTAATAAAAATTGTAAATTTAATCAATTAAATCAGACCCGACGAATCTTCATATATATCCGTTGGGTAATTATACAGAGTATGTCGTTGGGTAACCTATACATTATCCGTCGGGTAACATGTGTAATAAAAATTGTAAATTTAATCAACTAAATCAGACCCGACGAATCTTCATATATCTCCGTCGGGTATTTATACGGAGTTTGTCGTCGGGTAACCCATACATTATCCGTCGGGTAACAGGTCAAATAAAATTGTAAATTTAATCAACTAAATCCGACCCGACGAATCTTCTTATATCTCCGTCGGGTAATCCATATATGATCCGTCGGGTAACTATACTGAGTCTGTCGTCGGGTAACCCATACGTTATCCGTCGGGTAACATGTCTAATAAAATTGTAAATTTAATCAACTAAATCAGACCCGACGACGATTCATATATATCCGTCGGGTCATGTTACGGATTCTGTCGTCGAGTAACCCATAAATTATCCGTCGGGTAACATCTGTAATAAAAATGGTAAATTGAATTAGCTAAATCAGACCCTACGAATCTTCATATATATCCGTCGGGTTATTCAGGCTGAGGCAGTCGTCGGGTAAACCTTCTATTCTCCGTCCGGTAACATTTTACATATAGTCGTCGGGTAATATTTACGAATTTGTCGGGTAACATTTGTGGCGATCCGTCGCGTAAAATAGTGAATTCGTCAAGCATAATCAATTTAAACAAATTGTTTATTAAATAAAGGTAAATTTAATCTACTAACTAATTGTTTATAAAAATATTACCAAAGAACATTTTATATGCAAAATTTTTTATAAAAAATTGTTGTATCTTATTAGGTTAATATGAAAGTTGGGTTCAATTTTTTTGACATTGCATTAAAGAGTAAAAATTGACTTATCATCAAAATATTGTACTAAATCTTTGACCTTCATTTAGTTTGAAGTTGCGTATTTTGTGGAGGGCATGTATGGTTTCCTCACTTTAAGAAAGTAAAAAAACTATTTTTTTCAATGAAATCATACAACATACATAAAAATAAAATTTATTGATTTGAAGATGGATATTTCATATATGAATGAAATTTCGAAATTATAACGCTTCATTCGGATTTGTTTTCACCCTCCCAATCACGCTCGTCATCCGACATGTGTACAGTACTTGATTCCTCCGAATCACTTTTAATTTGTTCTAATTCCCCCAGATCAATAAAAATGTCATCAATCGCAATTGGTGTTATGATGTCATTGGTCCGAACTCCATCCACGTTTTGGGTGGATGCCGATGAATCTATCTGATAAATGATTTGGTCATCGTTTATTTCCCCATCTTCTTCATGGTATCGATCATCCAAGTCACAAACGTTTCTGTGATTCACCATCTCAGCTACTCTCCATCCACCACCAGCTTTTGGATCATCCACATAGAATACTTGTTTCGCCGTACTAGCGAGGATGTAGGGATCACTCTCAAACCACCGGGTGTTTGTGTTTATAGAAGTATATAACTGATCTTTGATGACACTTCCTGGGATACTTGGGTTCGTATTAAACCAATGACACTTGAACAATATGACTTCCTTGCGATCGGCGTATAACACCTTAACCACAGTTAACAATTTGCCGTAGAAACCCGTCTCAGCATTTTCGCCATCCCCCGGCACGAAGACCCCGCTGTTTTACGTAGACAACTTGTCGTCTCGTTCTGTGCACACGAACTTAACTCCGTTAACGTAACAACCAGCGTACGTTTCTCCTCGAAATGGGCCAATGGCAAGGTGCATTAATTCTTTATTGAAATTTGGCGAGTTGACGTCTTTCAGCTGTGCCATCTGGTAAGATACACACAAGAAACGAAATAGGTAAGCTTAAAATAATTTAAGAACTTTGGAAATAAAATATTTGACTTACATGCTGGGAAAACCAACGTGGAAATAGTTGTTTGTCCATTTCTTCCCAATTAGAAGGAAATTGGGCATTCAATAATGACTCGTGATGCTCGTGGAAGGGCAGACTTCATCACAGTTGTTGAGAATGAACCAATGAGCCACCTCCATATCAGTATTGATGAACGGCTCCGAGATTGGACCAGTGCCGAATGGTCGTGCGGGTTGGGCAAATACAGATAGGGTCTCGGGACGTTGACCACCATCGTCGTTGCGAGATGCCCTATTGAAGGCAGTTTCAACATTTCGAAGGTACATTGCACAAAATGTGAGTGTCTCCTTTGCAATGTACGCCTCGGCTATGGAGCCTTCGGGACGTGTCTTGTTCCGCACGTACCACTTATACGTACCTAACATTCTGCAAGGAAATTTACATTAAGATTCACAGATTATACATGATAGTAAGGAAATATTATCAAATAGCAGGGATAAGTTATACCTCTCGATTGGGTATATCCAACGATAATGCACCGGGCCAGCTAGCTTTGCCTCATCCGGCAGATGTATTAATAGGTGCACCATTACATCAAAGAATGCAGGTGGATATATTTGCTCAAGCCGACACATGATGTACACAATATCTTCGTTAATTGCTTTAAGGTCCGCCTTAACCAACGACCTGTCACATAATATCTGGAAGAATTGAGATAAATAAACTATCGCCTCAACAACACCAGCCTCCAATAAGGGTCGAATACCAATCAGAATGAGTCGTTGTAGCAAAACATGATAGTCATGGCTCTTCATACCAGAAATGGTCCCACCATCCGTGCTAACACTCCGGGATATGTTGCCGGCGTACCCGTCGGGAAATTTCACACTCTGCAAGCACTTTAGGAATTTTTTCTTATTGTCCGGCGTAAATGTATAACTTGGATGAGCCATGATGTATTTGCCATTGACGACTTTTGGCCACAAATTAGGTCGAATCCCCATTTCTTTCATGCCCATACGAGTTTTTTTTTTGTCCTTTGACTTTCCTTCAATGGGTAAAGTCGTTCCTAGAACACTCTCAGTAACATTCTTCTCGATGTGCATAGGATCGGCGATGTGTCTGATTTTCAATTTCGACCAATATGGCAACCGAAAGAATATGTTTTTTCTTCCAATTTTCCTGTTCGGCTGGTTTCGATCCTCTTGTCACGAACTCATGTATAATGTTGAGTTTGGATAATATCTCATCACCGCACCTCTCCCTTGGTCGACCTCTTAACTCTGATTTACCATCAAATGAGTCAGATTGCATTCGCCATCGGTGATCCCAGGGCAGAAACCTTCTCGCACCCAAGTAGCATACCTTAAATGCGTGCCAAAAGGACGTTGTGTTTGGTCCACATGTCGGGCAAGCAAGATAGCCCTTGGTGCTCCATCCCGATAACATACCATAAGCAGGAAAATCATTAATTGTCCACATTACGGCCGCTCGTAGGGTGAACATTTCTCCACTGCACTTGTCGTATGTTAGGACACCATTTTCCCACAAATCCACGAGCTCGTCAATCAACGGCCGCAAATACACATCGATGGAATTACTCGGCGATTTGGGCCCCGGTATCAAACTACTGAGGATTGTGAATTCTTTCTTCATGCATCTCCAAGGAGGCAAGTTATACGGAACCATAATAACCGGCCAAGTGCTATAGGGCTTTGCAAAATTCCCAAACGGATTAAACCCGTCAGTAGCGAGCCCTAATTTGACATTTCTTGGCTCTGCAGTAAACTCGGGATATATATTATCAAATTCCTTCCAAGCCTCTCCATTCGCCGGATGCCTCAGTACATCATCATCAATGCGTTTATCCTTGTGCCACCTCATATCACGGGCTGTGTGACACGACATGTAGAATCTTTGTAACCTTGGCTTCAGTGGAAAATAACGCAACACCTTGTTAGGAATCTTGTTCTTTTGAAACCTAGGCTCATTGCACATGGGACATTTGTCAAGCTGCTCGAATTCACCGTAAAACAAAACACAGTTGTTCTTGCATGCATGGATCTTGATATACCCTAAACCAAGCCTCTTCAACAACTTCTTTGAGCTATAATGATCTTTTGGCAAACAATTGTCTTCAGGGAGCATTCAGATGATAATGTCCAACATGTGATCAAAATGCTTGTTCGTTTGATTATACTTAACTTTCATGTGCATCAACTCCACAACTGCCCCTAGAACCGAAAATGATTTACAACCGGGGTACAATTCGCGATGAGCTTCTTTCAACAATCTCTCATAATGGAGATCAGAGTCTTCATGTTGCAACCTTGGTGCATCATCTTCCATATCATCTGATGCCGGAGGAAAAACATCGGTTAATAACTCAACGACTTGATCATTATCACATCGCCCATCCAAACCACTTTCGTCCCTACTGGTCCCGGAAACCGAAGATGTCGATGTAGAAAATATTTCTTCACCGTGATAGATCCAATTAGTGTAGTTGTGTACGATCCCATTCCATTCCAGATGAGTTTGGACCTCATTCAACGACATCCAAATGAAATTATTACATTTACGGCACGGACACCTGATACGTCTTGTAGCACTGCAATGACTACGTGCAAAGGCAATGAAGTTGTCGATCACATCCAAATATTGATCAGAAGATCTATCAAACATTTGCATCCACCCTCTGTCCATTGTGCCTGCTTTCACAACATAGAGTCAACATAAGTAATTCAGTTAACATTGCCCAGTAAATAGAACAAGTTAAAATCAAAATCAACTCTTCTCCTTATGCCTCTGGTTATTTGGCTCTATCCCATTCGAGAGTGCACGTTCTGTGCTGTGTAGTTTGCGACCTACGAGGCTAAGTTCAGATCGAGGGAAATTTCGGCAGCATCTCCCTACAGTTCCCCAAATGCACGACGTAGATATTATAAATAAATATCTAGTATGCATTCGAAGAACATTGAGGGGATACAAACCGAATTTCCCACAATCGAAACCTAACCACGTAGACCGCCAACTACACAACACATAGTTGCGCACCCCCAAATTGTCCGAATATATGGACAATTCAAGAGTCAGTCAATCAATCGGATTTACTGACTCTCAAACGGGTCTAAGGTTTTTCATTGAATATCATTATACGAAGTTAATCAACTCGATTAACTTCGCATAAACGGTTATGAAATATGAATGTATTTCACTCCGTCGGAACTAAATAAAGCGTTTTAAAAACAATATCACTACAAATTCACAAATACAAACATATATAAATTATGCATAAAACAAAGTTTTAAATTTTTTAATTTCTGTACATATTTTCTATTTCCCTATTTTCCTAACATATTTTCTAATTTCCAAACATAATATCGAATTTTAATTATTTCATTACATATTTTTTTTTCCTATTTTCCTAAAATGTTTTCTAATTTTCTAATTTCCTAACATATTTTCTATTTCCTTATTTTCCTAACATATTTTATATTTCCCTAATTTCCTAACATTTTTCTTAATTTCCAAATATATTTTCTAATTTCAATCATTTCATTACATATTTTTAATTTTCCTATTTTACAACAAAATTTCCTAATTTCCTAACATATTTTCTTTTTTCCTAATTTCATAACATATTTTCTATTTTCATATTTTCCTAAAAAAATTTCTAATTTCTAATTTCCAAAAATTCTAAAAAATTTCTACACATTTTCCACAATAAATAAAAAATTTCCTAACATAATTATATCCAACATTCTTAACAAAATTAATTTGAAAGGTAAACACACATACCTTTTCACAAGTATTCCTTCAAATTAACTACAAAACTTCTACAACACAACACATAATTAATTCCTAATCAAAAATAAAAATTTCAAAAAAATAAAATTTTCATACCTTAATATTTGATATTTGATGATTGATAGAGAAAAAGGATTTGTTGGTAATGAAAATGGTGATGAGATGATAATAATAGGTATATAAAGAGAGTGAGTGAGTGAGAGGGAGAGAGAGAGAGAGCAGAGAGAAGGATGAGAAGCATAGAGGAGGAAGAAGAAGAAGAAAAAAAAAAAGACTCTGATATTTAGAGTGTTTAGACAGTTACCCGATAAACATTATTCGCAGGGCAATCTTAAATGATTCGTCGGGCAATAAAGAGTCAACGTCTACTATTACCCGACGGCGATTGGTCGTCGTTGTTGACACTGTTACCCGACAGGGAGTTCCAATCGTCGGGTAACAATGTCCAATTTTGCGCGCCAACGACTTTTTCTTCCCGCCAACTTGTTACCCGGCGACTGTGCATATCCGTCGGGTATTATGACCTTACCCCACGAGATATAATCCGTCGGGCAAAATATAATCGGGCTACTGCGATTTTCTTGTAGTGAGGGATAATTGCTAAAAATATGTTAAAATTCAGGGACATTTAGCCTTTATAATATTATAGGTAAAGGGACGTGTGTTGCTCATGCATGCATGCAGTAAATAGATCGATTGTGAGAAAACAAAAGAGCAAGAGAAATGGCAATCGAGTATAGTGTTTGGCAACATCATGTTGAATTGTCCATTTGTCAACAGTTTTGCGTAAATGATTTTGAATGATGATTTAGGAATTGATCGAACGGTTTCGATTATTATATAAGTATAACGATAAATCAAATGGTGGAATGAAAGTATTATAATATATTATTTTGTTAATAAATAGTGTTTAAATTATATTAGTAATCTAATTTGTGGAAAATTTGATGTATATGCAGCTATACATAATCTAAAAAACACTCCTATACAATGAATCTAACTCTTTTAATAAATTAATACAAAAAATTGGTAACATTCATATTTATTTTTATACAATGATAATAAAGAAAGAGGATTGATTATACACATTAAATATCAACTTCTCCATTTACAAGAGTTTAATATGAGATCTCCATTACACAATGAAGAGCAATACGATGAGATCATTGGCTACTATATTTTTTTCTTTATTCTTTATGTATGTCCTATGTCAAGAAAATGCATACAAATAGAATATTCACTTATATAAATGTAATATTCACTCTAATCCTTTGACATTATGTTCAGGTCACCATTTATAATAAATGTCCTGTTTTAATATTTTGTTACCAAGTTTTTTGTTTTTATCTTCCGGAAAATACTCTTATGTTGACTTCCAACATTTATTTATTTATTATTGATTTCACTTAAAATTAATTCAAATTAAAAGAGTTATGTGAATTATTGTAGTTATTTTTTTTTTTGTAAATACCACGAGGTTTCCCAACATCCAAATGGTGGGTTTAATCCCCATTCAGGGTGCTGCTTGTCATTGGTCACAAAGTGCTCCCAACGAGTTTCGAACTCCTGCCAATTAAGCACCAGAAAATTCGCCATCCGGAGGTGCCAATTTACCAACTACACCACACCTTATAGTTAATTATTCTAATTTTTGTTAATTCCATAATTAATCGAGACTTTTTATTTTTGTCGTATGTTAGGCATTGATTATATGTGACTTTCTTCATAGTAAAACATAGACTTTGAAGGAAGTTAAATATAATCCATCCCTAAAATAGAATCTTCCAATAAAACACATATTTAATTGAGGGCATTTTAAGAAATGAAATCCATGGAATATTATAGAATAATATATATATATATAATATTTAATTAGTCAAAGACTAAAATCAACATTTGATATTGCAGTAAGTATTATTGAGATTATGATCTTCCTCAAATCCAATATATATATATAATTATATATATATAGTATCGAGAAATTATTAGGTCGTACTGGATCACCACGTCAGCTCATAGTACTTATATTTAAAATTTACCACATGTCTATTCTTTTACATGTGAATTTAATTTTCTTTTTATATTTTGAAATTAGATTATAAAATAAAATAAAAACTTAAAAAAAAAATCATCCTCAAACCAATTCAGATATCGAAATTAGATGAAGAACGGGGAGAAGTGCGGCTAGGGTTTAATCAAATCTAGTAATCACCCATTCTTAAACCCAAGGGGTGGGGGCTTTCACTTTTCTTCTTCTTCTCCTTCTAATCGAGAAATCTTGGATGCAGTATCAATTATCAATCATGGAGTATATCAAAGTAAGTAGGTCAAGATGAGGATTATGATCAAAGGAGGCATGTGGAAGAACACGGAGGATGAGATCCTCAAGGCGGCAGTCATGAAATATGGGAAAAACCAGTGGGCTCCAATCTCGTCGCCCTTGGTTGGCAAATCAGCTAAGCAGTGTAAGGATCGTTGGTATGAATGTGGGGATGGGAAAGAGAACGGAGGGGGTATGGTTTTTGGGTTTTTTATTTTTAAATTTTTTAATTTAATTTCAAAATTTGAAAAGAAAATTAAATCGACATATAAAAGAATAGACACGTGACAAATTTTGAATAAGAGCACCATGAGCTGACGTGGTGGTCCAGTACCACATAATAATTTATCAATATAATCCCATCAATCACTTGCATTTTCTGATCGTTCTTCCTACTCAGTCCACTCTTGAACATGAATTTCATTATGTTCATCGTTTTTTTCTGTTCCCTAGCCATCAAATACTGCTGATTCCGATTTGATAAATGTTTCAGTGCCTCTTTTCCTAAAGTCATTGGAGACCACCAAAGAAGTTGTGCAACATGTGGCTTCTGCTATGTTACGCGTAACTGTCCCCAAAGATAGAATTCAACTAATGACTTCATTTATTTTTGTGCGGATTGCCTTAATGGTACTGCTACAGTTTTAGGTTGGGACATTTCTGGATCCTAAGTATGTGAGTGCTTCAGAGGCTACCACTCAAGCCAAATGGCTGAGATTTGTGTTAGAGGACTTTGGAGAGGAGCAGCTTAATGCTACACTTATCCTATGTGATAATACCTCTGCAATTGCCATGTCAAAGAACCATGTCGTCCATCAGAAGACAAAGCACATCAACAGGAGATTCTATTTCATCAGGGAGGCAATTCAAGCTGGGGAAATCGACTTGTTCTACTGCAGGTCAGAAGAACAACTAGTTGATATTTTTTACTAAAGCATTAGCTAAGGATAGATTCACTTATCTTAGAGGGAAGCTTGAAGTTAAGTCGAGTCCAACTCCTGCATTTTCTGGTCTTGAGCTTGAAATACCAATTATTTCGACACCCTATGGTCTTCAAGGTTTGTATTTCACCAGTGATTTTCTTCCTGGAACATATATATACTTGCATTTTTGTCTTTGATATTTTCATTTTTATATCTGGTTATAAACTTGCATATTTGCTTTCTTGTCTTTAGGATTATATAATAATGAAAAATAACACAAGATTAAGCCATTTCGAGAAAAAGAAAAGGAATTTTAGAGGGAAGATTGTGAGGAGGAATTTGGATGAAAAAAATTAGCAAAGTAAGAATGGTAGGAACTTAAATCTGAGCATGGCCTAGATCAAACAATCACTATAAGGCACTCATGTTTTTTACTCGGAGGAGCGAAAAACCAAGGATGCGTTTGGATTTCTCCTTTTTATTTATTTACCACGATATGTGTTTTGATATAATTGTTTTTTTATATATATAAAAAGGAAAGTTGGTGTTTATAAATATTTGTGGTATAAATTTGTGTTTATAAATACAGTTTTGTTTCAAATATATTTTATATTTTGTAGAGAATTGTATTTAATTTCTTTCATGTATGAAGAATATCTCTTCTCATGTTATTTTGATTTTCCCTTGTTTATGGCGCAGCTAATACGCTTTTCTATATGAAATTATCCTTGCTTGGAGACCTCTTCTCAATGTATGATCTAATGAACAACATCCATATATGTTGGGAGGTTTAAGGATATCCAGAAATCCCTTAGGATCCGTTTGGATGAGCCTAGATTTGGATTTGGATTTGGATTTGAATTTGGATTTGGGCCTCCAAATTCAAATTTGGCTGCTTAGATAAAAATTTAAATGAAATGATTTAGATTTGGGCCGAATCCCTAGGAATTTCAGACCCTAAAACTAGGGTATTTCAAATCTTTTTTATAAGTAGTCATTTGATAAATCCCCAACTCCCTTCTTCCGTGTTTCTGTCTTCCCTTCCGTGTTCGCGAAGAACAAGCCTCCATCGAACCTTCATCTATGTCTTCTGTGTTCTCTTTCGCCAAACACGCCTCCATCGCCTTCATCATTTGCCTCTGTCCTTCGCCTCTCCTTTGTTCACCTCCATCGATCATCTTCAACATCGTTCGCCTCCGTCTTTCGTGAACACGCCTTCTCGTTCTCCATCAACATCATTTCTTCTTCAAATCCTCAGGTAACATAGCATAGACTGTAGGTAATTTGGATGTGTATATTGAATCCTTTGTCAAAACCTTTGAGAATTTGTATGACCGTTCAATTTGTGTTATTGAGTGTTTGTTTACTGGGAAAATTCAGCTTGCATTTCTTGTTCGGTAAGAACTTGGAGAGAGCAACAAGGATAGTGGATCAAAGAGGTGTCAAGAGGGTTTTGGGTGAGCCCAGTGGACGTTCTATCTTTCAAGTTCGATTTTGACTCAAATCAGCTTCTGGGTTCGTTTGTATCCTTGTATTCAGCTTCTCTTTCTATGGAACCATTAGATTGTTTATCAGGGCAGGTGCGTCCGTAAACTAAGGCACAGAACTTAATTAGCTCATGCACCCCATAGGGTCTTCTAACTACTCGTGGTCAATTATAGAAATATCATTGATCATCTCAATCATTTTTACGTTACTTTTTGTTATAACTTTCAGTTAAACACAATACTAATTAGTCTTTCGTCAGCCATAAACACAATAAGCTTCAGCTATTGGCACCATGTAACAAATGTATTATTCTAAACAGAACTGTGGTTGTGGGTCTGTTTTTCTAGATTTTTGTAGGAGGTCGGTTGTATTGTTTGATTTGAGTGTATAACATTGTTTAGGTCGAATACATATATGTATGACTTATTATGCGGATGAACACTACTATATTATTTTCTAATTTAAAGAACACTATCTTATGACAAGGGATGAGATCGCATGCAAATCAAATCCACAATGATGTTGACTTTGTACAAAAATTAATGCTGATTTGCTGATTTCGTTTTTTGAGTAATTGATGAATGAAAATCCAATCACATATTTTCTCTTCATTTGCGTACTTCACTTGTTAAATTTAAGACCCCATTCAATTGATATTTTATACTTGATTAATTTGACCTTAATTGGATTTTACCATAATAGACATTATTTTTTTAGCAAATAGAAATTAAAAATCCCTGCTTGGAAAGATTAATTGAAAAGAACAGTCTAAATTAATTGAGAATATGAACTCTTCCTGTTTCAACAGCAACAACCGAACATGTTTTTTTTATCTATGAGAATTGTAAAGAATCGATTTCGAAATAAAATAAGTTATTAATTTCTTGATGATTGTACTCCGCATTGAAACCCGAAGGGTACAATTTAAAATTAGAAAGTAATCATTAGTATTTGCATTGCATGCTTAATTATGATTTTTGTTCTCATTTTTTTTCTACTTCTTTCTATCAAGCTTTTACTTATGTATATAGATGCATTTGAGGGATAAGGCTCATTAGCCTCGCCCCTCCTCCCGATGACTAGAGGTATATTTTTATGTTTATTAATGTAATCCAATCTTACCGTCGAGTTTCTTCTATATCTAGCATGTAAGTTTAACTCATTTGAAATTTGGATTTAGAAACCGTCTCTGATTTAGTTTATACATATGGGTGGCTAAGGGCCCATTTGGTATCGTTTTGCAAAACATCTTTTCGTTTTTTAGATACAAAAACAGTTGTAAAACCCATTTGGTAACTTATCGTTTTGCTTACGTTTTATAAAATAACAAATTATTGTTTTCTGAAATTTAGGATTCAACCCAAAAAAAATAAAGAAACAAAATATATAAAAGATGAAGTAAAAGGCCACCCCAATATTACCACGCCACCATCACCCCACCACCGCCGCCACCGCCACCACCACCACCACCCTACAACCACCACCACCACCATCACCACCACCACCACCACCACCACCACCACCACCACCACCACCACCACCATCACCACCGCCATCACTAACCCACCACCACTACAATCACCTACCCACCACCACCACTACTGCCGACACCATTACTGACATGACCCGTTCTGGAAATAAAAGTTACAAATTTAAATTAATTAAATAACTGGAAGTTACGGGTTAGAATAATGTGTGGATTTGGGCTAAAACACGTACATGGACTATCGTAAAGGCCCAAAGAGGGTTGTTGGGTCATGATTAAAAGATTGGATTTACAAGATTTATCGTTTTGTCCCTGAAATTCCCGAAGGCCGAAAAGTCACTTTTTGATTGGAAAAGTTTTTGGGAGTTTTCTTTTTGACAGGCTGCATGCTGAAATCGGAGTTCGAACGAGGAAGTTACGGGTCTAAATGATCGGGACGTATCGGTAATTTTAGAAAAATTTGAATTATATAAAGGCACACTCTCTCTCTTCTCCGGATTGGTCCACGCCATTTCCTCTCTCTTCTCGTGACTTCTCGCCTCTCTGTTTCCTGCGAGGGCTTCTCGTGGAATGATAGGACCCTTCTCGAATTTCTCCTCGAAATCCGTGAAAAGCCCTGCTCCCCTCTGACAACCCCTAACAACTAAATTTAAATCCTGAAATACCCTTACTACTTCATAAATACTTTATGAGAATTCTACCGAAAATTCGACAGAATCCCCCCTATAATTTGTTCAAACCATCTTCCACTTGTCAGATGAAAGATTCAAAACTAAACTATAATTCAAACAGTCCAATTCAAGTCATATCCAACCACCTCTAGGTCCAAGACAACCCACCTACGTAATAATTACAAGTAAATCCCAAATATTTAATCATAGCGACTAGGTTGGCAAAATAAAGTTTACATGTCCAACAACCCTACTCGGAGCTAGTACAGTAAAAGCACCGCCGAAAAGTGACGCCTCTGCCTCGAAAAATGCCTTTGTCGACTTCAACGGCCTGGAGGGGACGTAAAACAAGGAAAAGTGTGAGTGGATAAAAATAATAATCATTTAGGGTTAGGATGCAGTACTCGTTGAGCACAGAGGGGCATCAGTGTTATGTGGCACGGTTTCCCTATGGCATAGTTCGCGTGCATTGGCCGGATATACTTAATTTTATTCTTTACAAGTGTCGAACTTAAAACCTACTAAGTTTCATTATGTAGTGGATAATCTGCTTGTTGAGCTATCTTTTGGAAATGTTTCTCACCATCTTTGTTTTGGACGTTTTCAGCTTGAGGCTGGATGGCTATGTTTTCTTTTTGTCAATTTGCTACTTCCATATGTTGTTGTTGGTGATCAGCTTGGTAGCTGCTAGCTGAAATGGTTTGATCCCTTTAATTGTTGTTAAAACAATAATATGCTGTCTGCATATATTTACTCCTAATATTATATTTTAATTGTATTTCTATTCTATTGTGTAGTGCGACATACCGAATTCTACTCCATTGCGTATCGAATCTACTCTTGTAAATATCGATACGGTAAATACTTAATTAATTTAGTATCTAAGTTTGTTAGTGTATTGGTATGCTCTGAAGTGAACCATATAGACTATATGAAGTCCAATCATATTATATAAAACATGTAGAATGTGAACATCATATAACATGTGTTTCTAAAACACACTAAATTATTCAGTTTTCATGTCCTCATTCAAACTTTACAAATTAAATTTCACTGAAATCATAAATCATTCGATAATTTAGTTCTAACCGAACGTAAATATATTTACATTGTCATCGAAATATTATGTTTGTCTATTTATGACATGACCCATTTTGAATTTCCCCTTGAAATCCGTGAGAAGCTCTGCTCCCATTTGACAACATCATAACTAATATAATAATCCCTGAAATACCTTCACCATTTCAGGAAAAACTGTATGAGAATTCTACCAAAAATTTGGCAGAGTCTCCCCTACAACCGGTCAACCCGTATTTTACCTTTCAGACGAAGGATACACAAAAACAAATACAAAACTAAATAGTCCAGCTACAACCACAAGCTATGACAAACCTAAACTCAAACTACCAAGCCCTCGAATAATTTACAATACCCAAAAGAGGATTAGAGCAACTAGGTAACCTTTAATTACATAAACTAATGGAAGTCCTACGTGTCTGTAACGAAGCGAAAGATGATGCCTCTTCCCAGTCTCATCGCCTCGCTCTGCTATTACCTGGAGGGCACCAAAACCAAAACAACTGTGAGTGGATAAAACTATACCGAAGCATACACATGCTAATAAAGTGACAACAATATTAAAAAAAAAAAATAAGGGTAATCCGGACAACCCACCTCGTGGCGAATCAAATTACATTAAGACTATATATATATATATATATATATATATATCTAAAACTTACCGGAGTACCATTCAATTACATAGGCGGAACCCTCACCAAATCCAACTGTACCTGCCATCTTAATAACCCGGCCAAACCTAATAATAATTTTAACTACAAGTTCCGAGGAAAACATACATTTTCCCCTTCATAAGTAAACCATGCATGCATACTGTAAACTCATTTTAAAATAGTTAACCAAATAAAGATAGTTACAAAGAACTTACCGGAAAATCCGTTTATAAAAGAAAAACCTGACGGGACCCATGAAAATATGAACAATGAAAACATCCCGTGGTCCACAACTCTGCTTGGAAAACTCTCCTCAAACGAGCTTAAAATCATGAGAAAACTTGGACACAAAATACTGTAAAGATATCCCACCATCCCTCTAATGTAATCCCGAGTCGTAGCTCGATATTCGGGGTCGTCCAATACGGGGACAAGCCCTCCTAACCATCGCCGATAACACCTCAAGCAATGACTAAAAATTGAGAGGCCCAATCTGGGGACCTACTCTCCACATCCGAAAATGCCTCAAGATATGCGGACGAAACCCTGTACTCGCGTAGACAGCCTCAACGATCATATGGCGGAAAATACCTCATGCCACACGTCGGAGAAATCACCCTCTACGAGCACCTGACCGAAAATACCTCGAAGTCATGTGTCAGAGTAATAATCATAATACCTGGGGATGATATACAAGTGAACACCGTAACTTAAATACGAAATCCACTTTTGAAATCCTTATTACATGGTATTAAGAAAAATCATAGAAAACCCAGGCCAAGAGCCCAAATCGAATAAAACTGATATTCCGGGCCTAAGCCCAAAACCTCATTTTCAAATCCATTATTGAAAATCCACAACCAAAATCATTACCTTTAGTCAATAATAAACCAATTAACTTTAGTTCCCGAATCTCATAATTATAATCAATCATTTAAACAAAAATTATGCATGCCTTGCAATCCAAGAAATCAAGTCCACTCACATCACCGTTCGAATTCAACTACAACCTATTCGGTCCCTCGTGACACTCGGAGTCACCACGCCTGTCAAAAACATTACGTGGCATTATTAAACGATAATGATTAACCTAAATTCTTACCCCGTAAACCCTGGGAGTTCACACACGCCCTAAACGTGTACCAAGTAACATTAAACACTCAAAATAGCCCATAAACGTACTCCGATTGGCCCGAAACCTGCACTAACAGGTCCGAAATGTCGAAACAAGTCGACATGCGTCGTCGTGGGCCAATGATCGGTCCCACGTGCCACCACGGTCCAGAGGAAGACCGATGGTCTTCCTACGCACCCCCACGCGCGTCTCATGCGCCTGTACAGTAACAACTGAATATTTTGTCGCTCTAACAGAATATTTCGTCAACTCTGATAGAATATTCTAATGAAATCAGAATATTCAGTCCAGTTAACGGCATCCTTGACGCCGTTAACGTTTAACGGAATAGGCTAACGCCGTCAGCATATTTCGTCAAACATCGACGGCATCAGTTGACTGGTTGCTGACTGTGCTGCTCACTGGACTGCCATGTAGCTCCATGTGGCTGCTAGGTGGCACCATGTGGCTACCAGGTAGCATGCCACTTCAGCACACCAGTCGAACTAGTCCTTCAGGACTCGCCGGAAAAGACAACCTAAAACCGCCTTCTCCGACGAGCTCATATCTCCTTCAATTATTAACCATTTTTTACGATATATACACTGAAATCCATCTCCTCACTCCCAAGAACTCAAAAATGGGGTCAATGGCTAGAGATCATACTTGGTTTGGCCAAAATTCGACCGTGAACTTTTGGTGGATTTTTTCCCTCTCGATTCGTCGTCCACAGTGGTGCTTCGTCCCGATCTTGGTATCAAACGACTCGTGGAGTCGAGGGGAAGGCTTCCATGACCTTGGATTGGGTCGAATCGACCTGGAGATGGGTCGATGGTGGTGGTGAGGTGCGGTGATCGCATGAGATGAGAGAGAGAGAGAGAGTGCAGGGAAAGAGAGAGAAAGATACTGAGCGAGAGTGAGGGAAAAGAGAGATAAATCCCAATTTATATTTTTGGACTTTCTGAGAAATTACCAATGCACCATTCCCTTTCTAGACCAATAACTTCCTAGTATCTAATTCCCAAGTGCCGCCTGTCTACGCACTCAGGAGTTCGAGACGTACGTAATGGTATGAGAAAATTTTCCAAATATGTCTCTGAACAAAAAGTAACTTTCGAACACTAAACTTGAGGATAAAGTCGTCATTTTATAATTAATTTTACAAATTTACTTTAAATTTAAATTCGGCTCATACATATATAGGTAACTAGATGATTGTTTTTAGGCTTTTTACTCAAGATGTCCCATGAACTTTAACTTTAGTCACAAGGTGGACCCTAAACTCGATTTTGTAACAAAATACCCCCAGAAACCCACTTTTCGTCTCAAAATACCCTATGAAACCCAGGTTCGTCTCAAAATACCCCATAAAACCCACATTTCGTATCAAAATGCCCTTTTTCCGTCAAGTCTGATAACTTATCGTCAAATATAAGGGCAATATGGTCACTTTGGATAAGTCAACTTTTGAGTGGGCCCAACTGAGAAAAGTAAAAAATGTAGAACGTATGTAAGAGGAAAATTTTTAAAAAATTTCCAATCCAAAATCGAACCATTTCATTATAATTTGTGCAGCACAAACATCTCGAAACAAATCAGATGAAGAACTAGTAGATTAATACTCAACATAAATTGATAGTTGGAATAAAGAACACAATTAATATGAACTCTATTTTCACAGTTATATCTTTGCAAGTGCACAAAATCGAATATGTCAATATAGTATCAAGCAAAGGTTGATTTCTCGAGGACTTGTTCAACGATGATGTTCCAATTAAGTTAAGATTTTATTAATTTAAACAAAAGACACAAAATACTAAAAGACAATAAAGAGCATGCCTAGACGTAGACTCACACTACTTTAGATATGCAAAAGACACTAACAGACGGCAACCGGAGGGGGTTGGGGGGTTTATGCTTTTAGAATTGAAAATTAAAGACAAGTAAATTAAAGTGCAGAAAATAACAATGAAACAATGATAGATTGATTGTTTGTTAACTAAGGCGAATTAAGGCTTACTATCCACTCTAACCAATTATAGTCATTAACTAGATTTCCTTGACCTAATTACTATGCAACTTTTGAATTAATTAAGTGTCCATATGAAGGTCGCGATGGTTGGCCCACTCCACATATATTATCCTTTCTTACTTAGCATGTTCTAAGCATGATGTGTACTCTAGAAAGTCTATCACCTACCGTTTAAGATGATGCATGAAGTACAAAGATAATTTAATGACACTACACTAGCCTAGAAAAAGTGATGTGCATTCCTAGGTTGTCGTGAATTCCGACTACAAGATTGTTTCTTAACCTCAACCTCTTGATGCTAATGAATTACAAGATGATATAGTGGTATGTCAAGCAATTCCATCAATAATTTATGCAAACAATGTAGCTAATCTCATAGGCATAAAAGAATGGTAGTTTAAGCAGTAATCAGAATTATTCAGCATGCATAGCAATCAAAATCAAGAGCCAAAGTCTAATTAACGAACTAACAAGGCTAGGGCTTCAAGCATCCCTAATCCTAAAAAGACTACTCACACATAATTGAAATTGAAACAAACATAATTGAATTCATTAAAGTAAAAGCAATAAAGATGAGACACAGCAGAAGACCACGCTAGAGCTTGTCCTCCAATGCTCACGTCCAACTCTGTCACACGTAGAAACTAAAAACTGTTTTAATTTAAATTGGATTACAATGTAAATTGCGGCTAGGGTGTCTAGAGGCCCTCACCCGTGAACCCTAATGTTCTTTTAATAGGCCTCTAAACCTTTACAATGTAGGAGATAGTTTAGGAAAAAATCCTCCTTAAAAATTGACTTAAACTTCCTACCCTAGTTTGAATTGAAAAGGAACTAGAAAAAGCAATCCTTGTTGGAATTGGAGTAGGATTTGTGGCAATACGTGTGATAAACACTTATGAGCTTTCTTGCACACCAAGGCAGCTTCTGGAGTCTTCAGGAGGTTGCTTGGACATCAAGAACTGGGATGGGCCTCCTCCTGGGCATACATTACACAGTAGGGCCCTAGATTAGCACTTTTAGGCCTCTTAAAGATTTATTGAAAACTTGACATGTCTTGGACCAATGTGACTGAGCCAAACCACGTCTTGGGCTAGCATATGATGTGACTTGATGGATTATGGGCTTTGACTCACTCAGAAGCGGACAAAACATGGAGATTGCAAAACTGCGCCCTAATTAGGGCGCAGACATGTCGTTAGGGCTCACCTAGGCAGATCATGAGGAAATGTCTTTATTGGGATCTGGGACCGCGCCTTCGAGGCGCACCATAGGCTTGTTATAGGCACGTCTTGACCTTGCTAAGCGCATAAGATGTAGAATTGGAGCAGGGCATGAACTCTGTTCTACTGCTGGCGCATCCTTGAGGGACCAGGGACGTGGCGTAGGGTACGTCCTGGCATGGCGAGATTGGCGCATGACTTCCTGATTGGCGGAGTAGAGACATGTCATGGGACATGTCCTACCATGGCGTGACTAGGATAGGAACTTGGCCCAGGGTCCAGATTTAGTGCATGGCTTGAGGTTCTCAGCTGGAACTGGATAGGGTCTTCTTGGGAGATATCGCAGGACACCACCTGGCATGACCTTGGCACTTCTAGGACATGGACTTAAAGTCATGAGACATAAGTTTGGGACCCGGATGGCCTGATCTAAGGTACTTGGCTAAGGACCCAAAAATAGGGCACACTGGTGCACTCAGGATCCAGTTCAAGACCCGATATTGAAATAAGGACATCTCCTTCATCTGAACTCTGATTTGAGTCATTCTTTTTGCGTTCTTCTCAAAATTTACCTATCTTTCCAAATCTGCACAAGTCTCACAGGATTGATCATTTTCTACTATTGATGGCATGAAATCATTCAAAAGACATGTAAAAAAGGTGCTTAAGGACAACAAAATGATGCATAAATAATGATTGAATAGAAATCCACAGGATATGAACCACATAGAATTGAATTGCATTGTGATAATACCTTAAAATTTAAATATTTAGTAGGTATTATAGTAAATAGGCATAAAAAGAAATCCAAATTAAATAGATCTTGATTTGGAAGCCCAAAATATGAAGCCAAAAGTGCCCTAAAACACAAAGAGATCATTACGGTTTGGTCTTCACATCCTCACTGAGGGTAGCAGTGGCCGATTCCACGACGGTCTTCGACTCCAACGCACTGTGTTGAGGAGCGGAGGCATTGGCGGTCCTAGAATTCACGATGTCGAGCATCCGCTTGCTGATCTCCTTGGAGTAGACCTGCATGATCTAAATCCTGTCATCCTCGGTCATGGCAGAGCCTCCCGCTACGGCGAAAGCATCGTCCTCGATGAGGCGGGCGGAGGCCTCATCTGCGGCCAAGGTGCCATAGCGCTTGGAGAGAGCGGAGGGGGTGGAGAGGGTTTCGATGAGACATTTGACGACGGCGTCGCGGGTGCGCTAGGCTGGAGGCCATATGCTGAAGGAGGTGATAGGGCTCTGCTTATCTGGTTTATGAGAAGGTGTCTCTTTTGAGAATTTTCATCTTACATACTCTCTACGGCCTCATTTGGTATGCCGTATTGTACTGACTATTTCAGTCGGATAGACTAATTTGTCTATCAGATAGATTGACTATGTAGTAAGGCATTTGATGCTCTACCGGATTAAAATGCCGACTATATTATACTGGTCGGATTATATTATACTTGTTGATCATATTATACTGTGCCTAGTGCAAGTTCACAACTTTATTTTATTTTTACATAAAATCATTTTTTTCTTATTATAAAAGGAGAATAAGAAAAAATAAAGTCCAAGCACACATTTTATTTAATTTTTTTTATACAGCATTTCATGTGTTCATCATGATTAAGTATTTGACAAACATGTATCTATATCAAACATGTATCAATTATTATTATTATTATTGTTATTATTATTATTATTATTATTATTATTATTATTATTATTATTATCATCATCATTATTTATTTTAATTAATTAATGATATTATTATTATTATTTTACTATTTATTTTATTATTGTTAATTATTAATATATTATTATTATTACTATTTATTATTATTATTATTATTATTATTATTATTATTATTGTTATAACTATTTTTCAAGATTGCTCGTCATTCGACTATTTAATACGGACAATATCAGAGGTATTATTTTAGCAAGTGTGGACCGTATAAAGGTATTCAACCGTATTAACTTATTCGGTGGCTAATTAATACGAGTGATATCAAACATCAATTTCGTACTATATTATCCTATCCAGTTCCTTATACGATATACCAAACGTAGCCTACGTGTTTTACTTTTATCATTGGGGCCCACTCAAATGCTGATTTGTCCAAAGTGAGCATATTGCCCTTATATTTGACGGTAAGTTAACAGACTTGATGGAAAATGTGCATTTTGAGACAAAAGGTGGGGTTCAGGGGGTATTTTGAGACGAAAAGTGGGGTTCAAGGAGTATTTTGTTACAAAATCGAGTTCAAGGTCCATCTTGAAACTAAAGTTAAAGTTCATGGGGGCATCTTGAGTAAAAAGCCTTATTTTTATATTATGATCAGGGAATATATACCATTGATAGCCATCATAAGCATAGCCAATCTGACAAACAGTACCTGATCGAACCTGGTCGGGACTCACTAAAAGACAAACCCTAAGATCCACAAAAGGGACCTTTAACCGACCTAAGCCCAAGAAGTCTACCCCGGGCTCATGCCCAAGAAGTCTGCCTCGAGCCCAAGCCCAAGGAGGCTAAGAGCGGTGTCCATAACACCCGGGCAGCTCTCAACAAGCTACCCGGGTAGGGGGTATCGCTCAATAGGCTACTCGAGTAGGAGGTAGTGCTCAACATGCTACCTGGGTAGAAAGTAGCACTCGACAGGGTACCCGGGTAGTGGGAAGCGCCAGAAGACCAGGCCATCATAAATCACCTGACACCTTTTTCTTCTATAACTGTAAAGCAAGGATACATGTCACATATTCCATGGTGGAGAAAGTCTTGCCTCAAAAGTGCCCCTCACACTATCCCATAAGGCTTTTGGTAGAGGAACTCCAATTTCCAAGACCTTAGATGTCAGTTTAGGGGGATATATGTCAATCATCGGCTGGAGACCGTCAAAACCAATAGCTGGCATTGGGCACGAGTTGGGGTGGTACCTCGCTCCGCGACGGGTACCACAGTCCAGACAGAGGAGGTAGCACTCCCTATTTCCTTTCCTATAAATACCACCCCTCCCACTTCTACATCATAATCTAACTTTAAGTAAGCAAAGAAACTATGCCTAAATACTTTCTCACTATAAATAATTTATCTCTGCCTTCTCTCTAGACATCTACTTACTTAGGCATCAGAGATCAAGTGGTCGGAGCTACACCTATCCCGCAAGCTTGATATTCCATTTTCTTTTTCTTTCTCTTTGTCTTACTTCCTCTTAGGTACTTCAATATCAGGGTGAAGAAGGGTCCACTCACACGGAAGAGCTCGAAGACTCATACTCCAAAAAACCTTCCATCGTCGTGGGAGGGGATCCGACCACGTCGTTCACAGAACCTAGGAGTTGTCCTATCCCCCGAGGGACTCTGGAGTTGTCAGGTCTGACCCACTCGTCAACAGTTGTCGCTGGCTTGGTCACGGAGTTCACCCTCCATGAGCCAACCCACCTACCTGCGGGTCAACCTGGGATATCCACCTTGTCTACCCCCACGAGGGTACCCTCCCAGCCAATCCCGTTGAGGCTAAGAGGGCCAAGTCCAAATCAACCCGACACTAATTTTTTGCCAGACGGCTGTACCAGCGAGGATTCTACATGCTTCTGTTGCGGTGCAAAGCACCCGAACAAGGACAAATGGTACTTAGAGATATCACGAGAGCATATGCGACAGCCACTCGGCAGGACAAATCATGTCCACCAAGGTAATACATAGAGGTTATTTGAAGCCAACCATGCTGATGAACGCCATGGACACAACCGGCTCTTGCAAGCCATGCTAGTATTTCTCGCCTATCCCCCGATAGCCATTTGAACCCCTCACCACCTTAGTTAGCACCAGACCATTTGCACAATGAGGACTGGATTTAATCGGCCCATTGCCGCCTGGCCGTAAGGACAAACACTTTGCCTTAGATGCAATGGATTACCACACCAAGTTGGTTGAGGGCAAGGCACTCACGACTATCACTGAGTAGCACGAAAATAGCCTGGTGGAGGCCATCAACAAAATCCTGAACCAAACCATCAAGAAGAATCCAAGCCCATCTAAGGAAGGGTGGACGGAGCACCTAACTGCAGCCTTACGAGCTCATAGAACCACATAGAGGAATTCCACTTGGGAGACCCCTTTTTCAGTTACCTTGGGTCAGAAGCAGTGACGCCCATATAAATTGGCCTTGAAACACACCGCATTGCGACTTTCGACCTCAACCAGCACTCAGAGCTCCAGGACATCATCCTGGACCTCTTGGAAGAAAAACGCACCCGCGCTGAATAGCATTTAACCACCTATCAACAACGGGTGTCCTGTTACTATAATCAGCACGTCAGCCCGTGTTCCTTCTGAAATGGTAGCCTGATCTTCTAGAAGGCTACATATGCTACCCACAACCGGACAGGTGGTACCCTCAAGCAGTCGTCCGCCTAGGGACATACTACCTTACTACTCTCCACGGGCACCACCTACCCTATCCCTGGAATGCGAAACATCTCTGACAGTACAATCAGTAAAATAACCAGCGAGCATGTGGCTAGTGGAAATACGGGTACCTGGTCATGGCCTAGCCCACCCGATGTGTCCCGCTATGCCTACCCAGGTGATCTTTGTCCATCGGCGACATGCCCTCGCTGTGAAGGACACATTCCCCACTTGATGGATGAACTGCTCCCCACCTGATGGAGGACATGCTCCCCACTAAATGGATGACTAGCTCTCCAACTGTCCTATATTGAATGGGTGATACGCTCCCTAACCCTCGTATTTTAATTAGAAGATGCGGTCTCCATCTGTTATATTTGAAAAGGGACGCCCAACTTTCCCCTTACTCATGTTGCAAAGACGATCAAATTATGTGAATGCACTAAGTGTTAGCGGGGCGGCTTCCATGGCTGCCAAGACAGTGGGTACCTATCTCCCACCTCTACTGCACACTGCTGCAGCGAATGCACACTGCTGCAGCGCACTACACACCCACATCCACCTAAGCATGGACAATTGCCTCATCTGCCTCTTGGGTACCTAGTGGTCACCTACCTGATTGGCGGAGGCATAACCGTCTAGCAGGTTTTTGCATCCTAACACGTAGCATTTTTTCCAACGCACTATTTGCAACTCGTCACTTCTTACTTGTTACTTGCTTTATCATTTTCCATTAGAGTCTGGTTGACCTAACTTTCACAAGTACACACACTAACTGCCTTATCTGTAATTGATGTCCAACTTTCACAAAATCAAACATCTAAAAATTACCTACGCATGTCTCACCAACCATCCAGACAAGTACTTAAGAAAAAGGCAAAACAACAACCCATTTCAAATTCAGTAATAAAGCAACTATACAAAACACCAAATTTGTACACACGCAACCATCTTAAATTAAAATAGCCTCAAAAGGGAAAACCACAACATAAAAACGATAATTAAAAATTTGTCCCAAGCACTGTTACACCTGACAGGTCAACCAGACCAACTGTTTTACATATTCATCTTGTTCACAGAAACGGCCAAGGGCCTAAGGCATGTACCCTCAGTCAACAAGGGGAGTAACCAGTACAAGCCGTTCCTCTATGGCTACCCACTCACCTACGAGTTATCAGACAACTACTCCATCTCTACTTCAACTTTACCGAGTGCCCCCATCCTCACAGTGGTACCCCACTCGGCTGTACCGACCAGCCTATAAGAAGCCTCCACATGGACTCCACTCAAGAACGCTTGACAATCCTGCATAAAATCGACCAACTGATGTTACCTCAGCCCTACCACAATTGATCCACCTACCCGCTCAGTAGCAGACTGGTCAACCTTATGGCTCTCATCTTCCTTTGCCTCTTCTAGGTCAGCTATGGTCAGCAGATAATCTGGGTGCTTCTTCTGAATCTTCTCTAAGGCATCAAACCCACAATCAGTTCTGGTTGGGGCAACACTTCAACACCGTTGTCCGAGTCCAGCCACTTTTGGACGGTCTCATCCTCGGATAAACCAATCACAGCCTGCCTCCTAGCCTCCTCCACTTCGCCTAACTGTCTCTTAAGCTCAGCCTTCTCATCCCTCGCCTTGCTCAATTCAATTTGCAGGTTCTTCAGGCTCATCTGCAACTCAATACGCTTCTTCCACTCATAATCCACGCCGATCACGGCCTACGCCAGCCCTGACTCATTCTTCCTCATGCTCTCATAGGCTACCCATATATCTGCCATCTAGGAGACCTCTAAGTTATGATGGTTCACCATGCAACGGGTATCCAGGAGTTGCTTGAACTTCACATGTGTCAATCATACAAGGGATTGAGTATAGCCCAACCAACACCATATACTCACGACACAAAGTCATACGGTCTTAAAACACACCTAGAAGAGATACTCATATGCCTGCATACTTGTCCCGACGTACCCTTCCAGCTCCAGACCTGATGAGCACACCTCTGAAGAACCACCTAACACTCGCCTACCAATGGATGGATCACTCACATTTACCTGATGCCACAACACATAACAAGACAGCAGTATCCTAAAGCAGTTTAGACTTCGTGGCAAGGGAGGAAGCCCAATCTAACTCCGCTGAGCTTGCAACCATGGGTGCGGGTGTAGCCTCATCCCAATTTTTAATATGTGCTTCGAAAGGGTCACCCACTCTTAGGGAGGTCAGCTCAGCAGCTCACCAGCTTGCAGAAATTTGAGAAGCACTGACTTAAGCACCCCATATGTCTCCCTTAAAGTGGCCAGCTGCCTCTCCGTGGGGAACACCACCTTAGCAGCTATCCACCTCCGATCCTTATGAAAATATAAGTCCAGAGGCGTACCTTCTCAGTATGGGCACGACGGATCAACAGTGCTACGCGTCACACCCGCCACGCCTCCCTAATACCCACTACTCTTTGCCCCATCACTGTCAGGTACCACGATAGGCTCCTTATCAGGCCACCCGCTCCATCTGGGTACCCACCATACAACAGAGTTGCTACCCACCGCAGCTTCCCCCTTCGCCTAGCCTAGAAGCGCAAAGGCGGACTACGGAGTTCACTACTACAAAGAGGTGTACATAAGTACAAAACTGAACAACAACGAGAGAAATAGAATGCAAAAGAGATGCACTCACCATGATTTTGAGGGCCAATTCACGATCTCTCCACCATGCCCTCACTCAATCCACAACGGCATGGAGCAAAGAGCAGAAATGAAGGAAAGATGAGGAAGCCAAAAAGTATTACTCAGACAAACAAGGCATATTTATAGCCTTCAACATTTCTCCCAACAATCACCATGCACAGAACCTAACAAATATATCATATCATCATTACCTCCTTTCCACATGGACCCCCACTACCCTTTCTCTTTCTCCCTGCACAGCTCAACCGTCCCCATGCCTCCAATCCCACATTAATGAGGTCCTAAAATACCATTTCCCACTCACCTCAAAAGACGGAACCATCACACCAGCCGCCCAAATTCAAAAGTCAAATTCGGTTGGGCAGTTGAGGGGACTTCGGGACTTTCCAGCCTCCGTGGTAGACCCGGGGCTAGTACCCAGTGGCTAGGTACCCAAGTCTTCTAGATTCGGCTCGTAAACTAGCAGAAGATTCAACTCCCCACTCGAGGTTTGGCCCTCGACTAAGGAGTTGGGGGACTTCTGCAGATAGCCATCATAAGCAGAGACGGATCTAGCAAACAGTACCTGACAGAACATGGTCGGGACTCACTAAAAGACAAACCCTAGGACCCACTAGAGGGATCTACAACTGGCCCAAGCCCAAGAAGTTTGTCCCGGGCCCAAGCCCAAGAAGTCTGCCTCGGGCCCAAGCCCAATGAGACTAAAAGCGGTGTCCATAACACCCGGGCAGTTCTCAACAGGCTACCCGGGTAGGAGGTAGCGCTCAACAAGCTACCTGGGTAGGAGGTAGTGCTCAACAGGCTACCCGGGTAGGGGGTAGCGCTCGACAGGGTACCCGGGCAGTGGGTAGCGCTAGAAGTCCAGGCTATTGTAGACAGCACCTGACACCTTTTTCTTCTACAGCTGTAAAGCAAGGACACATGTCACATATTCCATGATGGAGAAAGTCTTGCCTCAACAATGCCCCTCACACTATCCCATAAGGCTTTGGGCAGAGGAACTACAATTTCCAAGACCCTAGATGTTAGTCGAGGAGGACAGATGTCACTCATCGGCTTGAGACCCTCAAAACCAATAGTTGGTATGGGGCACCAGTCGGGGTGGTACCCCGCTCCGTGACGGGTACCACAATCCAGACAGAGGAGGTAGCACCCCCTATTTCCTTTCCTATCAATACCCACCCACCCCCACACCCCCCACTTCTACATCATAATCTAATTTCAAGTAAGCAAATAAATTATGCCTCAATACTTTCTCTCACTATAAATACGTTCTCTCTGCCTTCTCTCTAGACATCTACGTACTTAGGCATCGAAGATCAAGTGGCTGGAGCCACACTGGTCTCCCAAGCTTGATATTCCCTTTTCCTTTTCTTTCTCTTTGTCTTACTTCCTGTTAGGTACTTCAATATGGGGTGAAGAATGATCCACTCACACGGAAGAGCTCGAAGACTCATACTCCAAGAAACCTTCCATCGTCATGGGAGGGGATCCGACCGCCTCGTTCACGGAACCTAGGAGCTGTCCCATCTTCCGAGGGACTCTGGAGTTATCAGATCTTACCCACTCGTCAACATATACTATTTGAAGCATAATATTTAATCAATACAATAAGAACGATCTAATTAAATATTGACATGATCTTGAACAAGAATAAACAAACACTTGAAAAACTGGAATGGTATGCAGGACGTACATGACACTCCCCCATGAAACAACCTTCATCCTCTTTAGATTGAGAAATAGTTAAAACAAACAAGTAGTAAAACAAATAAGAAAAATGAAGGAAATAGTACATGGATCAGTAGTAGAGATGTGGAGATGAATAAAGAGGGTTACGAAGAGGAGTTGAAGACCCTTTTTTCCATGAAAACAAATCTTGCACAAGAGGGACAATAGGCTTCTTCTTCATTATCTTCTTCTCTCTTTTTCCACCACCTTCTCCTTTATTCTCATGATTCTGAGTCCCAATGCTCAATATTTGAGCCAAAGAAGTCGACTCCTCCATCCTTATCATCCACTCTCTCTTACTCATCTCTTCCTCTCTCATCTTTGGCGGTGACGATTTTGACCTTGTACCCACATGATGCAGCACATTACTTGCCTTTGCGGCGGCTGCCGCCTCCGCCTGTGCCAACTTGGACATGTTCTTGTGAAGCTCCGCGCTCAATGAAGCCAGCGTCACCTCGGTTTCGGACTCCCTCTCTTTCAGCAACTTCAGCTCCACCTTTGTTTCCTCCAGCTCAGCCTCCAGCTTCTTCAGAGTATCCATAACTACTTTATTATTGTTATCTTCGTGATCTTTCTCCTCCTCCTCTTCCTCCTCATCACCATAACAACTATTATTGCTTATTTCTTCACCTTGCTTATAATAATTAGGTGGTGACAACTTAGTATTAGGCTTGGGGGAAGGTGAGTACATTTCTCCAAGAAGGAGGCGCTCTCCGAAGATGGCTACGGCTTCTTTGACGGAGCGGAAGGGCCGGGAGGTGTCGACTTTGGCTTGATAATCGTGAACATGGAGGGTGGCTGGGGTTTCTTCCGATTCCATGGATGTGTGGAGATAGCATGGAGGAAGGTGGAGAAAAACTAGGTTATGAGGAGTGGATATATTTGATGATGATGATTGGGTTGGGTAGGTTAATTGGTTTGGAATTGGGTTTCTTTGCTTGCACTTCAAGGTTAAAGTTTAGAGAGAGAGACTTTGTTTTCAAGGTTAAGACAAGAGATCGGTTTCATGAGGGAGTACTTGATAATTAAGGTGGATGGAGACCTGATAACCACCGCATGGGCCGCCTATGCTGGCTGGCGGGCCACCTGCGCTATTCTTATTCGGACTAAAATGTTGGACAGCCATTATTCAGTTTTTATATGCCATTCATTTTGATAAAATGATACTGGGAGCTAGATATTACATTATACATATTGAGTATTGACTTCGTCTTTTATGAGAGTCGAACGCAAGACATCTCACAAAATGTGTGAAAATTAAGAAATAACAATAGACTATAGTACAAAATAGCTTATACTAGTAGTAAGTGATGGGTTAATATGAAAAGAAAACAAATGAAATAATGACAGTCGCATTAGGGATGCCAAAGTTGTTTGAAAGAAATGTTTCGGTGTACCTTAAACACTGTGTTAAAGAGAATATTCATATACTCGTTCATAGGGTATAGGAATAAATATGGATGTTAATTATAACATGAATGAAATAGTAATATTACCTAGTGATGCTCTAAGTACACCTAAGTTTTGAAAGGGAAGTCAAATGAAAAAACAAGTCACTCACTCAATAATAGGGTTGTACTTGAGTTTGTGTGTTACTTTACCGATTGTGTGTTCGAAATTTATTTGTATCAAATTAAAAGTTTAGTGGGAGGCCGAGATCACTTACTATGGAGTATTAGAAAGAGCAGGCGGTTGATTGTTGACAAAATCAAGATTTTTATTTGTACAATTTTCGTACAAAACATAGAAAGAAATTAGAAAAAATTGCCAAACTCCAAAGTGCATTAGGATAATACTTGCATCCCACTTATGAGTATCTACTCATTTTACCCTTTTGATTTATAGATATATCATAATGGATAATACTTGTATCCCATATTGGTGATACCTTCTCATACCACATTTTCGATTTATCGAATTGTCTTTGTACATATATCATAATCGAAACCGGTCATTCTCTAAATCATCATGTCAAGATCATCTCCGTAACAAATTACAAAATTGAAGGTCTTTTAGTCATTCATATATATCAACCAAATGGACGGTTTGCCATGAGAATCTTAATTCTTATAAAAACCGTTGATTTATTTGATACATATGAATGACTAAACGACCTCCAATCTTGTTGATTTTTTTACGGAGATGATCTTGACATGAAGATTTAGAGAATGAACGGTTCCGATTATGATATTTGTATAAAGAAAATTCGATAAATCGAAAGGGTGATACGAGGATGTACCAACAGGGTGGGATGCAAGTATTTTCCTATCATAATTGGAACCGTTCATTAACTAAATAATCATTTCAAAATCATCTTCGCAAAAATCAACAAGATTGGAGGTTGTTTAGCCATTCAAATGTATCAAATAAATCAATGATTTTTGTAACAATTAAGATTCTCATGAAAAACTGTTCATTTAGTTGATACATATAAATAGCTGAATGATTTACAACTTGAATGATTTTTGAGGTTTGCCAGAGTGAGTATATTGAATTTTGTTTATTGAGAAATTTGGCATTTTAGTTAAATTCTCTTGTTTATATTTATTTTCTCAAAAGAAAAATTCATTTCTTATATTTCAAAAATTCCAAATGTTAGGAGAATTTTCCTTTTTGATAATTTTAATTCGTAGTGCAAAAAAAAAATAAAAAAAATAAAAAATTCACTTACTAAACGATTTTGTAGAGTTTAGTCGGCGTCTCTCTCACTCCCTCCGGCCTTCTTTGAGTTCCTGCGGCAATCGGAAAGCTTAAAGGGGGAAAAGGAAATTACAAGAAAAAACGAAAAATGGCTCCGAAGAAAAAGCAGACTACGAGTACGAAGCAGAACACCAAAGCTAAATCAACGTCCTCGGGTCCCAGGCTCCAGATTTCGGCCGAGAACGAGAACCGGGTCCGCCGGCTTCTGCTCAACTCGGGGCGGTCCTCCACGGCAGCGGCCCCAGTCGACGAGTCGCTTTCGAAGGCTCAGAAGACGAAGAAGCTAAAAGCCGTGTACGAGAAGCTATCCTGCGAAGGCTTCACCAATGATCAAATTGAGCTCGCTCTCTCTGTTCTCAAGGTTTCAGTTGATATTCAATTTTAACCCCTGTTTAGAGATAATATTGTAATAAACAGTCGTTGCAATTTTAGTTGAAAGCTATTGATTTTAGGTGAATTAGATTTTTACACACTATTGGCTTCTTTAATGCAACCAATTGAAATTCCCATTGTGTTTTTGCTTCTTCTGCTTTGAATACTCATATTTTAAAACTCAGTAGATTTTATTATATTGAATGTAGGAGGGTGCTACATTTGAGGCTGCTGTAGACTGGTTATGCTTGAACTTGACTAGTAATGAGCTGCCACTGAAGTTTTCTACTGGGACTTCCCTGCATGCAAATGAAGGTACTTTTGAACCCATTCTGAATTCAGTGGATTAATGCAGTAAATATTTCATGCTGGGTACATGGAAATTACACATAACTGTATTATGTGGGATTTAATGGCATGCCCCTATGAAAATGCAATGTTTCAGGTGGTTCTGTTGGCGTCATATTGACTTCTCGGGACGACTGGACTCCCTCGGTGGACACATTTAGCAGGATTGATGAGGATGTACCGGGAATTTCTATTCGAACCAAGGGACAGTGGGATGATAAGACTCTTGATTCAATTCAAACGTCTCAGGCAGATTGGATCAAACAATATGTCGAGCAACAAGAAGAGGTATATACATAGCCTCTTACAGATTCACCTCTCTTTTCTTCTTTTTTTTGTGAAGCAACAACCTTTATTAACTTTAACGAAATTTACAAATCTATGGACAAGGAGTCCACCTAGAGAACAAGAAGGAATAAAAAATTGAACAGGCAGCTTATTAAATCAAATTTAGAACATTATGGATCCAAAATCCTCTTACATTGCTGACTGTTCTGCTCTAACTCACAGCCGCATTTTAATCTAGTAATCTAGTATAGAGAGAAATATCTTTAAATTCTGTGAGCTGCAGTGTCTGAGAATCTAGTTCCCTGTCATCTGTGCTATTTTGATGTGATCTTTTTGTTGGATGTTATTATTTCTTAAAGGACCTTTTAGGCCATCTTGCTTCTTGCCCTATAAACTATCTATAATTTTTAAGTTTGTGACCTCGTATAAATATTATAATCTCATTATTTATGTAACAGAAATGACTAATGATATTCAGGATGAATCAACAACGTGGGAAGATGATGCAGATTCTGATGTTTTAGCGAAGAAGGTATTTTCATTTTACTTCTCATAATTTTTATGAAGGAATGGAATTTTGCCTTCTTTTTATCAGAATTAGTAAATGATTGGTCTACTGTCTTGAATATATGTATCTCTCTCTTGGGCTTATTAAGTAGTGACAAGGACATTGTAATAATTGAATTGCGAGTGATAGGTTATCCAAACATTTTACTTTTGGGGGAGTGAAGAAGTTTGTGGCTGAGTTATTTGTGCAATAAGATGGAGGGCTGATAATTCCAACAACACTAACAGCAAAATTTTGGATTGAAAAACCATCTGGCCTCACAGGGAGACATAACAACAGTCTGTAATCTATCATATCCAGCTTGATTAAAATAGCATCTAGCAGCTAATTTGTCTAAGACAAAAAAAAATTGAAAATTAAATTGTTATGATCAGCCTATGTTAAGAAATAAAGAAGTTTAGCATGGAGTATAGAATTGGCACTTAATTTTAATCCACTATAATTTTTATGGGTTTAGAAATTCTGTTAATAATTTTAGCATTTTATTTTGAAATTCAGTTCTTGTTCCCAAAGGACCAGGTGTTTATAGTCAGCTTGCATCTTTATGCTCGTTTTTATCCTATGTGCACTAACTGTTCTTCGTGCAAGATTTAATGGTCTTTCGACAGAGAATTTTATCTCTTGTCCTGAAGTAGCTTGTTTTTTTTAAACGGTTTTGAGGTTTCTACAGTTTCTGGTTACTGATTGAGTAATTACAAACATGTTCATTTATCATTCATCATGATGCTAACAATTCTGCCCAAACATAAAAAATTGTAATAGGTCCTTAAACCGAGGTCTTATGATGTAATTGCGAACGAGTATCATGCTGCACGCTTGGAAGCTGCAAACGCCAAGCAAAAAGGGGACAAACAAAGCCAGGAACGGGCAGGCAGCATCATCCGCGATCTTAAGCAAGAGTTATCTGCTCTAGGTTATATATTCACTTTTCTTCTGATTCAAGTTGAGCTTTCTGGTATATTATACGTTATATGTTTCTTAAGTTTATGTATCAGGCTTGTCAGACGACATATTGGCTTCAGAATTTGAGAAGGAACAAGGTTCTACTGCTTCTGAGGACACATACGCTAATCCTAACAACCACTTCGAAGGAGTCTATGCTGAAGATTTAACCGTTAATGAAAATGATGTGGAGCACTGCAACTCCATTAATTTCCCAGCCGATTCTATTCCTTCCCCAGCCGATTCTATTCCTTCAGGTGTACCCGTCCAGGGAAAGATTGTAGCAGAAGAAGAGACATCAGATATAGAGATTGGTAATTTGTTCTTAGAAGATAGGCCATCTGGAGAAGTTCTACCTCCTGAAGCTTTGGAACTACAGAAGAAAGAAAGGATAAGAGAATTGTCTCGTGAGAAAAATTTGGAAAAGTTAGATGGTATTTGGAAGAAGGTATTATTTAGTATGATCTTGCTAGACTAATAATAGTTTACCTATTTTCTGAATTTTTATAGTTTACACTATCTGATGCCTTCCTTTTATCATTTTTTCTTTGTTTAACTTTTACTAGAAGAAATCTCAGTAATTTCTTGAGTACTATAAATGGGTGTGGTGTGTAGATCTTTTTGTTAAGTACTTATGTACTGTGCAATGTTGAATTCATAATTCCTATGTATTTATACTCAAATATTTAATGTTTTTTGCTGGTGCTTTTTTATGTTGCTTAGTCTTGTATATATGGTTGAATACCCCTTGTTATGCCATTTCATGATATGGTCTGATAATGACAGGGGGACTCTCGAAAGATTCCCAAGGCTGTTCTTCATCAATTATGTCAAAGATCAGGGTGGGAAGCCCCAAAATTTAATAAAGTGCGCGGAAAGGAAAATAATTTCTCATATACAATCAGTGTTTTGCGTAAACCTAGTGGGAGGGGTAAAAGCAGAAAGGCAGGGGGCTTGATCACCCTTCAGCTTCCTGATCAGGATGTTGCTTTTCATTCAGCTGAGGTAATCCTACACCTACAACCTGCCTAGCATGTGTTTTTTTTTTAAAAAAAAAACTCCTCTTTCATGAACAGTATGGTGGATGTTGACGTAGATAGTATATATAATTTGTTTAATAATAAACAAATTTAACGATTAAAAGAATCAAATACAGAAACACAGGATAAACGTCCACTGCACTAACGAATTCCTGAAAGAAGCTATAATTAAGAAACACAGCAAAATACACCCAGATCAACTTTAAAAACAAAATAAATAAATAAACACTAGGAAGCCGCAGCTTTCCGATCAGAAAAGATAGCAACGAAAGAACTGCTCCTAAACTCTGAAGATTCCGAAGCCCTAAATCAAACCCTCTCATAAACTAAAAGTTGAAATTTTATTTCATAAGAACTGTACGGAAAAGTAAGCCACCATAGTAGAAAAGAAAATAACTTCATTTCAAATGAACTACAGCTAGCTTAGGCAAACCAAAGTTAGTCATGACACTGCAGCTTCCAATATAGAAAGATATTGGATAGAGGTGTGATCCTGAAAAGTGGAGATTTTTGTAAATTTTCCTTGGATGCGCAATTTAAGAAGGGAAAAGAAAATCCTAAAAAGATGAGATATGGAAGCCATAACCGAAAATACCCTTAATTCCCATAACGCTGCCCATTAGTTCCTAGAACTCGTCTTCAATTCTTATCCTTTGTTACCCTTTCTTAGTCTTTGACCATCGAGGCAATTTTGGTCATAGTCATGAAAATATCTTTGAAATAGATAAGATATATACTCATGTTCTCACATTGGGGAAAATTCTTACCGAAAATTACTTTCACTAGTGTCTGTTAATCACATGATTTTTGTATCACAGGACGCACAAAATAGAGTTGCAGCATTTGCTCTTTGTCAACTGTTTCCTGATCTTCCAGTTCACCTACTAATTATTGAGCCTTATGCATCTCTAGTCATTCAGTGGAAGGAAGGTGACGTAATAATGGATTTTTTTTTCTTGTACTTGAAGTTCAAACTTATGTATCTTAAGAGAGGGGAGTTCTTTGAGTGCATTGATATGGTAAATCTTGTTCCAATGCTAATATTGTTTTCCACTTAGTTTCAATTGATGTGTGCTGTTGATATGTCAAAATCTGATGATTCTGTTGTATTTAATGTTTGCTGTAATATTGAAACTCAGGGGAATTGTCCAACAGCGTGGAAGATAGTGAGGAAGGACGAAGGGCTACTTTTCTGGACTCTCTAATCAGTGCAGATGGTTCTACTTCAACTTCTGGTGCTAATGTTATGTATGATATCCTTCCAGAAAAGGTCCAAGAACTCCATATTGAAGAACCTATAAGTGCAGGTGTTGCTCATATTGATCCAGCTGTTCAAAGTATGTACCTTCACTTCTCTCTTGGCTGCATTGTTGAAAAAACATTTATTTTGATTTTATTGCTACTAGTGGACCACATCTCATTAGATCCAGACAACATATGTAAGAAAAGAGAAGTAGATATTCATCAATGAAAATAGTTACTTAAATCCTTTCTCCTTTTTCATTTCCTTTAAACTTTTGGCATTGTCCTTTTTTTTCTCTACTTTCCTCTCTTTTGATAGGCGTTGTATCTTTTTGTGAGAAACCTTAAATTAATTAAGGATGAAAACATACAAGGAAAGAAAAAAACAGTGTACATCTAAGAAAAGAGACTGTTATGAGTAGAAAAATCCCACATCAAGTATTTGAAGCCTTGCGTCACAATATATAAAATCCTGGGTCTCTCCACTCATAGCTAATTAGTTTTGGGCTGGATACTCTAACTTTATATATAGTATAATGGGTATCGAAGAGGACATCCTGAGTTCAAATCCCCACAATGACATCCTCCCAAATTCGAATGGGCGAATTCCACATGTTGGGCCCTAAAGGAAGAGAGGCATTGTATGTGAGGGGGAGTATTAAAATAAAAAATGTATTCACATGTTCGGCACAATTTGGTCATACACCCTTCATGTGGCTCAAAATACTTGATTTATGGGTTTGGCTCAATCCAGCGCATGAGAACGGGTGTGGTCAGAATATGAGAATCCCACATTGGGTATTTGAAGCCTGGAATCAAATATATAATATCCCAGACTTTCTATTCATGACCAAAAGTAGGTCCATAATCGAACTCTGTCCCATAAATAATCAACATCCTCCCACCTAGCACCTTAAAAAAAATCTCCCATTTTTCTCAATCCAAACAACCCAAAATTAAATATTGTAAGCAAAACACATCTATCTAGAACCTAACTCCCTTTCCCTCCTCCAGAAAACTAAGGCTGCATAGGAATGCATCACAAGATCCTAGAATTTCCGAACTTAATCTGGTCTCCGTAAACAGTTTGGTCACAAAGGATATACACAACTGGACCATGGAGCATTTCATGATACAGACAGAGCATTCTATGATTCAAAAAATTAGAATCTCTTGTGCACCTTACGCACTAATGAGGAGATGAATACCAATAAGATTTCCTCCTCTGCACCGTGTCACAGGTATTCACCTTCCCATGTGAAATAATCCGAGTTAGAACCTGAATCTTAGGTGGAATTTTGGTTTTCCAGATAGCATGAGAAG
This sequence comes from Oemleria cerasiformis, assembly GCA_037349345.1. Taxonomy (NCBI): domain Eukaryota; kingdom Viridiplantae; phylum Streptophyta; class Magnoliopsida; order Rosales; family Rosaceae; genus Oemleria; species Oemleria cerasiformis. The sequence continues at coordinate 5,060,226 of JAZGTL010000012.1, read as the reverse complement.
GACAAGAACTAGAAGAATCATCAATTAATTTTCATGAATGGGACTTGCAAGAAAAAACTCCAGATGGTTCCCGAGTTCTCCTATCCTGCCTAGATGGGGACCAGCAAGGCATTTTATAGAACAAAAGTAACCTTGTTAACTTTCCCACCAAATCATTTAAGAAATCCAAAGAAATAGGAAAAGACAAAAGGACCAATTACAGGCTTGCGATAGATGCATTTTGAGAAAAAAGAGAAGAAAATGTTGTTATTGAGTAAATAAATTACTGAATTCAGTGAATTCAAGAATAAAAATAATTACTCTTCTCTCTAATAGGAAACACAAGATTTGTTATTGAAGGGAGAATTACAAAACAAGATGGAGAAGAGTTCCATCAAGAACATGATATTGACACTAAAAAGTGAACTAGCTCACCAAAAAATATCCTGTTCAAAATAGCAAACCAATCCAAAGGGGGCTTCCTTCTAATATTTAGACACTGAAGCACAAAGAAAATCAAAATAAACAACTCTACCCCACAGTGAAATCAGTTTTCCTCCCTTCTATCGGAAAAAAGAAAATAATACTGCAGTTTTTTTCCTTTTTTTACCAAAATATAATTATGTTTCTGAGATCTTAACTAACTCTGGTACTCATGTGGTTAATAGATCAGAAAGTTGGTGGCTTGTGGCGTTATAGTTTGCCTATGAATTAAAGAAATTGATTTTCCCCCGAACTTCTGTCATTTCTCTATTTCTCTATTGCAGGAGTACATCGTGTCAAAGAAGTGGAGAGCTTATATTTGAGACAAGAATTGGAGAATAAACTGAAAAATCGTAAATTCAATGTTAGTATATTTATGTTGCGATTTGTTTCTTTTAAAATCGAATGACTTACATTTCTTAACTTGTTTATATCCCCAAGGAGGGAGGGGGTGCTAACTGATGTGGTATATGACTTGTTAAAATAACTTAGGTTTAGAGTGGGCCCTCATTTGAATAAATGAATGCTGTCACATTGTTTGAAGAGCAAATATGGAGATATTATCTTTTTTTATTCTTTCTATTTTGGTTCTGCTGTAACTATTCTCTTAACTTTTAAGTACTAAACTACATGTTTACCTGTTCTAGGATATGTTGAAAACTAGAGCTGCACTTCCAATTGCTGGTTTGAAGGATGATATATTGCAACTGTTGCGTGAAAATAATGTTCTAGTTGTTTGCGGTGAAACAGGTTCAGGAAAAACAACTCAGGTGGATACATATCTTTCTACGGTTTTGTGGAAACTTTTAGTTATGTTTTACCATATCGTTATCTTTGCATTGTAATAAGTTTTCGAGTTCCAAGGTTGGTTCCGAACTGTATTTCCTTCTATTTTCTATTCGTTTATGTTTTTCTTTTAGGTTCCACAATTTATATTGGATGACATGATCAAATCGGGCCATGGTGGATACTCTTACATTATATGCACGCAACCAAGGAGAATAGCGGTGGGTACATAATCTTTTCTGCTGGAATGCACGGCACTGCATTAGGTCACTTGTGTTTTAACCAAGGTTCACTTATAGCTGGGATGACTATTTCTTGCATTACACATGAAAAGAAAAAATTATTTGTTCATTGTGGATCCAAGTAATTATCCTTAGGTTCCTGGTTCTTCTTTTGTTTTTTCCCTCACACGAGGAGGCTGTGCTGCAAATATATCTGAACATGTTATTCTAAGTATTTCCTATGAAGATGAAATATAGTTCTATTCGTTTTCCCAGAATATTAATTTGCATTTGTAACGACAGGATCTACCTTTATAATAAAAAAATGATCAGAAATAGGACATTTTTGCCTATAGTGCCCATCGACGGCCCTAAGTCTTCATTGATGTTTTCATTGTTTGAAGCACATATATCTGTTATGTGTGGAGAGATTTCAACAAGATGTTGATGGAATTTTGGATCAATGAACTGTTGAGATACTTTCAAATGCTTTTAGTGTTGGATATTATTCCTTGTTAATCTAATGGGCTAAATAAATAAGTTTCAAAAGAGAAAATACCTAAATGAATTCGGTATTATGAATACTGCTTTGGAAACTAGTGTAATTTATACAAGTTGTGATGTTGTGTGCAGTGTAAAATAGAAGAAGATATTAATTTTTCCCACTAGAATTCTTAGGCTCAAAATGATTATGGTTGACTTTTCCTTGCTCACACTGAAAAATGACCCTGTTTAATTAACAAATACAAGTTATTGGAGGAAACACTTGTTTTCAAAATCAAGCTCAACAAAAACATTCATTTCCTTCATATATTAATCTGTATTTATGGGGGATTCTTCGGTTACAAAATTTAGAAGACATAATGGTTCTTACTAGTTGCTAATGTGAGTATGGTTTCATTGTTTGTATATTAGGCTATTTCAGTGGCTGAAAGAGTTTCTGATGAGCGCTGTGAACCTTCACCCGGTTCAAAAGGTTCTTTGGTTGGTTATCAAGTTCGTCTTGATAGTGCAAGGTGTTCATTTTTCTTGTTTTACTTATTTACCCGAGTAGCATACCACAGTAACTTAAATGTTCATTTTGTGTTCCATCCACATTGTTATAGTGTTCTGCCATCTATGAATCTGTCTGATGTTCTTGTGACTTGTTGCTTTTAAATTCTCTGGCTGTATGCTAAGTTTTCCATTTACTTTCATCTCCATTATTATTTGCATGTTTGTTGGGGTGCTGTTTATTGCATGCTGGCGGGTCTCTTTGTCGTCTCACCAACATTTGAATTCTTGTTTTCTCTTATCTCAGCAATGACAAGACTAAGCTTCTGTTTTGTACAACGGGCATTCTTTTGAGAAAATTCATGGTAAGACTGTTTATTTTTAGTTTCTCATTTAGTATGTTGCTATTCATGTAGCAAACTAGAAGACAGTCGGATTCATTGCAGAATAGTTTTCAGATTGTTTGACATTACCTGAGATTAAATAATTACATACTGGTTCTAAATCCTATTTTCTTTGCCTGGTATTCAATCCAAGCACATTATTTTTTTATTGTTTTGGTTTCAAAGATTTAGGATCTTTCTGTCCGATTCTTTACACCTGTGCTTGTATGTGTGTATGTTGGCTGCTAAGTGCATGTGTGCAAAATTTTCAAAGATAGAAAAAAGAAGAAAAAGAAGTTATAGGAATAACTTCAGTTTGGTTCTGGAAGGGGTTTCAGTCTTGGATCCAGGAAGGATTTCTTGAAATTATGGGTTCGTTTAATAACTGAAACCCTTTCATGCAAGATTTCAAGGGCTTTGGTTTAGTCTGCATATTAATAAAAGAACGGATTTTGATTTGGCCCTCAAATTTGCAAACAGGGACACCATCTAAGAGTACTAAAGCAATGCTCACCAATAATTGGTTAAAGAAATCCAATGGCTGATTATCTACTGTTGGATTTTGAACCAATGGTTGGTGAGAATGAAATTATGCTCATTGGTGAGTTAGTATGATTACCTATGTATATTTAGCATTCAACTTGTTGTGTGGCATGACTTGGGAACCTTGTTTGAGTCAATGCTATATCTATTAAAAGTTGAAACTCTCATTCAAAATATCTTAAAAAATCTTATCTTTATATTTGCAGGGAGATAAGAATTTGACTGGAGTTACTCATGTAATAGTTGATGAAGTACATGAGCGGTCCCTTTTGGTGAGCTGTAGTTTTAGTAGTTTATAGGTTGAAGTCGATTGACATTTCAAATGATATTTGTTGGCATAACTCATGTTGGTTATTCATGACTATTCTTTGTCTAAAAAGAGGAACGAAAATATATGTTATAACTAATTTATGAATGTAAGTATTCATTTTATAGAAAAGAAAACTATAAACTTCATATAAGGGAGAAGGATGTCCGACAGAGACTCGCATGTTGGTTCCCAAGTTATAAAAAAAAATTTCTTTTCTTTTCAACGAAAATTTTTGTTAACAAAAGTCAGATAGCTGAAGGTCGTAGGCTCATTTCTTGTATGGTTCACTTCTTAAGTTTTTCTTTGTGAAACGTTATGGAAGGTCCATAACCAAGTCAAATTGAGGCTGTATTGTTGGTTTTTCTTCTTTTTCTTGCTCTTTTATATTTATATTTATTTATAATGGGAGGGGAGAGGATGATAGACGATGGATGGGTATTATAGAAGAGAAAGAACAAATTAACACTTTAGCTATTTCTCTTTTTTCTTTTCCGGTGTTCATAAATCTTATTCCCGTTTTCTGAGTGTTGTCAGCATGCCCTCTCCCGGTCAAGGGTGAACTAAAAATTAAGCATTAACTTGGAAAAAGATATACTAACTGATAGTTTTTTTTTCTTTGTACTTCCTACAAACAGGGTGATTTTCTGCTCATAGTTTTGAAGAATTTGATTGAGAAGCAATCAGCGCTTAACACACCAAAACTGAAGGTTATTCTGATGTATGTCTATAGTCTGTATTTCATTCCCTCAAGTTTATATAGATATATTTTGTTTAATTTTTTACCTATATTTATATATATTGGAATTTGTATTAAATAATTGACCTCCTATTTGTTCAGGTCTGCAACTGTTGATTCAAATTTGTTTTCAAGATACTTTGGTAATTGCCCTGTAATTACTGCAGAAGGCAGAACACATCCTGTCACAACTTACTACCTTGAGGATATATATGAAAGCATCGATTACCGGATTGCCTCAGATTCTCCGGCTTCCATGAGATATGGAAATTGGACCAAAGAGAAGGTGACCCAAAGATGCACACCTCTGTTTTGCTCTTATCTGAATTATATTACTTATGAGAAGCTACTGTCTTTTCCAAATATATCCTTTTCTTTAATTTTCCTTTTCTATGAATTCACGTGCAGTATATTCGTAGAGTAATTAAATATCATATATAGGATCCCCTATGGTGTTGCGCTTATGTTCAAAACATCATTTTGGGGTTTAAGGCTTGATCATTTTGGAACTAGGGTTTAGTACTTGGGATTTATTTTGGAAAATATTTATCTAGAAGTGAAATGGTGTAATTATAGACATAAGTGCAAGATCACCACCAAAAAGATTCAGTACAGGCTCTGAACTTCTATTTGGGAAACCATGTTGACAAGTGTAAGCTTCCTTGGTTACATGGTTGAATCAAATAATTGAAGCCATAGTATTACCCAATTTTTTTTAATTTCCTTGTGATTATTCTACTATGGTTAAGTTACGCAGTAAGATTTTGATGTTCATTACCTGACTGCCTTTTGAAATCACCAGGCTGGCCCTGTAAGCAATCACAGGGGAAAGAAGAACATTGTGTTATCTGCTTGGGGTGATGATTCCATACTCTCTGAAGAAACAATTAATCCTTATTATGTTCCAGATAGTTATCAATCGTACAAAGAGCAAACTCGACAAAATTTGGTAATTTCCATTGAGGTTTTTTTTTTTCCTGAATATAGCTGTACTTCCTTTTCTTTTTATAAGGACATCCATAATATGGTAATCAAAATTATCATACAGAAAACATTAAATGAAGATGTCATTGATTATGATCTTCTTGAAGACTTGGTGTGTCATGTTGATGAAACTTGCGGTGAGGGGGCCATACTTGTGTTCTTGCCCGTAAGCCCATTCCATAGTCTCTTCACTTTATCCTTTTTCTTCCTTCCCCTTAATGGGTCATCAATCTTTGCCATACCGATAATAATTATATTTTTATTCGTTTACCTAATTATGCATAACAGGGAGTATCTGAAATTTACACATTAGTTGATAAACTAGCTGCTTCTTATCGATTTGGTGGACTAGCTTCTGATTGGATTCTTCCACTACATTCATCTGTTGCATCAACCGACCAAAAGAGGGTGTTTTTACGGGCTCCTGAGAACATACGAAAGGCAAGTAGTTCACATAAGTTGTTAACTCTTTTTCTCTAACTTTCAAATTTATTGATTTACTCTTTTGTGGTTCTTCATTGTATTATATTCTACTCAACACTTCTATATTATATGCATGTAAGCTCTAGTTCTAATGCATGTACTTGTTACAGCAAGTTGCATGCTATTGTTTCAGAAAGCACCATTTAAATTCAGGATTAAAGCTGAAAATCCATTTAAACTCAATGGACGATGGTTAAATCATGATGAAAGGAAGTTCACGTATATCCAAGGAAATTTCTTTTTTCTTCTGGATTGGCTGATTTCTTAGTCCCATAACATTGGATATTGTTTGGGAACTTAAGGATATTATATCTGTTGTGGATATGGGCTCGTAAGCTCCAACTTGGATGTGATATTAATTATGTTGAGGATTGCAGATGTAGATGGATAGTTTCGCTTAGATCAATTTACACTTTCTTTTTCTTTTTTCCATGTAGATGAATTTTATTATTGTGAAAAAGGAGTTACAGCAATATAAAAAATACAAATAAAAGAGAGATTGGAAAGCGGTCAACCTAGTCAAATCCTACTACGAACACAAGCTAAATAGCAATCACAACAAAACTCCTGCCCAATCAAGATGAATAATGATAAAAGTCCATAAAGTTCTTACATTAATTTACTCATTGATATTTATTTATATATATATATATACATGTAAATAATTCATAGTGCAAAATGCTTTGGTTTTTGTTTGATTTCTTGCTTCAATATCCATGTCCCAGGTCATTGTAGCCACAAATATTGCAGAAACGAGCATAACAATAGATGATGTGGTATATGTGATTGACTCTGGAAAGCATAAGGAGAATCGTTATAATCCACAGAAGGTTTGTGCTTTTAGTCTAATGAATGATCGCATGATTCTTTAAATCTAGGATGACTGATGTAGCATTTTTATTCAGGTAAGCATTAAGCATCTTCTGCATGCAGTGCTAGATTCCGCTCTCTCTCTCTCTCTCTCTCTCTCTCTCTCTCCCTCCCTCTCTCTCCCTCTCCCTCTCCATATGTATATACACAAAGTTTCATTCTTAAGATTTCCATTTCCATGGAGACTGATGCATAATCCATTTGGAAGTCCGGTGTACCATTGAAGGTGTACCATTCTTCAATCAAGATGGTTCCATTTTATGCTGTTCCTGTCAACATCATGTTGTTCCTGTCAAGGCATTGTGTTACGCAATAATTGTTTCAGTACATCTGACAGAGTACAGATCTGCACTCTCTCTCTCTCTCTCTCTCTCACACACACACACACAGTTCATCAGTTGTATCCACTCGTTGACAAAAAAAAAAGTTGTATTCACTCCTGTCATTACATAATGTTTCACTTTATAAGAAGAATCAAGACAATGTTTCTGCTGAACAAGATGAAGAACATATGTGTTCTAAGATTATTGGAACAAGTAATCACTTCATGTTCAAAATGTTGATAGAAGTTATCTGGTATATAATACTCAGAAGGAAATTAATAACAGGGATAAGTTGTTTTGATTAACTGGTGTGGTCTCAAACTTTTCCTTTCCTGCATTTGTGTGCAAATTCTTTTTCTTTGTTCCAAGCCTCATCCATGCTTTGGATCGTCACGGTACCTCCTAAGGTACAAATATATCTTTGGATAATTGCTCGTGGAAGGAATCACCTACAACTTAATTCATAGGAGAAGACTAATGATTGTCTTCCCCCCTCTTGGTGATAATATGTGGGGAGCATTGCAGATCATTTGTTCCTCCAGTGCCCTTTCTTTAGAATTGTGTTGAGGCTGTTCCATGAAGTTGGATTAAGCTAGGTAATTCCAGCCTCGGCTCTCTTTTGTGAAAAGCACAAGGCTTTTGGTGGGGGGATGAAGGTATAAGTTTTATTGAGTGTAGGGTATTGACAGTCTATGTTTGGAGAGAAATGAAAGTAAAACCCTTGTGGGGAGGGGTGCACATTAGCTGGCAAAGTCAAATCTTGTACTACATTATTGGCATCACTCCATTGTATATTTGTGTGTCCACCTGATTTGTCACCAGTAACCACTTTTTATAGATTTTAAATAGTTTTGGTGGTACTGGGGTCTAATATTTGGATTGGTAACAACTGTAGAAATTGTCAAGCATGGTTGAAGATTGGATTTCTAAAGCAAATGCAAGGCAACGACGAGGAAGAGCTGGACGTGTGAAACCTGGAATTTGTTTTTGTTTGTACACACGTTATCGATTTGAAAAGCTTATGCGCCCTTTTCAGGTACTTTTGCCCAAAATAGTTTTGTAAGACAGGCAATTTTCATGTGCTTTTCTGCTGTTATCCACTTAATCAGTTTTATTTTTCTTTTTATATTTATATTATTTTAATATATAAGAAACAGTCAAATATCACATGATATAATTTCGTACTGTTATTCCTAATGAATTCCAAGGTTCCGGAGATGCTTCGAATGCCATTAGTGGAGCTTTGTCTTCAAATTAAGTTGCTGTGTCTGGGATACATAAAGCCGTTATTATCCAAGGTAAGCAATTTAATTGTATAACAAATTTTCTTTGACTGCCAATATTGTCTGACTGGTTTGCTTTGTTTACTTTCTGTTATCAGGCTTTAGAGCCGCCAAGGGAAGAGGCTATGACCTCAGCAATTAAGTTATTGTATGAGGTATATTATTCTCTCGTATAATCAGAATCACAATGCATACTTCCAATTGAATATTTGCCTAAAACTCTTTCATTTTGTAAATTACTAGACACTATCAACTATATAGTGATTCAATCATGATAGAACTTGTCATAATGTTGAATTTGAGATAGAATATTGTTTGCAGTATAACGCCTAAGCATTAGATAATTAAGCATGGGAAGGTCTATAGCTGTTTAATTGTTTTTGTCAATGAACTAATATTGTGTAAGAGTGGTCTATACTATCATCACAAGGAGCACTAATGAGGCGATCAGGAGATATTTAGTCTTCTTTTATGAATAGCTCACAGGTGTATTGTCATGGGCTACCATCTAAACTAGCCCATGGCTGAGTAGGCATACCTATGAATTATCATAAAAGGTTCTATAGACGAATGACCAGGATATAACAAGCACTTGGGAAAGAGATTTACTTGAAAATTTTCCTAAAGAAGAGGAACTTCAAGCACGATCATATCTGTTAGGTTCTAAAGAGGCATTACTAGTACAGGGAAGAAGGTTTGAAGATGCTGACAGTTGTCTCTTGTTCAAATTACATAAGAGAGAGAGAGAGAGAGAGAGAGAGAGCTACAATACAGTTCAATCTTCAAATAATTGCATCCCACTCTTGGTGTATCTCCCATTGTAATTAACGAACTGTTCCAATACAAAGGTCAGAATCGGAACGGTTCACTTCTTAATCATCGTGTAAAGGTCATCTCTATGAAAAATCAACCAGAATAGAGATTTTCATAATTTTATTTTTCATGGCTTGTGTTTGTGGATAGATTGATTTCATATTGTTTTATATCTCATTTTTCCTGGAAGTAGGTCAATTTATCATTTCTTTCTTATTTTTCTTTTTATTATTATTATTATTATTATTATATTTGGCCGATGATATGTCTTACTTTGTATTTCGTGTAGCTGAAATGATACTTTTATATGTGTAAACTCCTTCATCTACAACAGATCCTGCAGTTTCAGCTCTCATTATTCTTCGTAGTTGTATTTTCTTCTTTCAACACAAAACTAATATGTTTGCTGTATATCCGAAATGTGGCTATGTCTTATAGTGGAACTTTGTTGTCAAAGAATTTCGTTTATATCTTCATTCTTTTTAGTTTGATCATTGTACTAAACTGAACACTGCAAATCTCTTTTGTTTGAGTAAATTACTGTTACACGAGAATCAGCTTTTGCGCATTTGGTGAACATTCTTACAGTTGATATGTGTATGCTTGTTATTAAATGTTCATTTTCTTAGATATGCTAAGAAGGAATGCCAACTTTACACAGTAAGCTGATTCTGTAGAACTGGGCTTTATAGGTTGGTGCTCTTGAAGCGGATGAAGAGTTGACTCCTCTTGGGCATCATTTGGCAAAACTTCCTGTTGATGTTTTGATTGGGAAGGTACACTAAATTTCATTTTCTTACTCGATAGGATGCATGTAAAATGGCTGCAGCCTCAAGAAATTCAATGCAAATATTATCAGTCTAGGACTTTACATTTTGGTATATATGTGCACAGGCAGCTTTGTGGTATGATGGTGTTGCATCTTTACTTCATGCTTTTCTCTATGGTTAATTGAATGTTAAGGACGTATCTGGAAAACCCATAGCACCGGCCAGAAGTGTGACCAAGAAGTCACAATATTAAGATTCCTTTACCAAAAAGAAAGAAAACTTTGTTGGTGCACATCCTAATAGCCTAAGTTTTTAGGAATAATGGTAGACCAACAAAACACATTCATTGTATCAGAGAATGAGATTATAAGCTTGGCTGCTTTCAATTGCAACCTCCCAATACTAAGTTGAATTACACATGTTGGGTTCTAGTGGTGGGAATATGCCCACTTCTGAGGTGAAGGGTTTGAATTGATATCCAAACAGCTGAAGTTTCTTAAGTAAGCAGTAAACCAAAAGAATTTTATCTTGTCTTCTCAACCAGATTGCATGTTTCCTGAATACCCCAAAATATTTACATTTTTTATTTGTCTCCCTTCATTTAACATTCTTCCGATGGGGTGTTGGTACATGCACATGTGCAAACCCTTCATTATGTTGTAACCAATATCTTGTGAGACCAATTTCTCATGTTCCTTACTTAAGAACTGCAGATGATGCTATATGGGGGAATATTTGGTTGTATGTCGCCCATTCTCTCAATTTCAGCATTCTTGAGCTACAAATCTCCATTTGTCTATCCCAAAGATGAGGTCCCACTTTCAGTGCTGAGATAACTTACTGTTTATTTGATATTTTTAAAGAAGAGAAGAACTTCAAATATACTTATCCTCTTTCATTACATTAAATTACAGAGACAAAATGTCGAAAGAGCTAAGCTGGCACTATTGAGTGGCAAGCTAGATGGTCCAAGTGAATCAAATGATAGTGACAGGCCATCAGACCATCTCATAATGATGACTGCTTACACGAAATGGGAGAAGATTCTACGTGAGGTTAGCCATCAGTTTATTTGCATGCAAGCACGTATAAACGTGCACATGCACCCACCTGAGTAACTTGGTTCCTGACACAAGGACCAGCTCAATTAATATGTTACAATACTATTTGGCTGTTTCATGCCATGATCATACTCAAATACTTTTTATGTACTAAAGAAAAATATATGTGGATTCATGCTTCCAGTCAGAATGCACCATGCATTGTACATTCTTATACCAATACCAGTCCAATAGTTCGTTATTGAATATATATTATTACCTTTGTAATAGAAGAAAACAATGTTTACTGATATGGAAAGTTTGATTGTTGCAGAAAGGGGTTAAAGCTGCGCAACATTTTTGCAATTCATATTTCTTAAGCAGTTCAGTAATGTACATGATAAGGTGCAGTATATCTTCTCCAGATCTTATTTACCAATGGATCTGTTTGTCAACGGTTATTATGGTCTAATCTGGAATGAAATGTGAATAAATTCTAGTCTTGAATTTTCTTGTTGCACTGCCCCTCGAGGAATATCTCATCACCACAGGAAATAGTAACTTGTACTTTGATTTTTGTTTTTTCTGGAAAAAGAGACAATTTTATTGCTAAAGAATGATTTAAAGAAAAGTATTCACCCATGTTGATTTTGAATTCCTCCACCATGTGTCTAAAAGATAGTCCATGGAAAGAGATGGTGACCATGGATTTATGAGTTCTTGGGATCAGTGAATTTTTCAATAGTGGAGCTGACAGGGAGATTTGGAGCTCCTCAGGGAACTAAACAATGGAATCTGCTTTCCTGCATCTTTTCATTGTAGTGGTTGACGTCTTTAGCAGGTTGGTGTTGGGAGCTACAGATTGTCACTTGATAAAGGGTTACACCTGTTGCGAGGGCTGGGAGCAGACTCAAGTATAACACCTACAAATTTGTAAAATTATTCTACATTTCAAGGGTGGGATTTGGTAACCGGTTACAAATTATTTATTTATTTTATTAGGTTTAGTTTGAAAACAATAACTTGAAGCGCCTCGCTATGAGAATCTAGCTTCACTAACTCTCATCTGGAGTCCCTAGCTAGAAGCCTACAGGGGTGGGCTATGAGTTAGGGTAGTGTCCTATGAATTACTTGGGTCAACTGAGGGACAATCCCTATGCTTTAAATTTTGGGATCTGGTGCAGGAAAGACTAAGTAAGAGGTTGGACGGTTGGATATGGGATTTTCTTTGTAGGGAAAGGAGACTGACCATGATATGGCTGTTGAGTTGCCTTCCTATATACTTTGGCACATAGGGAATCAAATAATCCTAAAGTACTGCAGAAAGAAACGTATGCTAGAATATAGAACAGCTGTTGCTGATATACCAAACAACTTTAGCTTTTAAGAATTGTGGTAAACCAACCAACCAACTTATAATGGTATTAGCGCAAGAGATTTTTAGTTCGAATCTCTGCAGTTTCATCCCAAAATATGAAAGTTTCCGCTTAGTCGGCTCTAATAGTATAGAGAGACCCACATGTGAGGGGAAGTGTTAGGATATAGAATTGGTTGCCCGCATCCTTTCAGCTTAAACTTTAGGAAGAGGTACTCCAGAAAACTTTATCACTTTGTAAATATCAATATTTATGGTTCTTAGAAGTGCTTTTAGGAAGATTGCTCTCCTTATTCTTTTCTTGGTTTTGATTATGGTTTCTTCTTCTGATTTTCTATTTGGTGTTAATTATTATGATCTTTAATTGATTATTGTTCATTAAGTCTCTCTGCCCATGCTTGATTTGTCAGAGACATGAGGATACAGTTTGGAACTTTGTTAGCAGATATTGGGCTCATTGATCTTCCAAAAAAATATCAGGTAGTGCTTCTGTAATCCATGTCAATTAATGTTTTAATTAGTAGAATTTCTTTGTGCTCTATTGTTGGAAATTTTAATATTTGAGTTATGCATGAAGAGTCCTTGTTTTCTTATGCAAGAAAATCAAGTGTTTTTCAACTGACACTGTTTAGTCTGTGAGGATGTGCGATCATTTGGATACTTTCCTCCAAAATAAAAAACTAAAGTCAGTACTCTGGAAAAGTAGTAACACAGCATATAGGGTTCTGGGCACATCAAATTTTGAATTTATAATGAATTATGGGATTTCCAAAAGGGAACCATTTATGATAAGTAGTCCAGCTTCACTGAGTATTTTACTACATTCACTTTGTCTTACTTGTTAATGGAGGTAGCTCATTTTTGGATCAGTGTGGAGATTTGTGATGTGCATTCTATTAGGATAAGTATGTACTTGATTTCTGTCAAGAAACTAAGTTCTGTTTTAAGCTTTTGAATTAAGTCATGGACATGTAATCTTTTTAGGTTGATGGAAGAAAGAAAGAGAATCTTGACGCTTGGTTTTCAGATGCATCACAACCATTCAATATGTATTCAAACCATTCATCAATTGTAAAGGTAAAAAATCAATGTCATTTGAACTTATGTGATTGTGATTAAGTTGCTTCTGGCTTGAATGTGAGAAAGTGGTACCATGATTTTGATCTGCTTACTCATTGATCTGCACTGTATATGGTAAAGTTTGGTCATTGTATTATACTATTATCTTAAGAGTAGATTTTTCAACACTCTTTTCATGTCATATATCATGTTTGTATCATTGTTGTAATTAGTGTTATTATGACGTTTCTGTCTTGAGCCTGATTTAACATGATTATTATTCCCTGAGAGCTTGTCCAGTACCACCAGTACCAGAAATGCATCTCCTTCGCGCACGCGAGAAACTTCTATGCCAGCCGGGAATAAGGGCTCTGTTATGAAAGCTCCACCACCTATTGGTGTTAGCGATGCTGTCCTGATTATCTGAACATTTTTTCAAATTCAGGCCCTACCTAACTCCATTATCACTTAAGCTAAGGCTTCAGTTGAGTTCCTCAATAGAAAAAGGCTTGAGTTCAGTTAATTTAAACTTGTTAGACTATCATTGTACCCAAAACACTTAACCTGCCATTGGGTAGGGATAGGTAACAGTATTTATCAGGCTAATAGCCTCCGTCTCAAAAAGTCCCATCCTGCACGTGGAGAGGTAGACATACATTTAAGCATAGAAATAAGTGTGTACATCCCAATACAGCATAGAATTAACAAATTATTGGAAAATGAGGTTGGGAGGATTCAAACCAGGGCCTCTTAGAACAAAAGCTCGGATACATAACCTACCGTTATATACTGAAAGCTTAAGCTGACAGGAAATTTGCCAAATATGTATGTCAAAAATAAAAGCAATAGTCTCAACATCTTGCAGCTTTGTTCCATCCTCTGCTTATTTCTTCAATACTTATATGGAGTTTTTAATGCCTTTGTAATGAGATTTTAAGTTCTGTTATGCACGTGTCCTTAATAGTGGTAGATTTATTGCTATTAACGTTATTGAAGTGAGAATCTGCAGTAAATTATACCTTTCACATAATAACTGAGAGTTCATATCAAACATCTGATTTTGAATTGATTACTACAACTTTCCCCTCCCTGAGATGATGAATCTAAAAGTACTTTTGCAGGCAATATTATGCGCAGGTTTGTATCCCAATGTTGCAGCCACTGAGAAAGGCATTGCTGGAGCAGCTCTCAGTAACCTTATGCAACCTTCTGGCCTGGGGACTATGGAACGTCCAATCTGGTATGATGGAAGAAGAGAAGTTAACATACACCCTTCTTCTATCAATGGTAACTTAAAAGAATTTCGGCACCCCTTCCTCGTCTTCCTCGAAAAGGTTTGTGCATTAGTATCCCTTGAATTATTTGTTTACCTTTTCTCTCAACAATACGATGATGGTGAGAAGACAACAACAAAAGGAACGAACAAATACTTAATACTTCAGCCCTTGCCTGTCACAAATAATTACAAACTGAAAAAGATGGAGTGGAATAAATAAATATTATCTATCTTCTGTGTAGCAGAAAGTATAATAATATCCTTTGCAGCATAACCTTTGTAATTAATATATTATATTCACAGGTCGAAACCAACAAAGTGTTCCTCCGCGATACTACAGTCATTTCTCCCAACTCTATTTTGCTGTTTGGTGGCTCCATCAACGTCCAGCATCAGGTATCTTTTCTTCCCACATTTCTTCCTCCCATTTATGTTATATCATTATTAGGTTGCAGAAGCAAGAAAATACATTCGCTACAAAATGAAGCATAAACAGTCCCAGATGTTTTGTTATATTGATGTATCTTCTGGTAGACTGGACTTGTTATTGTTGATGGATGGTTAGAACTGAAGGCACCAGCACAAACTGCTGTCCTGTTCAAGGAACTTCGATTAGCTCTTCATTCCGTTCTGAAAGAATTGATAAGAAAGCCAGAGGTAACATTCATGTTGCTTCTATGTCGGGATTATTTTCTCATTTTTGAATTGGTACAAATGTAACCTCCACTTATGTATATATTATTCTGCCATTACTTTTCACTTGTCATTTACATAATTCTCTGATGCATAAAGAATGAGTTGTCCGCAGCTGGATTTCAGTGTCTCATGATGATCCAAAAACGCGTTTCTCTAAACTCCAGCTATATCATAAATTTAGTTGGCTTATTCTATCTTATGTTTGTTAACTTGAAGTGATTCTTCTATTAGCCAGAATTTTGTTTGCATCTCATGCTGTGTTATTTTGCATGAGAAAGATTTCAACCCTAATGATCTGTTTTTACATTCTTGAACCCTTCCTCAGAATTCAACTATTGCTCATAACGAGGTTTTAAGTTCTATTGTCCATTTGCTGTTAGAAGAAGATAAGCCCCCACAATAATTGTTGACATCAAGGTATGTCTTCATGCCCTTGTTTCAGAAAGTTGCGCGATCATAGATACACCATTCTAAATTTTTGATACATGTTTCTCTTCATGATTTAGTGGTTAATTCTTTTCTGATTTGCACAAGAAGCGTGTTTGACTGTTCGTTGCTCAAATAGTCAAATGTGTGTCCCTTTAGCACTATGTCATCGCTTGCTGTTGACTGTAATCAAACAGACAAGTCGACCACCATTGGGAGAAAATTCCTTATTCTGTATTCAAGCATCTTTCCCATCCTATCGGCAGGTATTTATTGCATCTCTGGTATTTATGCTGCTTATTATATTTAATCCCTTGCTGAAATTTATATGGTGCTCTGAAAATCTCAGTAGTGATAAAGACAAGGAACTTCGCAATCAACTTTGATAAAGTATTAGGCTTTGCTCAATTTATACGAACAGGCTGATTTCATTTTTGTTTTGTTCCCTCTTATCTGTGTTGTATAAAATGTGACAATATATGGCTGTAGTCAATAGTAGCTGATTGACCAGGCTCAATCAACACAGTAACATTCATTTGATGTAGAATTCAGATTAACAAACTATCGTGGGATGATTTGCGAAGTCGCCTTTCGGTTCAACTAGTTATTGATGAACTTAATGATAATTGACCTCATACACCCACACTTTCTTCAACAAGATGTTTTCCACTGCACTTTTACATTGATTGCTTCCATACTAGTGTTGTCCTTCTGCATGTGAATGTGAATTGTTGAACTTGAGAGCAAAATGCTGAGAGACCCTAAAATATAGTTGAATTGTGAACTCTGAAAGGAAAGCTGGAATCAGAGTTGGCGAATGAGGTTTTTCAAAACTTAATTCGTGTTGGTGGCTATGAAATATGGATACGTCAATTTGGTGCCATATCCTGTATCGGATACTTAAATCGATATGATACGTGCTAGATACATATTTGGTTCAATGGGTATGCATTTGAATGATGGTTAAGGGAGTATGAGAATATGTTTTACACTCGGCGATGCGAACTTAAGGGCAAACAGGTTTAATTCGAAATTGATGAATACGAAGAGCTTGCCTCTACATTACACTAATGAATAATGACGAATGCAACTTCACTCTTCTCTGCATCCCTTGTATTTAAAAGACCAGATTTTAGTTTCTTCATCCTTAACTCAGAAGTCTCTACTCACACTTAAGAGAGTTTTAATCTTTTTAATTAGGAAGAGTTTCATCGAGGATTAACTATAGGCTAAACGTGAATTATTATACCTAAAAATTTGTACTTTTCTCATATGTGAGATGGGTTGGAGCTATGGCTGGGTGTGTGCAGTTATTTAAAATTCATTTTCTTATTTAAAAATCATAATATAACCACTACTAGTAACCCAGTCTAAAGATGTTACTTTTCACTATGTCACAAATTTAATTGTATAAATTGCCTTCTCACTATCGATGAATTAAAAAAAAAACTAACATGCACCCATTGTAATAGTCTAAATAAGAAATTAGATGTAACTTAAAAAATAATTAGAGCCTATAAGTTGTTGATTTTAGGCAGTTAAAATTGTGTTTGTCACACCCATAGTAGTGGCCTGTTTGTCTGGCAAGATTGGATTTATAATTCCAACAAGAAAAAACCTTATTTACGTAAAAATCATAAGATTTACAATTCGTGAGATTAAACTGAATTATTTAAATAGAAATTAAAATTTTAAATTTTAACTTAATTCAGACATTAATCCCAAATAACTGAGTGGTTTGGTGCGTTCTTAAAAAAAAAAATCAACTCTTATTATCCAGTTCAATCTTGATCGCCAAACATAGAGTTCTATATCTAGTCATTTCTCAAAAATAAAAATATATTTGTCACATCTGAGGCTCAACCTGAAATCACTGGAACAGTCCCTGAGACTCAATTATACACTTCCATATTTCCATTTATTTTTTAACATAAACAACACATATTACACAGGACACTTCCTCGTCCTCCCTTCCCTCTAGGCTCTGCAGCAGAAGCAGCAGCAGCAGCAGCAGCATGGCCTCACTCTCTCTCCCACGCCTCTTCATTCTCCTCTCCCTCCTCCTCCCTCTCTTCCTCCTCTCCCATCTCTCCTCCTCTCCTGCCGTCCTCGCCGATTCCCACTTCGAAGGCTTCGATGAAGCCGACGACGTCGACGATAACGATGACGACGACTCCTCACTTCCTATTACCACGCTCAACCGTCCTTCCCAGACAACCCTCACTACCCCATCCCAACCCGACCCACCTCCCTCCTCGGATTACTCCCAACCCGAAACCGATCCCAATTCAATTCCCACTTCGGAATCGCCGTCAACCGATCTTCCCAAATCCTCCTCCACCAGCTTTGAGTATTGGGATGAAGACGAGTTTGAAGGCCTACCCATCCAACCCCAGCAACCAGAACAACAGCAACAGAAGCAGCAGCAACCGCCCCTCGATAACCCCACAATCACTGAAAATGACACTCCCTCCGATTCCGATCCCAAACCCTCCACCGACCCCAAGCCCCCAGTGGGTCGAAGATCGTTCGTGGTCGAGATCGCGTGTGGAGGGTTCCTGATCGTGTTCCTCATCAACTACTTCACTGGGAAGCGAGTGAACGAGAATATCGCCCTAGCTTGGGCGACAAAATTCGCAACCAAAGACTCCATTTTCGAGAAGAACTTCAGCCTTTTGGGCGTCGGAGACGGCGGGGATGGTGACGACTCGCCCTTACTGTTGAAAGAAGGGCAGAACGTGTTCAAATTCTATGCAAGTGGGCGGAGGTGCTGCCAAGGGCTTTTAGCTACGATGGAGCTCAAGAGCCGCCACGATTTGATCTCCTCAATTTTCAACATAGTGGTGCCCAGTAAGGACGAGATTAATCTCGAGGTCTATATGAATGATGATTCCATGGACCACGTGGTTTTTGCTGTGGCCAGGAAGAAGGCGGCCAAAGCAATGCAGAAGGAGGTTAGGGACTTGCAGAAGTTCGCCGGGATAGTATCCCCGCCTACTGGAAGAAAGTGGGTTGCTGAGGACTTGGCCGTTATCTCAGAGTCGAAGGAGGTGGCTGGCGATTTGATCACTGAAGCTGTGCTTGATCAGGTTGGTTTTTTTTTCTTATTGAAATTTTGGCACCGTTCTGATTTATCTGTTTTATGGTTGCATTATGATTAGATTTTATTTATTTTTTGCTGGGTTTGCACTCTTATTTGTTTGCAATGAGTGTGTTTGTTTAGGCTTTTGATAGTATGGACTTTATTTGATAAGTGATTATGTGTTTGAATGTAGTCAGTAAAGACTGCATACACATACGATGGAGTAATGAGATTCTGTTTTACTGCTATGATATTGATGAACCCTTTATAAACTTAAGGGAAATGACCAAACATAGGGTTGAACCGCCGATTCAGCAAGTGAATGATTAAATACTCTTAAAGTTAAACTACATTTACATGACCATTTGATTAGTGTTTTTTTGTCAATTGTTTAAAGATTTTCAACCACTTTGCTCTATTCTTTGGTCTTTTATCTGTTGAATGGCCATAATGGTAGATATCATACCTAGAGCTGATAAGGTGTTGCTTTTTGAGTAAATTATGACTGCTGCAAATTTTATCTCCATGCAGATGCGAAATTTGTGTATTACTTGGGCAATAGTCTCATCCGTCAGACTAAAAACTATTTGAGATTTTAAATGATATTCTGTCCTTTTACTCTAATGGGGCGGGCATAAACTGGATCCTTGTTTAAGTTTGGTCTGCCACCTGCCAGCTTTTCAAATCACTTCCACTGTTTTAATTTAGCAGCGGATGAGAGATGTCTGCAAGTAATGTGCAACCCGTCCTTTGCATTTGAAAATTCTGAGTGGTTGTTAGTCACAGACTCACAGTATGTTTGTCACTACGTGCTACTTCGAACTTTTATTTGCAATATAGGGTATATCTCTTATCGTTACCTTTGTAGGAGAGGCTGTGAGAATGATATAGCACCTTTTCTCTCTTATCAAATTGTTGAATTTTGTTACTTTTCTTTTATGTCATTGCTGATTTGCACCACACAGATTTTAAATAATAGAAGGAAGATAATATGTAGAACACAAGTAAGCTCTTCCCTTCAACGAGTCAGTTGCCTATATTAACATAGTTTTAGCCCAAGATTGTATTCAATCTTCCTGATTGCAGGACATTGAATCTGGATTTACTTTGAATCTATAAGTGAGTCCTGGTCAGACAAGATTACAGGACAGGGTCTCTAGATGATTAGCCAGTTTCATTACCATACCAAGCTTCATGCAGCTAGGATAAAAGGGGTATTTGTACATATTTCTGGTCCTTTTATCGTTTTTTGTTTCTTGTGTTACTATTGACTTCTATATATTCTATCGGATGATCGGGTTGCTTGGGAATTGAAAATCTTATTCAACCATATCTTAGGCATAGGGTTCTTGATTCCAGACTTGTACTGTTGTACCTTAATGGGTAAAGGTTGAAACTTTTGTAATTGTAAAGCCCCCATATTGAAGCATCTGGTATTTGCAGGTTTTTGGTGAGAAAGCTTTTCAGAAATTTGGAAAGGGTTTCATCTACATGCATTTTTCAGATCAGCATCCAGGCACACACAAGAAGATGCTATTGTTCAAGTTTGCCCTACCAGATGCCAATAACATTGCCGATATGACTCGTTTGGTGGCTCTGGTACCTTACTATATTGATCTAATTGGGCGCTACAAGCTAAGTAGTCAGGTGGGTCAGCTTCCACTTATATTGTTGAATGATGTTTAGAACAAAAGTTTCCCAGCCCGTAGATCTTATTTTCTAATCCTGATATGTGCAAATGCAGGCTCGATCCAAGACAGAAGCAATAAGGTCAAAGGCTGCCCAAGAGGCGTACAAGGAACTCCAAAATGCCAGGCAAGAAGCCTTGCAACGAAAGAAGGCAGAGAGGAAAAAGATGATGGAGGAGGCGGAGGCTAAGCTCAGTGCAGAGAGTATTCGCAAGAAAGAAGCAAAAGAGCGTGCTCGTCAGATGAAGAAGGCAATGCCGAAAATTAAAATGACCCGTGCTAGCTAGTCCTTTGATTTTCCTTGTCATTGGTTCTTCTTCATCTTCATTTAGTATCCCTCATAATATTTAGTTGAGTCTTGGCTCTTGCCTGCCGTAAGTTTTGATTCCGAAACGAACCCTTGCAGCCGTGTACTGTAACTGTCTGAATTAGTTCGTCTCTAACAGTAGTAGGTTTTGAATGTACCAATATTCCATGCTATCCTACGATTTCTTTGTCGACATTTTTCAAAGCCACTGTTGTTACCTCATCTTTGTGGGTTTCTAGTGTACCAAAGTACATTGCTGCAGAAACCCTGTCACCAGGGTATTTCTGTCCTCAAATTTCATTTTTATTAAAAAAAAAAGTTTAACTTTTTGTAGTAATGTGGTCATCTGCATTTATATGATTCTTTGCTAATGCAATTTCCTATAGCATGAAGAGAAGCTGTGAAATTATAAGGAATTTGTGCCTACTTATATTTTTTTGAGAAGGAATAATGAAATATTTTAATGTTTTAGAGTTTTTTGAATTGATTAAATTTTACAGATTTGATTGAATTTACAAAATTTTTGCAGAGTTAATGTTGAATTATATAACATTACGTGAGAGAGTTTTGTAGAATTTCATGCTGAGCTATATAATATGATAGAAGTTTTTTATTGAGTGTATTCCATGTTAGCCCCAAGACGTAAGTCTCTAACTAGAAAAGTAGAGTTTTATAATCAAATCTTTTGTTGTACTAAATTTTCCCACCTCATTTTAACAAAATATATACCTAATACTATAACATTATTTAAAAGTTTCAGATTATTAATTTATAAAAAAAAACATAAAATTTGAAACATTAAATTATCAATGAGAATGAGACGCTAACCATAATACATGCCCTCGGTTTTTTTTTTGCTTTTTGCATTTTACATTTCTTAATAAGGTGGTTTCAATATATGAGGGGTGGGAATAAAACCACCCTGTGTTCTTAATTTGTTGTAATTTTAAAATTTGAAACTTCCATTAATTGTGGAGGAGGACTATAAGCCTTATTAAGGTTGGGGTTAGAAATTTAGAATTAGATGGATGGATGGATACCTTTGTGAAATTAGGTAATGAGTTACACCTTGTGGTACTTTTCTTGTTCATAAAATTAAGGACAAATTACATAAAAGTATTTAAATTATAGGGGTCATTTCAAGTTCATACCTGAACTATGAAAATTTTCATCTAGGTTACCAAACTATCAAAACATAATATTTAAGTATTCACCGTTAGCAATCTTATTAAAAAAATCTGTTAAGTGCCTAAGTAGCACTTGTGGGTCCCTTTTTTTATACTGACATAGACTACATGTAGATAAAAATAATAATAAATTTAAATATATAAAAAATAATAGATAAAATTTTAAAATAAAGAAATTAAAAAATCAAAACAAAACCAATCCCCTCACCGAGAAAAAAACCCTCTCCAATGCCACCTCCACCTTGATTCCATTATTTATAGAGCTAATGATGAAATTGC
Source organism: Oemleria cerasiformis (assembly GCA_037349345.1). Lineage (NCBI taxonomy): Eukaryota > Viridiplantae > Streptophyta > Magnoliopsida > Rosales > Rosaceae > Oemleria > Oemleria cerasiformis. The sequence goes on along the minus strand of JAZGTL010000012.1, from coordinate 5,037,851 downwards.
CCACCCACCTCACTGACAACGATGAAATTGCCCCAAATTCCTTAATACCAATCCTTTCTCCCTTCTTCTCCATCTCCCTTCTTCTCCATCTCCCTTTTTCTCTCTCATATGCAATTTCATGAATAAGAAACCCAGAAAATTTGCAATGACCATAGTGAAGATGTTGTTACAAAAAGTCTTAACCTCCGTGAGTTCCTTCATGAGCTGCATGTTTACCTTCCTCATCATCTCATTCTCGTCGATGATGACAGGACCCTTCCTGAATTTCGTCTCGAAATCCGCGAAAAGCCCTGCTCCCGTCTGATAGCTTTTAACCACAAAAGTTAATACCTGAAGTACCCTTAATCTTTGGAAACATTAAATAAACCTTACAGGGGTTCCAACAGAACCTCCTTTGTACTTGACTGACTTCACCTACATGTTAGACGCAGGATAGCCTAGTAGTTCACAAACTACCTCGGAGGACCTCCTCCGCAATAAAACAAGACAACTGACGTGTCACCCTCGTGTGAACCGTTAACCACCCGTCAATCTGGGTCACTGCCCACACCAACCCACTGACTCAGATGACGAAGGTACTAGACTTGGTTGAATTGAGTCTCACTAACTTACCCCCAGTCATAACTCGATATCCCAGCTCATCCTGAGCACTCCGAGTGGTAACTCGATATCCCGACTCATCTTGACCACCCCGAGTGGTAACTCGATATCTCGGCTCATCTTGAGCACCCCGAGTGGTAACTCGATATCCCGGCTCATCCTGGGAGTATGATGGAATCCTCCATGACATACCTCATATCATCCTACGAGTATGATGGAATCCTCCATGACATACCTCAAACTTCAACGATGTGGCGGAGAAAAACCCCTCGAACGCCAACATCGAAGAACCCCTCAACGATCTGACGGAGACAAACCCTCAAACACCAGTCGGAGAAACCTCAACGATGTGGCGGAGAAAACACCCTCCACGCCAACATCGGAGAACCCCTCAATGATCTAGCGGAGACAAACCCTCCAATGCCAATCGAAGAAACCTCAACGATGTGGCACCCTCCATGCCAAAATCGGAGCACCCCGTGGTATAACATACTACATAGAAGTAAACATGCAACGTAATCCCGGAAACCCAGTCTATTCAAAGTAGATACAAGCACCAACTCAAGGAACCCCTAGCCCTAAGGAACCTTTTGACATACCAATAACCCATCCCCCTTGACTTCCCAAGCCAAAACCCGCTCCGTGGTCATCCATTACCTCTGGGATTACTCAAACGGGGGTCTAAACAAACTCCAACGGCCTTGAAACCGCCAAAATCCGATTTGGAATGTCAGGACCCGTCCCGAATTTCCCCTCGAAATCCGGGAAGAACCCTGATCCCGTCTGACAACCTAAGAAAAGGTTCCCAAAATACCCTTCAATCCATACAAATTATAATAACCATAATAAATACTTCCTCTTGTCAGACAAGGGACTTAAGCACTCAATAATTCCCGTAATTAACGACAAATCAAATGCAACATAATATCAGAGCGTCTAAGTAGGATCAAGAATAAAATTTAGATATCCTACTCAAATATACAACACAGTGCAGTCAGAATCCTAATGCCTCAGCCTCGAGATCAATGTTCGCGTCAACTCTACTCAACTGCCTGAAGGGGGTTTAAACACAAAAGTTGTGAGTGGACAAAAATAATCATTTATAAATTCATTTTCGAAGAAATACCTTTCTTCCCCTCCATTTATAAAATCATGCATGCATAACATAAAACAATTTATCATATAAAAGCATCATATGTAAATCATCCAAAATTCACATTTATCTTTAAAACCATTTAATTGGACTCACATAAAATCTGTATAATGAAAATACCTCGTGATCCACAATTTGGTTTGAAAACTCTCTTCAAATGAGTTTAAAATCATTTAATTCAATCTGGACACAAATTATCTCAAATTCAAATCATTTGGTTCAATCGGACACATAATATCTCAAAATCAAATCATTTGGTTCAATCGGCCACATAATATCTCAAAATCAAATCATTTGGTTCAATCGGCCACATAATATCTCAAATTCAAATCATTTGGTTCAATCGGCCACATAATATCTCAAATTCACTGTTCCCGACATATTCATAACACACCAGGGTATCCCTTGAGATGTGTTCAAATCTGTACAACTCTGTGTACCATATGTACTGTCTGTAATATCTGTACTATGCATAGACAGTTTCGCGACCCGGCGGAGTCATGCCCCTCAACACCTAAGGTCCGAACGCTCAACAACTGGTAGAGCAAGGCCCCTCAACACCAGTCAGAGCAACAATAACCATCGGGACGGGAACCAGTGAATCAAATCCATACTTCGAAATCTTTGTTTCGCGGCCTTAGCCAAATTCTTTGCAAATATCATTTTATGGCCAAAATCGGTAAAATCACAATTATGGGTCTCAACCCAAATCACATACTCAAATAATTACCACGTCAAAACGATATCAAAATCAAGTACAAAAACCAGGCCATTTCTCAAAACATACTTTCACTGAAATATTGTAAAATATGTGTCCAGTATCATTTCTAAAATCCAGAAATTCATTTCACTCATACTCAACAGTATTTAAATCAAAGATACATTTATGCATGCATTATAGTTTATAAATCAAAGTCCACTCACAAACCTGTTCAAGCAAGCTCAATCCCGAACTGTACCCTCCCCTGAAGCTCCTGGAGCAGTATCGCCTGTGCTAGCCGGAAAATCGATCGGAAGGTCCGAAACTTCCTATCCTCGGTTCGGCTTCCTCCGTGGTCCTCTCCTTCGATGGTTGGTACGGTTGTGATCGCGGAACGGAGTAGAACACGATTAGTTGATCAAGACTGGAAGTTGAAGCCTTGAAATCAAAGTTGACTTTTGTTTTTCTCTTGGTTTTTCTTCGGTTTCGGGTGTGGTTTGGGAGGGTTGTCACAGAGAAAGAACGAAATGAAGATGAAATGAAGATGAGGATGTAAATGAAATGAAGGTGAGACAATGATTGGCCTAAATATCTTCTCCCAAAACCAAATTACCAAAATGCCCTTGCACATTTAGACCCATAACTCTCGTCTACGAACTCCGTTTTCCGCGTGCCGCCTGTCTACGAACTCGTGAGTTCGAGACCTACGCAACGGTACCCAATACACCACCGAAAAGGTTTCGAAACAAAACTTGATCTCCATGCCCTTTAACAAGCAAGGGCAAAATCGTCATTTTACATAAATAATTTAATTAAATCCAATAATTGAAATTCCGGGTTGTTACAGTCTACCCCCCTTAAGAAATTTCGTCCTCGAAATTCAACTCTATCCTTGGAACAAATAAGGATATTGCGTCTGCATTAGTTCCTCGGTTTCCCACGTGGCTTCCTCCACGTTATGATTCCTCCACAACACTTTAACTAGAGGAATACTTTTTCTGCGCAGTACCTTCTCTTTCCAATCCAAAATTTGCACCGGTTGCTCCTCAAAGGTCAAATCATCTTTCAGCTCAAGTGGTTGTTCTCCCAATACGTGAGACTCATCAAACAGATATTTCCGGAGCAAAGATACATGGAAAACATTATGAACTCTGGATAGTTCCGATGGTAAAGCAAGACGATATGCCACTGGTCCTATCCTCTCCAGAATCTCATATGGACCAATGTAGCGAGGACTCAGTTTTCCTCGTCTACCAAAACGTACAACTCCCTTCCAAGGAGATAGTTTCAAGAACACCCAATCACCTACCTCAAACTCAAGGTCTCTGGTTCTACGGTCTGCATAGCTCTTCTGGCGATCCTGAGCTGTCTTCAACCTTTCTCTGATGATCCTTATCTTTTCCTCAGTCGTATCAACCAACTCTGGTGTTAACAGTTTCCTTTCACCCACTTCGTTCCAGCATAGAGGTGTCCTGCACTGCCTCCCATACAGTGCCTCGAAAGGAGACATCCCAATACTCGACTGATAACTATTATTATAAGCAAATTTCATCAGAGCCAGGTGTGAATCCCAGTTCCCTTTAAACTGTAGTACACAAGCTCTCATCATATCCTCCAAAATCTGGATTGTCCTCTCAGACTGACCATCCATCTGAGGATGAAAAGCTGTACTAAAATGCAATGTAGTGCCAAAAGCCTTCTGCAAACTCCGCCAAAATCTGGAGGTAAATCTAGGATCCCTGTCCGAAACAATGGACTCTGGAGTCCCATGTAGCCGTATGATCTCATCAATGAACAATTTGGCATACCGACTCATCCGAAAATCTTCCCGCACTGGCAAGAAATGTGCAGACTTCGTGAGTCTATCAACAATTACCCATATCCCATCATGTCCTTTCTGTGTCCTTGGAAGTTTATACACAAAATCCATCGTAATGTGATCCCACTTCCATTCCGGAATAGGTAATGGTTGAAGTGCCCCATATGGTTTCTGCATCTCTGCTTTCACTTGCTGGCACGTCAGGCATCTACTCACAAACTCAGCAATTTCCCTTTTCATCCCAGTCCACCAATAATGTTTCCTTAGGGTATGATACATCTTGGTACCTCCTGGATGCATAGCGTAAGCCGAACTATGAGCCTCATCAAGAATTTCCCTCTTTAGTTCCAGCTCATTCGGTACGCACAACCGACCATCCCTAACCAAGGCTCCATCATCCCTAAGCGCATAGTCCTGCCTGTTTCCAGCCTCTAACTCCATCCTGATAATGCACAATGTAGGGTCCTGGAGTTGAGCCTCAATAATCCGATCAATCAAAACAGGCCTCACATGAAAACTAGCCAACAAAGCCCCCTGGCTATCCATGTCCAGTACTATCCCTGCTCTACGGAACTCTACCAGTAACGGTAAGTAGACTGTATGCAAATGGGCTAAAGAACCCATGGATTTTCTGCTTAAAGCATCTGCCACAACATTGGCTTTCCCTGGATGGTACTCTATAGTACAATCATAATCCTTTATTAACTCAAGCCATCTTCTCTGCCTCAGATTTAGGTCTTTTTGGGTGAACAAGTACTTCAAACTCTTATGGTCGGTGAAGATCCGACACGTCTCCCCATACAAATAATGTCGCCAGATTTTCAATGCATGCACCAATGCAGCTAATTCCAAATCATGTGTGGGGTAATTCAACTCATGGGGTTTAAGTTGTCTAGAAGCATAAGCTATCACCTTTCCATGCTGCATCAACACGCAGCCTATACCCCGCAATGATGCATCACTATACACCTCGAATCCACCAGTATCATCAAGAATGGTCAATACTGGAGCAGAAGTCAACCTCCTCTTCAGCTCCTGAAATCCCTGTTCACAATCAGCTCCCCAGTCAAACTTGACTCCTTTCCTCATCAACCGAGTCAACGGCCCAGCTATCGTAGAAAATCCTTCTACGAACCGTCGATAATATCCTGCCAAACCCAGAAAACTCCTCACCTCTGTCACTGTCCTCGGTTGCTCCCAGTTTGCCACTGCCTCAATCTTTTGGGGATCTACGCTGATACCCTCAGCCAAAATCACATGACCTAAGAATTCAACTTCGGTCAACCAAAACTGGCATTTACTGAATTTGGCAAACAAATGCTTTTTCCTAAGCATATTCAGCACCAACCTTAAGTGCTTCTCATGTGCCTTAGCACTCCTCGAATACACCAAGATGTCATCAATGAATACAATCACAAACCGATCCAAATACTTTTGGAACACCCTGTTCATCAAATCCATAAATGCTGCTGGAGCATTAGTCAACCCGAAAGGCATCACCAGGAACTCATAATGACCATAACGAGTCCTGAAAGCTGTTTTCTCAACATCCCCTTCTCTGATCCTCAACTGGTGGTATCCGGATCGAAGGTCAATTTTCGAAAAATATCTTGCCCCCTTAAGTTGATCAAACAAATCATCTATCCTTGGCAAATGATACTTATTCCGCACCGTAGCCATGTTTAGCTTCCGGTAGTCAATACACAATCTCAGACCACCATCCTTTTTCCTCACAAATAACACTGGTGCACCCCAAGGTGAAACACTTGGGCGAATAAATCCCATATTCACCAAGTCCTGCAACTGAGTATTTAACTCTCGCAATTCTGCCGGTGCCATCCTATACGGTGCCTGTGAGATAGGTTGAGTACCTAGCAAAAGCTCGATGGTGAACTCAATCTCCCGGTGAGGTGGCAATCCCGGAAGATCATCTGGAAACACATCAGAGAATTCACTCACCACGGGAATATCCTCCACTCTCATCGGAATATCCCGAGAATCGAACACATGAGCCAAGTAACCGTCACAACCTTTCCTCAGCAATTTCTCAGCGGTTAAAGCTGATATCACTCCACAGGGTAGTACCCTACGATCTCCCCTGAATGTAAGTTCCGGTAAGCCTGGACTCCGGAAATCTACTCTCTTGTCATAACAATCAATAGAGGCATGGTGCATAGTCAACCAATCCATCCCCAGAATCACATCAAAATCAAAAATATCTAGGGGAATTAAATCTGCCTCTAATGCATGACCTTCCACTAACACTGGACAATTTCGAATCACGAGATTCGCCACTAACATATTCCCAGTAGGAGTACTAATACCGATGTCTCAACCAATCGGAGACAATTCTCTACATCCTCTGGGCTAGACTCGCCCATAAATATTATAGCCCCTAATCTCTGGGCTCTCTCAATGTCTGGACCTTCAGTAGCAGTCCTACTCTGAAGTACAGAAGTCAACGTATGACCCAATTGTTCCAGTGCTTGCCTCATATCAGGCTCCACTGCAGGTTCAAATGTGTCCCCAATATTTTCCGACTGTTGACGGAACTCGCGTCTCGGAGGCATTACGCTAAAAAGAACTATAACTCATCAATACCAAAATAATTGTACACGTAGTGTACAGTCTGCAGGAATTTAACCTAGTGCTCTGATACCAATTGTCAGGACACGTCCCGAATTTCCCCTCGAAATCCGGGAAGAACCCTGATCCCGTCTGACAACCTAAGAAAAGGTTCCCAAAATACCCTTCAATCCATACAAATTATAATAACCATAATAAATACTTCCTCTTGTCAGACAAGGGACTTAAGCACTCAATAATTCCCGTAATTAACGACAAATCAAATGCAACATAATATCAGAGCGTCTAAGTAGGATCAAGAATAAAATTTAGATATCCTACTCAAATATACAACACAGTGCAGTCAGAATCCTAATGCCTCAGCCTCGAGATCAATGTTCGCGTCAACTCTACTCAACTGCCTGAAGGGGGTTTAAACACAAAAGTTGTGAGTGGACAAAAATAATCATTTATAAATTCATTTTCGAAGAAATACCTTTCTTCCCCTCCATTTATAAAATCATGCATGCATAACTTAAAACAATTTATCATATAAAAGCATCATATGTAAATCATCCAAAATTCACATTTATCTTTAAAACCATTTAATTGGACTCACATAAAATCTGTATAATGAAAATACCTCGTGATCCACAATTTGGTTTGAAAACTCTCTTCAAATGAGTTTAAAATCATTTAATTCAATCTGGACACAAATTATCTCAAATTCAAATCATTTGGTTCAATCGGACACATAATATCTCAAAATCAAATCATTTGGTTCAATCGGCCACATAATATCTCAAAATCAAATCATTTGGTTCAATCGGCCACATAATATCTCAAATTCAAATCATTTGGTTCAATCGGCCACATAATATCTCAAATTCACTGTTCCCGACATATTCATAACACACCAGGGTATCCCTTGAGATGTGTTCAAATCTGTACAACTCTGTGTACCATATGTACTGTCTGTAATATCTGTACTATGCATAGACAGTTTCGCGACCCGGCGGAGTCATGCCCCTCAACACCTAAGGTCCGAACGCTCAACAACTGGTAGAGCAAGGCCCCTCAACACCAGTCAGAGCAACAATAACCATCGGGACGGGAACCAGTGAATCAAATCCATACTTCGAAATCTTTGTTTCGCGGCCTTAGCCAAATTCTTTGCAAATATCATTTTATGGCCAAAATCGGTAAAATCACAATTATGGGTCTCAACCCAAATCACATACTCAAATAATTACCACGTCAAAACGATATCAAAATCAAGTACAAAAACCAGGCCATTTCTCAAAACATACTTTCACTGAAATATTGTAAAATATGTGTCCAGTATCATTTCTAAAATCCAGAAATTCATTTCACTCATACTCAACAGTATTTAAATCAAAGATACATTTATGCATGCATTATAGTTTATAAATCAAAGTCCACTCACAAACCTGTTCAAGCAAGCTCAATCCCGAACTGTACCCTCCCCTGAAGCTCCTGGAGCAGTATCGCCTGTGCTAGCCGGAAAATCGATCGGAAGGTCCGAAACTTCCTATCCTCGGTTCGGCTTCCTCCGTGGTCCTCTCCTTCGATGGTTGGTACGGTTGTGATCGCGGAACGGAGTAGAACACGATTAGTTGATCAAGACTGGAAGTTGAAGCCTTGAAATCAAAGTTGACTTTTGTTTTTCTCTTGGTTTTTCTTCGGTTTCGGGTGTGGTTTGGGAGGGTTGTCACAGAGAAAGAACGAAATGAAGATGAAATGAAGATGAGGATGTAAATGAAATGAAGGTGAGACAATGATTGGCCTAAATATCTTCTCCCAAAACCAAATTACCAAAATGCCCTTGCACATTTAGACCCATAACTCTCGTCTACGAACTCCGTTTTCCGCGTGCCGCCTGTCTACGAACTCGTGAGTTCGAGACCTACGCAACGGTACCCAATACACCACCGAAAAGGTTTCGAAACAAAACTTGATCTCCATGCCCTTTAACAAGCAAGGGCAAAATCGTCATTTTACATAAATAATTTAATTAAATCCAATAATTGAACTTCCGGGTTGTTACATGGAATGTCCCAAAACCCTAGACACGCGATGTCGTGGGTCAGGAAACAGTCTTACGCGCCCTGTACTGTTCACGACGGAATATTCCGTCGCTCTGACGGAATATCCCGATGAAATTGGAATATTCTGTCCAAACTAACGGCATTAGGGTTCTGTCATAATGTCGTTACCTTTTGACGAAATATGCTAACGCCGTTAGCATATTCCGTCAAACCCTGACGGCGTCAGTTGACCCAACGATCAATTAACTACTGACTGTGTTGCCACGTGGCTCCATATGGCAGCTAAGTCAGCTGCTGTCTGGTCGCCACGTGGCACCACATGGCTGCAAGGTGGCATGCCATGTCAGCCACCGCAAGTCGAACCAGTCACCGGAGTTCGACGGAGACGACGACCGGACCACCGCCGTCGACGGTGGCCTGAATCTGGGTTCCCTCACTGGAATCCACCATTAACGGTCGGAAGCCCAAGCTTCCCAGATTCCTCCAAACTCCACCGTTTTCTTCGATCAAAGTATGTAAAATCATCTACTCCTTCCCAGGAGTCCGAATCTAAGCTTAGAATTAGAAAAACATACCTCAATCGATCGGAATCTGGCTGAGAAGTTTTGATCCACCTCTCCTCTTCCGTCTGCCATCTACGACGATGCTCCCACCTCAACAGTGAAATCAAACTGCTCGTGGAGTCGAGGAGAAGACGTCCACGGCCTTGGATTTGGTCGAATCGGTCCAGAAATGGGACAATGAAAGTGAGGGGGATATAGTGATCGCACGGGGAGAGAGAGTGTTCGGGTAGGAGAGAGAGGTTCTGAGCAGAGTCCGAAAAGAGAGAAACAAATATCCCCCTAAATTTTGGACTTTTCTGAAATGACCAAATTGCCCATGAAGCTTCTAGACCCACAACTCTCTCACCGGGTCTCCATTTTCTGCATGCCGCCTATCTACGAACTCGTGAGTTTGAGACCTACGCAACGACCTAAGAAAATTTTCCAAAAGCACTGCTAGTCAAAAAATGACTCCCGAACCCTTCCGAAATCGAGGGTAAAATCGTCATTTCTTTAATTAAATTCTCAAATTAATTTAATTTCTAGTCCGGGTCGTTACAGATGAGGTCCAATGGAGCTCTGCTCGGAGACGAATACGACAACAATTTTTACTCGCCCGATCTCGACCTCGATGAGGACGATGACTACGATGTGGGTTCCTCATGGATTTTGAATTAGGTATGATTTTGGTGAGGTTATGATGGTGGGTTTGGTGATGGTGAGTGATGTCTCTGTTTGGGTTGCTTCGAAAGGATCAACTGGGTCACACCAACATGTGGGACAAGCAAAGTGTTGGACAATAGGATTTCGATTTGGAATCGGAATCGCTTTTTATTTGAGATTTGGGTTTGAATTTAAATATGGAATTGGAATTTCATAGAAATAATCTCAGTGAGTCTCTATAGCTTCTGGGTTTTCTCAGATTCAGAGAAATTGGTGCAGTTTTTCTCATCTTTTGTTTGAATGACATTTTCAATGTGAGGAATTTGGTATCACAAATAATTTTAGAGTCCACATTTAAAACTGCACACTAATTGGAATCTTATTTGGTTGCCAATGTTTGTAGGATTCATACATTCACGAAAATGATGTGAATATGTGATGAATTTATCATTCTGGGCGGTAGTCAGTGGGCAGTGGTCGATGGTCCAGAGCTAAGAGGGCGACGAGGGTGGTCGGGGGGATTCATCGTTCCTTTTCTTTTTTCTAATTGTTTAGTTTGTTTATTTAAATATTTTATTAATTTTTTTTAATATATTCAAAAGTTTATTGTTTTTTTGTCTACATGGCATGCATGTCAACATAAAAAATGGCCCAACAAATGCCACTTAAGCACTTAACATATTTTTTTAACAAATTGCTAATGATGGGTATCTAGATGTTGTGTTTTGATAGTTTGGGTATTTAGATGAAAATTTTAATAATTGAGGTATGAACTTGAAATGACCCCTATAGTTTGTGTACTTTTATATAGTTTATCCTAAAATTAATAATTATATAAGCTGTGATTAGAAGTTGAACATCAATTAGATAAAAGAGGTACAATTGAATTCATTATATAGATTATATCTAAGCAGCCTTGTTCTTCGGAAACTTTCAGAGCCACTTAGCAAACTTTTTACAAATTCGTTTAAGATTATTCTTACGGTCAACATAATAAATCTCATATCTATACTTTTAGACTTGATCACCGATTTGCATTAGTAACTAGATTTAGTCATACTTTTTAATTTATTAAATTTAAAATCAATAATAATTGAATTTATGAATATACTCATACCACATCAACAAGTTAACGATTTTTGTAATGGAATTGACGGGATAGGGTAAAGGAAAACATAAAACATAAACACATGAGGCACCTGAAGTGAGATATAATGAAGAACATGAGGTGGAGTGAGACAGAAAATTATCTCATGATATATAATAAAGAGCAAATTACAGTTTACTACCCTGTGATTTACACCAAGCTACAGAGTTATATTTGTATTTTCAAATTTTACATTTGATACGCTATACTATTGAAATCGTTACAAACTTAACCTTCCGTTAGATTGTCTGTTAAAATGATAGTTAAGTGCTGATGTGGTTATAGTGGGATCTACCATTTAGTTTAATTAGGTAACAAATAGATGCCAAGTGGCAAAAAATAATATAAATTAATTTAAAACTATTTTTTTAATAAAAAAACTAATTTATTCAAAATCAAAAATCTCTCATAAAATAAAAGAAAAATAAAAATAATTCTTTCTTTGGTTCATCTTCTCCTCCCAAATTGGAAGCCATGGCAGTAGTTCCCTGGAACTGACTTGGAGCATTTGAAAGAACCAGGTCCGTCTCCACTTCCAACTTAGCAAACCCAGGTCGTCAAAAGAAAAATTTTACATTCATCGCAGCCGCATCAGTCAGCTGATGAAGATGACGCCGTCTCGGCGCAGCTGGAATGAGGTGAAATGAGGGGCTCAAATGGCGGAATTGGTATTCTGCGCATGTCTGTCTTGCCCAGGAATTTAAGGGCACGCCATTCTTCCAATTTGTTCGTTGGAGGTTTTCCAAACTCATCCCTTAATCATCTGTTTTCTTTTTATAAACTCTGAAAAATATATGATTATGGTATAGTCTAATTTGTCTGTAATATACACAGGACTTTCCTATGATACAAATGAACCTGTTCTTAAGGATGCCTTTGGAAAACATGGTGAAATAATTGAAGGTAATGGTAAAATCATTAGGATGTTAATCATTTTTTAGACCCTTATATTCTAACTGATGATCATCTACCTAATTGGAATTCTGTTTTAAACAGTTAGAGTGATATGTGATCGCGCAAGTGGGAAATAAAAAGGGTATAGAGGAGCTAGCTGACTTGGAGCATTTGAAAAAACGATGGAATTGCTGCCATGGCTTCCAATTTGGGAGGAGAGAATGAACTAGGGAAGAAGATGAACCAATGAAAGATTTATTTTTATTTTATTTAATGAGATTTGTTTTTTGAATAAATTAGTTTTTATATTAAAAAAGTAATTTTGAATTAATTTATATTATTTTTTGCCACAAATGGTAAGTTTCATTACGACTACATCAGCATTTAACTATCATTTTAATCGAAAATGTCAAAATTGTAACTTTTAAATAATATAGGGTGTTAAATGTAATATTTAAAAATATAAATATAATTCTATAATTTAATGTAAATTACAGTGTAATAAACTGTAATTTACTCTATAATAAATTATCATTTTTGATAAAAAAAAAAAAAAATTTACGGAAATGCTTTATCATAGATTTTGAAGTTTGAATAAACAGCTGTAATAATATCAAAGATTTTGAATTTTGCAACCATCTTATTGGGCAACAGCAATTAATTGACAATTTTAGGGTTAAGAAGCGAACCGCCTTTGACCGCATTCCAACGGAAACAAAAGATTTGGAAACCCATTCGTTCTTCTCACTTCTCAGAAAATTGTTCGTCTCTTCTTCCATCTATTTCTTTTAGTGTAATCGAATTACTGAACACAAATTTTGCTTTTGGCATTGTAGGTTGCAGATTGCAAGTCTGAGCCAAACGTTTTTCTGCAGCAGCCATGGCCCTGGTGAGTTTGTTTCTCTTTACCGTACAATTTTACTACAGTTCATATCTCATCGTTCATAGTGATCGTTTTGTGTTTGGTTTTCATCTTTGAAAGTTGTTAAGTTTAAGTTTAAGTTTGTTTGATTGTTCCTTTTTCTTTTGGTGTTTGATCAATAAAAACATATAACCCAACTGAGCGAATGGCCAATTTTAGATTTCATTCCTTTTTCTTAATCAAAGAACATGTTATACAATTAACTTCATCTTTCGTGGAAGCTGCCTGGTCTGTTTTGGTTACAATTATATGTCCTCCAGTTACAATTTGATGATCTTTTCCTAATAGTAATAGGGTTGTCTGATCTACTTTGCAGATCTTGTATGCAAGGGACAAAAGCAAAAATGCTTGCAAGGCTCTCATTGCAGCGGAGTATACTGGTGTGAAAGTTAAACTTGCACCAAACTTTGAGATGGGGGTCACAAACAAGACTCCTGAATTTTGGAAGTTAGAGAATCTATGATAAAGGAGATTCAAGTTTGATTTCGTGTTTCAAAGAATCTATGATATGATTATAGGTTCCTCTGCTGGAAACACCTGATGGTCCAATCTTTGAGAGAAACGCCATTGCACGCTATGGTAAGACCATGCTGTCTATCTAAGTTCAATGATAAAATCGTATTGCTGTATTCAAAATTAACTATGTTTACGTGTTGCTGCTTCAGCTGCTCGCTTGAAGGCTGAGAATCCTTTGTACGGGTCTTCTCTAATTGATCATGTAAGAAAGATTGTTTCTGTCCCTGCTGTTTTTCTTTAGGGAAATCTGAAGGCGCAAGTGCAATCTTTTCTGTGTTTTATCTCATCTCAAATCTTGGTGAAATAATCTGCCTGCGGTGTTCTTGCTCTTTGTTATACTTATTATTGTCTGTAGTTCTTTAGGCACATATCGAGCGGTGGATTGATTTCGGATCATTGGAGATCGATGCTAACATAGTTAGTTGGTATAGACCAAGATCCGGAGCTGCTCCCTCTAGTCAGCTACATAATCTTGAATTCTTTATTTGTCTTTTCAGTTTCTTCTCCATTTACCTAGCCTTCTCTGTTTTCTGTGCTGGTTCTTTTTATTTGATTTAAGTTATTCTATTTGAACATCGTTGATCAAGTGGATCACTGATGATAGAGACATGACCAGATGTTTATTTTATTTTAATTTGTGTATTAGAGTGACAGTTCAGAGATTAATAGAAATGTTATTAACTTTTTCACTATGCTATTTGAAAATCTTGTCCTGATGTATGACCTTTACAGCTTTGGTATTCCAGTTTGTTTGTAATCCCGTATCCGTTCCAGGTGCCTTAATTGTTCATTGGAGTCTGTCAACTTTTTTCACTTTGCTTGGCTTTAATTTTTTGTATTGTCTGTTGTTTAGGCTGAGGAAGCTGATGACTAAGACCTTTACTTCGGAGTTCCCACATGTTGAGAGATACTTCTGGACCCTCGTCAATTAACCAAACTTCAAAAAGGTTATGGGGGATAAGCCCAACCATTCACCCATATCATCCGCAGGCCCACTACGGTTATGGGACCAGTCACTATATTGGTTATGTATTGCTTCCCTAGAATACTCCAGGCTATTTTACTTGTTATTTCAGATTATACGTGTACGATGTAGATGAGAGAATCCTCTCCTTGAGTTGTATTAGTATCTGCGTTGAGCAGTCATGCTCTATGAATGAATATAACAGAATTCTCCCTTTTCTCTCTTCTCTCTCCCTCTCCTAAACCTTTAACTTTGATCCTACCATTTGGAATCAGAGACCATCCGATGACCAAGAACCGTCATCCATCCTCGTCGGCGATGGCGGACCAGTCATCGCCCACAGACCTCTCTTTCTCACAGCTTTCTTCTCAGTATCTGAAGGTCTCCGATCAGGTCACTGAGTTGTTATCCCAGCACAACGACCTCCGTTCCTCCATTGACACCATGCGCGAGTCCCAGTCCGCTTTCCAAGCTTCGGTGAAGCTCCAACTGTCTGGATTTCAATCCACACTCTTGGACCAGCTTCGGAATTTCACGGTAGGATCATCATTGGCTTCCACTTCAGATGGTTATCGTCCTAAATCCCTGCCCCATTTGGGTACTGACCCAGACCCGGTCCTCGTTCAGGTGACCCAGTTTCCACCTCTTACTCGCCCCTCTCTTAACCCAATTCCAACCCGGCCGAAGTCCTTGGGCCTTCCTCCCTTCCGCACCCCTATTGCGCCAAACCCAATTTTTACCCAGACTACCCCCATTTACACTCCCCATCCACTTCCTCTACACCCCCACACCCCATCCCCTTTCATTCGACCACCTAAAATTGACCTGCCAAGATTCTTCGGGGAGGACCCATATGGCTAGGTAGCCATGGCCGAGCGTTACCTGGAGTATTATGAGATTCCTCCACCACAACGCCTCCGTGTCGTTACTTGTCACTTCGGCGCGGACGCCGCAATTTGGATGCTTTGGTATGAGCAAAGGTTCTCCACATCCAATTGGTCCCAGTTTGTGGACAAGTTATTGCAGCATTTTGGTGATTGTGACTCGGCAATGGTCGAATCTAGTTTGTCTCACCTTCAGCAGGTGGGCTCCGTCGACGATTACATTTCGGAGTTCACCCGCCTCTCTTGCCGGGCGACTAAGTGGTCTGATTCCCAGCTTAAGCACGTCTTCATGGGAGGTTTATGTGGTGATATCCGTCACGATGTCCTCGCTGCAGTACCCCTCTCTTTCCTCCAAGCTCAGCGCGTGTCGCGCTTACTTCACCAGAAGCTCGTTGCTCAGTGCACTCAACCGTCGCGCTCCTTTCGATTTTCACCGTCGCCTGCACCACCACGGACTCCACCCTCTGCTCCGATGCCGGCTTCTTCCCCGCCTCCTGCCGTCCCTGGCCCCTTCCGCCGTCTCACTCAAGCGGAGGCCAGAGACCGCCGTTCCCGCAATTTGTGCTTCCACTGTGATGACACCTACACCCCAGGCCACCGTTTTCGGCGTCCTGTGATTGCGATGAATGAGGCTACCTCCCTTGAGGAAGAATTTCATGAGGTTTCCTCCACACTGCCTTCTCTGGAGTTGGATGCGTCGCCTCCGCTTACCTTACACGCCTTATTGGGAGCACCCCATGCCCAGACGATGCGTTTACTTGGCTGCATTGCTTCCACTACTCCAGTCCATATCTTTGTCGATTCGGGAGCGACTGTCAATTTTCTCAACCCCCTCCTCGCTGAGCGTTTGGGGCTTTCAATCTACCATTCTGCCAAGTCCTCGTTCATGACCACCGTGGGTACGCTGGTGCAGACGATTGGCACCGTCCGGGATGTCACTGTGACTATTCAAGGGTATTGTTTACACACTTCCTTCGCTTTGCTTTCGGTGGCTAGTTGTGATGTTTTATTGGGTGCTGAATGGCTTGAGTCTTTGGGTTGTATCGCTTGGCACTTCAAGCACAAATCATGAGTTTTTCAATCAATGGTCGCCGTTACCAATTGCAGGGCATTACTTCCCCTCCCCTTCCTGGTCCATCGACACATTCCCTTTTGTCCTACTCCCACCCAAATACTTTTTCTTGTGCCCCACTTATCCCAGCACCTCACCCAACAGATACTGCCACGGTGCCACTGGCACTGGCACTTCAAGCCCTGCTAGCCCAGTTCGAACTTGTGTTTGTTCCTCCCACTGGTCTTCCTCCTACTCGTCCTATAGACCACAGAATTCCTTTACTTCCCAACACCAAACATGTCAATTCTCGTCCTTACTGATACCCCCATTCTCAAAAAAATGAACTTGAAAGTCAGATCAAGGAACTGTTGGCTGCTAGGGTTATAAGGCCTAGTACTAGTCCCTTTTCTAGTCCTGTTATTTTGGTGCTCAAGAAAGAGGGCACGTGGTGTATGTGTGTGGATTACAGAGATCTCAATGCTGCCACTATCTCTATCAAGGATCGATTTCCTATCCCTTTTGTTGATGAGCTACGTGGTTCTACCTTGTTTTCCAAATTGGATTTAAGGTCTGGTTATCACCAAATCCGTATGCACCCGGATGACATTCACAAGACGGCTTTCCGTACGCATGAGGGCCACTATGAATTTTTGGTCATGCCTTTCGGTCTCTCCAATGCTCCGTCGACATTTCAGGCTTTAATGAATTCTATTTTTAAGCCTTTTCTCCGCAAGTTCGTTTTGGTTTTTTTTTATGACATTTTGGTTTTCAGCCCCAAATTTGCAAGCTCACTTACACCATCTTCAGCATGTATTTGACACATTGGAGGCCCATTCCTTACGGCTGAAGCTCTCTAAGTGTTCTTTTGCTCAGCCCAAACTTGAATACTTGGGCCATTATATCTCAGGTTCTGGTGTAGAGGTGGATCCCCACAATATTCAGGCTGTTGCCAACTGGGCCAAACCAACAACTGTTAAAGGACTTCGCGGGTTCTTGGGTCTTGCAGGCTATTACCGCAAATTCGTTCCACATTTTGGGTCGATTGCCAAGCCTTTAACAGCTATGCTTAAGCTTGATGGCTTTCGGTGAACTCCTGAGGCTGAATCTGCCTTCCAGCATCTCAAGATTGCCCTATCTACAACCCCGGTGCTCTGTCTTCCGGATTTCTCACAGCCTTTCACAATCGAGGCTGATGCTTCTCAGTCTGGGATTGGAGATGTACTTCAACAGAAGGGTCACCCCATTGCTTTCTTAAGCAAACCCTTATCCGGTCGTAATTTACACCTCTCAGTGTATGACAAAGAACTGCTTGCAATCGTCTATGACGTCCAACATTGGCGACCTTACTTGTTGGGCCATCAATTTCACATCAAAACTGATCATCAGACGATCGAACACTTCCTTGATTAGCGCATTCACACTCCCACCCAACACAAATGGCTTACTAAGCTCCTTGGCTATGATTTCACGGTCACCTACCGCGCTGGGTCGTTGAATACGGTCCCCGATGCGCTATCTAGGAAACAGGACCTCATGCTTTTGATGGGCCTCTCTGCTCCAGTTTTTGATTGCATTCAAGACATTAAGGATTCCTACTCACAGGATCCTCAGGCTACATACATCATTGCTCGCCTCTAGGCTTCCTCTGACTAGCCAAAACACTTCACTTTTGCTTCTGACACCTTGTACTACAAGGGCCGCATCTTTTTGCCTATGAGTTCTGGTTTTCGTTCTACTATTTTTCAAGACCTTCATGCTTCTAAAGAGGGTGGTCATTCTGGTTATCTGCGTACGTACAAGAGAGTCTCTCGGAGTTTTTTATGGCCGGGGCTACGCAAAGAACTCAAAGCATTCGTGGCTGCGTGTGATGAATGTCAGCGTCAATCCTATGAAACTTTGAGCCCCCCAGGTTTATTACAGCCTCTACCTGTACCAGAGGGTGTTTGGCTTGATATTTCCATTGACTTTGTGGAGGGTCTTCCTCACTCCTCTGGAAAGAATGCTTTGTTTGTGGAAGTTGACAGATTCACCAAATCTGCTCATTTTGTGGCAATCTCTCACCCGTACACAGCTGCCAAAATTGCATAAATTTTTGTTTGAGAAATCTTTCCTCTCCATGGTATGCCCCGCAGCATCATTAGTGATCGCGATCCAATCTTTGTCAGCAACTTTTGGGAGGCCTTGTTCAGTCTACAGGGTACCAAACTTTGTCGTTCATCCGCCTACCATCCTCAAACGGATGGTCAAACAGAGGTCCTCAATCGGATTCTTGAACACTATCTTCGGTGTTTTGTTTCCGACAAGCCTTCTTCCTGGGTCTCCTTGCTGCCTTGGGCTGAGTGGGGGTACAACACCACGTTTCAATCTGCCATTAAGATGGCACTGTACCAAGCTATGTATGGTATTGCCCCGTCAACCATTGCGTCCTATATGCCCGGTTCAACCAATGTCCAAGCAGTAGACTTTGCCCTACAAGACCGTGATTCCCTCCTTGGCATGCTGAAGTCTAATTTGTCTATTGCTCATAACAGGATGAAGCAACATGCTGATAAGAAACGAATAGAGTGTGAATATGAGGTGGGTGATTGGGTATTTCTCAAGTTGCAGCCTTATCGTCAAGCCACGGTGGTCAACCGATCCACTACCAAACTTTCTCCTAGGTTCTATGGCCCTTATCAAATCCTAGGGCATGTTGGTCCGGTGGCCTATCAACTCCAGTTGCCCCAGCAAGCCTGTATTCATCCTGTGTTCCACATCTCTCAGCTTAAGAGGCGCATTGGTGATCTGTTCCCTCGCTCTACTGCTCTACCCCCAATATCCACTACCGGTCAGGTGCGTTGGTTTCCAGAGACAATTTTACAGCGTGGTGTGTTTAAACTTCGCAACCGTCCTATTACCAAGTGGTTGATCAAATGGGTTGGTCTCCCCGTTGAGGATGCTACTTGGGAGGTCGCTCATGATTTCTAGCTTCGTTTTCCTGACTTTCAAGCCTGAGGTATGGCTTGTTCTCTATGGGGGTGGGAGTTGATAAGCCCAACTATTCACCCGTATCATCCGCAGGCCCACTACGCTTATGGGACCAGTCACTATATTGGTTATGTATTGCTTCCCTAGAATACTCCAGGCTATTTTACTTGTTATTTCAGATTATACGTGTACGCTGTAGGTGAGAGAATCCTCTCCTTGAGTTGTATTAGTCTCTGCGTTGAGCAGAGTCATGCGCTATGAATAAATATAATAGAATTCTCCCGTTTCTCTCTTCTCTCTCCCTATCCCTATCCCTAAACCTTTACCTTTGATCCTACCAATGGGTGATGTCAAGCAGACTGAGGCTGTTCTTCCTGTTGCATCTGCAAAGAAGCCGGTCCAACCCAAAGAATCTGCTTAGTCCATGGCCAAGGAGGTGCCAAAAAAAGAAGCCAAATTTCTAGTTTAATGAACACCTGCAGGGGGCACAAATTCAGCTAAGAGGAGTCCATGAAGAATGTCAAACAGTTGACTTAGTCCATGTTCATTAATTTGTATATCTCTTTAGTGAGTATGACTGAGAAATTTGACTGTGACTGAGGTTATTTATATATATATATATTGAGTGAACTTTGTATTTTGGGTTAATACTGTACTGAATTTAAATTCCCATTAGATAAAGAATAAAATAAGGAGGCGTTTAGAGGAATAAGTGCGTTCTATTAGGGGCTCCCATTCCTCTTGATTGCTTTCTTTGTTGGGAGCAATATTCTTAAAGTCCCCGTCTAGGCACTAGGCTCCCCCATGCCGTTCCCATTTTGGGAAATTCTCCTAAGTGTCTTCCGTACCACTTAAGTAGCCGATTATAGGTTAGAAATGGTGGATCCTTTGGCGGAAATATTTTATTTTATTATTGTTTTCTATTTCTATATTTATGGTAAATTATAATTTATAGGTATGAATTTCATTCAAACTCTCAATATCTTCATTTCATTTTTTCGTTTTGTATATTTATCTTTATGTTTATGATTCTAAAATTTTCATTTTGTACATGTATGTTTCCTAATACAATTATTTTAGTCTTTGAAAATATTAATTATAATATTAATTATTCTACAATTATTTGAAGTACTTATTATATTTTTAACTTTTTAATATTTTTGAGCAAAAATGAAAATCACTTAGGTTCTCGCCTCGACCCTGCCTAGGCATTTAGGCGCTAGGCCCCATTTAGCTGCCCAACTACCGCTTAGCGAGTTTTAAAACATTGGTTGGGAGAGGGGCCCCCAATATCAGGAGATGATGAAACTTATTCACTTGACTTTTCTGTTTGGTTTTATTATGAAATCAACAATTAACCAAAAAAAAAGCACCTTAAATCCTAAATAAGAAAGAATAAATTGCCAAAATAATTTCAGGCTTTTCCATTACCTTATCATGGAAAGCAGAAATTGGGGACAATCGAAATCCATGAGTTATAGATAATTTGGAGATCTGCATCAAAAACGCGGTCAATCTTTTCCATCTCATAATAACAGGGAACAAATCTAACTAAAAAAATAGTTATGGATTCATCATGTCTAGCTTGAAATTATATACTATGGCTAACTAGAAATTTTATAGATTATGTCAAAAGAATTTTCCATTCTCTAGAAATTTGAGGAACGCTAGCTTGAAATTTTATAGATTATGTCAATTGAGTTTGTACGGATGTGCTTGAGATTATTTTGATAACCAACATAATAGATACTGTATCTTGAGTTATGGCCTTCCTTCCATTCAAAGTCATCTGCTACAGTGAAGTGGAAATATCCTTTGATACTTCACCATTCTTGAAAAATCATATGACAGTCACAATTAAGTAAATATATAACAAATGTATACTTTTAAACTTGATCACTGATTTGCATTAGTAATTGGATTTATTCATACTTTTTAATTTATTAATTGTAATAAATAATAATTGAATTTACGAATATATTCATACTATATCAACAAGTTAACGATTTTGTAACAGAGATAACGGAATATAACAAAGTGAAATAGAAAATATAAATACATATAATACGTAAAGTGAAATATAATAAAACACAGAAGTCGGAGTAGGACATAATTTTTATAAAATTATCTTATACGAATCATTAAATTTAACTTTAATTTATAACATAATCTTTATAAAATTTTATATATTTTTGTACTATCTATTTATAATTTCAAGTTTTACTTTTATAAAGAAATAAAGATAATTTTTTAAGGAAAAAAGAATATGCTTTTAGCGCACAGTGGCTTGATTTCCTAACCGATAATAAAGCCTTCTGTAATAATCCCTGAAAGAATAAAGAACAGCTGTAAAGATTTTGAATTTTGAATTTTGCA
This sequence comes from Oemleria cerasiformis, assembly GCA_037349345.1. NCBI lineage: Eukaryota > Viridiplantae > Streptophyta > Magnoliopsida > Rosales > Rosaceae > Oemleria > Oemleria cerasiformis. The sequence continues at coordinate 5,016,016 of JAZGTL010000012.1, read as the reverse complement.
ACAATCTTATTGGGCAACGTCCATTAACTGACAATTTTAAGGTTTAGACGCAAACCCATTCATTCTCTCTCCCCACTTCTCAATCTTATTGGGCAACGGCCATTAACTGACACTAGACGCAAACCCTTTCATTCTCTCTCCCCACTTCTCAGTTGATTCTCAGTGCTACTTCTCCCAATAATGATAAAGGGCAGAAAGCTTTTTCTCTTTTTCTCATTCACAGTACTAACTGCAATTGCTCGCTACTCTCGCTCTCTCTCGCTTTCTGAACTGTGAAGTGAAACCCTCTCTGCTCTCTCGCCCTCTCACTCTCTCTTGCCCTCTCGCCCTCTCACTCATTTCGCCCTCTCGCTCTCCCGCGCTCTCCCGCGTTCTCCCGCTCTCTCTGTTCAATTTGGGTTTAAAGTTTTGAAACCCTCTGTCGGTGTGAAGTGAAACCCTCTCTTTGTTCTCTGTCATTCAGGAGACCCAATTGATTTCACAATGGAGGTGGATACGCTTCATGGCTCTGATTCAAATTCCTTGAATCTTCTGTCCCATGTTGCAATTCTGGTACAACATTCGGAGTCGGAGGCCATATTCATGAGGAGCAGCACAACCGCCGAAAACCCACTTGCTCGTGGCCATGGCTCTGAAGCTCACAAGAAGCCGAAGAAGAAATTTGGGTCTTTATCTTCGGATTTAGACATATTGGCAGCAGCTTCAAGAACCCAACAATTGAGGGACCGATTGGAGAAAGTAGGGTTTTTGGATGAAAAGGCTGTAATTTGGGGCTTCATTGGTTTTTGTGCTCAAAAGGGTTTTAAATTCCCAGTTGGTGAGATACCAAGAAAGAGGAGGTCTTGTCTCAGTCTCACTAGGGGTTTCAAATTCCCTCCGAGTCAAATACCTAGAAAGAAAAGGTCTAAACTATCCCTGTTGCCATCTTCTTCTCATCATCATCATGATTCTGCGGTGCCATCGCCGTCGATAAATATGAAGCGGAAGAGGCATTCGGTGTTTTTGGACAATGCTGAAACTGAAGGGATTCAAGTGCCCAAGCCCCTGGCCCTGCACAAGAAGCTCAAGAGGGTTCATGGTTTGAATTCACCATCACATGTACCAGCAACCCTGCCTCAAGATATAAAAACCAGAGTTGGTGCCATTGGTGGAAAAGACCTGAAATTGGTGATCGAAAAGCAGCTTTTTGATACGGATGTGGCCGAAAATAACCACAGGTTTTCCATTCCAAGGAACCAGGTTAGAACCATTTTTCTTAACCGAGAGGATGAGACTGAATTGGAGCAACGCTTTGGTCATAATCAGAATCGGCTTATTGGGTTATCAGTTTTGGTGTTGGGCCCATCTCTTGAGGAGTATACTTTACGTCTCAAGAAATGGAGCATGGGAAAAACTGCTGTGTACAACTTGGTTTCCGGTTGGAGGAAAGTTTCAGAAGCAAACAAACTCAAGGCCGGTGAGATCTTACAGTTGTGGTCCTTCCGGTATGACTTGAACAAGCTTGGCTTTGCTCTTGTCAAGGTTGAACGGTAAATTTTATTACATGCATAGATGTTTTTAGGAAATTGTCATTCTGAATTTTCTATGCAGGTACTTTTCTACCCAGGTATTTATTTTCTACCTTATCACTCATGAGCCTGAAGTAAGTATTTCTTATGCTCTATCTACCACTACTTTTCTTCTTTTTCTGAGACACAGTTATAGCTGGTAGGGAATATGACTCATTCCTTTCAATGTTTGATTTTTGTTATGATAATTATTTTCATGTTTTGATGATCTATTAAGTATTTCACACATCACATGCTTAGTTGTTCGTTCATCGTATGATAATTCTTTTCAGCATTATCAAATTTTTACTTTATGCCAACAGAAACTTTTTTATTTTAGGAGTGCAAAAGTGTTGGTAAGTTCTGGATGCCAACATTATTAATGCTGAATTTGTCTTTTTTTTTTTAACTTCATGTACTGGTTCTTCTGCCATTTTACCTAGTGAAAGGAGAGTCAAACGTTTCTCACATCTGCTCAAGATATTATCTTGCTTTAGAATTGCTATTTCCTTGTATTGATACATGGTCTACAGGTTTTCTGATGGCTGAATTGCTTCTTGGGCAGGGTCAGTTGTTACTCAAATATGTGAATACTAACCATCTTCTTACCTTTTTCCTCAAGTTTATTTAATATTGTTAAGCCAACTTTTCTTTCAGCGCTTGTTTCCTGGAGAAAGTGCTAGTTGAGATGATTAAGGTGAGGTTATTTATCTATTTATATGTCCATTTCCATTTTCTTTTTCTTTAAAACACTTTGAGTTTTGGGTTATAGATGTGAATCAAAAGCATCATAGTTTAGTTTATGAGTTGCTTTTGTCTCTTTTTGGGTAGTGGTCACCCAAGGTTTAAGATTAGTACATTACTTTCGTTCTGCCCCTTTACTATCATACCTTACTCCTTAGAATTTCTGTGTTCCTTGTTTGTTCTTTTTTTTCATTCCTTTTGTGTGTCAGGTAGAAATATAAAACTGGGTGGATACAATTCCTTTTGTGTTTTCCATTCCTTTTGTTAAAGAGCAATGCCCACAACAAAATATCCTTCATGCAGATCATCATTCCTATCCTTCATGCAGATAATCGTTCAAATCTTTTAATATGCTTTCAGATTTTCAAACTTATGCCTTCTTACAAACTGTTTGTTTTAAATTTGTGGCATGTTTCGGGAACTCAAACCAGGGAGTGAAGTGCATGAATCCAAACTGTACTGATTTTAAATTCCCACAGTTAAACCCTCATCAATGGCACAAGGTGCGTCTTTGCTTACTCGTATACTATCATTTCAAGGTGTGTCTTTGATTACAAATCGAGCCAAGTTTAGTTAATAAACATACCCTAACTGTACTGTTACACTGAATTGTGTACATTATCATCATCGAACTTACATCATGCAAATTTTCCTCTTGTTGCTTATTCAGAAACTAGCCATTATGGGATTTAACTTTAGTCTAAGATGGCGGGTTGGTGTGTGAAGAGTAGGCTTTAACTAGTTAAACGTAGGTTTGTTGAGCTTGAGTTTCTTTTGCTTCTTCGGTTGAGTTAGGGATGGGTTGTACTGTGTGATAATGACAAAAAAGAAGTTTTAAGTTGATGATGACCTATCATGTGAGAATTAGTCTACCTGGAGCTGATTGGTTAGTGAAGATTCCATCACTTAACTACTGGTAATTTGTACACCAGGGTTTGATGTGTCTGAGTTCCCTGTTTTCTTAGGTCAAGTTAGGGATGGCTTGTCATCGTGTGTTGTATTTTGTCATGTATCTAACAAGACAAAATCTGGTCAAATTATCCTTGGCACCCTCTGTATTCCAAATGATAATGTAAGCACAACCTTTGGTCCAAGAATTGTATAAACTTTTTCTTGGTTGGTTGTATGAACACTTGGTATGTAACCTTATCGAGTTGGATGTGCTTCAGTGATTAGTGCACAGTCTGTTAGGGATCAAGATGAAATGATATGAGCTGAGTTCTCACATTTAAAATGCCTGATTACTAGTGTTATGCATTTGGTTTGTAATTTGCCCTTTGCTCTCAAATGAATTTCACTTAGAATGATATTCTTGACATGTTACAGGTATTCCAAAAAGGCTTACCTCAAGCAGTAGATCTTGTTGATAGGTTTTTCGAGTATTCCCCCAATCTGCCATGTAAGTATGACTTTCATTGTTTTGTTTTCCTGTATTGGATATTATCATTCAGTGCTATTTGCTTTTCTGCTTTTTTTTTTGGCAGTTGGAAGATTGCATTTACCTTTCTTTTATAAATTAAGAGACCCAAATACTCGTCTTCCTAATGGTCGGCCTCTTCCTACCCTATTCAACTTTAAGCCCAAGGGTCAGTTTGATGAATTTTTATTACGATAAACATATAATACCGTATCAGTTTTACAGAAATCCCTATCGAGATTGCTGAGTTTGGCTTTGTGGTGATTAGGATAATATAAGTATATGGATACATGGCCTGAATTGTTTGATTTTGTCATAGTGTATTGAACTAAGCATCAAGACAAGATTTATATGGATACATACGCTGAATTATGTGAATTCAAGATTCCTTATGGGAGAAATTTTTCTCGTCTGATTTTGCATTCAGGTCCTCTCTCTAATTGAAGTGTTTCTCTACATCTACGTGAAGTAGTAGTTTATATTCACAAATTTTTAGGATATAATAGAAGTTCGGTTTTGTTTCCTTTTAAGTTTTTACACCATTTTGCTCCATGTATGTTATTCGATATTATCTAAGAAAATGACAAAACTCGGAGGATGGGTTATGTCATGTTATTCGAATATGTTATCCCGTATGTTATTCTAATCAAGCATGCAGTTACGTCTTGTGAGTTCATTTTTGTAATTTACTTTTGAGTTTTCATTATAACATTTGGTTATGCCTTGTATAAGCTCCTATGTGTTTCAAGCACACACGGCTGTTTGTAGTTTATCTCTTGTATCAATTAAGAGGTAAGCTGTCAGGCCTTAATTAGTATACAATCCAACATTTGAGTCAAAAGATGATCCGAAGTCAGTATGTGGCATATCTTGTGATTTGTTGGTTATATTTAATGTCACCGACATTTTGTTCTGTTGCCTTTATGAAAGATGAGTAAATGATAGAGCCTGGATTTGTTCTGTGTTATTGATATATGTTTCTAGTCATTAGCTTATGTGTTTTTCCTGTTTTGTTTCTCCTAAAGTTTTTATTGCTGAGTTTGGCTTCTTGGTGATTAGGATAATATAAATTCTTTAAGCTAAGGTGGATAAAATGTCTTGATTGTGTCATAATGTATTGAACTAGGCATCAAGAAAAGGTTTATATTGGGTGCACCAATATACATGCCCTGAGATTCTGTGAATTCAAAATTACTTATGGGATCGAATAGTTGTGCTCTTTTGATTTTGCATTCAGACCCTCTCTCTAATTCAACTCTATTACTACATGTATGTGAAGTAGTAATTTATAATTTATAAACGTTTAGGATTGACTTGAAGGTGGGTTTCTGTTTCCTTTTTTGTTTAGGTCCTCTCTCTAGTGCAATCATATGCTCCATGTATGCTATTCTATATAATATAAGTAAATGACACCACTCGCGGGATGGGAGAATCACATATGTGATTATGCCCTGTAGTTCATATGTGTAATTTACTTCTGAGATTTCATTATAATATTTGGTTCAGTCTTCTATTGGCTCCTATGTGTATCAAGTACACGCTGTTGTTTATAGTTTCTGAGGTTAGCTGTCGGGCTTAAAAATATTTTTCTTTTTCCTGAGTATACAATCCAAAATTTGAGTAAAAAGAGGATCCAAATCAATATGTGGCATATCCTGTGATTTGTTGGTTATCTTAAAGTATGATGCATATATTATTAATGTCACCAACACTTGATTCAGTTGCCTTTATGAAATATGAGTAAATGATAGCAGCTGGTTTTATTTTGTGTTAATTGATATGTTTCCAGTCATTAGCTTATTTGTTTTTCCTGTTTTCTTTTCTCTTTTTGACTTTTTTTTTTCCGGCTCACTGAATTGTATACTTCGTATCTTTTCTTTGTAACAGAGGGATCAAATTTGGTTTGATACGATGGTATGAGTCTGTAATTTTGTCCACTGATGTGCTTACTTTACTTGCTAGTTTTTTCTCTGTGTAATACTAGTAGCATTTGAGTTCAGTGACAACTATTTTTAGTGGGCTGTTGTTAATGGTACTAACCATATATGTTGGAATCAATTTGGTTGGTTCAATACTTCATATTGGGAGATTAGGTTTGTTAATGCTTTGTGAAAAGAAAAGACAATAATGCAGGTGAAGCAAGGTTTGACAAATTGATAAAAAGGTAGCCGCATGACCCTATCATATATCTTATGCAATTCAAATTTTCAGGTTTCTACAACAGTTTTCTAAAGTGAAGTTTTTGTTACGTACTAATGTTTGTTAATTTCTTGTAGGCGGGAAGCATTGGAGGCAAAGGGCATATAGAGTGAGGTGAAGTTGTGAAAATAAGGAAGGTTCCTCTTTTGAACCCGGCTGATTGATCCAAGGTTTGGTGGAAAAACTTAACGGTAACACTATATTCATATTCATTAATTTGTATTTATAAATAATGGTCAATACACAAGAGTGATTTCTTGTTATTTAAATCTTTATCAGATATGTGTTTCCAATTAATGTCAGATTTGCTGTCTGTAAATTTGGGGAACTTAGCCTTCTGTTCTAACTTTGTGCATAACTTTGGGGAACTTTGCCGAGTCCTAAGATTAGTACGTAACTTCCATTCTGCTGTTTTACTATCATAACTTACTCCTTAGAATTTCAGCATTCCTTGTTTGTTCTAATTTTTCATTCCTTTTCTGGGTTAGGTAGAAATATAAAACAGGGTGGAATTGTATGAGTATCATCAGTTCTCTAGTGTTTTAGAAGAAATGCCCACAACAAAACATCCTTTCCTTCGTGTATATCATCGTTCCTTTCTTTTACTATGCTTTCAAATTTTCAATATTATGCCTTTGTACATACTGTGTATTTTATTTTTTGTGCAAGTTTCGGGAAATTCAACTGGGGATTAAAGTGCATGAATCCAAACTGTAAAGAATTTAAATTCCCACAGTTAAAGCCTCATCAATGGCACAAGGTGCGTCCTTGCTTACTCGTATACTTTCCCTTCCTTTATGCTCCTGAGTTTCAAAAGTTCACATGTGTTTCTCTTAATTTGAAATTTGATTTTACAAATCAATTCATGATTTAGTCAATAAACATACCTGAACTGTACTATTACACTGAATTGTGTACATTATCATCATCAAATACGAACCTTTTACAAATACTCGCATGTTTAATTATTAAACCTAGAATGCAGTATTACACTGAATTGTGTACATTATCATCATCAAACTTACAGCACGAAAATTTCTCCTCTGGTTTCTGATTCAAAAAATAGCCATTATGGGATATAACTATAGTCTTGCGGCTTGGTGAATGAAGATTTTCAGGCTTGAAGTTGTTAAACATGGGGTTGTTGAGTTTGAGTTTCTTTTATCTTCTTTGGTTGAGTTAGGGATGGGCTGCACTGTGTGATAATGTCAAAAAAGAAGTTGGCTAGTTTTAAGGTGATGATGACCAATCATGTGAGTATTAGTCTACACCGAGTTGATTGCTGAGTGAAGACTCCGTGACTTATGTAATTGTAATTTTTAAATAGGGCTTTATGAGTTTGAGTTTGAGTTTCCCTGTCTGCTTAGGTCAAGTTAGGGATGGCTTGTTACCATGTGTTGCGTTTCTCAGTGATTAGCGCACTTGGCTGTTAGGGATCAAGATGAGAAACTTGTTAAGGTATAGTTGGGTGGCAATTAGAGGCATTACGATATGAATAGAAATGAGCTAACTTCTCCCAATTTAAATGACCGGGCTAGCAAAAGTACTCTAAATATGTATATGATAGGGCAACCAAACATACATGATTACTGGTTTTGTGCATTTGGTTTGTAATTAGCCTTTGCTCTCAAAAGAATTTCACTTAGAATGATATTCTTGTCATGTTACAGGTATTTCAAAAGTGGTTACCTCTGGAAGTAGTAGATCTTGTTGGTACGTGTTTCGGGAGCATTCCCCCCAATCTGCCATTTATGGCTGTAAGTATGACTTTCATTGTTTTGGTTGCCTTTACTGGATATTATTGTTCAGCGCTATTTAACTTTTCAGCATTTTTTTTCCTGCAGTTGAAAGCTTGCACTTACCCTTTCTTTGATGATTTAACAGACACAAATACTATCCTTCCTAATGGTTGCCCTCTTCCTTCTCTATTCAACTTTAAAATTTTAATTTTGATGTGATTTGATTATATATTTCAGTATTATCAAGTTCCCACTTAAATTTTGTCACAGGAATACCCTCATACGGAGTAAACCGAGAAGGTTAGTTTTGAACCATATGATTAATGACACTAATTTGCCACCAATCAATTTTCTTATGTAAACTTTAAATATTAGTCCTATGGTTATGTCTTGTGAGTTAACGTGAGTAATTTACTTCTGATTTGTCATTATAACATTTGGTGTTATAAGCCAAAAATTGAGTAAAACGTGGATGCAAAATTAAAAATGTGGCATGTCTTGTGATCTGTTAGCTTTATGGTAAAGCATGATGCATCTATATATATATATTCACCAAATTCTGTTGCCTATATGGAAGATGAGTAAATGATGGAACCTGGTTTTATCTTATGTTAATGACACTTGTTTCCAGTCATTACCTTGTGTGTTTTTCCTGTTTTCTTTCTCCTAAAGTTTTTATGCAGATACACTTTTTCTACTGCATATATATGTTGAAGGTGCGTTTTCTGAACCTCTCTTTCCTCTTTGTTATTCTGGCTTATGGAATTGTATACTTTTTTTTTCTTTTCTTGAAGGTGCTGACTTACCAAACCTTTTCTCTGTGTTTAATACTTGTAGCATTTGAGTCTGCTTTAGATTGCTTCAAATTATTTTGCTCTTCATTGGCAACTATTTTTAGTGGGCTGTTCTTAATTTACCAACATAACTATGTTGGAATGAGTTTGGTTGGTTCATTATTGGGAGTGGGAGATGATCTTTATTAATGCTTTGTCGAAAGAAAGACAGTAATGCAGGGAGGGGAAGCAAGGTTTAACAAATTGCATAATAATGGTAGCAACATGACTCTATCATATATCTTATGCAATACAAATTTTGGAGTTTTTACAACTGTTTTTCTTAAGTGAAGTTTTTGTTGCTAATGTTTGTTAATTTCTTGTAGGCAAAGAGCATATTTCTTGAAGAGAAGCTGTGGAAATTAAGGAAGGTTTTGATCCAAGGTTTGGTGGAAAAAACTGTAATCAAGATGAGGAAAGACAATTCTGAATGTCAAAGTTGATTGAAGGACAGTAGTGCCATATATGTGTATATATATATATATATATATATATTCATTTGTATTTGTAAATAATGTTCCATACACAAGAATGATATCTTGTTATGTAAATCCTTATCAGATATGTGTGTTTCCAATTAATGTTAGATATTCTGTCTTTAAATTTGGGAAATTTTGCCTTTATTCTAAGCATAAGCGTATGTTTGAAAGGGAAATTTAAAGTACTGAAAGGGAAATTTAAAGTACGGAAGGGATTGAAAGTAACATGTATCAAGTAGTTAATTACAAATTCCTTCGGTATCAGGTGTGCAAGGTGTATCATTAGTTGCTTTCTTATGCTCTAAGGAAAATTAATAAACATGAAAATCGGAAATAACTTATCAAGTAGTTATGCTTATACCTTATTGATGAGTTAATTAATTAGCAGACAACTAAGAATTGCATGGCAACAGAAACAGTTTAACAAGAGTAAATGTATCTCTAATCATCAACAGAAAGCGAAGCATATAAATAGGCAAGATTTCTTGTTTTTAACCTCGATATGATTCCGACGATTATTTTCAACGAAAGCAAGGAATTAAAATATCTAAAATATCTAAAATATCTAAAATATCTAAAGAAATATATATATATATTCAATAGTTATTCAATTGTTGTTATGATTTTAGTTCTCGTAATTGTACAAGTGACGTTCACTTCAAATTTTTATATTTACGGAGGATGAAAGGGAATTAAATAATTGTCAAAAGCTTCAAACCATATTATCATCCAAAATTTTAAACATTTTTATGACATATTGGATTATGTGGTAATAATATTTTAAATTTATAAAAATATTTTAAATAATTAAAATATTTATTATTTATAAAAATAGGGAATATTACAGAAACAAGTGAGTTATTAAAATAACATTTTAGTTGTTTTAATTAAAATTTAACGAAAATAAGAAATTATTGTTGGAGATGAAAATAATAGAAATTATTTGTAGTTCCCGAGACAGAAAAAATCACCGCCCACGGCTTCCCTCAGAACAAACTACAAACTGAAAATGAGAAGCATCCTAAATCGTCCACGTCACCACCACCAACATTAACATATGTATAATCGGACGAATTAAAGCCCACGGCTTCCCTCAGAACAAACTACAAACTGAAAATGAGAAGCATCCTAAATCGTCCACGTCACCACCACCAACATTAACATATGTATAATCGGACGAATTAAAAGTAGACACCAAATCTACTCCGTCCCTTGCAAGTCTGAAACTCTCTCTCTCTCAGCTCCCTTGTCTGAAAAAGAGAAATAATCACCGCCCACGGCTTCCCTCAGAACAAACTACAAACTGAAAATGAGAAGCATCCTAAATCGTCCACGTCACCACCACCAACATTAACAAATGTATAATCGGACGAATTAAAAGTAGACACCAAATCTACTCCGTCCCTTGCAAGTCTGAAACTCTCTCTCTCTCAGCTCCCTTGTCTGAGAAAGAGAACTGAAGAAATGCTCCAAGGAAATGAAGACTCGTCGAAGCCCAAAAAGTTTGAGAGCCCACCGCAGCTCAAAAAATCACGGACCTTCTTAACCACCACAGCCGACGACGCGGCCCCTACAACCCCAATGTTCCCGGGGCCACTCTTCCCCGCCGTCCGACGCGTCTCCACCAACCTCACTCCCTCCCGTCAGTGGCCGCCGCCCGATCGCCGCGAATCTTTCACCTCCAATGCTCCCGCCGACAACCGAGACTTCGCCGACCGCGACTGGGTCTTCCCTTCCTTTGTGCTCCCGCAAAACACTTCCAAACGCGGCAAGAAGCTTCCTTCCTCCTCTGATTCGCGCGCCACGCTTGCTAAGCTAGCCGACTCATCGCACCAGATCGCCTCCCAGCCTCAGCCCCCGCCTGCTGCCTCGGTCCCCAAGCCGGACGCAGAGAGGAAGAAATTGAAGGTGCTGCCGAGTAGTGCCCCTTCTACGAGTGAGTCGACTAGGTCGAGTTCGAGGAGCACTGGTGAACTTAAACGTACCTTGTTACTAGTTGCGGTAAGCCAATTCATTTCAAAAAATTTACTTAATTTTCTGATTTCTGTTGAAACAAAAGTAGGCTTCACAAATTCTAAATACATTTTATTCAGCTTTAAAGATTTTTTCCCCAAAATTTTAGGAAATGAAATGATGAAACAGATATACCAATTACATCTTGTAGACATCTTGACAAAAAGGAAAAAAATAAAAATGAAAAATGAGATTTTATAGATTAAAATTTAGTAGCTTCGAGATCGAGATTGAGATTGAGATTGAGATTTCCATGTCCTCTCCCATTTTCGATCAATGCAAAAACCAAAGTTAAATGATTTCTCCAATGCATGGAGAATCCTTAGATTTTTGGGGCAAGAGCCTAAAAAAGGCTATCCATATCCACAGCTTGTACACTAAATATTTGTTCAACTTTCCATATATAGAAGTTTTTTAATTATTTCAATTTCAATGAGCTACTAGAAATAAAATTATGATAATATGAGAGAGAATAGATACATAAGGTAATTTAAACCACAATCTTAAATCATTTAAAATTGTTTTTATGTCTGTATATTCTCTATGGTGGCAACATAAAAAAAGTGAATATTCTCTACTATCTCTCCTCTCCCTACACTCGGCTTTCGAGCCACAGTTCATGTGATTTCCATTGGCTGAACCTGTCAGACTGTTATTGGCTTGGATGATCACCCATACTGCCATGAATAGTCTCCCTAAACTCATTTGTGTGGTTCACATGATTCCATGGAGCCTATTAGGTACATGTTCCCCTGGACCTAATGGTGCTGCTGGTGAGACATTACATCTTACCACAGAGATGGCTTTAGGCCTTTGAGATTTTGGCTCCCTGATAATACCGGGTTTCAAGAAACAGGAACTTTGCAGGAATGGGAACTTTTCCGGTTGAAATGGCTTAATTTGCCTTCTCACTGTTTGTGGTGTCAATATATAGCTTTTTCCCCTGAATAATTTTCCAGAACAATAGTAACTCATCTATGTGGCAAAAGTCACATCACATGTCTGGGCGCTTGCTGCGGTTGTATGGTTGGTTTCATCTGCTGTAGAAAACAGCAGTTTCTCTGTTGAAACTTGAAAGTAATGAAAATGAAAAACACTAGGTTTGTCTCTGTGGAGATGGGATAGGCGTCTACATCATATATTACGATTTACCACCATTGCCATACTTTTGAGTTGTTTCGATGTTCACAATTATCTTAAATTTCTTGCTTTTGAAGAAGTTAATAGAAAATGAAGTTAATTTACCAGCGTCTCCTTTGCCTTTGTTTTGAAAGAGCTTTATTAACAAGATAGAGGTTTCTAGTGGTGTACTTTTGAATTTTTGAAATCGTGATTTTGATCATTGTGCATTAACTTCTTCGCAGCTCAGTTTCACTTGTATGTTATCCATGGCTTATGCAGTTTATCTGCGGCAGAGAGTTGCAGAACTTGAGGTATGTTCCATGGCTCCAACCACTTTTAAGTATAGCTTTTTATTCTTTGTTTGGCATTCTCTATTGTAGCATACCTTATATTAATTGATTATGCTGCTTTCAGGAAGGGTGTGGTGGTAAAAATATTGGTTCAACTAGCATTATTAAAGCTTTTCTGGGCGAGAAGATTCCGTCATTTGTTCATTTCAGTGCTGAAAGAAGAACTATTGTTTTGTATACTGTGGTCTTTACGCTCATTATACCGTTTGTATTGTACAAACATCTAGATCATCTTTCCCAAATAAGGAATCTCTCAAAAAGGTTGAAGAATAACAAAGAGGAGGTTCCCGTGAAAAAGAGGATTGCATATATGGTGGATGTTTGTTTCTCTGTCTATCCGTATGCGAAACTTCTTGCACTTCTCATTGCAACGATATTGCTTATCGTGTTTGGTGGATTGGCGTTGTATGCAGTCAACAAAAATAGCTTTGCTGAAGCTCTTTGGCTCTCATGGACTTTTGTTGCTGATTCTGGAAACCATGCTGATACAGAAGGCATTGGGCCAAGGATAGTTTCTGTCTCTATTAGTTCAGGAGGCATGCTAATATTTGCAACGATGCTTGGGCTTGTTTCTGATGCTATATCAGAGAAGGTTGATTCACTGCGGAAAGGGAAGAGTGAAGTCATTGAAATGAACCACATCCTCATTCTTGGATGGAGTGACAAACTGGTAGAGTCTCTAGCATCTTTAAATTGGATACACCTTTGATCATGGGCTATATTCAAGTGATATCTCAATCTTGCTTGTCCTTTAACCTATTGTGTTTCTCGGGGGTTTTGGATTCTGGATGTGATTTAAAAGTTTATGGGAGGTCATTCGAATTAAATGTTTTCAAAATTGTATTTGTTTGGCATTTACAACATGATACAAAAACATGACTAGAATTGGTAGTCTTAAAGTGATATGAACTTTATGTTTTACACAGACCAACGAGAAAAACGGAACTTAGCTGTTTGCATGACTATAAGTGTTAGTTGCTAATGATATATCCATATTGCTTCTTTAATATGGTCTTAGGTTTGTTCGTTTGGCAGTTAGTACTGCTGGGTAATTATGGTTGTTACCAGCGACCCATGTATTTGTTTGAATTGGTTTAACAGAAGGCTTAATTGTAAGCTCTATGTTGCTTGCAATTGAAAGTGAAACTTGAACGCGGAACCTCTCTTTCCTTATTTTTTAATGAAATTAGGCGCCATTCAGTCTTATGAAAAGGGTTATCTGTGTGAGCTTTGTAGTTAAGGATTCAAACAGGAAAGAAAGGGAAATTAAAATGATTGTTTTTCCCTGCAGGGCTCACTTCTAAAGCAGCTAGCAATAGCAAACAGGAGCGTTGGTGGTGGTGTTGTTGTTGTACTTGCTGAAAGAGACAAGGAGGAAATGGAGGTGGATATAGCAAAGCTTGAATTTAACTTCATGGGGACTTCTGTCATATGCAGAAGTGGCAGTCCTCTTATACTGGCTGACCTGAAGAAGGTAAATTGGGTGTCTTTGATATTTTATCTTAAGCCCCTACTACTAATACTGATTAGTGATGTAGTTTTGTTTCGTTGGAGGTTTCAATGTTATTATCTCATTTTCTCAAGTACCGGTAGTTTTATTTGTGTTGGAACATATACTTTTCAAGGTTGCTATTGGTGCTTCATCCTCTGTTCTTATAGCCTCTCTCTCTCTCCTCTCTCTCTCTCTCTCTCTCTCTCTCTCTCTCTCTCTCTCTCTCTCTCTCTCTCTCTCTCTCTCATGATTGGTGTTCAGATTGAGTTTTATTTTTTCATATGCAGGTCTCAGTTTCAAAAGCACGTGCTATCATTGTATTGGCATCCGATGAAAACGCAGATCAGGTTATTTCTTATTTCATGTCCACTTACACTAATCGACGGTTTACATATTGCACATGAAACCTTAGTTTCATTGGTGTATTATGTTTCCAGAGTGATGCGCGGGCTTTGAGGGTTGTGCTTAGCCTTACAGGGGTGAAAGAAGGTTTGAGGGGTCACATTGTTGTAGAGATGAGTGACCTTGACAATGAACCTCTGGTGAAGCTTGTTGGAGGCGAGCTCATTGAAACAGTTGTAGCACATGATGTGATTGGGCGGTTGATGATCCAGTGTGCTCTACAGCCTGGTCTTGCACAGGTAACTCTATAGAGCTTTAATTACATTTCTTAAAACATGTGGAACTCATGAAAAGGCTAGGTCTCTCCTCCTGTAACTAAATTCGTTTTCCTGAGTTCATATAAATGTATTTTTGTTCCCTTTTAAGTATTACCTAGTCTGTGTGAGTTCCTGAGCTTCCTTAATGATTTTGATGAGAAGCTTGCATGATTTTAAAGTAAATCCTTTTATGATTATTACGCATGTATGGATATTTTAGATAAACATATTTTAGGATTCTAGTTCAAATGATACTATTTATACGGGTAAGTTAATTAGCGTTACAGTGAATTTGATGACTATGATACTAAATAGAAAGTTTATACAACATTTATACGTTTTCTTATAGCATTTATGAAATCCTATGTTTAACACCTTAGGATTATGGTTATATAAATATTGTTTTTCTATTTAGCATGTTTACAGCTATTTCTTAGAATATTTTTTCTTGGCATTATCTAGTTTTATAGATGCTGACTAGGTCTTTTGATAGTTGAAATGATTTCAATTGATTCTCAGCCCACAACTCGGGGAAAAGTAGGTTTGATTTTTTTGTAAGTAAATGATAGTTGAGTTAAACTAGTTTTAAATTAAGGAACTTTAGTGAATAAAGTAGTTTAGTTTTACGAAACTAAACATAGTTACATTACTTTGAAACAAAAGTTTGCTCAAGTTTATGTTATATAATCTGCATGTGGTCTCATCTTTTGCTATGTTAGGAAATGTTCTCAGTTATTGGAGTTTATAGTTTCTTTTGATAAGAAGCAAGACATTTTTGGAAGAGAGAAGATGAATACAAAACACGATGGACAGGGATTCATCAGAATGAAACACCTAAAGATGAAACCAAACCCTACCCCAAACTAAAGAAACCAAACCACTTAATCCTAAGATGGCAGCCCAATTCAAAGGATAAGTCAATTCGTTCACTCTCTGCTCCATCTTTCCACATCTCACAAGTGAGGAAGATGACAATGAGAAGGTCTTTACCTTCGAGCCATCACAAGTGTCGAACACTATCATGTGCAATAATCCATGGTTTCCCGAACCTTAGGACTTAAAAGGTACTTTAGCCCTCCAAATGGAAGTTGAGGGGGTGAAAGGAGAAAGAGAAGGGTTATCCATCAAATTTCTCAAGCAGGATTGACAATATATATATATATATATATATATGTATGTTACATATATACATATAATAATTCTTTGACTTACACTATTCAAACTTTTGGATTGTATGATATCATTTTTTTGCAATTCTGAAAAACCATTCATGCCTCAGATTTTACATTAAGATTATATTTGTTTCTAATCTAGTATTTTTCTTTGATTAGATATGGGAAGATATATTGGGGTTTGAGAATGCTGAGTTTTACATCAAAAGGTGGCCTCGATTGGATGGTCTTCGTTTTGAAAACGTGCTTATTTCATTTCCTGATGCAATTCCTTGTGGAATTAAGGTTGCTGCAGAAGGTGGAAAGATAATCTTAAATCCAGATGATGATTATGTTATGAAAGAAGGGGATGAAGTTCTTGTTATTGCGGAAGATGATGATACTTATTCCCCACGTCCCGTTCCTGAGGTTCCACTCTTTTCTTTATGTAGTAACAATATGTTGTGGATTGGAAAGTTGAAATCTACGTAGCCAGCTACACTTTTGATACTATATTGATATTGATATTTAAGAGTGAAGTATGGATGCCTAGTAGTTACTATTATGCCTGAAATTTTGTTGCGTCCTTTGTGCAGCTATGTGCAGGCTTTTGTCCAAAGACAGTTGAACCTCCCAAATACCCCGAGAAGATATTGTTTTGTGGATGGCGTCGTGACATAGACGATATGATTATGGTAACTCAGTTAATATTGTCTCATAAACATTGTCTTTTCTGAGAAAGTAAAAAAGAAAAAGAGCAAGGCAACTGCCATTGTCAACGGCAATGGCATAGTACTCACAAATACCTGCATAGGAAATAGAAATGAACAGCACTAACTGGTGTTCGACATACAAAAGGAACAATTTTAGTCATTTTATGTGAAACATGCAAAAATTTGCCTTTCCAAGGATACTGACACAAAATCTCTATGAAATCTTGATACCTCTATGTTTCAGTTGAAAAGGTGCCATTTACAGGCATTTCCTCAAAACATATTATGCTTCCTCCGAGACCTCATGGTGTATCCATATCTTACATTTCCTTCTCTCTCTCATGTCTTCCATTTCGTTCTCTTTTCCTGCCTCTTATTAGGTTAATGGCCTTGTTGGACTCTGGGAGTAGTTCTTTGGTTTTTCACTTTGTCATTTGTTTGCTTATTTCTTTCTTGGCATTTCTTCTTTCCTATCCGCTAATTATAAATCTTGATAATGGTAACTGGATGTACCCTTTGGTGGGAAGCTTCATCATGAATGTTGTATAGTACTTACGTTTTATTAGAAAGAAACTATTGTTTCTTGCCAACAATAAAAGAAGACATGGAATATTAAAGGGAATAATAAACAAAATAAATTTCCATTACTATATACTAATTTGGAACCTCTGCATAATTCACGTTTCAGATCCAACTTGATTTTTTGTTGAATTTCTGTTTCTCAGGTTCTAGAGGCATTCTTGCCTCCAGGTTCAGAACTTTGGATGTTCAATGAAGTTGCTGAAAATGAAAGAGAAAAGAAACTCACAGATGGTGGACTTGAGGTTTCTAGATTGGAGAACATAAAGCTTGTCCACAGAGAAGGAAATGCTGTGATCAAACGGCACCTAGAGAGTCTTCCTTTGGAGACTTTTGATTCTGTAAGTTAGCTCTGACTCGTGTGTGGGTGGTTGGTGAATTATGATAGGCATTTGTTTATAATTTCTATAGTTTCTTGTACCTTTTATTAATTTCTTCTACGAAAGTTTTTATTTCTATGAAAAAAGCAAAAAAAGAAATTGAGATGTGAGTGCACCTCATATTTCCGAATTGGACCCTGACCTGCACCATCTCTTATAGAGCTCTACTGTTAACTTTAGAATTTATTAGGGAACTTACTTTTTGCCCCTTATCCCTGAATCCTAGTGATCTAATATGAAAAGGCGTCATGGAAAACTTCTTTCCCCTAACCCACATTGCTAACTTATATGAGCTACCTGGCATAATTTTGAGAAGACACAAATTTTGTTAGGAATAATAAATTTGTCCCATAGGGTGGGGCCGGAATCCACCTGAGATAAAAACAATGAGTATCTTAACCAAAAATGACACAACTGCCCTCCAGTTAAATAAATCTCAGAAAAAAAAGGTCATGTAATAGCAACAAGGAGCTACTTCAGCAGCACAATATCCAATTTCTATAAATTTCTATTAAGTCTATTTGAAATTTTCTTTCTATTTTTATTTTTCGATTGCCAATAGCAGCACCCAGTTTATTCTTCATCTGGTTACTAATTTCAAGTGGACAGATACTAATTCTTGCAGATGAATCACTAGAGGACTCTGTTGTTCATTCTGACTCTAGATCCCTTGCCACTCTTCTCCTTATACGAGATATACAGGTAACTTCTAATTCTGCATCGTACATAGGCATGTAAAGAGAGCTGATAAAAATCTTTGATCACTGACATAGATAATACATGCATACATATGTAGGGAAAAGTTCACACGGTCTGGAATAGATTGAATCTACTCCATTCCTAATCGTATCAGGAGGCCCGTGGCTCATTAGAAATTGGTATCCATTAGGATGGTTAAATTAATGTTTTTACCTTCATAGCTCAGAAATTCCTTCCTGTTGAGTTTTTTAGTTTGAAAAATTGTAATCCATTTTGCTTTGTCATACCTAGTAAATCTTATGCTCGATGTTGAGATAATTGATGTTTTGTGAAGGCATACCAGATTAATCTTCATGAAGCTTATTGATTTTTAGTGTGGCCAAGTGTTTTTCTTGGGATTAATTATACTATGCCTTCCCAAAATATTAAACCTCTCACTCTGCCCCTGGACTTACTTTTCCATCACTTCATGCCGAAACTCATCCCCTCCCCGTACCGTCAAACACTGTCATTTATTCATTATATTGCTGATGTGGTGTGGGAGCTGTGTCTCACAGAAACCATCTCTCTCTCTCTCTCCCCCTCCCTCCCTCCCTCCATCTCTCCCCCTCCCTCCCTCCATCTCTCTCTCTCTCTCTCTCTCTCTCTCTCTCTCTATGTAGGTCTCTTCATGTTGTGCCAATTTCACTTATACTCATGTGCGCTTGTCACTATCCTACTTGTTGCATGACCAAAGTTATCTAAAGCAGCATCACACCACAAATTTAGTACATTTGAATCTCTTGAGCTGTGGCTATTAACTTACTATTCACTTTTGGATTGCAGTCAAAGCGTCTTCCTGACAAAGAGACAAAGCCTACTTCTCTGCGGTTATCCGCATTTTCGCACAGCTCTTGGATCCGTGAAATGCAGCAAGCTTCAGACAAATCCATAATAATTAGTGAAATTCTGGACTCGAGGACTAGAAACTTGGTATCAGTATCTAGAATCAGTGATTATGTGCTATCAAATGAACTGGTTAGCATGGCGCTGGCAATGGTGGCTGAAGACAAGCAAATCAATCGCGTCCTAGAGGAGTTATTTGCTGAGGAGGTACTCTCCATACCTTATTTCAGGTCTTTATGTTATATTGTTATAGAAATTTGTGATGGAATGATCTATATTTGTGTATGGAAAATCATGATATTGAGCTAGGGAATAGTGTAGATATTCTATATGTGATAGACGAAGCCAGTAGGACTTGAATATAAATTTTGTTTGATAAGTGATTGAATTTTTCAAAGACTAGCTGCGGATTATGTTGTGTTTGGACAGGGGAATGAGATGTGCATAAAACCAGCCGAGCTGTATTTATATGACCAGGAAGAACTCAGCTTTTATGATATAATGGTTAGGGGCCGTCAAAGGCGGGAAATCGTGATTGGATATCGCCTTGCAAACACGGAGCGGGCCATAATTAATCCATCACCAAAGCAGGAACGGAGAAAATGGTCCCATGATGATGTTTTCGTGGTTATCTCCATTAGCGGATGAAACCTCGTATTACCAAATTCCCTAAGATGGTCTATGCACTCAACATCTGCATTAACCTGGAGTTGTCCTTGTTTCTCATCATCATTTCCTCCCCAGCCTACCTAACTTAACACATTCATGGCATTAGAGATTGTCTACTGGAAACAAATATTTTGTATTCATTGGGGAAACAGGAATCTGACACAATTTTGAGAAAGTGGTGGTTCTTTCTGAAGAGGATGACAGCCCTTTGGACCGGAATCTTCGTCTTAGAAAAGAGAGATAGTGATTGACTTTTGATCCTGAGAGGTAGCTGTATACTGTCGATGGGTGTTGAATCAGAAAATGCAATATAGTGGATTAGGGGTTACTTACTAACCTCTACAAGGGAAAGGGTATTTACGATGTAGTGAATAGCGATGTTAAAATTTCGTGTGAACACTGAGATTGTAATATTTTTTCTTTGCGATGTCAGCGGGAAATTAACCTATTCCTCATTTTTGTAGCATCCTCCTTTTTGTAACATCCTTCTCGCAACTGACATGACAGTTCGTTGAACTTTTAATTTTGTAAATGAAATTAAGTTTTGGGTTGGAATGAGAATTTAATTCATTAATATAAATGCTAAATGTTAAACCTGGTCTTGAACAATTGTTCTAATGGATGCTAGACGTTTCCAGGTCGGTGAGGAGTAGGGTTGTTAATTGGTACGAAAAAATCGACCGAAAATTGGGTCGCATGGGAATTGTCCCGAAAACAATTGAACCGAAAAAAAAATTGACCAGAATCAAGAAAATTGAATCGAATCAGAATCGGTTCGATTTTGGTTTTTAACTGTCCAAAATTGGACCGGATCAAACTGAATTGAAGATCCTTTTATGATCAAACGACAGTGTTTTGGACTATCTTCTCTTCACTTCATCTCCTTCGCTGCACAAGCCACCATCTCAATTCTCAAAATCCTCACAGCCACTTCATCTCCCTCGTCTCTCTCTCAATCACACTTCATCTCCCTCGTCTCTCCCTCCTTTCTGACTGACAGGACCTTTCCCGAATTTCCCCTCGAAACCCAGGGAGAACCTTGCTCCCGTCTGACCACCTAAAGAAAATCCCAGAATATCCCTAAGTCCTTGCAATTAATTATGAGACTTCTGCCAAAAATCCGGTAGAATCTCCCCTTAAGGACTAGTTAACCGTCTTAGCCTCTCGACTGAGCAACCGCACCACTAGCTAACCGGCCTAGTCATGTTAGGGTAAGAGCCAATGCTTCGCCACAGATCACAATGTGAGAACCCCTGATCATGATTCGAAGTTTATAGCCCTCTGCTAACAAGCTCTGATACCAAAATGATAGTAGGTCAGACATTGCTGAAACCTCAGACCAGTGGTGGCCCTACATGGTAACATCATGAACTTGTTTTACACCCCAGCCTCTCGACTGACAGCTTTTAACACAAAAGTTTGATACCGGAAGTACCTTAACCCTTAGAAACAGTAAATTAACTTTACAGGTTTCCAACAGAATCTCCTCTGTACTTGACTGACCCCACCTACCTGTCAGACGCATGAGAGCCTAGTAATTCACAAACTACTTCGGAGGACCTCCTCCGCAATAAAACGAGACAATTGACGCGTCACCCTCGTATGAACCGTCAACCACCCGTCAATCTGGGTCACCGCCCACACCAACACACTGACCCAGACGACGAAGGTACTAGACTTGGTTGAATTGAGTCTCACTAACTTACCCCGAGTCGTAACTCGATATCCCGGCTCATCTTGAGCACCCCGAGTCGTAACTCGATATCACGGCTCATCCTGAGCACCCCGAGTCGCAACTCGATATCCCGGCTCATCCTGAGCACCTAGAGTGGTAACTCGATATTCCGGCTCATCTTGAGCCCCCCAAGTGGTAACTCGATATCCCAACTCATCCTGAGCACCCCGAGTGGTAACTCGATGCCTCGGCTCATCCTGAACACCCCGAGTGGTAACTCGATACCCCGACTCATCCTGAGCACCCCGAGTGGTAACTCGATATCCCGGCTCATCCTGAGCACCCCGAGTGGTAACTCGATATCCCGGCTCATCCTGAGCACCTCGAGTGGTAACTCGATATCCCGGCTCATCTTGTGCACCCAGAGTGATAACTCGATATCCCGGCTCATCCTGAGCACCCCGAGTGATAACTCGATATCCCGGCTCATCCTGAGCACCCCGAGTGGTAACTCGATATCCCAGCTCATCATGAGAGTATGATGGAATCCTCCATGACATACCTCATATCATCCTGAGAGTATGATGAAATCCTCCATGACATACCTCAGATCGTCCTAAGAGTATGATGGAATCCTCCATGACATACCTCAGACCTCAACGATATGGCGGAGAAAGATCCCTTGAACGCCAATATCGAAAAACCCCTCAACGATCTCACTTGGTCTCCATTTTCCGTTGTCGCTTGTTTACTAACTCGTGAGTTCGAGACCTACACAACGACCCAAGAAAAATTTCAAAAGCACTACCACTCAAAAAGTGATTCTCGAAATCGAGGGTAATATCATCTTTTCCTTAATTAAATTCTCAAATTAATTTAATTCATGGTCCGGATAACGATAATTAAATTCTCGAATTAATTTAATTCATGGTCCGGGTCGTTACAATTCCCAACCCCCCCCCCCCCCCCCCCCCCCCCCCCCACCTCCTTAAAGGAATTTCACCCCGAAATACCCTTAACTTACGTCAAAGAACCAACCTCTTGTTTCAAGTCCTTTCGCGCCACCACCAACACGAACTGGGCCTCATATGCGATTCCCAATTGAACCTGTGCACTCTGCACCTTTCTTTGTTCCCGTCTCGACAACAAACCGTAGGTGAGAACAACATCCAGGAGACATCCTAGAAGCACCAGAATCCATTCAACCCGGAACATACCTCGAAGCAAGGCTCTGAGCCCGAGAAGTCCACAACGGTTCCTACCCCGAGCATAACTACACTTACCTCAAGTCATGACGTCACATGACCTAATATACCTTGAAGTCATGTGTCGGATAGGGTCACGTGTACCAAGTGCAGTCAGCCTGAGCGATCTAGCAGAGAACTACTTGCCACGCCAGAATAAGAGCATATCGACGATCTGGCGGAGGAAAAACCCTACCACGCCAGTCTAGGAAAATCCATCCACATATCCGAGTATCTCAACATATGCGGTCAATGTATGATGCAACAACAGCCTCAACGATATGGCGAAAAACTACCCTGCAACGTCAACATCGAAGAACCCCTCAACGATCTAGCGGAGAAATACCCTCCAATGCTAGTCGAAGAAAACCTTGACGAATACGTGATGAAAAAAAAATACCCCTCATCAAGTGCGGGTGAAAACATATCTATTTCCCCCTCCACGAATAAAACCATGCATGCATAACATAAAATACCTTTTTATATAAATATATATATATATATATATATATATAGATAATCTGAAAAACCCACCGGAAAATCCATCTTTTGTTAAAACAATTGGTGGGACTCACGAAAATCCGTAATATGAAAACATCCCGTGGTCCATAACCATGCGTTGAAAACCCTCCTCAAAGGAGTTTAAAATCATGTAAACTAACCTAGACACAAAATATATCAAAACGGATCCCACTGCTCCCCGAATAAAAATCCCGAGTTGTAGCTCGATACCCTCCACACACCCGATATACCTCAAGTTGTATATAAACCTGTATTACGCGTAGACAGCCTCAACAATCTAGTGGATAAAAATACCCCTCGACACCAGCGTCGGAGCACCCTCAACGATCTGACGGAGAAAGACCCTCAACGCCAGTCAGAGAAAACTTTGACCCTCGGGGACAATAACTCAATGAAAACCAAAATCCATGTTTTTAAATCCTTGTTTCCTGGCATAAGCCAAATTCATTGAAAAATCGGGTTTATGCCCAAATCCAATAAAATCACAAATCTGTGTCTAAACCTAAAAATCATGGACTCAACCGAACCCCAAAATTAATCAAGTCAAACCATATAAAACCTGAATCCTTAAAACCAGGCCATAGCCCAAAACGTCATTTCCAAATAAATATTGAAAGCCCGTGTCTAGTAATAATTTAATAATATCCAGAATTTTACCAAAATAATACGTAATAAGTAATTATATCAAATATACCTTTATGCACGCATTTTAATTTACAAAACCAAAGTCCACTCACCAGCAACAGCGACGCCTACCCCGCCCGTGCATCACCTGACTCCCAACTCTCCGCCTCCCTCAATTCTAAGTCGTTGAAGAGATAAACGACTCGGAGGCATCTCGTTGACAAGAATCCTTAATAATTTGCACACAAGTGTGCAGTATGCAGGAAGTGAAACCTAGAGTTCTGATACCAAGTTGACATGACCCTTTGTAACAACCAGTCCCGGTCCCCCCAGTACGAATTTTTATGGCCGAGGGGTCCTCCCTAGCGCAGCCCCTAGCTCCCCGCCAGCACAAAGGTATTGTTCCCAAGGCCCCATTCGAAATCCCCCAGTCTGCAGCCT
Source organism: Oemleria cerasiformis (assembly GCA_037349345.1). Classification (NCBI taxonomy): domain Eukaryota; kingdom Viridiplantae; phylum Streptophyta; class Magnoliopsida; order Rosales; family Rosaceae; genus Oemleria; species Oemleria cerasiformis. The sequence continues at coordinate 4,991,840 of JAZGTL010000012.1, read as the reverse complement.
TTGAGGATCGAACCATGGACCAAGGGTTTTATTTCCACTCAAGGTGGACACCTTTCACCAATTGAGATGCAGCTCAATTGGTGAAAGGTGTCCACCTTGAGTGGAATAAAAACCCTTGGTCCATGGTTCGAGTCCCTGGAAGGCTGCAGCTAGGGGATTTTTGAATGGGGCCTTCGGAACAATACCTTTGTGCTGGCGGGGAGCCAGGGGCTGCGCTGGGGGGGACCCGGCGAACATAACAATTCGTGCCGGGGGGACCGGGACAGGTTTTTACACCCTTCCCGAATTTCCCCTATAAACCCGGGGATAACCCTGCTCCCGTTTGACCACCTAAAGAAAATCCTAGAATACCCCTAAGTCCTTGCAATTAATTATGAGACTTCTGCCAAAAATCCGGCAGAATCTCCCCTTAAGGACTGGTTAACTGTCTTAGCCTCTCGATTGAGCAATTGCACCGGTGGCTAACCGGCCTAGTCATGTTAGGGTAAGAGCCAATGCTTCGCCACATATCACAATGTGAGAACCCCTTATCATGATTCGAAGTTTATAGCCCTCTGCTAACAAGCTTTGATACCAAGCTGATAGTAGGTCAGACACTACTAAAACCTCAAACTAGTGGTGGCCCTACAGGGTAACCTCACGAACTTGTTTTACGCCCCAACCTCTCAACTGACAGCTTTTAACACAAAAGTTTAAAACCAAAAATACCCTTAATCTTTAGAAACATTAAATAAACTTTACAGGGTTTCCAACAGAACCTCCTATGTACTTGACTGACCCCACCTACTTGTCAGACGCAGGATAGCCTAGTAGTTCACAAACTACCTTGGAGGACCTCCTCCGCAATAAAGCGAGACAACTGACGTGTCACCCTCGTGTGAACCGTCAACCACCTGTCAATCTAGTTCACCGCCCACACCAACCCGCTGACCGAGATGACGAAGGTACTAGACTTGGTTGAATTGAGTCTCACTGACTTACCCCGAGTCGTAACTCAATATCCCGGCTCATCCTAAGCACCCTGAGTCGTAACTCGATATCCCAGCTCATCCTGAGCACCCCGAGTGGTAACTCGATATCCCGGCTCATCCTGAGCACCCCGAGTGGTAACTTGATATTCTGGCTCATCCTGAGCACCCCGAGTGGTAACTCGATATCCCAGCTCATCCTGAGCACCCTTAGTGGTAACTCGATACCCCGGCTCATCTTGAGCATCCCGAGTGGTAACTCGATACCCCAGCTCATCCTGAGCACTCCAAGTCGTAACTCGATATCCCGGCTCATCCTGGCCACCCCGAGTGGTAACTCGATATCTCGGCTCATCCTGAGTACCACGAGTGGTAACTCAATATCCCAGCTCATCTTGAGCACCCCGAGTGGTAACTCGATATCCCGGCTCATCCTGAGCACCCCGGAGTGGTAACTCGATATCCCGGCTCATCCTGAGCACCCCGAGTGGTAACTCGATATCCCGGCTCATCCTGAGCACCTCGAGTGGTAACTCGATATCCCAACTCGTCCTGAGCACCCCGAGTGGTAACTCGATATCCCGGCTCATCATGAGAGTATGATGGAATCCTTCATGACATACCTCATTTCATCCTTAGAGTATGATGGAATCCTTCATGACATACCTCATTTCATCCTGAGAGTATGATGGAATCCTCCATGACATACCTCAGATCATCCTGAGAGTATGATGGAATCCTCCATGACATACCTCAGATCATCCTGAGAGTATGATGAAATCCTCCATGACATACCTCAGACCTCAACGATATGGCGGAGAAAGATCCCTCGAACGCCAATATCGAAGAACCCCTCAACGATCTCATCGGGTCTCCGTTTTTCACGTGCCGCCTGTCACGAACTTGTGAGTTCGAGACCTACGCAACCACCCAAGAAAATTTTCCAAAAGCACTGCCAGTCAAAAGGTGATTCCCGAACCCTTCCAAAATCGAGGGTGAAATCGTCTTTTCCTTAATTAAATTCTCAAATTAATTTAATTCCTGGTCCGGGTCGTTACACTGACTTTCTCCCTCAATCGCACCTTATCTCGTACTTTCTCAGACTCTCGGTGCCTCCGCCTCGTCTCCCTCGTCTCTGACTCTCTCCCTCAACCCATCACCTCGCAAGTTGCAACCATCGCCTCGAAGGCTCGAACCCATCGCGAGCCATCGCCTCTAACTCTCTCCCTCAACCCATCACCTCATAGGCTCCAACCCATCGCGAGCCATCGGCTCCGCCTCGCAACCTTCTCCTCGAACCCATCGCGATTCGCGAGTCTCTCTCTCTCCCTCAATCTCTCCCTCTCAATCTCTCCGTCTCCGTCTCTCCCTCTTTCTTATAGTGAAAAACCGATACCGATCGGTTCATCCGATTTTCGTTCCTAATTGGGAAAGTGACTGGTACTGGATCGATATCGATACCGATCATCACATCGGTTCGGTTTCAGTTTCGACAAAATTACCGAATTGAATTATCGATTAACAACCCTAGTGAGGAGTGCCTAAGTGGTTTTTTATTCATTTTAACTTTGGTATACAATATATAAATTCCATTTTTTTGAATTTTCTCCATTTTGAGTATGGTTTTTCAATTGTAAGGTTGATGTAAACGCTCACAATATAAGATTGGGGTTTCAAAGTTTAATTTTTTTTCTTTGAAATTTCTAGGTTGGATTTTGGAATTATAAGGTTCATATGAACTTTAGTGTTTAATATTACAGATTAGAGAAGGAATTTTGATTCTTTTTATAAGGGGTTGGAGAAAGAATTTTGAATTTTCTCCCTTTGAGTTTGGGTTTTCTATGGTAAGGTTAATGCGAACTCTCACAATATGAAATTGGGGTTTCAAAGTTCAATTTTTTTTTCTTCAAAATTTCGAGTTTGAATTTTTGAAATATAAGGTTTATATGAACTCTAGCGTTTGATATTATGGATTGGAGAAACAATTTTGAAAGTTTTCCATTCTGAGTTTCGTTTTTCTATTGTAAGGTTGATGTGAGCTCTCAAAATATGTAATTAGGGTTTAGAAGTTCAATTTTATTTTTTCAAAATTTCGAGGTTTTATTTTGGAATTATAAGGTTAATATGAACTTTAGTATTTGATATTAAGGGTTAAAGAAAGAATTTTGAATTTTCTCCCCTTTGAATTTGGTTCTAGTAAGGTTGATTTCAACTCTCACAATAGGAAATTAGGGTTTCGAAGTTTTTTTTTTTTTTTTTCAAAATTTCGAGTTTGGATTTTGGAGTTATAAGGTTCATATGAACTCTAAGTTTTTGTAATTAAGGGTTGGAGAAAAAATTTTGAATTTTCTTCGTTTTGAGTTTGATTTTCTACGGTAAGGTTTATGTGAATTATCACAATATGAGATTAGGGTTTCGGAGTTCAATTTTTTTTTCTTTTTCAAAATTTCGGATTTCGATTTTGGAATTATAAGATTCATAAGAATTTTAGCGTTTGAGATTACGGGTTGGAGAAAAACTTTTGAATTCTCATTTTTTATTTTGGTTTTTCTTATATTCTCATTTTTGAATTCTCACTTTTGAATTCTTATATTGTGAACTTTCACAATATAAGATTGCAGTTTCAAATTTTTTTTGTTCTTTCAAAATTTCGAATTTGGATTTTGGAGTTATAAGGTTTATATTATCTCTAGCGTTTGATATTACGGGTTGAAGAAAGAATTTTGAATTTTCTCCGATTTGAGTTTGATTTTTCTAGGTAAGGTTGATATAAACTCTCACAATATGAGATTAGGACTTGGAAGTTCAATTTATTTTTTTTCCAAAATTTTTTATTTGAATTTTGGAATTAGGAGGTTTACGTGAATTCTAATGTTTAATATTGTAGATTGGGGATTGAATTTAGAAACCCTAGCCTCAAATTTAGAGAAAAATAATAATTTTACTTCAAAACACAAATCACATGCAAGAGTTCACATCAACTTTACTATTGAAAAACCAAACAAAAGATGGAAAGAATTCAAATTTTTTCTTCCAATCCTTAATATCAAACGCTAGAGTTCATAAGGACCTTATAATTCCAAAATCAAAACTTTTAAATTTTGGAAATAAATTTGAACTTCGAAACCCCAATCTCATATTGTGATAATTCACATCAACCTTATCATAGAAAAACAAAACTCAAAACAAACAAAAAAAAATCAAAATTCTTTCTCCAATATGTAATTCAAGCGCTAGAGTTCATATCATCCTTATAACTCGAAATTTGAAAGAAAAAAAGTTGAACTTCGAAACTTCAATCTCATATTATGAGAGTTCGCATCAACTTTACCATAAAAAAAAAAAACCAAACTCAAAACAAGGAAAATTTTTAATTTTTTCTCCAACTCGTAATATCGAAGCTCGAGTTCATATTACTTTAAAATTCCGAAATCCAAACTCGAAATTTTGAAGAAAATAAAGTGAACTTCGAAACCCCAATTTCATATTGTGAAACTACCATACTATAGAAAAACCAAACTCAAAAAGGAGAAATGTTTTCTCCAACCTGTAATATCAAACCCTAGAGTTCCTATGAGCCTTAGAATATCAATATTGAACTACGAAACTTTGAAGAAAAAAAAATTAATTAGAAACCCTAATCTCATATTTTAAGAGTTCATATCAACCTTACAGTATAAAAACCAAACTCAAAATGTATTACATTCAAAATTCTTTCTCCAACTTGTATTATATAACGCTAGAATTTATATGAACCTTATAACTCCAAAATCTAAACTCGAAATTTTGAAAAAGAAAAAATGAACCTCAAAACCCCGATCTCCTATTATGAGAGTTCACATCAACCTCACCATAGAAAAATTAAAATCAAAACTGTAAAAATTTAAAATTCTTTCCCATCTCATAATATCAAACGCTAGACATCATATGAATCTTATAATTTCAAAATCAAACCTCGAAATTTGAAAGAAAAAAAAATTAAACTTCGAAACCCTAATATAATATTGTGATAGTTCACATCAATCTTACTATAGAAAAACCCAACCAAATTGAAAATGAAAAATTTCAAAATTCTTTCTCCAATCTGTAATATCAAACGCTAGAGTTCATACGAACCTTATAACTCCAAAATCCAAACTCGAAATTTTGAAGAAAAAAAATTGAACTTCGAAATCCCAAAAAACTCATATTGTAAAAGTTCTCATTAACCTTGCTATAGAGAAGTCAAACTAAAATAGGAAAAATTGAAAATTCATTATTCAATTCATAATATCAAACACTAAAATTCATATAAAACTAATAATTTCAAAATCCAAACAACTTCGAAATCCCTATCTTATTTTATTTGCTGTAGTTGACATCAACTTTACTATGGTAAATCCGAACTAAAAATAGTTAAAAGTCACAACTCATTCTTCAATCCCCAAGATCAAACACTAGAGTTCATATAAACCTTATAATTTCAAATTTCAAACTTAAAACTTTCAATTAAAAAAGTTTAAACTTTAAAACTCAAATATGATATGGTAACCAAAATCTATTTTGTTAAAGAATTTTTTTCACTTGATAATTTTTGGTAATTCCTCATCCAATCCTACATGAATTCAAAATTCTGAATAATAGAAAGGTGCATGAGAATTTCAAAATTCTGAATTTTTGCTAAATCCCATGTGTTTTCTCTCATCCAAACCCGCCGCCTGCATCAGACCCCACCGGGGCTATAAGCATTTCTTCCTTTCTGCAGCAGCAGCACCAATATGGTATGTTACCAAACGATCAACTCAGCTTCTCTCAATTAGAGAACCCAGCTGCCTTTATCAAAACATGAAACCTCCTGAGCAACTAACTGATCATATCAATCTCCAGACAACCTCCCTCAGACTATTTCACATCATCATTGGAGTCGTCAAATTCAGCATCCAAAGAGCCATTCTCATTTTCTTCTCTCCAAGTTCTTCCATTATCAGCAGACAGACATCCGTCGTCTTCTACCACCAGGAGGAGAAACAAGACTCGGGACATGCCTTCGTGGAATTTTATTCATGAGGTGAATGTATCGATACCGCATACCCATTAACGGGTGTTTCTCAATCAAGAAATCCTTCCTATATGCCTCCCTTAGGACCACAGTCAGTGTCCTAATCTTATTTGAAACATAGAAGATTCCTGGGTGATGCACCACAGCCTTTTTTAACCGTGACCTTTCAAACCCCAAATACTCTCCCAAAACAAACAAATTGTCCCTCTGCGTCTTCTTTGAAACCATAAGCCAAAGAACCTCATGAAGAACTGCCACCGTCCACTTCTCCGCCTGATCACTATTTGGGGAAAGATGGGTTCCATTTTCGTATGGTGAGACATAGGGCAATCTCTGCCATTCCTCAATCCAATCCTTCACCCTCTTCTCCAAATCAAAGTTCGGAAAATACATTGGAAATGAAATGCACTTTGATAAATTTGTACTTGGGTCACAACCCATTCTTGCCCTTCTCTCCAATTCAGAAAAAGCAAGCTCCTTTCTCCAACAAACAAGCTCTAGAGCAAGCTCTACTTTACCAGTTACCGCATCCTCAACCTCACATACCTGAAAATAGTCAGGAAAATCAGCAAGAAGAGTGCCTACAATATCGTGAGGAAGACCCAGATCCCATTTCAACCTGTTAATCAGGTGCATGGGCAACTTGTTAACTCTGCCGAGCATCAAAACCTTAGCAAGTCGTTCAGCCGTGTTGTATTTGTTAGACATAGAGGCATGAATGGCTGCCTCTTCTTTGTGGAGTGAGAGGGTTTGTGGGGTGAGCTTGACATGAGGAGGGAGGCCAGAGTGCGGTTGGAATATGGAAAAAAATGCGGGGTACTTTTGGAAAAATTTGGAGGATGTTGTGGGGAGGTCAAGATGGGGTTTGAGCAAAGAGGCTGCAGAGAGAGGGATGGACTTGGATGGATTGTAGAGGATATGGCTCTTGAAGGAAATGGCTTGTTTGAGGTTTTTCTCTCTTTCAACCGTGTAGTCCAGGTATGGGTCTCGGACCCATTTTACCCTGGCATTGACAAAGGTCCTGATAGGGTACAACCGGGAGGGGAGTTTCCTATTCAGAGACAGAGCCATGACTCGGATACATCAACCCTAATCATCAAAGCCCATATCAGAAACAACTCACACAATAATTATACAAATCAAAGTAAAAGAAACAAGAGACCAGACAATGGAATAGGATTCAAATATAGGATTCAGATGTGCTATGTAAGACTGAAATTTTGTTATGTCAGCTCATGAATTCTTAAATAAACAAGATGCAAAACTGGATGTCTTATATTATAACATGGTTTCAACACTAACAAGGAGGAACACGAATAGGATAGGTATAATCCAGCAAAAAACAATGACGTCATGATTTGGAATTCTTTCACATTTTCTCAGTTCACCTTTTCCTTGTCTGATTTCTAGACTAGAACTCTAAACAAGTTCAATCTTCACGGACCAATTTTTACACTAAACCACAAGAAATTTAAGTTGGACGCATTTCATATGAAAGAAAACTGAGATTTTTTCTATCTTCTATGTATCAGCTAGAATTTTGTCTAGGCTCTCCTCTCTGAAAGTAGTGAAAGGAACTCAAGGAAGTCAAAATCAGTGGCCTCTCCACATCCCCATATCGGACATGAGTTTCTGCAAAATCAGAAAAATCCCAGGAAATTCCAAAATTTTTTGGCTCCCCAGCTCAGAAATTGACATGAAAATACGAAGACTTTCCAAATTGAAGAAATCTAAATCCTTAAGCTACCTATTTGAAATTCAGAACCACCAAAGTTGAGCCCTAATTGAAACTACCCAGAAAATTTACCGCAACAAAATCCAAAGAATCAGTGAGCAGACACAAACAAAAAGCTGAGTCACCACTTACACTTGTTTCAGCTCCTTTCAGCCCATTGGCATATCCGCAATACCCATTTGAATCATTGAGCGAGCAGATTCAATTCTTCCATCCCTTTCTCTGGCTCACTTGGTTGCCCTCTGTTTAACGCTACCATTGTCTCAGTGTCAGTGTCTCGCTCTCTATGTCTTTTGGTTTAAAAAGGGAACTGATTTTCACCCCCTATGTTTTTTCTCGGTGCATTTCACTTTTAATTTTTTCTCATATCCTTTTAAAGAAAGAATTGAGTGCAGAAAATATAAAATAAAATGCGAAAATTATCTCCCTTGAAAAATTGCAATTTACTTGAGCTCGAGCTCAACGTTTCAAGGCTTGTTTGCTAGAATCGAAGTTAGATATTTGTACACAAGTAGGCTATATTTTCTTTATTTTATAAAACGATATTATACTTGTGGAAGATTTGTATTTTACACCCGGCTTAAACTTAAATTTATTTGTACACAAGTAGACTATATTTTATTTATTTTATAAAACGATATTATACTTGTGGAAGATTTGTGTTTTACATCCGGCTTAAACTTAAATTTTCAAATTTTGCATTTAAATATTTAGAATTCCTTAAAATATTTCACCATGACCATATGTTTTACAATTTTCGTCATAAATTACATTAATTCATAGCGTGTGTGTAATGCGATGCCACCCAAAAACAACTTTAAAACTAAGTAATTACCCATTTTCCATCACTTAAGAAGCAAAATAGCGATTTTGCATCACCTTATTTATGCGGAAGTGAAACAATATGCTAATTTCCTCTATATTCACGTTCATAGTCGTTGTTATTTAGTGTTATGGTCTAGTGATATTCCTTTTCACATGTTATGTGGCAGGTTTCGGGTTCGACTCTCGTGAGCGAGGTCGATATATACCCAATGTATATATATTGTAATATCCTTTCCCTAATATCATTGTATAAAAAAAAAACTTCATAGTTGTTTTTGGGTGAGTCTTGCATGAGACACATAATTAATTAATGAGATTTATGACAGAAATTGTAATTGATGGACTAGATTGAAACGTTTTAAAGACTTCAATATACTTAAATATATATTTGAAAACTCAAATTTTACTCTGAAATTTGGTATAAAACACAACGTACTAAAGTGTAATTTGCTCTACATTTCAAAAAGAGAAGTTGGAGCTATAAATTCTTACATGGATGGGTTATAATATTTTATTAAATATTTTAAATAAGTACCCACTTATTTAAAATTTACTTTTGTAAGATCCCAATTAATTTAACCGTTAAATATCTACTTGAAAATATGATGAATACCCGCCATCCTCCTACATCATTTTTAGAGTGATTATTATTGTCCCTTCGAAAAAAGTCATATTGTACTCCTTCAAATGCAATTTTCTTATACGTTTTTACAAGTTTGGAATGCATGGTAAACTTTTTTGGAATGTATGATGATTTGTTTATTATTTTGGAATCCAAGGTACCTAAAAACTGTGACCCGTGATTGTTAAGTAGATAGATCGACCAAACAAACTATTTTTTTTGTTAGAAGAAATATTTTATTCTAAAACATCAACGATAGTACATGAATAGACACTAGATTAATCAAGAATCCAATCGTGAACATCAGGGTCAATAGCACGATCTGTAAAACATCTGCGGCATGATTAGGTTCATAGGGAGCTAAAAATAAAGTAAAATAAAGTACATTTCCACATATAATGTAAATACAAAGAAAACCATCAACATAGAGTTTTATCAATCGAGTGGAACATGGGAAATGTGCATAATGTTAGAATTGAGTACTTGTTTGAAATGTTCGAAAAGGTAGAGACCAATTTGAAATAACCAATCAATATTGGGAATTTTACCTAGTTTTTTTTTTTTTTTTTTTTTGAAGAAAGTGAGGTAATTCTCATTAACGATGAAAAATAGAATACAGTGGATGCATAATGGGGCTCGTTAAAACCTTGCCAGGAAATTTTACCTAGTTGATTCTTATTTTTATTCGGAGTTATTATACTTTAGAATAGAATTTTGGTTAAGTAAAACAATAGGGAACATCATAACTATTTATTCAATACAGTACATGTATTGTTATTCATATGAGTACGTCGATCGAATATAAGATTTTTCACTTAAAAATTGAAGAAGCATACCACGACTTCTCACTTAAAAACTGAAGAAGCACACCACGAGATTATAGTGCCCGTGATCTATTGTAGGGATGTTTGAGTGACTATTTTGGTATCTTTTTGAGGTGGAATTGGACCAATTTTTATTGGAATGAGGTGATGATGAGCTAATTTCTTGTAAATAGATGAACTTCATTAGAATATAAGCACTGATCGAAAAAATAAATTTGTAAAGGTTTGCACTCTGGTGAAGCCCACCCTATGCATAGAATTCTGGCATAGATAGGAAATAAATTCATGTGTATGGGTTGGCCGCCAAGGAGTAGTGCTAAGTGGTGCTAATAAGGAGCATCTTCAACAAGTGGTGTCACTAATACTATGAGTTAATTAAGTTGCATTTTTCATTACTGTGTATAACTAATCGACCCTTAATTTCTTCAATTTCAAAATTGTGTATCATTTGAAGACTCGATCTGGAAATTTAATGTGAAAATATAGAGCCTGTTCTTCTAGCTTCTCTATGTTTTGCAAATTCCACATTCTTCTTCAAGATTCCGCCAAAAGCTAAAATTGCTTTCTGACTAACCAATTATTAGTGAAGACTATTCACAACGATAAATTTAACTTGGAAATAGAGAGTCCAATAAAAAAAATATTGAACAAATTTTTTATCGAATTTATTGTGAAAGCATTAATATGTTTTTATGTCCTGATCGATCTACAACTACAATTAATGGGCAATCATGGGCATATATGATCATATAATTGGGCAAGTATCAAACCATTCAATTTATTATATCATTTCATATTTATATATGCATCCTCAAATATTAATATAATGTAATTACATTATTATATTAATATCTCTTCTCTGTTCATATTAAAAAAAAAACTAAAACCAATACATGATTGACGAGAAGGGAAAATATATATAGAAGTAGCTAGGGTGCTTATTAGCAAGCTTGATTAGTTGGTATTCTAGGAGAAAAATACCCTAAACGAGAAGGGAAAGGTGAAAGAGAAAGTTTGTGATTTTCAATATTTGAACTACCATTGTTTGCGGTTGCCTGCTCCTTCTCCTTCTCCTCTTGTTTTTCAGAACCCATAAGGGCATAAGGACTTTTGTTAATGATCCTGCAAAACCGCAATTTATGAAAAAAATGTTAGGTCTTAAAAAAAAAGGATGGTTGGGCATATGCATGCAATTCAATATTACAATTTAGTAAAAATTTTCTTTACTTTTTTAGTGAGAGACGAGAGCTAGGTTCCTCCTTGGAGGATCTCTACTTAATTAACACTTACGGACGGTAAGTGTGAAGTTTGATATTTATTGGCTAGTTCATTATGTGGTTTAACCTAAATTTACCTTTCCCATACTCGGATGAAGAAACTTAGAATAATAGAATTACTCAAGAATTACAACCGATAGAAATTAAGTTAACGTACGGAAACTAACGGATTAGAATTTATATAGTTTCTTGTTTGGGTTATGTACAAGTAAAATGGAATTTAGACACGGAATATATTGCTTATTTTTATTTTCTCAAGATAATTTATACATGAGTGGTGGTTTCGATGATGGCAGTGAGAGTGAGGGTGGGGTGTGGTTATATATAGTGACGAGTATGATTCTAGGGGTGGTGGTGGTGCATTTAGTGGTAGAGCCGTAGAGGGTTAGTTGTAGCAGTTATCGTAGTCGAGTGTTGGTGGCGCGTGACGGTGATCGAGCAGTGTTGGTGGTGGAACGACAGTGATGGCAGTTGGGGTAGTGTGAAGACTCTGGTATCCAAATATATCCAAATTCATAACTAACCAAACGGACCCTAAGTATATTGAGACAATACAGTATGTGTGTACCTTCCTCGTCGCTTTTCAAGAAAACATTGCAGGGAATATCTTCTTGCCATTGGAAGGCCTGAAATGAGAATTATAATGAAGCAGTTTGTAAATTAAGGCATACTAGCTAATAGAAAATGGGCAACACCCAAACTTCACTTTGTCACATAATCAAAATATGGGACAATATTACTTTTAAATAATCAAAATATGTGTGTCGTCCGATGAAATGCAAGAAACATATATATATATATATATATATTATTGTTAAAAAAAATTATTTATCACGTCTTCTTAATTTTAGATTTTTAGATGATCGATCAGGTGATCGAGTAGTGGATTGGATTAATTGTGACATGTAAAATAAGGATTATAAGTACGAAATTAACTTAATTATATACGTATATAATTAATACCTGCTGGCCTTAATTTATTAGGCGCAAGAGGTGGTTTTCTCCCATCAGAATTTTTTAACCAGCTGCTTTGTGAAACAGGAAATAATTTGGCCGATGAATTTTCACTGGCAACACGCATTATCTCTTCTGCCTGCAATTAATCACAATATCGTGAAGATGATGGTTCAATATATTATTACATTAATTGCACCGACAATTAAAAAAAAAAACATGAATATATACAATTTTATTTTCTGAAATTAAATAGAAAATTTGTAGGTATGAACAGGTTTTTACCTTATGAGCAGGAACATTGTCGTAGACACTGATATTTCCATCATAAAATATCGTAAGTTGTTCTGTTGTCGAAGTCTTGTTCGATCCATTTTCACCACGCCTTCGTAAATTAATGGTATATATATTTATGAGTACAAATTAATAATTTGACAGAAAATTAAATAAATCAAGTGTAAATAGGATTTTAATTTTTTCCAAATTAATCAAGAATATATATAAGATACCGCAATCGGCCGGGAAGCAACTCTTGCTCTAGCAAAGACGCTGGCCGGTGTCCTGCTGGAAAATGATTGAGAGTAGGAAGAAATTTAGGGCGGCGGCGGGGAGATGAATAAAGGGGTGGGATAGTTTCTGGTGATGGAGATTGGTGAGGTTCAATGGTGGTTTTATTTTGATTTCTTGTATGAAGATATTTTCTGAACAACCAAACACTTTGAGACATATTTTCATCATCATCAGCGTTCAAAATTCCATCCTTTTTAATTTGATTATCATCTGATGAGGAGGAGGAGGACTTATTGGCTGGCTGATCTGCTGGAGATTTCATGAAGAAGTCCTTTGTATTGATTGGAGTGCTGCAAGCCATGAAAGGAGAGATTGAGAAGCCTCTTCAAACCTAGCTAGCCAGATAGACATGATTCAAATATGCATATGAGATGGAGATAATTAATTAAAAGCAAAAGTAGTGAAGTACTATATATATATATATATATATATATATATATATGTGTGTGTGTGTGTGTGTGTATATACCTGAGCAAGCTAGGTTAATTAGGCTAGTTTCTCACTTTCTCAGTGTGCTTACACCCAAGCTCATCAGTTCATGGAGATATTATATATTATATATATGAAGGAGAGAGAGAGAGAGAGAGAGAGAGGATTGGGAATGACGCCTTAGAAGACTTTGTTGGTAATTTACAAATGAAGCAGGCTAGGGTTTCGATGCACACGAAATCAAATTTAACCCACATATATAGAGATATAGGTTTTCGACATATATGTTGCAATAGTGGATCTGAATCTGGTGCATAGATTTTCCATGCAACTAATAAAAAAAAAGCCCCTGCAACCGTTCTTTCTTTCACAACCTTTATCGTCCCCCACTAAATGAAAGTTTATTTGAATTCCCAATAATCCTCCCCTTTCTTCAAATTAGAAAAAGGATTCGGATTGTTCATAGAGAAATCTCTGATTAACGTAAGATTTGCACGCATCGGACTTCAATCACGTGACGAGAGTAGAATAGAGTCTATAAATTATATGTCCTTTGGTCGGATCATAAGGACTTTTTTTAATTTTATTCTATTCCCGGGTGGAATAATTATTATTAATGACAAAATTGATTGATTGTAAAATTTTGAGGGGTCTTTTGATTACCGTTATGTTTTTTATTTTCAATCTTTATTTATGTATATGAGACATATGCACATGTAGAAAGTATTGAAAAAGTAGAACTATAAAAGGAATGAGAAAAATGATGCTATAGAGAATAAGAAATAAAGAAAGAACAATGACAACCTTTATCGTCTGCCACTAAATGAAAGTTTATTTGAATTCCCAATAGTCCTCCCCTTTCTTCAAATTAAAAAAAGGATTCGGATTGTTCATAGAGAAATCTCCGATTAACGTAAGATTTGCACGCATCGGACTTCAATCACGTGACGAGAGTAGAATAGAGTCTATAAATTATATGTCCTTTGGTCAGATCATAAGGACTTTCTTTAATTTTATTCTATTTCCGGGTGGAATAATTATTATTAAAGACAAAATTGATTGATTGTAAAGTTTTGAGGGGTCTTTTGATTACCGTTATGTTTTTTATTTTCAATCTTTATTTATGTATATGAGACATATGCACATGTAGAAAGTATTGAAAAAGTAGAACTATAAAATGAATGAGAAAAATGATGCTATAGAGAGTAAGAAATAACGAAAGAACAACGAAAAAAAACAAAAAGTGTAAACTGCAAAAAATTGATTTGAGATTATGATTTTTTTTTTCTACTTTTTATTCCTTTATTTGTACTCAAACTTTTTCACTATATCTTTCCTACATCGTATTTTGTATCTAATTTTCTTATTTCTTAATTATAAAAAATGAAAACTAAAAATGAAATTATATTACAAAACGGCCCCTCAAATGATGATTGATATATGAAAGTTAAGGTTGCCCAAGGTTTAGGTCACCAAATGAACTTCATATGTATCACACAAACTTGATGCATTTGTTGGTGATTGTATCAAATGTTGGTGTCTTTTGGGTACACAGACCTTAAGTTGCTAATGGAATCGAATGATTTAGAATATCCGGGTCACACGTCACCCTCAGTTAATAGATAAATAAAAAACACATGTCTCTACCAAATTCTTGCTGGCCACAATAAATATATAAAAACATTATTTACATATTATATCAAATCATATAATAATGTGATTTTAATAATTTATTTCATTCCGTCACTTAGTACTATGTTCTAATGGTATTTTTTTCCATTTGTTACGTAGGAAATTTCGGGTTCGACTCTCGTTGATTGAGATCGATACTCAATATTTATATAATGTAATCTCCCTCTATTAATATCCTTACATAAAAAAAAAAAAATTATTCCATTCCACTTTTATAGAATAATATATATATATATATATGTCACAACTCACAATATAAACTGATAATTGGTGATTTCATTCATTCCTAAAAAATCTCATCCAATGGAGTTAATAATGATGTAACCCTAATTATTTAGGTCCTAAACATGGTTAGAATTATATAATTGTATATATATATATAGGCACACGTGTATTGTGTGTTGTATAGTGGTGTGGTTTTCATGTCCCATAGGAAAAGCAAACATGAGTAATGACAAAGACACACCAAATATCTCCGTGGCCACAACAGTATGCACAAGAAATTCATGCGGGGCATTGCAAAGCATGTCGTTGTTTATTATAAGATTTAAAAAAAAAAAATTGCTATATTATTATTGGACGAAGGAGATTGGGATCCAGATTTTTTAAAAAGATTTCAGTGAGTTTGTGTTCCAAAAAAGAAAAGCAATATTTGCAGCCATCTAAAGTGATTGTGCTCTTTTTTCTTATGGTTAATTATTATAAAAATAAAACGATATGATGATCATCAATAAACATAATAGATATAGATTATTCCGGAAAAAATAAAACAAATTGAGATTATTTAGTCATATATATGCGTAAATTAATTTGATGACTTATAATAAAGAACTTACTGTTACGAAAAACATCAATTTTTTTGATACATGCGAATTATCAAATGATATTCAATTTAGTTAATTCTTTGTAAATAACTATCTTTCAACCGGGACTTTTTCAAGATGCTCCTAATAGCCAACGATTGGAAAGTGCTTTCTTTGTGTGGATCCTATTTCAATAGGATCTTGATGAGTGAATTACATGATATTTTAAGAAGATAATAATTTAATTATCATTTACAGAGAGAAAATTCAATAGTCAATCACTGAGTACATCAACCAATTATTTTCCTTCTAACAATAAGCTCTTCTTCTTTTTCAAACTTCATAATCGTTGATTAAGCATAACTTAATCTTTTACATTCTTATAATATTGCCTATAATATAAATTAAACAAATTTGGTACAACTAATACCAAATGGATTTTGATTCTCTTGTTGAAGAGGAATTGTAGTACAGTAGTGTAACAAGTGTTCAAAGGCTTATACCAACTTTTATATACCAAGTGATATGTCAAGTAACTCATTATTTGGTATGCAAAAGCCTGTACAAAAACTTGAAGAACGGAGTTTCATCAGAAAACACAAGATTTCACAGAAATATAAAGGGATGGTAAATACCAAATCATTTATAAAAGAGAATTCTTTTATTTATATTAAATGTATTCACCAAAAATAAATAAAGACTTCAAACCACATTGTCTACAGCATCTTCACATAAAATGCAAGGAAAGTCTAAAGTCTGTAGGAGACTTGTTGGACTCAAAAGGATCTCCATATCTCCAAGGAAACCCAGACTGCTGCCGGTTACATTTATACGGGCAGCAGCCATTGCTGGGTTGGGGGAGCTTCGAAATGGGGCTTTAGTTGTCACTTGGCATCAACTGTAAGAGTCTTCTTCGAGTCGGAAGGATCTACGTATCTCCAAAAGAAACCCAGACTGCTGCCCATTATATTCATAATGACACCAGATATTGCAGCAGGTAATGCAACCATTGGCGAGGTGAAATGAGAAGTGGCCAAAACCACACCTAAAGCGGAATTTTGCATACCTACCTGTGAGTGTCAAGAAAATAAATGATGGATTAGTGTTGCATACCAGCAAAGAGTTATGAAAGTTAAAATTTCATTCCAAGTTCAAAATAATGAAGATCTTCTACAGTTCAAGACTCTGACACTTTGGTTTGAAAAGGAGAAAAAATTTAAGGCTTTAATACCAAGTTTACCGTAGCTGAAACAGACAGAACATGAGGATTCAACAGGAAGCTTGATCATACTAGAAGTTTAACATTCTATTTGACTATTACCTCAATTGATATTGCTCGCCGTTGTGGTTCCCCAAACCCGCAAACAGCTGCTGATATATACCTGCAAATTAAAACTCCTGAAATTGCACATTTGCACCAAAAACACTCTAAAACAAACCAAACAAACAAGCCCAGTAGCACAGCATAGATAAGTGCAAACTCCGACAACAATACTCGTACACAAAACCACCTTTCATCTTTCTGTATAAAATTAAAATCCAGAGACATAAAAGATCAAATATACAATTGCTTGAATAAACTGACATAGCTTTTATGGGTAGGAACTCCAAATGACAGGAAGCTATAGTTTTTCTCAAATGTTGTACAAAAATTATGAATAGCTTGTTTTTCAAAGTATATTTCACTTATATAACAAACTTAATAGGAAGCCAAATCACAGAGTTATAAACTTATAATACATCAATACTAGGCTACAATGCAAGTTTCTAGAATTTTTTGGTTAAATTTGAGTGACTGTTTACAGACTGGAACCAAAGTATAAATTACTTTCAGCTCTTTCCACAACAACACACAAATGATTGAAGTAACCAACAAAAGTAAAAGGCGACGCTTACCCCACAAAGAAACCAGCAAAATGTACTAACAGCACAGAAAGTATAACCAGCCCTACTTCTCCAGATAAAATTGTCTGAGCACGAGCCACTAGAGACAGATCAGCCGTCAATGCTACACCAACCATTGAAGATAGACGAACGGCATTCTCAGAGAATGCACTGGCCCACAAAATAAAATCTAATATGTGTGAGAAAGAGATAGCACATTTAAGGAACCATAGGTAAGACAATCATTTTTCAAACAGATATTTTAATGTATAGCATTTCTAAAAAAAAAATGTACAGCAAATTACCAGCATGCAAGCAGTGATGAAGCTAGGACAGCAAAAAGTGGTGCAAAAGGTGTCACAAGTTTGACCACTGCAGGAAATGCACTCTGCATATAAGAACCTAACAAAATAGGGGCTACAACGACCTATAGATGACAGAACAGAAACCATAAGCACCAGATGATGGGTAGTGTAATATTTACTAAAGTCTATTATAGTTTAATTTAACCTGCATAGTACTCAGTGAAAGTTTGACAGCATCCACAGCGACAAAAGTTCCAGCCAATATCTTTGTTAGTAGAGGAGTCAGGGCAACTGCCCCAAGAGTTGTGCATACCGTCATCACAATAGACAGAGGAACATCCCCTTGAGCAATTAAGGTCACCTGAAAAGCTATTCGATAAAATGCAGTGAATGGGAGTATTCGAAAATATTAAGGCTTGTGTTCAAACTCCAATACATCCGCAACAAACTCATGTTTATACTAACGGAGGTGCTAAGAGAATTACAAAGTTAAACACAGTTTCTTTCATAAGACTGCAATATCAGTTTGGCATAACTTTTTTCTTTAAAAAAAGGACAGTACTTAGGTCTAAAACAGGTAAGGATGAATCTCATCCTTACCTCCATCCAAATGATTACATGTGTCACTTATTGTAATAAATATAAAAACAAAATGAATGTTTAGTAAGGATTAAAAAAATAGAGAATTTATTCAGACCATAATGGCGTTGTTGAAGGATTAGTTTCTTTTTCGACTGGTGATGATTAGCCAGTAAGACAGAAACCACAGAGAAAAGCATCATTTTGAGAAAAATTTCATTCAGCAAAATGAGAAGCAGAGGAGAAGGGAAGGAGTGATAATTAAATGAGAAAACTAAATTATAAAAGTATTAGGCAACATAAAAACCTAAAGTAATTGTGCCACCTGACATGTAAGGATGGGATATCCTTACTAGTAAGGATACCAAAAATAGAGAATTTTTTCAGACCATAATGGTGTTGTTGAAGGATTAGTTTCTTTTTCGACTGGTGATGACTAGCCAGTAAGACAGAAACCACAGAGAAAAGCATCATTTTGAGAAAAAATTCATTCAGTAAAAGGAGAAGCAGAGGAGAAGGGAAGAATTGATAATTAAATGGGAAAACTAAATTATAAAAGTATTAGGAACATAAAAACCTAAAGTAATTGTGCCACCAGGCATGGGCAGCATGACCAAAAAAAAAAGTACATTAATGGGATCATACAGTAAAATACATGATTTTTTTTATCCCTACTAGTAAGGATAAAAAAAAATAGAGAATTTATTCAGACCATAATGGTGTTGTTGAAGGATTAGTTTATTTTTCGACTGGTGATGATTAGCCAGTAAGTCAGAAACCACAGAGAAAAAATTCATTCAGCAAAATGAGAAGCAGAGGAGAAGGGAAGAAGTGATAATTAAATGGGAAAACTAAAATATACAAGTATCAGGCAACATAAAAACCTAAAGTAATTGTGCCACCTGGCATGGGCAGAATTACCAAAAAAAAAGTACATTAATGAGATCATACAGTAAAATACATGATTTGTTTTTATCCTTACTAGTAAGGATAAAAAAATAGAGAATTTATTTAGACCATAATGGTGTTGTTGAAGGATTAGTTTCTTTTTCGACTGGTAATGATTAGCCAGTAAGACACAAGCCACAGAGAAAAATTTCATTCAGCAAAATGAGAAGAAGAGGAGAAGGGAAGGAGTGATAATTAAATGGGAAAACTAAATTATAAAAGTATTAGCCAACATAAAAACCTAAAGTAATTGTGCCACCTGGCATGCGCAGCATTAGCCAAAAAAAAATTACATTAATGAGATCATACAGGAAAATAGATGATCTTAGGTAAGTTTCTCTTAGAAATTAAGCATAGTAAAGACTAGGATTTTGTGACAATCAGTGGGAAATATAAATAATGTTTGAATTAGAATGAAAGCTATTGAGTTAAAACAAGAATGGAGGAAGAGTTGGAAAAGGTTCTGCCTGAGTAATTATTATGGAAGATGGAACTTCAGAGGTTATATCACCCCAAAAATGATGCCATCTGGTTTGTCATTGTCGACAAAAATGATGAGAATATAGACCAGTATCCATGGTGTGAAAATTATGAAGCATTCCCAGGTGGAGAAAATAAGGAATCAGGAATTGACTATTACAGGTTTCTTTGTCATTGAAAATGTATTATTTTTTGTCCCTCTACTTCTACTTGTGGAAAGAATTTATTCATCAAATGCAGAAAATCGAATATACTTCACAACATTCATAGCATTTGTACTGCTATCATATAAAAGATTCAAATACTAAGCTTATTTTGGTGTAAGTGGTAGTAACTCTCTATACAAATTACCAATGGATCATTCTTTTGGTTCAAGGGTCCTTCACTGTGATTATATCATTGACTGAAATTGATTATATCAGCATTCAAGTTTGGAAACAAAAAGGTAAATATACAATTTTCCAGAACCCCAAAATTGATGCAAGAAGAGTTTCTCCTACTAGAAATGCTCCTTAAAAGCAGAATTGCAATAAAGATAAATCCATTAAGTGCATTCGGCAAGAAAATAAGAGGCATCATCCCAGTAACTAGACGGAATGAGAAAATTACTAACAGATCCATGTCATCCTAATTAGGGGACATTAAGAACTCGTGAAAATTGTGCTTCTATATGAGTTTGGTATGTAAGTAAGCTGAAAGAAGAACCTATGAAATCTAAACAAAACTTACCACATTGGAAGCAGTACCTCCAGGGCAACAGCCAAGCAATATTAAACCAACTGAAAGAGACGGTGGAAGCGCCAACACTTTAGCAAGAATCATTGCAAACACAGGCATAATAGTGTACTGAGCAACACATCCAAACAGTATCTGAGCAAAAGTGAAAGATAACAAACTATTAACAGGAGCACACATTTATATTAGCAGTTCTCTGTGGAGCAAAACAGAGTTGCACAGTGTTCATAGAAACTTAAGCTCACCATTTGGATGGAGTAATTTAAAAGAAAGGATTGGATTCCAAAAAAAAGTTTAAATTTACTATAGGACAAGAAAACATTAGATTGAATGGATTTTATGTACCTAAATGCAGTAAATCTGAAATAACTATATGTTAGTAGTCATTTGAAGTTCACTTGATCTCTTCCTCTTTTTCTTATTTAAAATGATCAAACTTTGACATGCACAAATTGCAATAGCGTAAACAATAATTTTACCTTGTATTGTTATCTAATTCTTGAACTGGTAACCACTCGATCCAAATGGGAGCTAATTCTTTTGAAAAAGACCAATATCAGAAGAAGCATGTAACCTAAAAAGTAATTATCACGTTGAATAAGTTAAACAATGAATTGCAAACTGAGAAAAAGTCAATTTAATAAATTAATAATTAACAAAGTTTTTCCAAAAGAAACATGAACTGAGCTGCTGATTATAATAAAGAATACAAGTCCCAAATTGAAAATGCCAAAAGGTAAATGAATTCCAATCAAGCTCTAACAGATGTTTCCAAAACATAATGCATAAACCCATTATCAAATCAACCCTCCAAGAAGCCCCAAATTAAAATGCAATTCTGTCGAATTCAAGAAAAGGGCTTACTGAAAGATGCCTTCGGCGGAACAAGCTAAGCAAGTCCTTGAACTCCAAAGTGAGACCCATTGACAACATTATCAACCCAAGAGACAAGCTATAAGAAGCTGGGCCTCTCTCCACGAACCATGAAAAGGTAGAGGGTTTGAGGCAAGCAACAACGCCCCCAGCAGTCACATACAGAGGGTAAAGGCTTGCTGCAGTGGAAAGCATGTTTTCCCATCTGGGTTTTGCTGGAGAGACAGCCAAATGTTCAGAATTTTCATGAACAGCTCTGATTGTGGGTAAAGCCGTGAACTTTGGGCGTGAAAAATGGGTAGGGGTTTTGGGTCTCAAAGCGGTTCTTTGGTGGGTCAAGTTTGGAGGTGGAGTGAAGGAACTGAGTCTGAAAGCGAGAGACATGGTTATGGTTTATGGGTAGATCAAATCGATCACTCAAGTCTCAGTGAAGACTATTGGGACGAAAGAAAGCAAAATGACAATGTGGTTTTAGGGATAGTATTGAATTAACATATATAAAGATAATTGCATAATTTTTTAACGTGAAGTGATTCAATTTTACAGATTTATTGATTTTTATAAAGTTAATAATGAAATTATATAAAGTTACGTGACAAAATTTTGTAGAGTCATTGAGTTTATATTTGTGATTGAGTTTTGCAAAAAATAATATTTATTTATATAATTTGATATATATATTTTTGAAGAATTTTATAATCAAATTATAATTATTTTTTTATTATAAAATTTTCACTAAATTAAAATAAAATAATATTTCTAATACTTCAAAAATAATTACAAAAATATAAAACTTTTAACGACCAATGAGATTGAGAGGCTAGGGCTGCTAGGCATCATAGGCATTGTTTGATCCTAAAATGGACCAACGAGATACGATCTTGCTTGATGTTGTGATGCCTTCTTCTTGTCTGCTAGGGAGACACGCGAGACAATAAGAAGAGTGCTTGACATCAGTGGGGTGCCGGTCGAGCAGACTTCAATGCTTAAGTTAGTAAGTGTGGGGAAGATCTGTCAGAAACTTTGCATCATAGGGGCAAGATGTGGTTACCTTTGTGAGAGGGTTTCCTCTTATAGTTATAGTAGCAATTAATGTGATGGTTGCAACCCCAATGGTGTGGGCTTCAAGCCACCACATGAGATCTTGACATGTGTCCCGAGAATTCGAAATGTTGAGAGAGTGGCAGTGGCCCCTTTGGTGTGTCAGGGCGCTGCTGCTGCAACTTGGCAAGGGTGTCGATCAGGAAGTGCCGATCAAGGGTGCCGACCAAGTGGGCCTTGAGTCGTTGTGACCAAAAATGGGGGCCGACCCAAGTGGGTGGACCAGGGGTTTCCTGGTCGGTCGGTAGGTTTATATCAACAACAATAGGTTGTATCGACAATGATGGGTGTGTATGGGATATATTGGTCTTCCCCTGGTGGTCGGTCGGTAGGGTATCGCCATGCATCATGCATACCTTTGAAATATATGTTTGGTTCATTTTATTAATTTTATTTATGGTTAGTCTTCCATACCCTTTATTAAGTAAGGGTATCCATACCCTTTATTTTTATTTAATTTATTTAACGCTAAGGTTGTAAATTGGTGACGTTGAAGTGTAATTTACTACCTTAGTTGTGTAAAATTGTAAATCTACCTTAATATTGTAATTTTGAACTATGATCATGTAATTCCACTACATTGATGCGTAATCTGTAACCTTGATTGTGTAAATCTACTTTAATGATGTAACTTCGAACCATGATTGTGTAATTCCAACCTTACTCCATAATATGAACTTTCTCTTTGAAATTGTACTTAACTTTAAAGTTGTAAATTGGTGATGTTGAAGCGTAATCTTCTATTATGGTTGTGTAGATCTACCTAATGTTGTAACTTTGAACCATGATCGTGTAATTCAGCTACGTTGACGTATAATTTGTGACCTTGATTGTGTAAATCTACTTTAACGATGTAATTTCAAACCATGACCGTGTATTTCTAACCTTACTCCGTAACATGAACTTTCTCATTGAAATTGTACTTAGCCTTAAGGTTGTAAATTGGTGACATTGAAGTGTAACTTGATATCTTGGTTGTGTAAATCTACCTAAATGTTGTAACTGTCAACTATGATCGTGTAATTCACCTACGTTGAATCGTAATTTGTAACCTTGATTGTATATATATACCTTAACGATATAACTTCGAACCATGATCGTGGAATTCCAACTTTACTCCGTAACATTAACTTTCTTTTTGATATTCTAGTTAAAGTTGATGTTGTAAATTGGTGACTTTGAAGTGTAATATGCTACATTGGTTGTGTAAATCTACCTAAATGTTGTAACTTTTAACCATGATCGTGTAATTCACCTACGTTAAAGCATAATCTGTAACCTTGATTGTGTAAATCTATCTTAACGATGTAACATCAAACCATGATCGTGTAATTCCAACCTTACTCTGTAACATTAAGTTTTCTTTGAGATTCTAGTTAAAGCTGAAGTTGTAAATTGGTGACGTTGAAGTGTAATCTACTACATTGGTTGTGTAATTCTACCTAAATTATTTATAATTTTATTTTCTTCAAAAAACAAATAAATGCATATAAAGTTTGTACCATTCACTACAAGAAATCAGAAGTTGCCCGGCGAAACCATTTCGTCGAGCCACGTAACTCCTTCGTCGAGTAACATATACAACGGCGAATCTCTGTCGTGCAATAGACGTCGGGCTACCGCGGTCGGGCTTTGTGATTACTCAACGAGCACAGTGTCCTCGTCGAGCAATTTACTAATGCCCGGCGGTAAAGTTCGTCGCTGACATCTTCGTCGAGCAACATAAAATCAACATCACAAGACCGTCGGGTAAGGGTTTTCTTATCCGTAGGGTAATCTATTAAATATATGTAGGGGGAGGTTTATAGACCATCGGGTAAAGTCATATATACCCGTCGGGTAACGTTAAGTTTCCCCGTCGGGTAAGGTTAAATGCAGTCGTCGGGCACTGTTAAATACACGCGTCGGGTAACATGATAAACACCCGTCTGGTAACGGTTTACACAGCTGTCGGGTAACATGTCACTCAATCGTCGGGTATAGTTTGAATCTGCGTCGGGTACCATGTAACTCATTCATCGGGTATAGTTTTAAATGTCGTCGGGTAACATGGCACCCATTCGTCGGGTGTATTTTTACAATTTGTCGGGTAACATGTCCAGAATTCGTGGGGCAACCTCCTCTTTATATTGAAAATAAAATATTAAATTAAATAATAAATAATAAAAAAATTAATTAAAAATTTTAATATAAAGAATCAAAATAAAATAAAATTAATATTAAAAAAAATAATGTAATTTTTTGACATCGTTAAGAGTATAAAAATATTTTATATATACTCTAAGAATTAGTGGAGTTGTTAAAATAGCCAGGATCCTGAAGGGGCAGTTGGGTGGGCGGTGAGAAAATATCATCCAATCCACGATCACCCAAACGTTGAAGGATGTTGTCAAGGGCGCTCTTGATATGTTGGTTTTGGGCTTGAATCTCCGCGTATTGGGCTTTGATCATAGCATTTTCGGCCTCGAGATTTCTCATACGATCCGCCGTCTCCTGGGTATTGCCTGCCTGAGATGAAGACGACGATTGAGTCGAGACATCCCGCACAATCCCGTCGCCATCCCCCCGAACGACCCTCCCTGGGCGCCTCCCTAGTTGTCGCTCCAGAATAGCGATCGACATGTCGACATTAGGGAGCTGCTGATGCAAAGGCACATCTGGATGCTGTTGGGTGAGCTCAGCTTATGTCTGCTGGACGTCTTGCACCATCGCATCCTACAAATTCAATAAATATTAATTAGAAATATAATTATGAAATTAAGAAAAAATGTTTAATCATAAGGAAATAAACTTACGTGAATTCGATCAGCCTCTTCATCCCCCCGTCCAACATACACCTGCCCCTAAGCATCCACCTCTGGGAACATCGACCTGGTGATGCGCCGATCCTCCTACCGAGCCGATAAGGATCGCGACCCCCCGTGGTGGTTGAATTTCTTTGCCCCCCGGTTCAATGTGTTGGCAATCGATTTCCGCTGTTCATTCGTAAAACCAAAAATTAGATTCGAAAATGGAAAATAACATAAAAATTAAATAATTTAATTAATTAGATAGATAATACGTACCAGATAAGTGGGGGACATGAAATGGTCACACAACCACAACCACCCTAGCAGTTTAACCCCGTCTAACTCCTCTGGAGGATTTGACCGAGCTTCCTCCGGAGAAGGCCAAGTCAAGAAGTACTTATGGAGCTCGTACTTCCAGTCGGCGTACCGTAACTGCCAGTGTTGGCACAGGTACCTACTGAGCTCGACGTTCTCCAAGTCGAACTCAAAATTGATCTACAATCAAATATTAAAGTTAAAAAAATAATTAAAAAATATGAAATTAATGTTAAAAATGGGAAAAAAAACATACCGATAACTCTCCCCAACAACGCGAGATCTCCTCTGCGGTTTGGGTTTGAAAAGTCTCCCCCATCATCAGTGACTTGGTGCGAAGAATCGCACCAATGTCATGAACCAGGAGGCTGTGAATTTTGATCGGCGCGGACTGGAGGCGTGGCACATACACCACCAGTATCTTTGCATTTGTCGTCCTACAAATGCGCTGGGATGTCAAACCTCGATTAATCCCCTGCACATTCACTGACCTACCTGCAAATTCGATGAACATTGATAAATAAAATGAATATCAAATAAAAACGATTGGTTAAATAAACAAAATAATAAACTTACCCTTAGGGAGTGCTCCGACATTAGGTCCCATTTCGTCTGCTCCGACGTCGTCCTGTGAGGGCTGGGGGTCGGTACGGGGTTTCCCCCGTTTCTTGTTATGCTGTCTACGAGCCGATCAGACACCCGGTCGGTGATAGACTGACAGGGGTGCATGAATCGACGCCGCTGTTGAGGCAACTGAGTCAGGGGCTGCCTCCTCCGGCTTATGATCATCAACAGGATCCGGGCAAGGGCGAGTCCTGGATGTGATTAAGGTGTGATGCGACATCTACAATAACACATATAAATTAATTAATATAAAATTAAAGAACATACTTTTAATTAAATAAAAAAGAAAGCAAACATTTTTAATATTAAATATTAAATATTATTTTCAAAAAATAAAAACAAAATCACATTTAAAATTAACCAACATTTTATAATTCCAATAAACATAAATAAATAAAGCATCAATTTTTTTTATTAATAATTAGTAAATTGGTATCAAAAAACTAAAACCATCAAATTCTAATTTTTAAAAATAAATCCAACATAAACGAAAATTAAACTTAAACAACTAATTAATCCAAGCGAAATAAACTCAAAATTCACAACATTATACCTAATTCCTAAATCCAAATTTCGAGACCAAAATCAAACTTACATATTAATCCAAACATATACTAATAATATCCAAATCCAAAAATTCGCAAATTAAAAATTTATAAAACACACATTTCCAAAATCCACTTATACTACACCCTATCAAAATTTCCCATAATTGTTTTTAAAATTCAAATACCCAAAATTCATACATTTCACATAAATACCATATAAAAAATCATACCATTATATCAATTTCAACATTATACCAAACATCAAAATTTCAACAAATCTTCAACAATTATATATACCTTAACAAATATATATATATATATATGTATATATATATATATACATAATCATTAACAATAACAATATCCAATTTCATAAATTCATTTTTCAAATAAAAAATAACAATAAACCAATATATCCAATATAAACCAATATAAACCAACAAACAATAAACCAATAAACCAATATATCCAAATTAACAATAAACAATATATCAAAATTAACATTAACATTAACAAGGGGAGCGGCGGTGACGGCAAACCTCGGTGAGGCGAGCGGCGGTGACGGCAAACCTCGGTGAGGCGAGCGGCGGTGACGGCAAACCTTCGTGAACAAAAATAGTGTCCTTGACTGTTTGGGAGAGCGGAACCGACAGGAAAACTAGGTGTAATAAAAGGCGTCCTTGACTGCTTGAGGGAGAGGAAGATGCAAGTGTCGCTCCAAGCAAAAATGAAGAAGAACCAAAGAAGAAAGAAATCAGAAGGAAATACAGAAAATGAAGAAGAAGGATGAAGAAGAAGACTCGGTCTGATTTATGTATCTGATTGTTCTTGCCCGATGGAGACATCCGTCGGTTAACACTTTAATGATCCGTCGGGCATAAGACAAAGGTCATATGCGTCGGGTAACGTTTCAGAACCCGTCGGGTAACAATTAAATAAACGCGTCGGGTAACGTTTAAAACCCCGTCGGGTAATACCATCATCGAAATACGGAATATTAGGTATGACGTCCGTCGGGTAACATCCATCCCACCCATCGGGTATGGATGATTGCCGAATATCCCTCGGGTTATACCTTTATACTCCATCGGGCAACAAAACGCGGGACTCTTGAGAATCCGCGAAAATTAAGTCGGTCGGGACCCGTCAGAAATGTTAAATATTTGCGAAAAATTAGGCGAAAAATTGAAATTTTAAAAAACTGGACGATTTATTGAAGTTACCCGACGGAAATGTTGAAATATCCGTCGGGCATGACCTTCCTGATGCCGTTTTTGGAATTAATCTGAAAACCAAGTCCGGCGAAAGTATATGCAACATCAGGACCATTCAAAATTTGGTTTTATATGCCTAAAACCCCATCTATCGTTATTGTGATGTTTTGGGGATTTCAAAACGTCCGATCGTGAAGAAACGTTGTGTAACCGTTGAATCATCGCACACCGTTACCTAATCCCGGGATTTCCAATTTGGGAAATGTTTCGTGCAGGCGATCTATGGGTACCGACCATAAATGTGGACGGGCAGATCGGTCAGTTTTGGTTTTATGTTTTTGAAAATCGAAAAACAAGCATATTGCCTAAGGAGTTTAAACTCTTGAAGGAAACTTCAATACATTTTTTGAATTTTCGGTTCTATTGATATTCAAACGAATGAATTTGAGTGATCTAACCGTTCACTCTGTGGTTTTACGTGCCTAGATGTCGCCCGTCAAAAATCTTGATGTTTTGAGGATTTCAAGCCTTCCGAATGTGATGAAACGTTCTGTAACCGTTGAATCGTCGCGCACCGTTACCTAATCCCGGGATTTCCAATTTGGGAAATTTTTCTCGCAGATGATCTATGGGTACCGACCATAAATGTGGATGGTTAGATCGGTTAGTTTCAATTTTTAAGCTTTTGAAAATCGGAAAACAAGCATATCGCCCAAGGAGGTTAATGTATGGAAGGAAATTTCAATACATTTATTGAATTTTGGTTCTATTGATATTCAAACGATTGAATTTGAGCGATCTAACCGTTTACTCTGTGGTTTTACGTGCCTAGATCTCACCCGTCGAAAATCTTGATGTTATGAGGATTTCAAGCCTTCCGATCGTGATGAAACGTTCTGTAACCGTTGAATCGTCGCGCACCGTTACCTAATCCCGGGATTTCCAATTCGGGAAATGTTTCGCGTAGATGATCTATGGGTACCGACCATAAATGTGGATGGTTAGATCGGTCAGTTTCAATTTTTAAGTTTTTGAAAATCTGAAAACAAGCATATCGCCCAAGGAGGTTAATGTATTGAAGGAAACTTCAATACATTTATTGAATTTTGGTTCTATTGATATTCAGACGATTGAATTTGAGCGATCTAACCGTTCACTCTATGGTTTTACTGGCCTAGATCTCGCCCGTCGAAAATCTTGATGTTTTGAGGATTTCAAAAGTTCTGATCGTGATGAAACGTTTTGTAACCGTTGAATCGTCACGCACCGTTACCTAATCCCGGAATTTCCAATTTGGGAAATTTTTCGCGTAGATGATCTATCAGTACCGACCATAAATGTGGACGGTTCGATCGGTCAGTTTCAATTTTTAAGTTTAAATTAGACCCGACAAATCTTCTTATATATCCGTCGGGTAATTATACGGAGTTTGTCGTCGGGTAACCAATACATTATCCATCGGGTAACACGTCTAATAAAAATTGTAAATTTAATCAATTAAATCGGACCCGATGAATCTTCTTATATATCCGTCGGGTAATTATACAGAGTCTGTCATCGGGTAACCCATACATTATCCGTCGGGTAACACGTCTAATAAAAATTGTAAATTTAATCAATTAAATCAGACCCGACGAATCTTCTTATATATCCGTCGGGTAATTATACGGAGTCTGTCATCGGGTAACCCATACATTATCCGTCGGGTAACACGTATAATAAAAATTGTAAATTTAATCAATTAAATCAGACCCGACGAATCTTCTTATATATCCGTCGGGTAAT
Source organism: Oemleria cerasiformis (assembly GCA_037349345.1). Taxonomy (NCBI): domain Eukaryota; kingdom Viridiplantae; phylum Streptophyta; class Magnoliopsida; order Rosales; family Rosaceae; genus Oemleria; species Oemleria cerasiformis. The sequence continues at coordinate 4,961,923 of JAZGTL010000012.1, read as the reverse complement.
TATACGGAGTCTGTCGTCGGGTAACCCATACATTATCCGTCAGGTAACACGTCTAATAAAAATTGTAAATTTAATCAATTAAATCAGACCCGACGAATCTTCTTATATATCCGTCGGGTAATTATACGAAGTCTGTCATCTGGTAACCCATACATTATCCATCGGGTAACACGTCTAATAAAAATTATAAATTTAATCAACTAAATTAGACCCGACGAATCTTCATATATATCCGTCGGGTAATTATACGGAGTTTGTCGTCGGGTAACCCATACATTATCCGTCGGGTAACATGTCTAATAAAATTGTAAATTTAATCAACTAAATCAGACCCGACGAAGATTCATATATATCCGTCGGGTAATTATATGAAGTTTGTCGTCGGGTAACCCATACATTATCCGTCGGGTAACATGTCTAATAAAATTGTAAATTTAATCAACCAAATCAGACCCGACAAAGATTCATATATATCCGTCGGGTCATGATACGGAGTCTGTCTGGGTAACCCATATATTATCCGTCGGGTAACAGGTGTAATAAAAATGGTAAATTTAATTAGCTAAATCAGACCCTACGAATCTTCATATATATCCTTCGGGTAATTTCAGGCTGAGGCCGTCGTCGGGTAAACCTTCAATTCCCCGTCGGGTAACGTTTTACATATAGTCGTCGGGTAATAGTTACGCATCCGTCGGGTAACATTTGTGGCGATCCGTCGCGTAAAATACGTGATATCCGTCGGGCATAATCAATTTAAACAAATTGTTTATTAAATAAAGGTAAATTTAATCTACTAACTAATTGTTTATAAAAATATTACCAAAGAACATTTTATATGCAAAATATTTTATGAAAAATTGTTGTATCTTATTTGGTTAATATGAAAGTTGTGTTCAATTTTTTTGACATTGCATTAAAGAGTAAAAATTGACTTATCATCAAAATATTGTACTAAATCTTTGACCTTCATTTAGTTTGAAGTTGCGTATTTTATGGAGGGCATGTATGGTTTCCTCACTATAAGAAAGTAAAAAAACTATTTTTTTCAATGAAATCATACAACATACATAAAAATAAAATTTATTGATTTGAAGATGGATATTACATATATGAATGAAATTTCGAAATTACAACGCTTCATTCGGATTCGTTTTCCCGCTCCCAATCACGCTCGTCATCCGACATGTGTACAGTACTTGATTCCTTCGAATCACTTTCAATTTGTTCTAATTCCCCCATATCAATAAAAATGTCATCAATCGCAATTGGTGTTATGATGTCATTGGTCCGAACTCCATCCACGTTTTGGGTGTATGCCGATGAATCTACCTGATAAATGATTTGGTCATCGTTTATTTCCCCATCTTCGTCATGGCATCGGTCATCCAAGTCCCAAATGTTTTTGTGATTCACCATCTCAGCTACTCTCTATCCACCACCAGCTTTTGGATCATCCACATAGAATACTTGTTTCGCCGTACTAGCGAGGATGTAGGGATCACTCTCAAACCACCGGGTGTTTGTGTTTATAGAAGTATATAACTGATCTTTGATGACACTTCCTGGGATACTTGGGTTCGTATTAAACCAATGACACTTGAACAAGATGACTTCCTTGCGATCGGCGTATAACACCTTAACCACAGTTAACAATTTGTCATAGAAACCCGTCTCAGCATTTTCCCCATCCCCCGGCACGAAGACCCCGCTATTTTGCGTAGACAACTTGTCGTCTCGTTCTGTGCACACGAACTTTACTCCGTTAACGTGACAACCAGCATACGTTTCTCCTCGAAATGGGCTAATGGCAAGGTGCATTAATTCTTTATTGAAATTTGGCGAGTTGACATCTTTCAGCTGTGCCATCTGGTAAGATACACACAAGAAACGAAATAGGTAAGCTTAAAACAATTTAAGAACTTTGGAAATAAAATATTTGACTTACATGCTGGGAAAACCAACGTGGAAATAGTTGTTTGTCCATTTCTTCCCAATTAGAAGGAAATTTGGCCTTCATCAATGACTCGTGGTGCTCGTGGAAGGGCTAGACTTCATCACAGTTGTTGAGAATGAACCAATGAGCCACCTCCATATCAGTATTGATGAACGGCTCCGAGATTGGACCAGTGCCGAATGATCGTGCGGGTTGGGCAAATACGGATAGGGTCTCGGGACGTTGACCACCATCGTCGTTGCGAGACGCCCTATTGAAGGCAGTTTCAACATTTCGAAGGTACATTGCACAAAATGTGAGTGCCTCCTTTGCAATGTACGCCTCGGCTATGGAGCCTTCGGGACGTGTCTTGTTCCGCACGTACCGCTTATACGTACCTAACATTCTGCAAGGAAATTTACATTAAGATTCACATATGTCCGGCGTAAATGTATAACTTGGATGAGCCATGATGTATTTACCATTGACGAATTTTGGCCACAAATTAGGCCGAATCCCCATTTCTTTCATGCCCATACGAGTTTTTTTTGTGTCCTTTGACTTGCCTTCAATGGGTAAAGTCGTTCCTAGAACACTCTCAGCAACATTCTTCTCGATGTGCATAGGATCGGCGATGTGTCTAATTTTCAATTTCGACCAATATGGCAACTGGAAGAATATGCTTTTTTTCGTCCAATTTTCTTGTTCGACTGGTTTCGATCCTCTTGTCACGAACTCATGTATACTGTTGAGTTTGGATAATATCTCATCACCGCACCTCTCCCTTGGTCGACCTCTTAACTCTGATTTACCATCAAATGAGTCAGATTGCATTCGCCATCGGTGATCCCAAGGCAGAAATCTTCTTGCACCCAAGTAGCATACCTTAGATGCGTGCCAAAAGGACGTTGTGTCTGGTCCACATGTCGGGCAAGCAAGATAGCCCTTGGTGCTCCATCCCGATAACATACCATAAGCAGGAAAATCATTAATTGTCCACATTACTGCCGCTCGTAGGGTGAACATTTCTCCACTGCACTTGTAGTATGTTCGGACACCATTTTCCCACAAATTCACGAGCTCGTCAATCAACGGCCGCAAATACACATCGATGGAATTACTCGGCGATTTGGGCCCTGGTATCAAAGTACTGAGGATTGTGAATTCTTTCTTCATGCATCTCCAAGGAGGCAAGTTATACGAAACAATAACAACCGGCCAAGTGCTATAGGGCTTTGCAAAACTCCCAAACGGATTAAACCCGTCAATAGCGAGCCCTAATCTGACATTTCTTGGCTCTGCAGCAAACTCGGGATACATATTATCAAATTCCTTCCAAGCCTCTCCATCCGCCGGATGCCTCAGTACATCATCATCAATGCGTTCATCCTTGTACCACCTCATATCACGGGCTGTGTGAGACGACATGTAGAATCTTTGTAACCTTGGCTTCAGTGGAAAATAACGCAACACCTTGTTAGGAATCTTGTTCTTTTGAAACCTAGGCTCATTGCACACGGGACATTTGTCAAGCTGCTCGAATTCACCGTAAAACAAAACACAGTTGTTCTTGCATGCATGGATCTTGATATATCCTAAACCAAGCCCCTTCAACAACTTCTTCGAGTAATAATGATCTTTTGGCAGACAGTTGTCTTCAGGGAGCATTCGGATGATAATGTCCAACATGTGATCAAAATGCTTGTTCGTTTGATTATACTCAACTTTCATGTGCATCAACTCCACAACTGACCCTAGAACCGAAAATGATTTACAACCGGGGTACAATTCGCGTTGAGCTTCTTTCAATAATCTCTGATAATGGAGATTAGAGTCTTCCGGTTGCAACCTTGGGGCATCATCTTCCATATCATCTGATGCCGGAGGAAAAACATCGGTTAATAACTCAACGACTTGATCATTATCACATCGCCCATCCAAACCACTTTCGTCCCGACTGGTCCCGGGAACCGAATATGTCGATGCAGAAAATATGTCTTCACCGTGATAGATCCAATTAATGTAGTTGTGTACGATCGCATTCCATTCCAGATGAGTTTGGACCTCATTCAACGACATCCAAACGCAATTATTACATTTACGGCAAGGACACCTGATACGTCTTGTATCACTGCAATGACTACGTGCAAAGGCAATGAAGTTGTCGATCCCATCCAAATATCGATCAGAAGATCTATCAAACATTTGCATCCACCCTCTGTCCATTGTGCCTGCTTTCACAACATAGAGTCAACATAAGTAATTCAGTTAGCATTGCCTAGTTAATAGAACAAGTTAAAATCAAAATCAACTCTTCTCCTTATGCCTCCGGTTATTTGGCCCTATCCCATTCGAGAGTGCACGTTCTGTGCTGTGTAGTTTGCTAACTACGAGGCTAAGTTCAGATCGAGGGAAATTTCGGCAGCATCTCCCTACAGTTCCCCAAATGCACGACGTAGATATTATAAACAAATATCTAGTATGCATTGGAAGAACATTGAGGGGATACAAACCGAATTTCCCACAATCGAAACCTAACCATGTAGACCGCCAACTACACAATACATAGATGCGCACCCCCAAACTGTCCGAATATATGGACAATTCAAGAGTCAGTCAATCAATTAGATTTACTGACTCTCAAACGGGTCTAAGGTTTTTCATTGAATTTCATTATACGAAGTTAATCAACTCGATTAACTTCGCATAAACGGTTATAAAATATGAATGTATTTCACTCGTCGGAACTAAATAAAGCGTTTTAAAAAAAAAATATCACAACAAATTCACAAATACAAACATATATAAATTATGCATAAAACAAAGTTTTAAATTTTATAATTTCCGTACATATTTTCTATTTCCCTATTTTCCTAACATATTTTCTAATTTCCAAACATAACATCGAATTTTAATAATTTCATTACATATTTTTTTTTCCTATTTTCCTAAAATGTTTTCTAATTTCCTAATTTCCTAACATATTTTCTATTTCCTTATTTTCCTAACATATTTTATATTTCCTTAATTTCCTAATATTTTTCTTAATTTCCAAACATATTTTCTAATTTTGAATCATTTCATTACATTTTTTTAATTTTCCTATTTTACAACAAAATTTCCTAACATATTTTCCTAACAAATTTTCTAATTTCTAATTTCCAAAAATTCTAAAAAATTTCTACACATTTTCCACTATAAATACAAAATTTCGTAACATAATTATATCTAACATTCTTAACAAAATTAATTTGAGAGGTAAACACACATACCTTTTTAAAAGTATTCCTTCAAATCAACTACAAAATTTCTACAACACAACACATAATTAATTCCTAATCAAAAATCAAAATTTCAAAAAAATCAAAATTGCATACCTTAATATTTGATATTTGATGATTGATAGAGAAAAAGGATTTGTTGGTAATAAAAATTGTGATGAGATGATAATAATAGGTATATAAAGAGAGTGAGTGAGTGAGAGGGAGAGAGAGAGAGCAGAGAGAAGGATGAGAAGCCACTACAAGAAAATCGCAGTAGCCCGACTATATTTTGCCCGACGGACAATATCTCGTGGGGTAAGGTCATATGGCCCGATGGAAATTTACAGTCGCCGGGAAGAAAAAACCGTTGGCGCGCAAAATTGGACATTGTTACCCGACGATGTGGACTACCCGTCGGGTAACAGGGTAAACAACGACGACCAATCGCCGTCGGGTAATATTAGACGTTGACTCTGTATTGCCCGACGAATCATTTAATATAACACTGCGAATACGGTTCGTCGGGCAACTGTCTAAACACTCTAAATACCATAGTCTGTTTTTTTTTTTTCTTCTTCTTCCTCCTCTCTGCTTCTCATCCTTCTCTCTGCTCTCTATCTCTCCCTCTCACTCATTCACTCTCTTTATATACCTATTATTATCATCTCATCACCATTTTCATTACCAACAAATCCTTTTTCTCTATCAATCATCAAATATCAAATATTAAGGTATGAAATTTTTATTTTTTTGAAATTTTGATTTTTGAATAGGAATTAATTATGTGTTGTGTTGTAGAAATTTTGTAGTTAATTTGAAGGAATACTTGTGAAAAGGAATGTGTGTTTACCTCTCAAATTAATTTTGTTAAGAATGTTGGATATAATTATATTAGGAAATTTTGTATTTATTGTGGAAAATGTGTAGAAATTTTTTAGAATTTTTGGAAATTAGAAATTAGAAAATTTGTTAGGAAAATATGAAAATAGAAAATATGTTATGAAATTAGGAAAATAGAAAATATGTTATGAAATTAGGAAAAAAGAAAATATGTTAGGAAATTAGGAAATTTTGTTGTAAAATAGGAAAATTCAAAATATGTAATGAAATGATTGAAATTAGAAAATATATTCGGAAATTAAGAAAAATGTTAGGAAATTAGGGAAATATAAAATATGTTAGGAAAATAAGGAAATAGAAAATATGTAATGAAATTATTAAAATTCGATATTATGTTTGGAAATTAGAAAATATGTTAGGAAAATAGGGAAATAGAAAATATGTATAGAAATTATAAAATTTAAAACTGTGTTTTATGCATAATTTATATATGTTTGTATTTTTGAATTTGTAGTGATATTTTTTTTAAAATGCTTTATTTAGTTCCGACGGATTGAAATACATTCATATTTCATAACCGTTTATGCGAAGTTAATCGAGTTGATTAACTTCGTATAATGAAATTCAATGAAAAACCTTAGACCCGTTTGAGAGTCAGTAAATCCGATTGTTGACTGACTCCTGAATTGTCCATATATTCGGACAGTTTGGGGGTGCACAACTATGTATTGTGTAGTTGGCGGTCTACGTGGTTAGGTTTCGATTGTGGGAAATTCGGTTTGTATCCCCTCAATGTTCTTCAAATGCATACTAGATATTTGTTTATAATATCTAAGTCGTGCATTTGGGGAACTGTAGGGAGATGCTGCCGAAATTTCCCTCGATCTGAACTTAGCCTCGTAGGTCACAAACTACACAGCACAGAACGTGCACTCTCGAATGGGATAGGGCCAAATAACCGGAGGCATAAGGAGAAGAGTTTATTTTGATTTTAACTTGTTCTATTTACTAGGCAATGTTAACTGAATTACTTATGTTGACTCCATGTTGTGAAAGCAGACACAATGGACAAAGGGTGGATGCAAATGTTTGATAGATCTTCTGATCAATATTTGGATGAGATCGACAACTTCATTGCCTTTGCACGTAGTCATTGCAGTGATACAAGACGTGTCAGGTGTTCGTGCCGTAAATGTAATAATTACGTTTGGATGTCATTGAATGAGATCCAAACTCATATGGAATGGAATGGGATCGTACACAACTACACTAATTGGATCTATCACGGTGAAGAAATATTTTCTGCATCGACATCTTCGGTTCCCGGGACCAGTAGGGACGAAAGTGGTTTGGATGGGCGATGTGATAATGATCCAGTCGTTGAGTTATTAACCGATGCTTTTCCTCCGGCATCGGATGATATGGAAGATGATGCACCATGGTTGCAACCGAAAGACTCTGATCTCCATTATGAGAGATTGTTGAAAGAAGCTCAGCGCGAATTGTACCCCGGTTGTAAATAATTTTCTGTTCTAGGGGCGGTTGTGGAGTTGATGCACATGAAAGTTGAGTATAATCAAACGAACAAGCATTTTGATCACATGTTGGACATTATCATCCGAATGCTCCCTGAAGACAACTGTCTTCCAAAAGATCATTATAGCTCGAAGAAGTTGTTGAAGGGGTTTGGTTTAGGGTATATCAAGAAGTTGTTGAAGGGGTTCGGAGCCGTTCATCAATACTGATATGGAGGTGGCTCATTGGTTCATTCTCAACAACTGTGATGAAGTCTGGCCCTTCCACGAGCATCACGAGTCATTGATGAAGGCCCAATTTCCTTCTTATTGGGAAGAAATGGACAAACAACTATTTCCACGTTGGTTTTCCCAGCATGTAAGTCAAATATTTTATTTCCAAAGTTCTTAAATTGTTTTAAGCTTACCTATTTCGTTTCTTGTGTGTATCTTACCAGATGGCACAGCTGAAAGATGTCAACTCGAGGAGAAACGTACGCTGGTTGTCACGTTAATGGAGTAAAGTTCGTGTGCACAGAACGAGACGACAAGTTGTCTATGCAAAATAGCGGGGTCTTCGTGCCGGGGGATGGGGAAAATGCTGAGACGGGTTTCTACGACAAATTGTTAACTGTGGTTAAGGTGTTATACGCCGATCGCAAGGAAGTCATCTTGTTCAAGTGTCATTGGTTTAATACGAACCCAAGTATCCCAGGAAGTGTCATCAAAGATCAGTTATATACTTCTATAAACACAAACACCCGGTGGTTTGAGAGTGATCCCTACATCCTCGCTAGTACGGCGAAACAGGTATTCTATGTGGATGATCCAAACGCTGGTGGTGGATGGAGAGTAGCCGAGATGGTGAATCACATAAACATTTGGGACTTGGATGATCGATACCATGAAGAAGATGGGGAAATAAACGATGACCAAATCATTTATCAGGTAGATTCATCGGCATCCACCCAAAACGTGGATGGAGTTCGGACCAATGACATCATAACACCAATTGCGATTGATGACATTTTTATTGATATGGGGGAATTAGAACAAATTGAAAGTGATTCGGAGGAATCAAGTATTGTACACATGTCGGATGACGAGTGTGATTGGGAGGGGGAAAGCGAATCCGAATGAAGCATTGTAATTTCAAAATTTCATTCATATATGAAATATCCATCTTCAAATCAATAAATTTTATTTTTATGTATGTTGTATGATTTCATTGAAAAAAATAGTTTTTTCACTTTCTTAAAGTGAGGAAACCATACATGCCCTCCATAAAATACGCAACTTCAAACTAAATGAAGGTGGCAGATTTAGTACAATATTTTGATGATAAGTCAATTTTTACTCTTTAATGCAATGTCAAAAAAATTGAACCAAACTTTCATATTAACCTAATAAGATACAACAATTTTTTATATAAAATTTACGCGACGGATCGCCACAAATGTTACCCGACAGATTCGTAAATATAACCCGACGACTATATGTAAAATGTTACCCGACGGGGAATAAAAGGTGTACCCGACGACTGCCTCAGCCTGAAATAACCCGACGAATATATATATGAAGATTCGTAGGGTCTGACTTAGCTAATTATATTTACCATTTTTATTACAGATGTTACCAGACGGATAATTTATTGGTTACCCGACGACAAAATCCTTAACACAACCCGACGGATACGTATGAATTGTCGTCGGGTCTGATTTAGTTAATTAAATTTACAATTTTATTAGACATGTTACCCAACGGAATATGTCTGGTTTACCCGACGACAAACACAGTAAAGTTACCTGACGGATATATAAGAAGGTTCGTCGGGTCGGATTTAGTTGATTAAATTTTCAATTTTATTGTAACTGTTACCTGACGGATAATGTATGGGTTACCCGACGACCAACTCCGTATACATACCCGACGGAGATATATGAAGCTCCGTAGGGGCAGATTTAGTTGATTAAATTTACAATTTTTATTACACATCTATTTACCATATTAAAAACTTTACATTTTTTTTTTACAAAAATTTTCAAATACTTAAAAATTGAAATTGATCGATCTAACCGTTCACATTTATGGTCGGTACCCATAGATCATCTGCGAGAAAAATTTCCCCAATTGGAAATCCCGGGATTAGGTAACTGTGCGCGACGATTCAACGGTTACAGAACGTTTCATCACGATCGAAAGGCTTGCAATCCTCAAAACCTCAAGATTTTTGACGGGCGACATCTAGCCATGTAAAAGCACATAGTGAACGGTTAGATCGCTCAAATTCATTCGTTTGAATATCAATAGAACAAAAAATTCAAAAAATGTATTGAAGTTTCCTTCAAGTGTTTAACCTCCTTGGGAGATATGCTTATTTTCCGATTTTCAAAAACTTAAAAATTGAAACTGACCGATCTAACCGTCCACATTTATGGTCGGTACCCAAAGATCATATGCGAGAAAAATTTCCCCAATTAGAAATCCCGGGATTAGGTAACGGTGCGCGACGATTCAACGATTACAGAACGTTTCATCACGATCGGAAGGCTTGAAATCCTCAAAACCTCAAGATTTTTGACGGACGACATCTAGCCACGTAAAACAACATAGTGAACGGTTAGATCGCTCAAATTCATTCGTTTGAATATCAATAGAACCAAAAATTGAAAAAATGTATTGAAGTTTCCTTCAAGAGTTTAACCTCCTTGGGCGATATGCTTGTTTTCCGATTTTCAAAAACTTAAAAATAGAAACTGACCGATCTAACCATCCACATTTATGGTCGGTACCCATAGATCATCTGCGAGAAAAATTCCCCCAATTGGAAATCCCGGGATTAGGTAACGGTGTGCGACGATTCAACGGTTACACAACGTTTCTTCACGATCGGACGTTTTGAAATTCCCAAAACATCACAATAATGGTAGATGGGGTTTTAGGCATATAAAACCAAACTTTAAACGGTCCTGATGTTGCATATATTTTCGCCGGACTTGGTTTTCGGATTAATTTCAACATTTCCGTCGGGTAACTTCAATTATTCGTCCAGTGTTTGAAAATTTCAATTTTCCGCCTAATTTTTCGCGAAATCTCAAATTTGCCGCTTGGTGTTACTCGACGAATAATTAACATTTCCGTCAGGTAACCTCAAGATATCGTCCAGTTTTTTGAAAATTTGCGCCTAATTTTTCGTGAAATCTCAAATTTGCCGCTTTGTTTTCCACGACGAATGAGTTACAGCTGCCCGACGGGCCCGACCGACTTAATTTTTGCGGATTCTCAAGAGTCCCACGTTTTGTTGCCCAAGGGAGTATAAAGGTATAACCCGAGGGATATTCGACAATCATCATTACCCAACGGGTGGAATTGCTGTTACCCGACGGACGTCAGACCTAATATTCCGTATTTCGATGATGCTATTGCCCGACGGGGTTATAAACTTTACCCGACGCGTTGATTTAATTGTTACCCGACCGGTTGTGAAACGTTACCCGACGCATGAAACCTTTTTCTTATGCCCGACGGGTCATTAAAGTTTTAACCGACGGACGTATCCGTCGGGAAATACCAATCAGATACATAAATCAGACCGAGGCTTCTTCTTCATCCTTCTTCTTCATTTTCTGGATTTCTTTCTTCTTTGGTTTTTCTTAAGTTTTGCTTGATTTTCCACTTGCATCTTCCTCTCCCTCAAGCAGTCAAGGACGCCTTGCATCTTCCACTTGCATTTCCTATCGGCTCCGCTCTCCCAAACAGTCAAGGACACTGTTTTTTGTCCACGGAGGTTTGCCGTCACCGCCGCTCCCCTCACCGAGGTTTGCCGTCGCCGCCGCTCTCCTTGTTAATGTTAATGTTAATTTTGATATATTGTTTATTGTTAATTTGGATATATTGGTTTATTGTTTATTGTTAATTTGGATATATTGGTTTATTGGTTTATTGGTTTATTGTTTATTGTTAATTTGGATATATTGGTTTACTGGTTTATTGTTTATTGGTTTATATTGGATATATTGGTTTATTGTTAATTTTGATTTGAAAAATGAATTTATGAAATTGGATATTGTTATTGTTAATGATTATGTATATATTTATGTTTGGATATATATATTTGTTAAGGTATATATAATAGTTGAAGATTTGTTGAAGTTTTGATGTTTGGTATAATGTTGAAATTGATATAATGGTATGATTTTTTATATGGTATTTATTTGAAATGTATGAATTTTGGGTATTTGAATTTTAAAAACAATTATGGGAAATTTTGATATGGTGTAGTATAAGTGGATTTTGGAATTATGTGTTTTATAAATTTTTAATTTGTGAATTTTTGTTTTGGATATTATTAGTATATGTTTGGATTAATATGTAAGTTTGATTTTGGTCCCGAAATTTGGATTTAGGAATTTAGGTATAATGTTGTGAATTTTGAGTTTAGTACGCTTGAATTAATTAATTAGTTGTTTAAGTTTAATTTTCGTTTGTGTTGGATTTATTTAAAAAAATTAGAATTTGATGGTTTTAGTTTTTAGATACCAATTTACTAATTATTACTAAAAAAAAATTGATGCTTTATTTATTTATGTTTATTGGATTTATGAAATGTTGGTTAATTTTAAATGTGATTTTGTTTTTATTTTTGAAATTAATATTTAATATTTAATATTAAAAATGTTTGCTTTCTTTTTTATTTAATTAAAAGTTTGTTCTTTAATTTTAAATTAATTAATTTATATGTGTTATTGTAGATGTCGCATCGCACCTTAATCACATCCAGGACTCGTCCTTGCCCGGATCCTGTTGATGGTCATGAGCCGGAGGAGGCAGCCCCTGACTCAGTTGCCTCAACAGCAGCGTCGGTTTATGTACCCTTGTCAGTCAATCAGCGACCGGGTGCTCAATCGGCTCGTAGATAGCATAGCAAGAAACGGGGGGAACCCCGTACCGACCCCCGGCCCTCACAGGACGACGTCGGAGGAGACGAAATGGGGCCTAATATCGGAGCACTCCCTAAGGGTAAGTTTATTATTTTGTTTATTTAACCAATCGTTTTTATTTGCTACTCATTTTATTTATCAATGTTCATCGAATTTACAGGTAGGTCAGTGAATGTGCACGGGATCAACCGAGGTTTGACATCCCAGCGTATTTGTAGAACGACAAATGCAAAGATACTGGTGGTATACGTGCCACGCCTCCGGTCCGCGCTGGTCAAAATTCACAGCCTCCTAGTTCATGACATTGGTGCGATTCTTCGCACCAAGTCACTAATGATGGGGGAGACTTTCCGAACCCAAACCGCAGAGGAGATCTCGCGTTGTTGGGGAGAGTTATCGGTATGTTTTTTTTCCCATTTTTAACATTAATTTCATATTTTTTAAACTTTAATATTTGATTGCAGATCAATATTGAGTTCGACTTGGAGAACGTCGAGCTCAGTAGGTACCTGTGCCAACACTCGCAGTTACGGTACGCCGACTGGAAGTATGAGCTCCACAAGTACTTCTTGACTTGGCCTTCTCCGGAGGAAGCTCGGGCAAATCCTCCGGAGGAGTTAGACGGGCTGAAACTGCAAGGGTGGTTGTGGTTGTGCGACCATTTCATGTCACCCACTTATCTGGTACGTATTATCTATCTAATTAATTAAATTATTTAATTTTTATGTTATTTTCCATTTTCAAATCTAATTTTTGGTTTTACGAATGAACAGCGGAAATCGATTGCCAACACATCGAACCGGGGGGCAAAGAAATTCAACCATCACGGGGGGTCGCGATCCTTATCGGCCCGGCAAGAGGATCGGCACATCGCCGGGTCGATGTTCCCAGAGGTGGATGCCTGGGGGCAGGTGTATGCTGGACGGGGGGATGAAGAGGCTGATCGAATTCACGTAAGTTTATTTCCTTCTGATTAAACATTTTTTCTAAATTTCATAATTATTTTTCTAATTAATATTTATTCGAATTTGTAAGATGCGATGGTGCAAGACGTCCAACAGACACAAGCTGTGCTCACCCAACAGCATCCAGATGTGCCTTTGCATCAACAGCTCCCTAATGTCGACATGTCGATCGCTATTTTGGAGCGACGACTAGGGAGGCGCCCAGGGAAGGTCGTTCAGGGAGCGGGCGACGGGATTGTGCGGGATGTCTCGACTCAATCGTCGTCTTCATCTCGGGTAGGCTCCCAGGAGATGTCAGATCGTATGAGAAATCTCTAGGCCAAAAATACTATGATCAAAGCCCAATACGTGGAGATTCAAGCCCAAAACCAACATATCAAGAGCGCCCTTAACAACATCCTTCAACGTTTGGGTAATCGTGGATTGGATGATATTTTTTCATCGTCCAACCAACCGGCCCCTCAGGATCCCGGCTATTTTGACAACTCTACTAATTCTTAGAGTATATATAAAGTATTTTTATACTCTTAATGATGTCCAAAAATTACATTATTTTTTTTAATATTAATTTAATTTAATTTTTATTCTTTATATTAATTTTTAATTAAAGTTTTTATTTTTTATTATTTAATTTAATATTTTATTTTCAATATAAAGAGGAGGTTGCCCCACGAATTCTGTACATGTTACCCGACGAATTGTAACAATACACGCGACGAATGGGGGATATGTTACCCGACGACATATAAAACTATTACCGACGAATGAGTTAAATGTTACCCGACAGATATTCAACCTATACCCGACGATTGAGTGACATGTTACCCGACGGATGTGTAAAACGTTACCCGGCGGTTGTTTATCATGTTACCCGACGCGTGTATATAACAGTGCCCGACGACTATATTTAACCTTACCCGACGGTGTTTCTTAACGTTACCCGACGGGTATATATGACTTTACCCGACGGCTTATAAACCTCCCCGACGTATGTTTAATAGATTACCCGACGGATAAGTAAGACATTACCCGACGGTCTTATGATGTTGACTTTATATTGCTCGACGGAGATGTCAGCGACGAACCTTACCGCCGGGCATTATTTAATTGCTCGACGAGGACACTGTGCTCGTCGAGTAAAATAAAAGCCCGACAGCGGTAGCCCGACGCCTATTGCCCCACAGATATTCGCCGTTGTATATGTTACTCGACGGATGATTTACGTGGCTCGACGAACTGTTTTCGCCGGACAACTTCTAATTTCTTGTAGTGAGCAGAGAAGAGGAAGAAGAAGAAGAAGAAGAAAAAAAGACCCTGATATTTAGAGTGTTTAGACAGTTGCTCGACGAACATTATTCGCAGGGTAATCTTAAATAATTCGTCGGGTAAAAAAGAGTCAACGTCTACTATTACCCGACGGCGATTGGTCGTCGTTGTTGATACTGTTACCCGACGGGGAGTGCAAATCGTCGGGCAACAACGTCCAATTTTGCGCGCCAACGGCTTGTTCTTCCCGCCAACATGTTACCCGGCGACTGTGCATATCCGTCGGGCATTATGACCTTACCCCGCGAGATAGCATCCGTCGGACAAAATTTAGTCGGGCAACTACGATTTTCTTGTAGTGATTTAATTACTTATAATTCCTATAGAGAATAATATATGATAATAAATATTTATAGGAAACTTAAATTTTATTGAGCATTTAATTCATTATTAACTATGGTTAAGTAAAGGGACACATGTCACTCAATTAGGAAAGGATTAGCAAAAATATGCTCACCAGGTGATGAGCAAAATGCTCCATATTTTGAATAAACCTAAATTTTTATGAAGTTATAAAATATCACGATTGAATAAACCTCAATTTTTAATAACTTTATATCTATATAAAAGTATAGATTGAATACCCTCTAACCTTTATCAACTTTTAAAAATTTATAATTGAATGCATATGAACTTTTAGAGATATTTAAACTCTATGAAAATCTCAATAGAATACATCCTCCTTACGCTTCTATACTTTGCATTCGGTGAGTTGCTGATTCTAAGTAATGATTTGTGGCAGTGGAGTTCAGTCTCATACACACATGACATAATCGCGGTTTCTCTCCGGGTTATGGCCGTCGGTGGCTTTGTGGGGCTTCCAACTTTTCTATGAGGGTGATGTTGGTTCATTTGGACCGCACACATTTTTTTTTTCTTACACTCTGGACCTCATCAAGTCATCATACATTCTTTTGTTGCTTCTATTTCCTCTATATGAATGGTCGATTCTTGCAGTGACGAATATATATCAGGAAAATATTATGGAGATTATATTTGTAAACCACATATTAATATAAATAGATTCAATTTGTGTCGATGGGTTCCACCTGTATTAGTGTGTAATTTGCGAATGTGATACGCAAATATGGTATCCGTTAGCATTGTCATCTCTATGATTGACTTACTGTATGGGGTTTAGCCCAAATTTTTACTTTTGATATTGTTAGATTTTTTTTATACAATGATATTAAAAAAAGAATTATACATATTATCTATAGAGCTCATTCATCACAGTAATCGAACCTGAAAGCCACCTGATATATAATAAGGAAGAATATTACTAAATTACAGTGTTAGCAACCCTGCTATTGTACTAAAAACAAGGATTCAATATGCAAGGTGTTCACGAGCGTTGAGAATTTCTAGCTCCAACGTGAAATGTTGAGGACTCTTCTAATTTTTGCAAAAGGTTGGGTAGCGCATTCAATCGTTTGGTTTATTGAGTTGAAGCTATTACAGTGAAAGGCTTAAGGGTCAGTTTGGTATTACTATACTTTTTTGAAAAGTTTCTATTACTTTACTTTCTTAACAAGCAGTTGTATATTGAAACAGCTAAACGTTTTTTTAATTAAAAGTTTTGTGAGTATGAAAAATAATGTCAAAGTGTTTGGTAAATTTGAATGTAGAACTTTAGATAATGATTAAAATGGACATGATATCGTAATATATGTAAGAATTAATGGTGGTGGTGGAGGTTGGGAATAAGGAAGTCTTGGTGGTTATGCCGGTGGAGGGTAGAAGTAGATGATGTGGAGGTGGATGTGGAGGAGGTGGTGGAGGTTGTGGCGTAGAGGTATAGGTAAAAGAGGTGGTGGTGGTGATGGAGTTAGCTAGGGATAGACGAGGCGGTTGTGGAGATGTAGGTGCTTGTGTCAATTGTGGCGGCAACGACAGTGGCAGCAGTGGTTGCAACGGTGGTGGTGGTGGAGGATGAGGTGGAGGTTTGGGTGGAGGTAAGGGTGAAAAAGGTGGTGGTGGAAGTGGCAGTAGCAGTGGTGGTGAAAGTGGTGGTATCGATCGTGGAGAGGAGCCATCGACTCTCAAAACCAGATAGGGGGCTCAGAGATGCAAGGTTTTTTCTAGAGCACCCTCAATGTGGATTAATTAGTTTAGCATATGGGTTCTTAAATGGACACTAAG
The DNA here is from genome assembly GCA_037349345.1 of Oemleria cerasiformis. NCBI lineage: Eukaryota > Viridiplantae > Streptophyta > Magnoliopsida > Rosales > Rosaceae > Oemleria > Oemleria cerasiformis. The sequence continues at coordinate 4,944,997 of JAZGTL010000012.1, read as the reverse complement.
GGGTTGTCATATTATAGTAGAGAGGTTCTGAAAAGCCAATAAAAGGGGCTGAACATCATGACATCTCTTGCTTATCCTCGTTTCGCACGAATTTCATATAGAAATTAAGCTTGGAGCTTAGATCCCAATTATATATTAGCCCATGGTCAGTACTATCTGACTCCCATTAGCTCTCGATCGGGACCTTCCACACCACAAAAATGCTCTCAAAATTAAACCTTGATGGCAACATGACTTGGGTCTATGTTTCCAGCTGCATGATGATAGTTATTGCATGGCACGTTCCATGTGACCATAGGTCATGCTCGACAATAATCGGGACTATTGAAGACTCATGGTACTTAATAACACTACAAGAAAATTGAGGTTGTCCGACAATGTTTTGCCTGACGAAGTAATTTTCGCCGAGTAAACAACGTTTGTTCGACGAACTCGAAGACTCGCGGGGTAAACTGTTGGCGGGAAGATCAAGATGTTGGTGCGCAAAATAGGAAGGGTTTACCCGACGATTTGTACCATCTGTCGGGCAAGAGTATATCTAACGACGATTATTCGTCGTCAGGTAACACTTGACGTTGACTATATGTTACCCGACGAATCATTAAACTTTTCCCTGTGAATGTGATTCGTCAGGCAAAAATCTAAACACACTAAATACCCAAGACGCTCTCATTTCTTCTTTTTCTTCCTCCTCTCTGCTTCATCACTCTCTCGCTCTCTCTCTCTCTCTCTCTCTCTCTCTCTCTCTCTCTCTCTCTCTTTCTCTAGCTATAATCATCATCTCATCACCATTTTCACTACCAATCAAATCATTTTTCTCTCTCAATCACCAATATCAATTTTTAAGGTTTGAGAAATTTAATTTTTTTAGTTTTGAAATTTTGATTTTTGATTAGAAACTAATTATGTTTTGTGTTGTAGGAATTTTGTGGTTGATTTGAAGGAATACTTATAAAAAGGTATGTGTGTTTACCTCTCAATTTAATTTTGTTAATAATTTTGGATATAATTATGTTAGGAAATTTTGTATTTATTGTGGAAAATGTGTAGAAATTGTTTAGAATTTGTGGAAATTAGAAATTAGAAAATTTGTTAGGAAAATAGAAAATATGTTAGGAAATTAGAAAATTTTGTCGGAAAATAGGAAAATTAAAAATATGTAATGAAATTATTGAAATTAGAAAATATGTTTGGAAATTAGAAAACATGTTAGGAAAATAGGGAAATAGAAAATATGTTAGGAAATTAAGAAATTAGAAAATATTTTAGGAAACTAGGAAAATAAAAAATATGTAATGAAATTATTAAAATTAGAAAATATGTTAAGAAAATAGGGAAATAGAAAATATGTACGGACATTATAAAATTGTAAACTCTGTTTTATGCATAATTAATATATGTTTGTATTTGTGAATTTGTTGTGATATTTTTTGTAAAACGCTTTATTTAACTTGTTCTAATTACAGGACAATGTTAACTCAATTACTTACGTTGACTCTATGTTGTGAAAAATTTCGCGAAATCTCAAACTTACCGCATATTGTTGCCCGACGAAGATGTAAAATGTTACCCGACGGATATCCACCGCATGTTTTTACCCAACGAAGCTTTTAAACGGTTGCTCGACGAACGTTCCGCCAAAATTTTCGCAAAATCTCAAATTTACCGCATATCCACCACTTATCATTGCCCGACGAATATGTAAACAGTTACCCGACGAATATCCACCGCTTGTTATTACCCGACGAATCATTAAAAATGTTACCCGACGAACATGTTCGTCGGGTAAGGTCAATCAGACAGATAAATCAGACCGACTCTTCTTCTTCTTCCTTCTTCTTCATTTTCCTTATTTTCTCCGGAACCCACATCTCTCTGCAACTTAGACTCCAACCCTCACTCCAGCCGTTCCGGTCGCCGCAACTACAGCCCTTTCTCGCTCTCTCTCACTCAGATTCCAACCCTCACTCTGTCGTCGCAGCAATCTCTCGCGCCGCCTCTCTCTCACCGAGGTTAGGTGTCGTCGCTGCCCCTATCCTCGTCGGCAGTTTCTTCAAGGTCGAACTCATTGTCCATATCTCTATATTATTAATGTAGATTGGTTATTGTTAATTTTGATTGGTTAAATTTTAATTTTAGTTTGGATTGAAATTTCAATTTAAATTTGGTTTGGATATTATGAAATTGTATTGAAAATGGAATTTAAATTTAGATTTGATTATTGCAGATTGTGCATTATTGTCAAATTTGTAGATTGAGAATTTAGGGGGATTAGTTGAATATTGTGATTTTGGATTGGATTAGAATATAAATATGTGTTTGGCATAATGTTGAAATTTTGAAGATTTATTTGGATTGGAAAATAATAGTTGAAGATTTGTTGAAATTTTGATGTTTGGTATAATGTTGAAATTGGTATAATGTTATGAATTTTGCATATGATTTTTGTTATGCTTTTGGATATGAATTTTATGTGAATTTTGGATATGTGAATTTTATGAATTTTGGATATTTGAATTTAAAAAAATTTATGTGAATTTTTGATATGGTGTAAGATATGTGAATTTTGGATATGTGAGTTTTATAAATTTTTAATATGTGAATTTTATGATTTGGATATTATTATTGTATATTTGGATTAATTTGTAAGTTTGATTTTATTCCCGAAATTTGGATTTAGAAATTTAGGTATAATGTCGTGAATTTTGAGTTTTGTACTTTTGGATTAATTAGTATTTTAGGTTTAATTTTCGTTTTTGTTGGTTTTATTTTAAAAAATTATAATTTGGTGGTTTTAGTTTTTATATACCAAATTACTAATTTTTAATTAAAAAGATTGGTTTATTTATTTATTTTTAATGGAATTAAAAAATGTTGGTTAATTTTAAATGTGGTTATGTTTTTATTTTTTTAATTTAATATTTAATATTAAAAATGTTTGGTTTTTTTTATTTAATTAAAAATATGTTGGTTAATTTTATATTAATTATTTTATATTTCTTATTGTAGATGTCGCATCGCACCTTAATCACGTCTAGGACTCGCCCCTGCCCTGATCTCGTTGATGATCATGCGCTAGAGGAGGCAGCCCTTGAGTTGGTTGCCTCAACAGTGACGTTGGTTCAGCCACCAATGTCGGATCATTAGCGACCCGGTGCCCGATCGGCTCGTCGACAGCACATCAAGAAACCGGGGGAACCCCGTACCGACCCCCAGCCCCCATAGGACGACGCCAGAGCAGACGAAACAGCGACTAATGTCGGTGCACTCCCTAAGGGTAAGTTGATTATTTTCTTTATTTAAACAACTGTTTTTATTTGTTACTCATTTTATGTACGAATGTTCATCGAATTTACAGGGAAGTCGGTGAATGTGCGCGGGATAAACCGGGGTTTGACATCCCAGCGGATTTGCAGGATAACGAATGCAAAGATAATGTTGGTGTACGTGTCGCGCCTCCGATTTGCGCCAGTAAAAATCCACAGCCTCATTATGCATGACATTGACGCGATTCTTCGCACCAAGTCCGTGATGAGGGGGGAGACTTTCAAAACCCAACCCCCGGAGGAGATCACGTGATGTTGGAAAGAGTAATCAATACGTGTTTCTCCCCTTTTTTACATTAATTTCATTTTTTTAATTATTTTACTAACTTTAATAATTTATTGCAGATCAATTTTGAGTTCAACTTGGAGGACGTCGACGTCAGTAGATACCTGAGACACCACTGGCAGTTACGGTACGCCGACTGGAAGTACGAGCTCCACAAGTACTACAAGAGTTGGCCTTCCTCGGAGGAAGCTCAGGCAAATCCTCCGGAGGAGTTGGATGGGCTGAAACTGGCAGGGTGGTTGTGGTTGTGCGACCAATTTGTGTCCCCCACATATGTGGTACGTACTATCCACCTAGTTAATTAATTTATTTATTTTTATGTTATTTTGCATTTGAAAATATAATTTTTGTTTTTACGAATGAACAGCGGAAATCGGTTGCCAACACATCAAACCGGGGAGCGAAGAAATTCAACCACCACGGGGGGTCGCGATCCTTATCGGCCCAGCAGGAGGATCGGCGCATCACCAGGTCAATGTTCCCATAGGTGGATGCCTGGGGGCTAGTGTACGCTGGACGAGGGGACCAAGAGGCTGACAAAATTCACGTAAGTTTATTTTTTGCAGATTAAACATTAATTTTTAATTTGATAATTATATTTCTAATTAATATTTATTCGAATTTGTAGGAGGCGATGGAGCAAGACGTCCAGCAGACACATGCTGAGCTCACACAACAGCATCCCGAAGTGCCGTTGGACCAGCAGCTCCCGGATCCCGAGAAGTCGATCGCCATCCTGGAGCGACGACTTGGGAGGCGTCCAGGGAAGATCGTTCGGGGGGCGGGCGACATGATAGTGCGGGATGTCTCCAATCACTCGTTGAGTTCATCTTGGGCATGCAATCCCGAGGAGATGTCGGACCTCAAGAGAAACTTCGAGTTCCTCCATGCCGAAAATGCTGAGATCAAGACGCGCATATACAGGCCCAAAACGATCAAATCAAGACCATCCTCGCCAAGGTGCTTGACCGCTTGGGTGAGCGTGGACTGGATGAGCTTCTGTTAGAGCCTCAGCCCCCGTCCCAACAGCCCGCCCAGGATCCCGACCACCCCGACCCATCGTCAAGTAGTTAGAATGTAATATGTAAAACATTGTTTTAGTTTTAATTATGTAAAATCATAACATTAATTTTTCTAAATATTTTTTTATATTTTAATTTGATTTTTTTTATTCTTTTAATTGTATTTTTTAAAAATATTTTTATTTTAATTATATATATTTATTTAATTAAATAAATTATTAAAATTATATTTTTAAATATTAAGATTTGGCCCAACGAATAATCATTTCGTCGGGCACAGTAAGAAAATTCGATGCACACCTGCCGAATTTCTGTATCTTTGCCCGGCGAAAGGTGTCCGTCGGGAAAACGTTATTGACTTTTGCATTGCTCGACATATCATAGGCAACAAATGAGTCCGTCGGGAAAACGTTGTTGACTTTTGCATTGCTCGACAAATCATAGGCGACGAATGAGTTCGCCGGGCAAACGTTGTTGACTTTTGCATTGCTCGACAAATCATAGGCGACGAATGAGTCCGCCGGGCAAGCTTTCAATTTCTAGACGAATTCACTGTTTTCGTCGATTAACATCAAGCCCGACTGCAGTAGCCCGACGAAGGTTGCCCGGCGGAGGTTCGCCAGTTTTAATGTGGCCCGACGAATTCCGAACATTGCTCGACGAATAGTTTCACTGGGCAAGCCTGATTTTATTGTAGTGTAATGACTAATACTCCATATATCATTTGAATTGACAATCCACCACAACAATATTAATTCGTATCAAACTCGTTTATTATTTTGATACATATGAATGATCAAACAACAACCAAATTCGCCTTAACTATGACCCTTCGAGAGGGTTTTAGAGAAAGGGTCTCTTCTATCTAAATTCCTCTCCATCTCCACCACCGAGCCTCTCCTGAACAACAACTTGTGGTTTTCTCGCAACCCTTCGGTGCAACTCCTCTCTCACCTGTAGTGTAGCTTCTCCACCACCTTTTGTGTGGTTTTTTACCTTCGTGTCTTCTTTTCAATTGCTCTTCAATTATTGGGTCAGATCTCCACTTCCTCTTCTCACAATTCAATCATCTCACACCTTCATCCCACGAACTGTCCTTTAATTGCCTTAAGATCTCCTATCCTCCCACCCAAAATTTCAAATTCCTAGAATCACCCATCTTCCCAGCTACTACCCTCCATTGACAATCTCATTCCGTTTTCGGTTTGGTATGCTTTGTTCTATGTTCTTCGTTAACCCTTTGGATCGCTTGAGTATGCAGATTGTTGGTGTTTTGTTACCCTAACACCATCCTCTACAAATCCCCTTCATGGCTCAATGTGTTTCTGGTTTCCTCATGGTGGCAGTGGCGGTGTGGATTAGTTGCCAATGGTGGCGGCAACAGCAGCTGGTACCTCTACATTAGATTGTTGATATATGCTAGTGTTTTGATCACTTAGATTTTTGTTGCCTTGGGCCAATTATTGTCGTATGTGGGTTTTTTTTTATTATTTGGTTGAGCATTAATTCAGCTGAATTATATAATTGAGCTCCCATTTTGAATTTTAAACTCTTTCTTTTGGATTAGTCAATATCATCCTTTCCACAAAAAAAAAATTGGATGACAAGACATCACAAATTTGGTTGAAATTTTTAAGACCTCATCTCTACCTATTGTGTTAAGGAATCAATCATTATAATCACCACACATATAGGTTCCAAAAAAATAAAATCACCACACATATCACCAAAGGAAAATCAGACTTGTCGACGAAATAGATTCGTCGAGCAAAGATCAACATTCGTCGGGCAACATTAAGCCCGGCGAACCTCCGTCGGGAAAATTTCGTCGGGCTTGATGTCAGTCGACGGAAACAGTGAATTCGCCGAGCAAATTAAACTTACTCGACGAATAGTTTCGTCGCCTATAATTCGTCGAGCAATCCCAAAAGTCAACACATTTCGTCGGGCAAGATCTTAATATTTAAAAAATAATTCTAACAATTTATTTAATTAAATATATATATATAATAAAAATAAAAATATTTTAAATAAATACAATTAAAATAATAAAACGAATAAAATGAAAAAAATATATTTATAAAAATTAATGTTATGTTTTTACATAATTAAAACTAAGGTAATATTTTACATATTAATTTCTAACTACTCGGCTACAGGTCGGGGTCCTGGGAGGGCTGTTGGGCCGGGGGCTACCTCATCCGCCGCATGATCATCAACGGGATCAGGGCGAGGGCGGGTCCTAGATGTGATCAAGGTGCGCTGCGGCATATACAATAAGAAATTTAAAATAATTAATATAAAATTAACCAACATATTTTTAATTTAATAATAAATAAATAAAAACCAAACATTTTTAAACCAAATTTTTTTTATTGAAAATTAGTAAATTGGCCAAAAAAAAAACCACCAAATTCTAATTTTTAAAAATAAAACCAATAATAATATCCAAATCATAAAATTCACATATCCAACATTTATAAAACTCACATATCCAAAATTCACATCCTAAATCATAATAAAAAAATTGCATAATTGTTTTTAAATTCACATATCCAAAATTCATAAAATTCACATATCCAAAATTCACATAAAATTCATTTCCAAAATCATAACAAAAATCATATGCAAAATTCATAACATTATACCAATTTCAACATTATACCAAACATCACAATTTCAACAAATCATCAACATTAACCCAAAATTAATAAATCCAAACAAACTAAGTAAACCAAATATTTATATTCCAATCCAATCCAAATTCACAATATTCAAGTAAAAACCCTAAATTTACAATCTGCAATTTTGAGAAAAATTCACAATCTGCCAAAATCCAATCCAAATTTCAATTCAGTTTTCAATCCAATTTCATAATATTCAAATCAAATTTCAATTGAAATTTAAATCCAAACTAAAATTAAAATATAAACTATCAAAATTGACAATAACCAATCCACATTCACAATAGAGAGAGGGAGAACGAGATAGACCATGAGATGACTGACGGCGAGAGAAAGCTGCGGCAACGAGAGAGAATCGGCGAGAAAGAGGCGATGAGAGAGAGAGCTGTAGCGGCGAGCTTGAGAGAGGAGGAGTCTGAGAGGAAGAGTCTGGTGTGTTTGCAGAGAGGTGAGGGTGCAGAGATAACAAGGAAAATGAAGAAGGAAGAAGAAGAAGAGTCAATTGCGAATTATCAATGTTAACAAGGAAAATGAAGAAGAAGGAAGAAGAAGAAGAGTCATTCGTGAATTATCAGTGTCTGAAGACCATTGCCCGACGAAGGCTTCATCGGGAAAACTTTAATGAATTCGTCGAGCAAATATACACGGCAAGTTTGAGTTTTCGCGAATTTTTTTGCGGAATTTTTGAAATTTTGGCAAAAAAAAATTGCGCGAGTTTTTTGACATTAGCCCGACGAATACATGAAATTGCCCAACGAATATTTGAAACTGTTGCCATACGAATAATGTAATTCGTCGGGCACGATGTTTATGTTATTGAAATTCGAATGATCTAAAAACCAGGTCCGACGATAAAAGTGATGAGATGAAATTGCGCGAGTTTTTTCGACATTAGCCTGACGAATACATGAAATTGCCCGATGAATATTTGAAACTGTTGCCCGACGAATAATGTACTTCGTCGGGCACGATGTTTATGTTATTGAAATTTGAATGATCTAAAAACCAGGTCCGACGATAAAAGTGATGAGATGAAATTGCGTGAGTTTTTTTTACATTAGCCCGACGAATACATGAAATTGCCCGACGAGTACTTGAAACTGTTGCCCGACGAATAATGTACTTTGTCGGGCATGATGTTTATGTTATTGAAATTCGAATGATCCAAAAATCAGGTTCGACGATAAAATTTTCAAGATCGGGACCGTTCACTTTTTGGTTTTATGTGCCTAATTTCTCACCGGCAGAAATCGTCAAGTTTCACGGAGCTTATGTGTCTCGATCGTTAAGTTTGTGAATTTGAAGGCCTTTTTTGAAGTTTTGGTTCAATTGATATTCAAACAATGGAATTTCAAAAAATTGACCGTTCAATGGTTACTTTTAAGTGCGTAGACCTCACATGTCAAAAATATTGAGGTTCTGAGGTATTAGAGTTGTCCAATCGTCAAAAAATATTTTGTTACCGTTGAATCATCGCACACCGTTACCTAATCCCGAAAATTAAAAATTGGCTAATTTTTTGCGGAGGCGATCTATGAGTACGTGCAATAAATGTGGACGGTTAGATCGGTCCATTTCATTTTCTAAATTATTGAACATCGTAAAATAAGCATATTCATCAAGGAGGTTAAACACTTGAAAGAAACTTCAATACATTTTTGAAGTTTTGGTTCCATTGATATTCAAACGATTGAATTTAACTGATCCAACTATTCATTTTATGGTTTTACGTACCTAGATCTCGCATGTCGAAAATCATGAGGTTTTAAGGATTTAAAGTCGTCCGATCGTGAAGAAACGTTGTGTAACTGTTGAAACATCGCGCACCGTTACTTAATCCTGAAATTTCCAAATTAGCTCATTTTTCGCGAAGGCGATCTATGAGTACGTGCAATAAATGTGGACGGTTAGATCGGTCCATTTCGTTTTCTAAATTATTGAAAATCGTAAAATAAGCATATTCATCAAGGAGGTTAAAACACTTGAAGGAAACTTCAATATATTTTTCGAAGTTTTGGTTCCATTGATATTCAAACGATTGAATTTGACCGATCCAACCGTTCATTTTGTGGTTTTACATGCCTAGATCTCGCCCGTCGAAAATCGTGAGGTTTTGAGGATTTAAAGCCGTCTGATCGTGACGAAACCTTGTGTAACCATTGGAACGCCGCGCACCATCGAAAATCGTGAGGTTTTGAGGATTTCCAAATTGGGTAATTTTTCGCGTAGGCAATCTATGAGTACGTGCAATAAATGTGGACGATTAGATCGTTCCATTTCATTTCGTAAGTAATATAAAAATGTTGTTTAATAATTAAATGTAAATTGAATCTGGTATATATGGCCCGACGAAGGTAAATGAATATTCGTTGGGCATGCCTTTTTAGTTTCGGCAACCGTCAACCGAATACAAGTCGACGAAGGTAATGTGTTTATACTTTTGCCCGATGAAGAAAATGTGCTTAGACTTTTGCTCAAGTTTTGCCCGACGAAAAATTCGTCGTTAAACTTATTTTGCCTGACGAAAAAAAATTCCGTCGGGCCAAATATTCCTATTTTATGGGCCAAAAACTTCTTCTTCCTGTCTAAACCTTGCCCGGCGAGCCTTCATTTTTGTCGGGCAAAATGACACGAGGCGGCGAAAATTGCTTCGTCGGGTAAAATCTCGTCGGGTAACCCTATATTTCTTGTAGTGTATATAGAAATAAATTTAATAACTTACCAGAAGTCATACAATATTCTAAGATGCCTTTATAAAGTAGGACCATTTATTTTCAACCAATACGGCGATTACCACATGCTTATAAACTGAACTTGGCTAAATATATATATATATATATAGCCAAGTTAGAAAATATAAATATATATATATTTAGCCGTATTTTCAACCAATACGGCGATTACCACATGTAATACCAATAGTTAGAAAATGCACGTACAAAAAGCAGCCATTGAAGACCAAATTTTGCATGTTAAAAGTACCATTTAATTTTTTTTATTAGTTATAATTTTTTTTTAAATGAAAAAGGAGTTGCCATTGACAATAAAATAATTCATTCTAAGTTAATTAAAAAAAAAAGATATGCATGATAATATTTTCAGAATGCCGGTAAAAATAAAATACATTGCCATATTGTTGAAGGAATCAAACTGCGCCACATGTTATTAATTAGTTTATTGACTCATGATGCACGATTATGTGCCAAAATGGAAAACTAATTGTACGTATATATATGTTTCTTACACTTCCAGCTAAACTCAATAAATAAAGAAACGTCAACAACCCTGCGAAGGTTAATTAATAATTAAAATGTTAAAAATGAAATATATATATAATAATTATTATTTGCTAGGTGTAAGAGGGTATCCAATCCCATGTCTTCTGGTAGGGAAGACCACAAAGAGCAAGCTGCAAATCAGCCCAATCCCCACAGGAACAATGTCCAAAACCTCCTGAGTCTCATGCGCCGGCGTCGGATAAAAACACCCCAAAACATTCTTGTCCCTCAGAGCCACCGCCCCGAACACAAATACCGACAACACTGCATGCACCCAATCAATCAACCTTATCTTGTACTTGCTCAACTCCGGCAGCCCCGCCCCCGACGCGTCCGGGTAGTCAAACACATACAGCCCCTTCCTCGTCGCCAGCCCGTAGTAAACTTGTCCGTTCGCGGCCTTCACGCTGTCCGTGAACGATGCCACGAAGCACGACACGGCGAAGAGGAGGAGGACGACGAAAGTGATTGGGCGGGTGGCGGTGTCGCAAGAGCCGTTGCTTGTGAAGATTGGAATGAGGAGGTTGAAGGCAAGGAGGGTCCCGGTGGGGAGGAGGTTGGCTAGGTTTGCTGTGCTTGTTAGGGTTTGGGAGATGGCGCGTTGGGAGAAGGTGGGCTGAGCTGGTTGGGGGGTTATTAGGGTTTCGGATTCGGTGTCGGAGGAGGAGGTGGAGGCTGGTGGTTCGGGGGTGGGGGTGGTGGTGATGGCGGAAGTTGTTCTTGGTCTAAGAGACATGTTGGCTAATAGCTAGCGAAGGTGGTGGTAGTTGTGGTGGTGACTTTGAGAGCGATCAAATGTTGGTATTTAGATGAGAGACAGACTTGCCGTATGGAACTAGATTAATGGTTGTGGGAATGAGGGAGAGGATTATATATATAGAGAATGAAATGAAAGAAACTTAGTTTTATGTGCGTTATTAATTATTTGTCTTGTCTTGGAAGGTATAGCTGATTTCTATGGAGTTTCCTATTTGGTCAAGCTTTTGACATCTTCAATGTTCATGGGTTATATTTCACACATGCATGTTCAAATGCGTGACGTTTTGTATCTGGATGTACATATACACAATATAAATTAATTAACAAATGTCAACTTGTCATTTCATTCGTGTTCACCAAGTTTGACAATTTAAATCATTTATGCAAATTTTTATGGGAAATTGATGGAAATTGAACACTCTCCACAAATTTATTCAAAAATAGAACACTTAAAAATGTGTTTACAAAAATAGAACCTATATAAAGGGGATGATAACCTTGTAGTAACCAAGACTTAAACTTAATTTGAAATTAGAAGAAAGGGCAAGGGAGCTGGTGAAATTTCTCTCATCTTCCTCTCATCTTCTCTCATCTTCCTCTCATCTTCCCTATGTTTGATTTTTATTAAGGTGGATGAACCACAAGTGTTGGGCATTCAAGAAATTAAAGCAAATAACCAATTGGGGAGTGAGGAAGATGAATTTGGAGGTGTGAGGTCGGGAAGATGATTGGGTAGAAGGCCATAGAAACCAGGGCGAATTTGTAGATTTAGTTTGATAGTGCCTCACTGATTTAGATCTAGTCTGATAGTGCCCAACTAGTTTAGATATAGTCTTATAGTCCAGTAGTGTCTTCATAGTCAGCATAATGATAATTTCAAACAAAAACATCCAATTCTCACTGTCCAAAAAAAGTAATTATCACTGCACTGACTATGAGGATACTACCGGGTTATGAGGACACTACCGGACTATGAGGACACTACCGGACTATGAAGACAGAAACAAGCATAGGTTGATGAAAATTTCAGACCAAAACATCCAATTCTCACTGCCCAAAAAAAGCAATTATCACTGTATTGACTATGAGGACACTACCGGACTATGAAGACAGAAACAAGCATAGGTTGATGAAAATTTCAGACCAAAACATCCAATTCTCACTGCCCAAAAAAAGCAATTACCACTGTATTGACTATGAGGACACTACCGGACTATGAGGACACTACATGACTATGAGGACAGAAAAGGGCATAGGTTGATGAAAATTTCAGACCAAAACATCAAATTCTCACTGCCCAAAAAAAAGCAATTCTCACTGCATTGACTATGAGGACATTACCGAACTATGAGGACACTACCTGACTATGAGGACAGAAACGAGCATAGGTTGATCAAAATTTCAGACCAAAAACATCCAATTCTCACTGCCCACAAAAAGCAATTCTCACTAAACCGACTATGAGGACACTACTTGATTATGAGCACATAAACGAGCATAGGTTGATGAAAATTTCACACCAAAACATCCAATTCTCACTGCCCAAAAAAAGCAATTATCACTGCACTGACTATGAAGACACTACTGGACTATGAGGACACTACCTGACTATAAGGACAGAAAAGAGCATAGGTTGATGAAAATTTCAGACCAAAACATCCAATTCTCACTGCCCACAAAAAACAATTCTCACTGCACTAACTATAAGGACACTATCGAACTATGAAGATACTACATGACTATGAGGACAGAAACGAGCATAGGTTGATGAAAATTTCAGACCAAAATTTCCAATTATCACTGCCCACAAAAAGCAATTCTCATTACCCTGACTATGAAGATACTACCGGACTATGAGGACACTACATGACTATAAGGACAGAAACGAGCATAGGTTGATGAAAATTTAAGACCAATACATCCAATTCTCACTGCCCAAAAAAAGAAATTCTCATTATCCTGACTATGAGGACACTACCGGACTATGAGACTAGATCTAAACCAGTGGGGCATTATAAGACTATATCAATGTTGCTATTATCCACCTTTATTTCTATGTCACCCATTCGAGACAAGTAGCCACCACCACTGCTTGAATAGTCCCGAGTCGCCATAGAGGGAGGGTTCGATTTCGTGGGAGGGAGGCTTGGATGGTTCGATTTCGTGGGAGAGAGGGAGGTTCGATCTCGTGGGAGGGAGGGAGGGTTCGATTTCGTGGGAGGGACGGAGGGTTCAAAAGAGAAGATGAGAGGAAGATGAGAGAAGATGAGAGGAAGATGAGAGAAGATGAGAGGAAGATGAGAGAAAATGAGAGAAAGATGAGAGAAAGAAGAGAGAAGATGAGAGGAAGACCAGGAAGATGAGAGAGATTTCACCAGCTGGTTACTATGAGGTCACCATCTCGTTTATATAGGTTCTATTTTTGTAAACACATTTTTGAATGTTCTATTTTTGAATAAATTTGTGGAGAGTGTTTTATTTCCATCAATTTTTTTATTGGCCAAAAAAAATTTACGTAAGTTTTTAAAGGACAATATTTACTAAGGATATTATAATTATTACGTAAGTTTCTAAATATGATCTACTAATATAATAAATAGAGCATATATGCATGTATTAGTATATAATTTATAGATGTAATCTCCCTATGATTTATTATTTATATATTTAATTAAATTACTCTTTCAAGATCGTTTATGCCAAAAAATTAATTAAATTAAAAATCACTTAGTCATTCATATGTGTATTAATTAAATGGACAATTCATCATGGAATCTTAATTGTTACAAATATATGTTGATTTGTTTGTTACATATAAATGAATAAACCACCTCCAATCTTATTCATTTTTTTCTTGAGATGATCTATGATGATTTAGGAAATAACCTATACAGATTAATATACATGTATATAAAAAGTTTCTTGAATTAGAAAAATGGAAAGAAGATGATGTTCCTAGGGTGCGTTTGGATGGGGAACTTCAAAGTTTCATGCAACTTATACTATATATACTAAAATATGCATTAAAAATTAAAAATATATATATAGGGATTTTAAGTAGGTGATTAATCACTAAAAAACAAAAATATAGGTATGGAAAGGAAGTATATGCACCACATGAGCATAACAAACCACTAAACAATGGACTTTCCAAAGTAACACCTCCATAGGTCTAACTTATTACAAATCTCATCTATATGACTTGCATTGTATTATTTGCAAATTTCATGGTATTTTCAAGTCCTCATTTTTAACTAATTTTACCCAATTAAATTCTATGGAACTTTAAAATTTCTCATCCAAACGCACCCTAAAGGGAGGAAGGCAAATCTTGTCCATTGTTTTTTTAATAATAATTATAATTTATTGATGTATTTTTCCATTTAATGAAAATAATTAATAATTAATTTATATTTGTATTGAATTTGATATTTCTCCATAAATTAGTATATATATATATATATATAGTACTAGTGTATTGTATTTTTAACTGAAATTCATGTTTTCATGAATATCATTGTATAATTAAAAAGCAATTTATACCATTGTAAGACAGGTCATGATTTTGCAGCTTGGATCTAAGCAAGTAATTAAAGAATTACCTTCCGGTGTATATATTATAAATTTGCAGGTCAATTAATAATAATTTCCTTCCTTTTAAGCACCATTAAAAGTGCATGTGAAGACTAATCCCTTTATTAATATATTATTCCGGGAATCATTTGGTTGGTGTTTAGACTTTAATTAAAGTTTAGATCATCCATACCAAAAACTTTCTAGTCGTGTCGTTTTTCCTTGTACCATATCAACTTATTCCACAATATATTGTGTGCTTCACGCTATTTGATATAATTTTACGCTTTCTTTGGTCATTATTATTATTATTATTATTATTATGAGCATGTTCATTTCAATTAATACATATGCATATATACTTAAGTAAATTATATTTATTTTAGTTGATTTTTTGTAAAATTAATTTTATCATGCTCATTTATGAAATAAATAATTTTTAAAATCAACTGTTTTGATTTGACTGTTTGAAAATCAATTTTGTTATTATATAAAAAAAAATCAATTTTGTTCATCTTTATTTGGTCCATGGCTCCAAACATGAGTTGTAGCTGAAATACGTGGCGAGTGGAAGGATCTTGGGTGTTATTGTATAATAGTCTGATTGCTGCTGAATTATCCCATTACATGTATAAAAAATACAGTGGATGGGATGGTGTTATGGCTTTGAAATTAGACATGAGTAAAGCATATGATAGAGTTGAATGGACCTTTATTGAAATGGTGATGAAAAAGCTTGGGTTTGCTGATCCATGGGTTAATCTCATTATGATGTGTGTGAAGACAGTTTCCTATTCTTTTAATCTGTCTGGTGAATCCGAGTAGAGGCATCAGGCAAGGTGATCCCTTATCTCCCTACCTTTTTGTTATTTGTGCTAAAGGTTTTTCAGCTCTCCTTGACATGTGGGAAGGCCTGGACCGCATTCATGGTATCGCAATTGCCCCAACGGCACCCTGTGTTCATCATTTGTTGTTCGCTTCGCTGATGATAGTTTATTGTTCCTCAAGGGTACTCTAAATGAATGTTTGGCAATCAAGCAGATCCTGAAATTGTATGTAGAGGCCTCGGGCGAGACGATCAATTTGCAAAAGTCTTGTGTGGCATTCAGTAATAACATTAGTAGAACCGATCAACAGCTGCTTTCAAATTGTCTTGGAATGGGGAGAGTGGAGCATCATGATAAGTACCTGGGGCTGCCTCTGTTCATTGGGAGGTCCAAGGTTGAAACTTTTGCTTTTGTTAAAGAAAGACTCCAAAAAAGACTGAGTAGTTGGAAAGGGAAGTTTCTTAGTACGGCTGGCAAGGAGGTATTGATTACGGCAATTGCTCAAGCGATCCCTCTATATGTGATGAACTGTTTCTTACTGCCAAAGGGGTTCTGTCAGGAACTCCAACAGGAGATTGCAAAATTCTGGTAGGGAGACGTGATGGCTAAAAAAGAAAATACATTGGCTCAGCTGGCAAAAAATGTGTAAACGGAAAGTGGATGGGGGACTGGGTTTCAGAGATTTTTATGCCTTCAACCTCGGTCTTCTGGCTAAACAAGGTTGGAGAATTATCAATAGCCCTAATTCGTTGGTGGGTCGTAGATTCAAGGCTAAATATTTTCCGACTACTGAGTTCTTGGAGGCCACTCTGGGGGGCAATGCATCATTCGTATGGAGGAGCCTGGCCCAAGCTAGGGACACAATTCGGTGGGGCTAAGTGGCAGGTGGGGAATGGCGAAAACATTAAAATCTGGCGTGATAGATGGCTCCCAAGACCCAACCTGCCTATGGTAATCTCACCACGACCAGCCGGATGGGGTGAGAATTCTACTGTGAATTGCCTTTTGAGTCATGATGGGAGTACCTGGAATGACCAACTGGTGAGGGAATTATTTCATCCTAAAGAAGCAAGGCTGGTTTTGGGTATCCCTCTGAGCATTAGAAGGACACATGATCGACTGATTTGGCAGTGGGAGAAATCAGGCTTGTTTACGGTCAAGAGTGCTTATAAAATCACTCTCGCCCAGATGGCTAGTTCTGCAAATATTGTTGGGAGTTCAGGGGCTAACGGGAACCTTCAGTAACTGTGGAAGAAAATTTGGGGCTCCTGCGTCCCTAATAAGGTGAAGATGTTGGGCTAGAAAGTTTGTAGTCGTATTCTGCCCACCAAAATGAATTTACACAAATGCCGAGTCCCATTGGATGTCCTGTGCAATTTTTGTGGGACTGAACCTGAAACGGACCTCCAAATTCTGAAGGAGTGCCCAGCGGCTACGGGGGTTTGGCTTGCTAGTTCTCTCGGCATCCTCTCGAGGGCGAGACCATGTTCCTCAATGGCGGACTGGATCTCTGTTGTAGCAAGTAAAATATCTAACACCAATTTTGATTTATTTCTTATGATTATGTGGAGCTTGTGGCAGGAACGGAATAATCTGGTATGGACTGGGACACATAAACCATTACTCGATATCCCGGGGAGTTCCGCCTCCTGGTTGGCGTCTTATCACCAGTATCATCGGCGTAAAAGTGGCACGAATGGCCATGCCAATACGGGGTGGGAGGTGCCAAAGCAGGGCTGGGTGAAATGCAATTTTGATGGGGATTACCTGTAATCAGAGCAGTGTGGAGGTTATGGAGTGGTCATCCGCGACTGGCAGGGTCAGCTCATTGCTGCAGCTGCAGGTTCGAGTGGCGGCGTATCCTCACCTTTTCACGCTGAAACCGTGGCGGCAAGGGCGGGGGTACAACTCGCGGCGCAGCTAGGGTGTCGCTCTGTGATTGTCGAAGGGGATTGCTTACTGGCTATAGTGGCTCTAGCTCAGTCTCACGAGGATCTATCTGACATGGGCCCAATTATTAATGATGCTCGTGTGATGGCCCAAGCGCTCAACCCAGTTATTTTCCAATTTGTGCGAAGGGAGGCCAATGCGATGGCAGACCGTTTTGCTTGAGTGGGGCTTTCTTCTTCTCAAAATTTGACTTGGTTTGAAGAACCCCAGATGTAATAGTCAATGTTTTATGTGAAGACTTTTGCACTTGTAACTTACGTGTGCATGCTACTTTTTTTCTTTGAATAGGGTTGAAATTCCCGACCAAAGTTTAATGAGGCTACACCAATTCTGCACCTCCAAACTTTATACGATTTTCTCATTCTTAATGAATTATTGTCTTTCCTCAAAAAAAAAAAAAAAAAAAATTCCCAAGAACAAAAGAAAGCAGTTAATAATACACCATGCATACGGAAATACCAGAGGGATTCCCTTCGTACTTTAAAGTTCCCCTTCAAACCCTTAGACCTTATTTGGCATATATCGTATTGTATAACTCATGATAATCTACAACATGAGTTGCTCCTTTGAATGGTTAAAATTTGAAGTCTTGTGTAATATGGTTGTGATAGATCCTGGTAGAGAATCCACATCCGAGTAAATAGAATTTCCTTAGTATGATAGGACCCACCACATTTTTCTTAGAATAAAGGCAAAATTCCTTAAATTTAAAGACAGAAAATCTAACATTAATTGGAAACACTCATCTGATAAAGATTTATATAACAAGAAATCAGTCTTGTGTATTGAACATTATTTACAAAAGCTTCCTTAATTTCCACAGCTTCTCTTCAAGGTATATGCTCTTTGCCTACAAGAAATTAACAAACATTAGTAACAAAAACTTCACTTCAGAAAAAAAGTTGTAAAAACCCGAAAATTTGAATTGCATGAGATATATGATAGGGTCATGCTGCTCCCTTTTTATGCAATTTGTTAAACCTTGCTTCCCCTGCATTACTGTCCTTTTGACAAAGCAATAATATAGATCATCTCCCACTCTCAATAATGAACCAACCAAACTCATTCCAACATATTTATCTTGGTAAATTAAGAACAGCCCACTAAAAATAGTTGTCAATGAAGATCAAAATAATTTGAAGCAATCTAAAGCAGACTCAAATGCTACAAGTATTATACACAGTGAAAAAGTGTTTGGTAATTCAGCACCTACAGGAAAAAAAAGTACACAATTCCATAAGCCAGAAAAACAAAGAGGAAAGAGAGGTTCAGAAAACGCACCTTCACACATATATATGCAGTAGAAAAAGTTTATCTGCATAAAAACTTTAGGAGATAGAAAACAGGAAAAACACACAAGGTAATGACTGGAAACATGTGTCAATTAACATCATATAAAACCAGGTTCCATCATTCACTCATCTTTCATATGGGCAACAGAATTTGGCGACATGATATAGCATCATACTCTATCATAAAGCTAACAGATCACAAGACATGCCACATATTAATTTTGCATCCACGTTTTACTCAAATGTTGGCTTATAACACCAAATGTTATAATGACAAATCAGAAGTAAATTACTAATGTGAACTCACAAGACATAACCATAGGACTTGATACTCAAAGTTTACATAAGAAAATTGATTGGTGGCAAATTAGTATCATTAATCATATGGCTCAAAACTAACCTTCTCGGTTTACTCCGTATGAGGGTATTCCCATGTCACAAAATTTAAGTGGGAACTTGATAATACTGAAATAAATAATCAGATCACATCAAAATTAAAATTTTAAAGTTGAATAGAGGAAGATGGCAACCATTAGGAAGGATAGTATTTGGTCTCTTAATTCATCAAAGAAAGGGTAAGTAAATGCAATCTTCCAACTGCAGGGAAAAAAAATGCCAAAAAGTTAAATAGCACTGAATGATAATATCCAGTAAAGGCAACCAAAAAAATGAAAGTCGTATCATTCTAAGTGAAATTCTTTTGCGAGGAAAGGGCTAATTACAAACCAAATCAACAAAACCAGTAATCATGTAAGTTTAGCTACCCTATCATATACATATCTAGATTACTTTTGCTAGCCGGGTCATTTTAAATGGGAGAAGTTACCTCATTTCTATTCAAATCATAATGCCTCTAACTACCACCCAACTATACCTTAACAAGTTTCTCATCTTGATCCCTAACAGACAAGTGCACTAATCACTGAGAAACGCAACACATGGTAACAAGTCATCCCTAACTTGACCTAAGCAGACAGGGAAACTCAAACTCATCAAAGCCCCATTTAAAAATTACAATTACATAAGTCACGGAGTCTTCACTCAGCAATCAACTCGAGGTAGACTAATACTCACATGATTGGTCATCATCACCTTAAAACTAACCAACTTCTTTTTTGACATTATCACACAGCCCATCCCTAACTCAACCAAAGAAGATAAAAGAAACTCAAACTCAACAACCCCATGTTTAACAACTTGAAGCCTGAAATACACCAAGCCGCAAGACTATAGTTATATCCCATAATGGCTATTTTGTGAATCAGAAACCAGAGGAGAAACTTTCGTGCTGTAAGTTTGATGATGATAATGTATACAATTCAGTGTAATACTGCATTCTAGGTTTAATAACTAAACATGCGAATATTTGTAAAAGGTTAGTGTTTGATGATCATAATGTACATAATTCAGTGTAATAGTACAGCTCAGGTATGTTTATTGATTAAATCTTGAATTGATTTGTATAATCAAATTTCAAAATTAAGAGAAACACATGTGAACTTTTGAAACTCAGGAGCATAAAGGAAGGGAAAGTAAGCAAAGACGCACCTTGTGCCATTGATGAGGCTTTAACTGTGGGAATTTAAATACAGTACAGTTTGGATTCATGCACTTTAATGCCCAATTGGATTTCCCGAAACCTGCACAAAAAATAAAATACACAGCATGTATGAAGGCATAATATGAAAATTTGAAAGCATATTAAAAGAAAGGAACGATGATCTACAGGAAGGAAAGAATGTTTTGTTGTGGGCATTTCTTCTTAAACACTAGAGAACTGATGCTATACTCTTACAATTCTAGAGGATCCTTTCCACCCTGTTTTATATTTCTACCTAACACAGAAAAGCAATGAAAAATTAGAACAAACAAGGAATGCTGAAATTCTGAGGAGTAAGCTATGATAGTGAAACAGTAGAACGGAAGTTATGTTAGGACTCGGAAAAGTTCCCCAAAATCATGTACGAAATTATAACAGAAGGCAAAGTTCCCCAAATTTACAGACAGAAATCTGACATTAATTGGAAACACATATGTGATAAAGATTTACATAACAAGAAAGCATTCTAGTGTATTGACCATTATTTATAAATACACATTAATGAATACGAATATGGTGTTACCGTTAAGTTTTTCCACCAAACCTTGGATCAATCAGCCGGGTTCAAAAGAGGAACCTTCCTTAATTTTCACAGCTTCACTTCAAGCTATATGCCGTTTGCCTCTAGTGCTTCCGGCCTACAAGAAATTAACAAACATTAGTACGTAACAAAAACGTCACTTTAGAAAACTGATGTAAAATCCGAAAATTTAAATTGCATAAGATATATGAAGGGGTCACGCAGCTACCTTTTTATGCAATTTGTCAAACCTTGCTTATTATTGTCTTTTCTTTTCACAAAGCATTAATAAACCTCATCTCCCAATAATGAAGTTTTGAACCAACCAAATTGATTCCAACATATATAGTTAGTAACATTAACAATAGCCCACTAAAAATAGTTGTCACTGAACTCAAATACTACAAGTATTATACAGACAAAAAATTAGCAAGTAAAGTAAGCGCATCAGTGGACAAAATTAAAGACTCATACCATAGTATCAAACTATATTTGATCCCTCTGTTACAAAGAAAAGATAAGAAGTATACAATTCAGTGAGCCAGAAAAACAAAGTCGAGAAGAGAAAAGAAAACAGGAAAAACAAATAAGCTAATGACTGGAAACATATATCAATTAACACAAAACAAAACCAGCTTCTATCATTTACTCATCTTTTATAAAGGTAACTGAATCAAGTGTTGGTGACATTAATAATATATGCATCATACTTTATCATAACCAACAAATCACAGGATATGCTACATACTGATTTGGACCTCTTTTTACTCAAATTTTGGATAGCTTACCTCATAAACTATAAACAACATCGCGTACTTGATACACATAGGGGCCGATAAAAGATGGAACCAAATACATTATGACTCAATCAAGCAATTTTATCCACCTTAGCTTAAAGAATTTATATTATCCTAATCACCAAGAAGCCAAACTCAGCAATAAAAACTTTAGGAGAAAGAAAACAGGAATAAAACATAAGCTAAAGATTAGAAATATATATCAATAACACAGAACAAATCCAGGTTCTATCATTTACTCACCTTTCATAAAGGCAACAGAACAAAATGTCGGTGACATTAAATATAACCAACAAATCACCAGATATGCAACAATACTGATTTTTGATCATCTTTTGACTCAAATGTTGGATTGTATACCAATTAAGGCCTGACAGCTTACCTCTTAATTGATACACGACATAAACTACAAACAGCGGTGTGTGGTTGATACACATAGGAGCATATACAAGACATAACCGAATGTTATAATGAAAACTCAAAAGTAAATTACACAAATGAACTCACAAGACGTAACTTCATGGTTGATTCGAATAAAATATCGAATAACATATTCGAATAACAAGACGTAACCCATCCTGCGAGTTGTGCCATTTTCTTAGATGATATCGAATCACATACATGGAGCACAATGGTGTAAAAACTTAAAAGGCAACAAAACCGACCTTCTATTATATCCTAAAAATTTGTGAATATAAACTAAAACTTCACGTAGATGTAGTGAAACACTTAAATTAGAGAAAGGACCGGAATGCAAAATCAGGCAAGAAAAACCATTTTTCCCATAAGGAATCTTGAATTCACATAATTTCAGGGCATTTATCCATATAAATCTTGTCATGATGCTTAGTTCAATATACTATGACAAAATCAAACAATTCAGGCCATGTATCCATATACTTATATTATCCTAATCACCACAAAGCCAAACTCAGCAATCTCGATAGGGATTTCTGTAAAACTGATACAGTATTATATGTTTATCGTAATAAAAATTCATCAAACTGACCCTCGGGCTTAAAGTTGAATAGGGTAGAAAGAGGCCGACCATTAGGAAGACGAGTATTTGGGTCTCTTAATTCATAAAAGAAAGGGTAAATGCAAGCTTCCAACTGCCCCAAAAAAAAAGCAGAAAAGTAAATAGGACTGAATGATAATATCCAATACAGGAAAACAAAACAATGAAAGTCATACTTACATGGCAGATTGGGGGAATACTCGAAAAACCTATCAACAAGATCTACTGCTTCTGGAGGTAAGCCTTCTTGGAATACCTGTAAGATGACAAGGATATCATTCTAAGTGAAATTCTTTTGAGAGCAAAGGGCTAATTACAAACCAAATGCACAATTTTTAATGTGAAAACTCAGCTCATATCATTTCATCTTGATCCCTAACAGAATGTGCACTAATCAATGAAGCACATCCAACTCAATAAGGTTACATACCAAGTGCTCATACAACCAACCAAGAAAAAGTTTATACAATTCTTGGACCAAAGGTGGTGCTTACATTATCATGCTTCGGAATACAGAGGGTGCCAAGGATAATTTGACCAGATTTTGTCTTGTTAGATACATGACAAAATACAACACATGGAGACAAGCCATCCCTAACTTGACGTAAGAAAACAGGGAACTCAGACACATCAAAGCCCCACGTACAAATTACCAGTACTTAAGTGATGGAATCTTCACTAACCAATCAGCTCCAGGTAGACTAATTCTCACATGATAGGTCATCATCAACTTAAAACTACTTTTTTGTCATTATCAAATAGTACAACCCATCCCTAACTCAACGGAAGAAGCAAAAGAAACTCAAGCTCAACAAACCCAGGTTTAACTAGTTAAAGCCCGCTCTTCACACACCAACCCGCTATCTTAGACTAAATTTGAATCCCATAATGGCTAGTTTCTGAATAAGCAACAAGAGGAAAATTTGCATGACGTAAGTTCGATGATGATAATGTACACAATTCAGTGTAACAGTACAGTTAGGGTATGTTTATTAACTAAACTTGGCCCGATTTGTAATCAAAGACACACCTTGAAATGATAGTATATGAGTAAGCAAAGACACACCTTGTGCCAATGATGAGGGTTTAACTGTGGGAATTTATAATCAGTACAAGTTTGGATTCATGCACTTCACTACCTGGTTGGAAATTTGAAAGCAGATTAAAAGATAGGAACGATGATCTGCATGAAGGATATTTTGTTGTGGGCATTGCTTCTTAAACAAAAGGAATGGAAAACACAAAAGGAATTGTATCCACCCGTTTTATATTTCTACCTAAAACACAAAAGGAATGAAAAACAAGAACAAACAAGGAACACAGAAATTCTGAGTGAGGTATGATAGTAAAACGGCAGAAAGAAAGTAATGTACTAATCTTAAACCTCAGGTGACCACTACCCAAAAAGAGACAAAAGCAACTCATAAACTAAACTATGATGCTTTTGATACAGAGATTTAACCCAAAACTCGTGTTTTGAAGAAAAAGAAAATGGAAATGGACATATAAATAGATAAATAACCTCACCTTAATCATCTCAACTACCACTTTCTCCAGGAAACAAGGGCTGCAAGAAAAGTTGGCTTAACAATATTAAATAAACTTGAGGAAAAAGGTAAGAAGATGGTTAGTATTCACATATTTGAGTACCAACCGACCTGCCCAAGAAGCAATTCAGCCATCAGAAAACCTGCAGACTGTATCAGACGAGTGTTTAATCAAATAGAAATTCTAAAGCAAGATAATATCTTGAGCAGATGTGAGAAGCGTTTGGGTCTCCTTTCACCAGGTAAAATCGCAGAAGAACCAGTACACGAAGTTAAAAAAAAAAGACGAATTCAGAATTAATAATGATGGCATCCAGAACTTACCAACATTTTTGCACTCGTAAAATCACAAAGTTTCTGTTGCATAAAGTGGAAATTTGATAATGCAGAAAAAAATGAAAAGAATTATCATAAGATGAACGAACAACTAAGCATGTGATGTGTGAAATACTTAATAGATCATCAAAACATGAAAAGAATTATCATAACATAAATCAAACATTGAAAGGAATGAGTCATATTCCCTACCAGCTATAACTGTCTCTCAGAAAAAGAAAAAAAGTAGTAGAAGATAGAGCATAAGAAATACTTACTTCAGGCTCATGAGTGATAAGGTAGAAAATATATACCTGGGTAGAAAAGGACCTGCATAGAAAATTCAGAACGACAATTTCCTAAAAACATCTATCCATGTATTAAAATTTACCGTTCAACCTTGACAAGAGCAAAGCCAAGCTTGTTCAAGTCATACCGGAAGGACCACAACTGTAAGATCTCACCGACCTTGAGTTTGTTTGCTTCTGAAACTTTCCTCCAACCGGAAACCAAGTTGTACACAGCAGTTTTTCCCATGCTCCATTTCTTGAGACGTAAAGTATACTCCTCAAGAGATGGGCCCAACACCAAAACTGATAACCCAATAAGCCGCTTCTGATTATGACCAAAGCGTTGCTCCAATTCAGTCTCATCCTCTTGGTTAAGAAAATTGGTTCTAACCTGGTTCCTTGGAATGGAAAACCTGTGGTTATTTTCGGCCACATCCGTATCAAAAAGCTGCTTTTCGATCACCAATTTCAGGTCTTTTCCACCAATGGCACCAACTCTGGTTTTTATGTCTTGAGGCAGGGTTGCTGGTACATGTGATGGTGAATTCAAACCATGAACCCTCTTGAGCTTCTTGTGCAGGGCCAGGGGCTTGGGCAGTCGAAGCCCTTCAGTTTCAGCATTGTCCAAAAACACCGAATGCCTCTTCCGCTTCATATTTATCGACGGCGATGGCACCGCAGAATCATGATGATGAGAAGAAGATGGCAACAGGGATAGTTTAGACCTTTTCTTTCTAGGTATTTGACTCGGAGGGAATTTGAAACCCCTAGTGAGACTGAGACAAGACCTCCTCTTTCTTGGTATCTCACCAACTGGGAATTTAAAACCCTTTTGAGCACAAAAACCAATGAAGCCCCAAATTACAGCCTTTTCATCCAAAAACCCTACTTTCTCCAATCGATCCCTCAATTGTTGGGTTCTTGAAGCTGCTGCCAATATGTCTAAATCCGAAGATAAAGACCCAAATTTCTTCTTCGGCTTCTTATGAGCTTCAGAGCCATGGCCACGAGCAAGTGGGTTTTCGGCGGTTGTGCTGCTCCTCATGGATATGGCCTCCGACTCCGAATGTTGTACCAGAAATGCAACATGGGACAGAAGATTCAAGGAATTTGAATCAGAGCCATGAAGCGTATCCACCTCCATTGTGAAATCAATTGGGTCTCCTGAATGACAGAGAACAAAGAGAGGGTTTTACTTCACACCGACAGAGGGTTTCAAAACTTTACACCCAAATTGAACAGAGAGCGCGGAAGAACGCGGGAGTGCGCGGGAGGGCGAGAGGGCGAGAAAGGGCGAGAGGGCGAGAGGGCGAGAGAGAGTGAGAGGGCGAGAGAGCAGAGAGGGGTTCACTTCACAGTTCAGAAAGCGAGGGAGAGCGATAGTGAGAGAGTAGTGAGCAATTGCAGATAGCATTGTGAATGAGAAACAGAGAAAGAGCTTTCTTTTTATAATTATTGGGAAAAGAAGCACTGACAAGCAACTGAGAAGTGGGGAGAGAGAGAATGAATGGTTTTGCGTCTAAACCTTAAAACTGTCAGTTAATGGCCGTTGCCCAATAAAATTGAGAAGTGGGGAGAGAGAATGAATGGGTTTGCGTCTAAACCTTAAAATTGTCAGTTAACGAACGTTGGCCAATAAGATTGTTGCAAAATTCAAAATTCAAAATTCAAAATCTTTTATATTTTTACAGCTGTTTATTTAGAACTCAAAATTATTACGGATGTTCTTTAGTCTCTGAGGGATTATTACAGAAGGCTTTATTATCGGTTAGGAAATCAGGCCACTGTGTTCTAAAACCATATTCTTTTTTTCTTAAAAAAAAATCTTTATTTCTTTGTAAAAGTAAAACTTCAAATCTCTATTATTATAAAATTTAAATTAGGACCTTCAAAAGGTTTCACCAAATTTTCTATCCAAAATATCCTTGCTTAACACAAAATATAAAGTAATAAAAATTAAATATAATGATGATTCAATGGTAATTTTATAGTATTTAATTAAAACATTAAAAAAATATTAAAACTAAAACATTAAAATAAAAAGAATCCACAAGGATTGAAACTCTAACTCATATGAAAACATCGACCAAACCACGAACAATAACTGCTCCACTATAACCCACGAACACCAAACCGCTCCATCTCCATCGTGCAGCATCGAGCAAGAATGTGGGGGATGAATTTCAACTACCCACGAATAGCATACAAAAAGGGAATTGGTTGATCGTATCATAACTGAAACTGTCTCATCTCTATTATCACAGAGGGTGAGACTTTCTATTTTTCTTGTTTCCTAATTTCAGCAATGGTTGAGGAAATTTTGTATTCTCCTCAATCTCAATTCTAAAATCGATTGGTCCTTTCTTTCGTATCCTAGGCACCGAGTCGAGCAAAGAAGACGAGGATTATGACGGTTGCGACTCCACCGTCTCTATCGTCACCAACGAGGAACTGGGTTAGTTTGATTTTGGTTTTTAGCTTCTTATTATGCAATTGAATGAATTTAATCAATAACTAATATCAATCAGCGTGAATAACGATGGTTGAAGATAATGGGAATGTGAGACATGTTTAAATTGATGAAACAATGCAATTCATATTTTCGTCAATTTCTGGGTTTATTAATATAGATAACCTGTTGATTTCCTAAAGGTATATATCATATAGATTTATGGTTACAACAGGAGTCTACCCGTGCTTGGTTATGATGATTATCAAATCAAAATGGTTTCTCTCACAGCTCTTCTACTTTGACAGGGGCCGCTTCTTGAAGGTTGCTTCTCTCCTTTCCTTATTTAATAAATATATTATGGAGTCTTAAAAGTTGGACATCACTAGCGCCCTAATTACTTACAAACTCTACCTAAGATGAATTTCAGTGTTTGACTTACTTACCAGTTCATTTTCAAGTCTGATGCCATTTGGACTAGAAACATATTACTTGCCTTGCAGCTGGGATACCTCCTCGTATTAACCTCATCCTAAAAAAGAGTCATTTGCTTCAGATTTTCTAATTTTTTTTCTAAACAATTGCATTTCTATATGTGCACATATGTTTATGCGTGTATGCAGTTCCTCACCCTCTACCTGTGCTTGGTTATGATGATTATCAATTCAAAATGGTCTCAAAATCATGGCGGACTAATGTCATATTCACCCTAATTTATGAGATAACCTATAGATACTAATAATATAGATTCGCATGAGTGTTCGTTATTTAAACATATTCAAGTATGTAACAATTGATTCTCTCATTTCAAGTTTTTTTTTCCGGCTTTGTAGTTGATATAATTGAATTGGGTTAGAACAGAGTAACAATTGATCCTCTCATTTCAAGTTTTTTTTTCTTTTCGCCTTTGTAGTTTATATAATTGAATTAGGTTAGAAAGAGATTTTGCTGAAATCTCTCAAAATTGAATTTGGAATTATGTTATTTAGGTATAGATAAATAAAACTGGTAGTTGGGTTTGTTAAGACTTTGACGTTTGTATTGAATTGTGGTGCAAGTGAGCACGTAACATTATCACCAATTTAATTGAAAACTTATCTATGTCATGTCCATTGATCATGCCAAACTCTTTCATAATTTATTTCAATTTCAATGCTATGCTCCAATTGTAACATTCTATGCTTTATATATATGGTTTTGTAGGAAAGCATCCAAATAGAGTAGAAAAAAAAAAAGACAATGACGCAAAGCATATGCGTCATGTTGCGATTGTCTCGACAGGTTCAAGTTATTCCATTACAATGAACATCATTGATCTTGGTCAATTGATTTTGAATGAGTGGAAAAAAAAAGATGAGCAGTCTGTTCAATTATTCTTATTTTATCTAACTACTAATTTAGTAATGTCAAGTAAGTGAGTAACTAATAGTGCAGTACAACAACAATTCAGGTGGCGGTTTGATCGTGCATTAGCCGAGCTTAAACAAGCAAGTCTTTTCGACCTTATTAGGAGATACAATTTTGTTTCGCAAATTACGTACAAAATTTATTTACTTTTTAACAAAATTCAAGATTTTATTTTATAAAATATTTGTTTTTGTGGCATAGGAGGAAACACAAACAAGGGCATAAAGACTTTCTAGGCCAAGTAATTTATAACATTTTATATTTCAAATTTTGTTACAACATAAAAAATCAACTATATAAGAAATTTCGGTCGTGTTAAAATTATGTTCTCAAATATACATTTTTATTTTAAGCATTTTTTTTGTTAGATTGATTTTATTAATTCATTCCTTGCAGAAGTTTCAAAATTGAACTATGACTGCTCACAACTCCTTATAAAACTGAATCACACTATGAATTATATTCTCTCTAAATTTTTTTAATTACTTTTCCATTATTTTTAGAGAATTTGTTTTTATTTGTTATGGGTGGCAGTGTTGCAGGGGGAGAGGTTTGTAGGTAATAGGGTTCTTGAGTTCTGTAGTTTTTTAACCTAAAAAAAAACGTATTGTTTAGTTTATATATATCTCTATTTTTCAACAGAAGAAAGATGGTCAATTGTTTATGGTAACATCATTTTATAATAATTTTTTGTTTGATCTTTTACAATGAATTTTGATAACAAAAAAAATTAAACCTAAATAAAGTGACTAAAAATATATTTAATCCTTCAATTTGGATAGTTTTACAATGTTACACCCCCCCCCCCCCCCCCCCCCCCCCCCCCCCCCCGAAAATTCAACTGGATACCGGAGTTATCGGTGCTGCCCGACTCCTGGACGATGATTCCAGGTGACGAAAGCCTACTAAAATGTTGTGTTTTAGGAAGTTTAGTGAAAGGTGAATAGTAAACACTAATTTACCATTCACCGCGCCAGCGGTAAACCCAGGTTATAATCGAAACACTTGATGATCTTAATTAATGTATTGAAACTTAACCGATTTTTACCTAGTCACACCCTCCATGGGTGGTGTCAGAGTTGTCATCATGTGACTCCCTCTTCGTACTTACGAACCTTGTTCAGATACCTGTGGGGTGTAATCCAGAAGGTGAGTATACAAATACTAACCCCTCAGCACCCAAGACGTGAACATCAATAAAATACTATGAAACAACATAAAGCACGTAAAGGAGATACAACATTAAAATAATAATAATCAAATAACCCCACAGGGGCTAGCAATCACATACATTCAATCCTTTTCAACCTAAAACTTATAGGCATTTAGCAACAGGCATTCGTAATTAAATCTTCACACGTTGAAGATGACACATCCACACTTGGATAACTATAATGGTAAACTCTCGCTCACGTCATCTCTCTACGGATGATAGCGGTCAACTCGACATCATACTCTCGCCGTATCTCAACGAACGATATCGAATGTCTAAACATCACACTCGTGTATACGAATCAAAATCTCAGCAATCGGGGTCAGCGCCCATACCATACCCACTGACCACGATAATAGACATCAGTCGGCATGACCCCCGACTGGTATAGCACATAAGCTGGCATGTTACCTCGGCTATCATATCAAGTGATCAGCCGGTATGACCCTCGACTGGCATCAACCGGCATGTATCATCAGCTGGCATATAACATCATCAGTTGGCATGTATCATCGGCTGGCATCAGTCGACATATATCATCGGTTGGCATATCACACACATCATCGGCTGGCATATAACACACATCATCAGTCGACACGTATTCGACTGGCATCAATCGACCTGTGTCATCAGCTGGCATCACACACACAGGTATCTCAATGACACTGTAGCTGCACAAGTCACCCGCACGTGACAGACTGGGTGTCTTCGCTCGTACCACGACTACATGAAGGACTGGGTGCAAGCACCATCACCACGAGTTCCCCTAAAGGACTAGGACCATAATACACACAAGGTTCGAGAACAGGACTGGCACCATTTAACTAGTATAGAGCGGGCACAAGTGAACGATCACGTGGAGGCTGGTCTGTGGCCTACAAATAGGTACGTCATTAGCGACCACCATATGGGCATACCATGAATGACATCTTTTCTATGCAGGCATGAATCATCGGTAATCATCGCAACACAACAGACACATGTGTTATGCTGGCATGAATCATCGGCAATCATTGCACTATCATGTGACTCATGTGCTATGCCGGAATGAATCCTCGATAATCATCGCACTAACATGTGACTCCTGACGACACGACTGACAAGACATGACTCATGACTCATGACTTATGATATACGTACTACGCCCACATGACTCCTCGGTAATAGTATCTCCATTGTACCTCATATGTCTCGATTATTGTAATTTTCGTATTTGTGTCGATATCTCTCTGTAACTCGCAAATATCGTACGGAATCTATCATCGTGATGTCCTAATCTAGTGGTAGTTTATACTCATTTCAGAGTACTTATCTTTCATCGATATTCTAATATATATCTCGAAATCTAACTTCGAGATCTAACACTATAATATTAATTTATACTCATTTTGGAGTACTTATCTTTCCTAGGATTCGCAATCCTTAATTAACCTAGTTAAGTAATGCCAGGCTTGAAAGTCACCCCTGGCAAATTCTATATTAAATTCCTATTATCAACACAATAATCCAACCAAATATTCTCAAGCATCGGAACCAAGACATTCATCACCCATCCAATGCATAATTACTCAATTTACATTCTAATTATCACATATTCAATCATATTTAATTTCATAATATAAGTTTAGGGAATGAGGTTCACTCACAGTACATCGGGGAAAGCTCACCTGACCAACTCCACTATTGCAGGTACTTCGAGGCGTTTGCTCCCAGAAGCCCCTTCAAGCTTCGTCTCGGTCCATACGATCTTTTGACCTCTCCAATACCAAAGCACCTCGCAAACAGTGCAATTAATATTAATAAATAGTCATTTGAACTATTAAATCTAACTCACGATCCCCGAGAGTTCGCACGCTCTAAAATGCATTTTATACGACTAATAATAATCAAAACTATACTCAAACGATTTCCAATGGACTCGAAACCTACGCCAATAGGTCCAGAATCTTGAATTACTTAAAATACGAGTCGTTGGGAACTGGAATTGGGGTCCACGCGCCCACACGCGCTCCATGCCTTCTTCTATTCGCGACTGCACCATGTAGTCTACCACCAGTTCAGACCTCGCCGGTGCTTGGCTGGAAATCGCCATTGTTGGCCGATTATGGAGCTTTTCCAAAAACTTCAAATCTCAACCAAATCTCACAACCCAATAGTCTAAACTCATCTACTCGACGAGAGGAACCCAAAAATGAGGTCTAGGAGTCGAGTGGCTACCTGTGGTGGCAGGAAAAGCCCTCGAAAGTCACGAGGACCCCTTTTCGTTCGTTGATCGCCACATCGCATATGGTGGATGTCAGTCTCGTTCAAGGGTAGGTTTGTGATCGCGATAGTGAGGCAAAGAGGACGGTGTTGGTGTAGAGTCATGGGTTGCCGCCAAACGGCGGCTGGGTTTTGTGGGTTTTCCTCAAAAAGAGTCGCGGGAGAAAGAGAGAGAAAGAGAGTATGTGAGGAGAGAGGGAGAGACTGACCAATCCTAGAGGAGAGAGAGTGGCCCTTTTAAAATATTTAAACTTTTTCAAAATTATCGATATGTCCTGATTATTCTAGACCCGTAACTTTCTCGTTCGACCTCTGACTTCCACGTGCTATCTGTCTACGTACTCGTGAGCTCGAGCTCTATATAATGGTATGAAGAAAACTCCAAAAAACTTGACCAATCAAAAAGTGACTTTCGGGCCTTCGAGAATTATAGGGACAAAATGGTAAATTTTATAAATCCAACTTTAATTTACGGCCCAACAACCTTCTTTGCGTCCTTTCTAAGGTCCATCTCCATACTTTAGTCCAAATCCAAACGTTAATCTAACCCGTAGCTCCCGGTTATTTAATTAAATTATTTTTTTACTTTTATTTTCCGGGACGGGTCATATCAATCTACCCCCCTTAAAAGAATTGTGTCCCCGAAATTCGCTTAATCATAGGGATACCCCACTCTCAAACATACTACTCAAGTCCCACTACTTACCATTTATTGATTGCATGGCTCGAGTGTGGAAACTTCATCCCTCAATTGCAACAACTCGTAGTCACCTGAGTTGGAACTAACCCCGCGGTTTCGTTGCGCGACTCGTTAACTATTTTCCCACCATCTCGGACGGTCTTCACCGTTCCAGGTAATCATCATGATTACCAATAACGTTCTCTGAGATCCATTACAGAGATATGGTTAGTAGTTTCTCACACATACTAGCTCGGAATACCCTCAGGCGAAGTCATTATTATTCTGTTCAATTTGCCATTTAACAATCCACGTAGTCAAACCGAATCATTGTACAAGATAGACGTGATGAAATCTCTGATGACCACATAGCAAAACCACTGATGAATAGAGAACATAGGCGTTCACCAAGTGCATTATCGCAGCGTGATCCTATCTCCTATTTCTGCTCACCATATATCATCACAACCATTGATTCCTTTTATATGACAACCAAGCAAGCCAAGGCAAGCTAAGCTTGCTTAAGTGTCATATTGATTAGGATCCACTAGCCACTACATTATCGGCGCCTCAACCTCCTTGATGGCCCTGATGAGGGGTATTTGTGGAAGTTCCCTAAAGTCCCTAAAGTCGTGAACTGAACATGTAACGACCCGTCCTGGAAACCCCGGTACGACAATAGTACGTTATGGCCGCAAAGAGAACCCTCCAAGCGAAGCCCCTAGTGGCAGCAGAACCCTGCATGCACACCAGCATAAAGGTATTGTTAGTAAAGTCCCCATCCAAATCCCCTAGCTGTAGCCTTTGAGGATCGAACATATGGGAGTACCATATCATGACTATGGTGTTCCATTTTTACTTCAACTGGATGTGATCAAAGCATAATCCTGGGTCGGGCATTCATAATGGCAATAAAAAATGTACTCTTACGATTTATAATTATCATAGCCGCATTGGTCCTCATTTATAAAGCTCTGAATTCGTCGACGACGTTCCGAGGGAAGATCTTACCACTTGTTACGAGTTTCCCTCATCTAGTGTCTTATTCTCGACCTGTTGCTTGACTTTTCATCCCGGTAGCTTCATGTTTCTCATTATTACTCAATCTTTAATTTCTCCTTGAGAATGCTCCGTCCTTGGAAATACCTCGCTAAGTACAACGAGTGTCCGCCATGACACTTCTCTTACGCCTTCTTTCTAGTTATGCACGATCCCAATGACCAATATTGTTTTCTAAGTCTCAAGTGCCAAAGTAAGGCTTTCAACCATTGAATGCGCCCAAGACTACCTCATGGCGCTCACCATCGAATATCTCGTTCACGCCACCCCGACGAGTCTCACTACTCATTCTCACCTCTCGAATGCGAACTTCGACGGAACTTCACTAGAATTCTTCACAAGAAGGGTCAAGGTTATTCATACACCTCGCCCTTGATAGACATAACCCTTTCCAAATTTTTCCTTGGAATCCGTGGAAAGTCCTGCTTCTGTTTGACAACCCTGAAGCCTTACAACAATTCCTGAAATGCTTTTATTAGACCAACCAGACTTTACGAGAATTCTACATAAATTCGACATAATCTCCCCTAAATATTGGTCAAACTGTCTTCTACCTGTCAGACGAAAAATTCAAATACTAAACTAATACCCAACAGTTCAAATCAAATTACAATCAATTTTCTCCAATTGTGCAACAATTTACGAAAATTTACTAATTCCAATACGAGTCGTCATGATGATCGACTACAACATGTGTTCCCTAACTTAGTAGGTCAAACTAACTAACACTTAATCACAAAATTTGTTCGAGCAGGTGCTCTGACAGGTAAGAATCGGTAATTATGATCACCAAGTGTGCAAAAACAGCTTCACTTCCTAAAACCTGGCTCTGATACCAATTGTTAACAACCCACCCCAGAAATCCAACTGGATACTGGAGTTATCGGTACTAGCCGACACCTGAACGTTGATTCCAGGTGACGAAAGCCCACGAAAACGTTTCGTTTTAGGAAGTTTAGTGAAAGGTGAATAGTAAATAAAAATTTATCATTCACCGAGCTAGCGGTAAACCCAGGGTATAATCGAAACACATGATGATCATAATTAAAGTATTGAATACTTAACCGATTTTTACTTGGTCACACCCTCCACGGGTGGTGTCAGAGCTATAATCTCGTGACTCCCTCCTCGTACTTACGAACCTTTTTCAGAGACCTAAGGGGTGTAATCCAGAAGGTGAGTATATAAATACTAACCCTTCTACACCCAAGACGTGAACATCAATAAAATGCTATGAAACAACATAAAGCACGTAAACAAGATACAACGTTAAAATAATAATAATAATAATCAAAGAACCCCACAGGGGCTAGCAACCACATACATTCAATCATTTTCAACCTAAAACTTATAGGCATTTAGCAACATGAATTCGTAATTAAATCTTCACACGTTGAAGATGACACATCCACACTTGGATAACTAGAATGGTAAAATCTCTCTCACGTTGTCTCTCTGTGAACGATAACAGTCAACTCGATGTCATACTCTCGTCGTCTCTTAATGAACGGTATCAAACGTCTAAACATCGCACTCGTGCTTAGGAATCGAAATCTCAACAATCGAGGTCACTGCCCACACCATACCCACTGACCACGATAATAGACATCAATCGACATGACCCTCGATTTGTATATCACATAAGTCGGCATGTCACCTCGGCTATCATATCAAGTCATCAACCGACATGACCCTCGGCTGGCATCAACCGGCATGTATTATCCGCTGGCATATAACATCATCAACCGGCTGTATCAACTGTTGGCATAAGTCGGCATGACCCTCGGCTGGCATCAACCGGCATGTATCATCAGCTGGCATATAACATCATCAGCCGGCATGTATCATCCACTGGCATTAGTCGGCATGTATCATCCGCTGGCATACAACACACATCATCAGCCGGCATGTATCATCGGCTAGCATCAGCCGGCATGTGTCATCAGCTGGCATCACACACACAGGTATCCCAATGGCACTGTAGCCATACAAGTCACGCGCACGTGACAGGTTGGGTGTTTTCGCTTGTACCACGGCCACATGAAGGACTGGGTGCATGCACCATCACTACGAGTTCCCCTAATAACCTAGGACCACAATACACACAAGGCTCGAGAACAGGACTGGCGCCATTTAACTAGTATAGAGCGGGCGTAGGTGAACATATGGTGATATGACGACATGAATCATTGGTAATCATTGCACTATCATATGACCCTCGGTATGACCCTCGGTAATCATCGCATTAATATGTGACTCCTGACGACATAACCAACAAGACATGACTTATGAAACATGACATAAGTACTATGTCGACATGACTCATTGGCAATAGTATCTCCATTGTACCTCATCTGTCTCTATTATCATAATCGCCGTATTCATGTCGATATCTCTCTGTAACTCGCAAATATCGTTGTATCACATGTCACGGAATCTATCCTCATGACGTCCTAATCTAGTGGTAGTTTATACAAATTCTGGAGTACTTATCTTTCATCGATATTCTAATATAAATCTCGGAATCTATCTTTGAGATCTAACACTATAATATTAGTTTATACTCATTTTGGAGTACTTATCTTTCCTAGGATTCGCAATCCTTAATTAACCTAGTTAAGTAATGTCAGGCCTGAAAGTCACCCCTAGCATATTCTATATTAAATTCTTATTATCAACACAATAATCCAACCAAACATTCTCAAGCATCGGAACCAAGACATTCATTACCCATCCAATACATAATTACTCAATTCACATTCTAATTATCACATATTCAATCATATTTAGTTTCATAATATAAGTTTAGAGAATGAGGTTCACTCACAGTACGTCGGGGAGAGCTCACCTGACCAACTCCACTATTGCACGTACTTCGAGGTGTTTGATCCCGAAAGCCCATTCGAGCTTCGTCTTTGTCCATACGATCTTTCGAACTCTCCAATACCATAGTGCCTCGCAAACAGTGCAATTAATATTAATAAATAGTCATTTGAACTGTTAAATCTAACTCCCGATCCCCGAGAGTTCGCAAGATCTAAAATGCATTTTATACGACTAATACTAATCAAAACCATACTCAAACGATTTCCGATAGACTTGAAACCTACGTCAATGGGTGCATAATCTTGAATTACATAGAATGCAAGTCTCCGGGTGCCGAGAGTGGGGCCCACGCACCTTCACTCACCCCCACGCGCTCCATGCCTTCTCCTAATCGCGACTGCACCTTGTAGTTGCCTTCTACCTCCAGTTCAGACCCTCACCGGCGCTTGGCCGGAAACCGCCATTGTTGGCATGTTTTGGAGCTTTTTGAAAACCTTCAAATCTCAACCAAATCTCACAACCCAATAGTCTAAACTCATCTACTAGACGAGAGGAACCAAAAAATGAGGTATAGAAGTCGAATGGCTACCTGTGGTGGCCGGAAAAGCCCTCGAAAGCCACGAGGACCCATTTTCGTTCGTTGATCACCGCGTCACGTACGGTGGACGTCAGTCTCGTTCGAGGGTAGGGTTGTGATCGCGAGAGTGAGGCGAAAAGGACGGTGTTGGTGTGGAGTCATGGGTCGCCGCCAAACGGCGGCTGGGTTTTGTGGGTTTGCAGAGAGAAGAGTCACGGGAGAAAGAGAGAGAAATATAGTATGTGAGGAGAGAGGGAGAAACTGACCAATCCAAGAGGAGAGGGAGTGGCTCTTTTTAAATATTTAAATTTTTCCAAAATTACCGATATGTCCCGATTGTTCTAAATCTGTAACTTTCTCGTTCGAACTCTGATTTCCACGTGCCACCTGTCTACGTACTCGTGAGCTCGAGCTCTATGTAATGGTATGAAGAAAACTCCCAAAAACTTCACCAATCAAAAAGTGACTTTTGGGCCTTTGAGAATTTCAGGGACAAAACGGTAAATTTTGTAAATCCAACTTTAATTTACGGCCCAACAACCTTCTTTGGGCCCTCTCTAAGTTCCATCTCCATACTTTAGTCCAAATCCAAACGTTAATCTAACCCGTAGCTCCCGATTATTTAATTAAATTAAATTTTTACTTTTATTTTTCGGGACGGGTCGTCTCATACAAGCATCGTCGTCGCACTTTTATCAAGAAGATAAGACACGAGATTGAGGTAAACAAGGCATATTATCAATTTTAAATTTCTTTTAAACTAATATTCAATATATTTGAACTTTATAATGAGCGTGATATAATTTATGATAGACTGCTTGCGATATTTGGAGTATATATGATTCATTAGAGAGACTATCCAAATTTAAGGTACTATGCTGGTATGAAATAATTAATCAATAATTTTATAATAGTAGTACAAATTTAATTAATTCAATTTTACGTTAATGATTGATCTCATATTATTTGTTTATAGGCAGACAATGAAAGAGTGAAAGATCAACTACAAAGAAACGGGTGGCGCAAGTGGCCTAAAGTGTAACGTTTATATGTATTCGTGTTATGTGCAAACTTTATATCTCAATCTATTAATATATCTAAAGAGTTTAAATCTCCCAAGGCATCTTTCTTATGTAAATTTTAATTTGTACATTCTTTAGTTTTATTATATGATTTGAAGATTTTTATATTCGAAAATTGTAAATAATAAATAATGAGACATTATTCTTATTGTGCTCTTTGGTAAGACCAACGACACATATTTGAACGCATAATACCTAATGAATGGCACCGCGATACAGCACGGCAAGAACCTCCTTTTGTTTGGCCAAGCCAACATCTATTAGAGTGAAGCAACGAGAAAGTAATTCATCCCGCATGCAGTAGCCATGGGACCATCTCCCAAGCTTCCACCATTTAACAGAAACTTACCGCTCTTATATCTTCACCAAAAATGTTGTTTATAAAGACATTTTGCTTCCATCCAACTAATGTTTTGGTACGCTCTTTTGTTTTCAAATATGGAAATCTTCTTGATTATTAAGATGTACATGAATAACTAAATTTTTATTGATGTTTTGTTTTTACAATTTCAGGTTGGAGGTAATGCATTGCATGTGGATACTCGAATATTATATCTGAATTGTGCTTTATTCTTTAATGTAATGACTTCACCATTGGGGTACTCTTTTTCCTTTATTTGGAGTTCTTTCCCATTGGGTTTTCTCCAAAAAAGGTTTTAACGAGGCCCCGCGTGTTTCATCCCTATAAATATTTGTTTGTACATAATCTAATTCTATTATGACATTTCATTATATTCAAGTTATAAATTCGAATTTAACGCGCTCTTTGCCAAATTAGACTATTTCATCCCTTCGTTTGATAGTCATGTCAGAGTAAAGAGAAGTCGAGTGGAAGGAAAATCAAGTTGGGTGGGTTTTAGAAATGACATGACATGACATAACCATGCTTGAAATCTTGATTTTGCATAAGCAAGATCAATAATAATCTCAATAATAATTATGGGGTTTGTCTTCCCTAGAACATAAATAAATTAGTAAACAACATAATCTAGAAATGACAACAACATGACACATCCATATATGTCTTCCCTTATATTCTTCTTCTTCTTCTCAAAGCATAATAACATAAATAAATTAGTAAACAACAACATGACATGACATGACATAACCAAGCTTGAAATCTTAATTTACCAGAAGCAAGATCAATAATAATCCGAATAATAATGATGGGGTTTGTCTTCCCTAGAACAACATGAATCATGATGGTTATGGCAATATCTAATTAGTGAGTTACAAGACATATATAGATGTGTCATGTCATTTCTAGGAGAAATTCTTAGCTAGGGAGTTCGGACCATCCATATGGCCCGACCCACCTCACAAAAACATGGACCCCCCTGCATTGTGTACAATCCTACCCACCCTACCTCACCCCATGTGAGATAGCAGCCTCATGTGGCTGCCCTACACAAGACCCTCTCCATTTTTAGAGTTTAAATATCCCAAGGCATCTTTCTGATGTAAATTTTAAATTGTACATTAGTTAGTTTTATTATATGATTTGATGATTTTTATATTCAAGAATTGTAAATAATAAATAATGAAATATCAGGAAGCGTGGAATGGCGCGCGGAGCACGCCGAAAAGCCTCTTGCAGGCGCGGAGCCGCCTACGGTGAGGCTAGTTATAAATAGATAATGGGGTCAAATAAATAAATCTCTATTATTATAAAGTTAGAAGGGTCAAAAGGCTTCACTAAATTTTTCTAACACAAATACTCATCGATTAATAACCTTTATATAATACATAAGGATATAATAGTAAAATTAAATATTTAAATTTAAAACAACTAAAAAATAAACATCTTAGTAGAGAAGTGAGTAGTTACTCAAACACTAATTCTTTTTTATTTATTTTATTTTTTGAATTTATTTTCATTTCTCTTTATTTCTTAAAAATTATAAACAATAAATTCAAAATAAAAACAATTAACGTACACACGTATATGTGGGTGCCTGATTCTAATTTTTATAAAGATAATGTTATAAAGTAAGACTAAATTTGATGTGTCGTATAAGATAATTTTATAAAAATTATATCTCACTATGATTTCTATGTTTCATTATATCTCATATTACATACTCTATGTGTTTATATTTTCTATGTATATTCGTAAATATCAATTATATATTGATTAAATTTAACAAATTAAAAAGTATGAATAAATCCAATTACTAATGCAAATCAGTGATCAAGTTTAAAAGTATACATTTGTTATATATTTACTTAATTGTGACTGCCATATGGTTTTTCAAGAAAGGTGGAGTATCAAAAGATATTTCTACTTCACTCTAGCTGATGAGTTTGAATGGAAGGAAGGTTATAATCCAAGATACGGACTTTATTATGATGATTATCAAAACAATATCAAGCGCATGTGTATGACTCTTTTGACATAATCTATAAATTTTCAAGCTAGCCATGGTATATAATTAGTTGTGCTCTTTGATAATCGATGATGTTCGACTTATAATCACAAATATGTTTGAGAACGTAAGCGTCACCATCAAGACGAGGAGAGCAAAATCGGACTCGTTATCAAAGCGGTCTAACTCAATTTGTAAGAAACCTTAGCCTGCAGATTCGTAATTTTAAGTTCGAACCCCAACAACATTGTATATGTGAAAAATAAAAAATAAAAAATTAACTAGTTTGGCTTGGTTCGAATCCCAATGACTTCGTGTGTGTGACAAATACTAATTTGACTTATTTTGCTGCTCTATTTTAAAACGACATATCACGAGCCTAATGCAAAATTTAACGTCCAATTCCCTATGTAAAATATGAGAAAAATAAAAATAAAAATACGTACGTAAAATATAGCACACCAAAACATAGTCATAAAAAATAAAAATAAAAATACCTGCGTAAAATATAGTACACCAAAACATAGTCATAAAAAACTCCCTTCGGGTGTTTATTACATAATGTTCCTCGCATTTGCTCATAGTTTTGGTCCCTAATGGTTAATGTTTCAAATCCATATTTTGCTGCGCACAAAATGTTAGTGTTGAAAGTGATGAAATTGAAATTACAATGACCAAATGTGAGTTTCCTCATTTTCAATTAAGAATAAAAACCTACATACATACAAACATATATATATATATATATATATATATATATATATATATATTAACTTATGAACATCAAGCCCTACACAACTATTATTTGAAAGTATAGACTCAACTTTATTAACGTAGGAACATCAAGAGCCATGCCTTGCTTAAATAAAAGGCCAAGGACAAATGTAAAAAGGAAATAATACCAAATATCGGTTCATTTTATAATTATATTTCCTCAATGCACTTTTAGTAAGATGAAATGATTCGATGATATTCTGCATCTAAGCATTTAAAACCACACGCAGCCACTACTAGAAACTGAAACAAGTTTGCTCCTACTCTAGCACTATCATCTTTCACACATCTACAAGACAACTTTATTGAACCGTAAAGACAATGGAGGTCTCTATTGCATCTCAAAATTCTTTCATAATGTTAAAGCATGGGAAGAAAGCTTTTCATGAAGCCATACCACGTGGTTAGCTATAAATGGTTTTGCCTTTGAAGCTCCGGACAATCTGCTGAGGGACAAACTTATTTTCCTTGTTAGTGAGCCTGAGGCGCTTAGTGAGATAGGCAAAATTGTCAGCTCTCTGTTTGGCTATTTCCTCCTCCTCTTCAGGGGCAATCTCCCTTAGCAACACCGTTAGTTGGTGGTTTGGTCTCACTTTAGTTCCGTTATTGCTTTTACCATGGAAGTAAAGTCTGTTCTTGTGGAATCCCAAGAATCCCTTTCCCATAAATGCCCCAGCTGCAGTAAGGAAAGATTGCACAGTAATGAGGATTGATTTTTTAAGAAAAACATAGAAATATATAAACCCAACTTTACTTCAGTGCTTGCATTATTTACCAACAAGGAGACGTTCTGGATCCAGCCCATGATTATATGTTGCATCTGCTCGGGCTGAATGAAGAGCCTGCAAACAGTAGCATAATTCTGACATTCTGTCGTAAAAGGTTATCATAATTTTGAAAATAAACAAATCTCCTACAGAGGTTCTGGAACACATTCAAATGCTAGCACTTCTTCACCCTTGAGTTCTAGACGAGCATAGTCAAACAATTGTTTACAAAATAGAGAAGCCAAAAGTCGATTTCAAAGTCAAAATACTAAATCATTCATATGAGGAAAATTAATGTTTGCAAGAAAGTAAATATTCTCCTAGAATAAAATTGATGATACAACTAGAAGGTGCATCTCTCACATTCCTGCCTACTTACAAGTCATAACAATTCAAAAATGAATATCAGTCAAAGCATTCCTGCACTCCTAAGAAAAAAAGTAAACATAAACCAAGTGTTATTTTAATTAACAGGCTTCCTAACTTAACAAAGTGCAGAATGACTCAATCACCTGATACACAGTTTTTGCAGCTTGCTTGTCTGTCACTTGCAGTTGCATTATCGCATCTTCAACCCGCATACCGCGAACCATTTTAGCAACCAAGTTGACCTTATTAGCGCTCTGCAAGCAGGGAGTGACTGAATACTATTAAATGTAGCTGAGAAAAGGGTGAGGAAAAGTTGATAATAACATGAAAGACAGCACTTGTAGAGCAGCAACCTAGGTGATCAGGGATCCTTCACGTTATTGCAAAGATGCAGTTTCCAAGATATAGTTTCATTTGCTATTAACAAGTAGCAAGAGTCCGAAAGCAAAAAATAACAGAGATAACTTTTAACAAAAACGCATTGCTTCCCTCAAAATAAAGAATGTCGGCATACGACCCTATGCACTGCAGTCTTTTCCCAAATACACCACACTCCCACATGAATAACAGAGAAAAGAACAATAGAAGATAGCCCAACCTAGTTATATCCATGAATTAAATTCAGTAACATCCCTTGTAATAGTTCAAACCCCCTCAATGGTAGGCATCCTAAGGTAACTGAACAAGTCAACTGTGCTTTAGAGAGAAAGCAATAAGCATTCAAATTGGTATGCATAGATCTATGTATATAAAAAAATTTGCTAAGCTTCCTACTCCAAAATTAAAGTTGATTAGTGGAAATACAAGGAAAATCACAATCAAGACATGCCCACATTATATAAACCAACACGGAAAAAAGGTAAATAAAATTAGAATCTCTTAGAAACCTTTAAACAGATGCAAAGAGTGTGAGATATGGTACCATATTTATGCCCTTAAAGACAAATTTAACTTGTGAATGTCTAGAGGGTGATTTCTGGTTTTTTTCTTCATTATTTTCACCATCTGATTTGGAACGAAGTGGTTCTTCTTTGCAAGACGAAACTGCAAGCAAGTTCCTTGAACTAGAAATTCCCTATGATAGGGGAACATAGACAAAATTTGACAATTGAAACAATAAGAA
Organism: Oemleria cerasiformis; assembly: GCA_037349345.1. NCBI lineage: Eukaryota > Viridiplantae > Streptophyta > Magnoliopsida > Rosales > Rosaceae > Oemleria > Oemleria cerasiformis. The sequence goes on along the minus strand of JAZGTL010000012.1, from coordinate 4,900,960 downwards.
AAACATAAAAACGAAAAACCAAGTGTAGTGTTGTGATTACCAAGGATTGAAAACAGTGATATAATGGTCTTGGAATGGTTGGAGAAGATGGTCTCCATAGTCTTTGAAGATGAGAAGAAGACGAGGAAGAAAAGTTTGCAGCAGCAGATACATTGTAACCATGATGCTCTACCCTTTTGCCAACATGACGGATTAGGAACTGCAGATGCCTCCGGCAACCTACCATGGCTTCAACCAAAAAGATGAAATCCCCAGCTACGAAAAACAAAAACCCACAAAACAACCAATTGAATACACAAACGAATTGAAAAGAAAAGAAAATAAGATATTTGGAATTTCATTTCACTCGTTTTATCGTCATAATTGAAAACTAATCTACTCACCCAAATGAGCTCAAGTAGCTTCCTTTCTAACACCGGCGGCGGCCTTAACCTCCACCACCAACGGCAATGGAGACGATGGAGGTGATTGATGGACTGGCAGTGATCCTCAGAGGAAGAGGCTGAGAGTTGCCGGCATAAAGTGAAAATAAGGCCAGAGAAGGAAGAGCGATGTCACAAACGGGAAACTTCGACCCTCCCATGCCCTAGTATTCCCATTTTTTTTTCTTGAAAAAATGAAAAAAGTATTTTCCCAAATTTTTTTGTCTATAGTATTCCCAAATTTCTGAAATGTCGTTTTTTTATGGGTCATATTTCTGAAATGTCATTAGCACTCAAAAAATAAAATTAAGCTTTTTACCCAACTTGACCACGAATCTACTTAAAAATGTTGCTTTGTCCCATGATTGTAATTTTATAACTTAATCCTTATGCCTTCTACAATGAGCCAAAATTTTGAGTTTACTTCACCGGAAAATTTGATTATAATGAGATCGATTTTTACTTGTTAAAGTCATACTCATAAGTTTGATTCATCTTATAATGGGCCACATCATTTAAAAAACAGATGAAAAAAAGTTGGGTTCCAATTTAATGCATAGAACTCACCTATATTGTATTCACTAGTGTAAAATTAGTATTATAAGAATTAAACACATGTGTCCTGATTTTTATAAATAAGAATCATATTCACCTAAATCATTGTGTAAAGCCTTAGAACTTTCGTCCCGAATCCTTAAATAGGTGGCACTTTATAATAAAAAGCTTAGATAGGTTAGGAGAAGCATTTTTTGAAAAAAATACTTGAAAGTGTATTTTGAAGAAACATATTATTTGTGCTTTTTAAAAAAATAAAAATTATAAGTTTTCTCTGCAATTATGAGAGTATAAGGCCTGGCGAACCGTCATAAATGGCCACTACTAACCACAACGAGGGATAGGCCTTGAAGCAAAGGACGGGAAAAAACGGAATCTAATGTGTTCCAATATATAGCCTTGCACAAACCATCCAATATAGTATGGACTAAATGGCCACTACTTGAAAGGACTATTTCCAAGGACCTAAACCCCACCCCTCAAGGTACATCTCGCGCCTATGGGTCGCGTCCAGTCCTTGCTCAAGTGAGGACAGTACTCTGATTCTACCTATCTCGCTATTTGGGCAAACTCTGCATTAACTATTTGCCTTTTCTATCTTGCTTAATGGCATCCCTTGCTTAGTTTTTTTTTCTGAATTGTGACGCAAACACTGGGTAAGCAAGCTAACTTAATGTTTCACATTAAGCTCTTTGATCGTTACTAAATAGGTAGAGGGAGCTCACATTGTTGAACAAACTCATTTAAGTGTGTGCCAAGGACACATCAACAGCCAAATACTTGCTAAGAAAATCATGAGGCAAGGCCCCTAAAAGTAGGGGTTTCAAAAGATGACAACTCCACTCCTTTAATGGAATTTTCTTTCAAAATGCAGCTTCTTGTGGAATTCCAAGTCCATCGCCCATGTACGGTTGTGGGACATAGATTCTTTGAAGCTATGCGACTAGAAATTGATCATAATGCTCGAAGTTATATACTCTATAATATAGGCCTTATCCACACAAGTAATGGAGAACATACGAAAGCTTTGAAATATTATTCTAGGGTACTAGAGCAAAATCCACTCTTACCACAAGCTTTTAATCATATGGCCGTAATTTATCATTATGTGCCACTATCTCCATTATAAAAAAAAAAAAAAAAAGGAATGAAAGAAAAAATCGGTTAATAAGTACTAGAAAATGGTAAACTTTTTACATAGGTATCATTCAAAACAACAATTTTTATCACTTATAGCAAATAAATAAACTTCATAAAAGTTGAAGTATGAAGAAATAGATATGCATAGATTTATTCTATGATAAAGGATCCAATTGATAGAGGAACAGTTTTTGTTATTCCATGATTACCCCCAAACATGTCCTAAAGCAGACGATTGGAGTGAGTTGGAACAGATGGTAAAGTAAAAAAAAAGCGTTGAAAATAGAAACCCCGTCACGAAAACAAGAAAATACAACTAGCATTTAGCAGCGGCATGTGCCTAAAGCACGCAACTTGTAGCCACGACTCTGCGCTAGTCCCTGCGAATCACGACCCCGAGAAAAAGCAAAATTAGCAAAACCCTAGTCCCCAAATGCCCAACTATCCAAAATCCTGATCTCTACGTTCCATTTGAGGCCAAGGTAACTCTCTATCTCTCTCTAGACCAATGCGTCTTCGATCTTTTTGCTCCAGGTAAAGTTAAATCGGTAAATTTGAGTGTGTCATTGTATATTTATGTGTGTGTGAAGTGAAGTGGCAGCGATTAGTATATATGCAGCTCAATTCTGGCTAAGAATTTTTTTTTGGATGACGATTTTTTTTTTCTTGCTGATTTTTTAGGGAAGATTTTCTTACTGATTTTCGTTTTCTTAGTGAATGAATTTAAGTAAATCTTGAAGCTTTTAGCATATTAATCCTTTTTATATGAATTGTTGTAGTCTGTTTTACTTAGAGAGCTAATATTTCGAGTAACCCAGCTTGCTCTTACTGATATATTTTTCCTTTTTAAAATCTTCATGTATGTTAGTAGATCATGAAGCGCAAACAAGCATGCAGGGGAAGGGGAAGGCCACGAAAAAATCCCAGTGTGGTCAGTGAGAGAGCGGTCAGTGAGAGAGTGGTCAGTGAGAGAGTGGTCAGTGAGAGATTGGTCAATGGGAAAGAAAAAGCATTCTTGAATTTTGTAAGTCAAAATGTTGAAGAAGGAAATAATTTTGGGTGGAATCAATCTGATGACGAAGACCAAAATGATGAGGAATTTAACCCTGAAATGGAGATTGAGTCAGGTAATGCTTCTTCTGCAATGGAAAGTGACTGGTCAGATGAGGATCATAATGTGAGTTCTGTGGATAGGACAGTGCAGAGATTGCTTAGTAAGTATGGTGAAGTCAATCCCCAGATGGAAAACTCATCCAAGAAGATAGATGGTGCACAAAATAAGCCATTGACAATCTTAGGTTCTTGGAGTAGATTCCAGAATGAGCAAGAGGCGCCTTCTGATGAACTTCAGAGTAACAAGAAAGAATTGAGTGCTTGCCTGGCGGTATGATGGAAATTTTTAATTGGCTTCTGCTGCAATATTTTGGGTTTTACAATTTTAGTAGTTGCTCATGTAGTCCCTTCCTTTGCTAGATTCATAGGAAGGGACAAAAATGTTTCGTTTTAAAAAACAATGGCAGTCCTTTTCTAACAGATATTTTGTTATGAGAGATTTTCTAACCATATTATGCTTAATGTGATTGAACTTACTGCTTTTCTCAAACTATTTCACCTTTTAGGTTATTAAAAAGGTTATGAAAATGGATGCAGCTGTACCTTTCAACAGTCCTGTTGATCCAATTGCTATGAGATTACCTGTAAGTATGACTCTATATGTGCATATTGTCTTTATTTTTCCTTTAGTGTAATATGATAGGTTGATTGTTATGATGTACCATGTTCTCAATCCGTCTTCTTGTTCTGTGTAAAAAGAGTATAAATCCTTTTTTTCTATTGTGGTAAAACAGCTGCTAAGAGGAGATTGCCGCTTCTAGTTTCAAGTATATTGAGTGTCAAACTTGTCAAAAACTTGATTTTGGGATACATGCTTGACTAGCCACTAATGGCATGTTTGAGTACCATATGCGTATCATACACATATATGGAAATCCATATGAATGAATAAATGTGTAGGTCCCACATGCAAATTTGCCCTTTCATGCCTGATTTATTCAGGTATCACATCCCCAAGAGTCCCATACCCATACGTTCCAAATTAAGTATGCGTGCCATAAGCTTGTAAGTTTAGTGGAAAGATGATTTGATCTGTGCTACCTTAACTTACCTTGAATTCAAACATCTTCTATTTTATTGTAATAATGGAGCCTTCTACCATAAGCACTACAGATAGATATGAACATGGATATATGCTCATTCACTATAGCTGCAGTTCTATCTCTAGTATGATGTGTGTGAGTTGCTTTTTAAGCACCCCAACTAGCTGGAGGTGGTACATCAAAACCTGGAGTAATTTCTTTCTTCTCACATTGTGACAATGCTAATTAAGCCTTAGCTTAACCAGTTAGCTGTTACCTCTTAATTCCTTCTGCGCCACAAAGTTGACAGCTTCTCCTTACTAGCATTGCTGACTTCCCTCACTTCTTCATTTCCTGTAACAATTGATTTTGACAGTCAAAAGAGAGTGAGGGGTAGGACAGTTCGGTTGGAGCCTCTATCCTTTTGTGGTTGGCTTAGAGTGAAGAAGTGATTTTGGGTTTGAGTGAAAAGAAAAAGCAGGAGTTTTCTGTTAGGGTGAGAGATGTTATTTTTAGTTGTAGTTCAAATCTTTAATTGGGTCTTTCATGTCCAGCAACTCCTACCATTATCTGTTGTCATTCTTGTTTTGGTTGACTTACATATGTATGCTTATATTTTTAATTTTTAATTGTAGCATTGTTATTGTTTAATCCAATTCTGTTTTAGTCCAGACAAAAACATCTCTTATCAGTTTACGCCCACCAGTTCTGTTTTTAATCTAAACAAAGAAGTTTTGTGCATGTTTAATGAAGAACAAACTCTGATTTGGTATTAAGTATATAGCCTTCAAGCTAAATATTTATATTGTGGGATTTAAAAAAAATAGTATTTTAAAATCTGATTGTGCTACAATTATTCTGTTGTATTGCAATACAGACTTGGGTTTTGGAGAAAAAAAACCTATTTTTTTCATTTGTGCCCGCATATATCACTTCATTTACAAAGCGGATGAGAAACCTCATTTGGTTACATTTGAGTATATATAAACAGTCTGGTTATATATGTAATTGTTTATACATATGTTATTCTACTTTTCTATCTTGCACTAGAAGTACTGCTTAATGTATAGGATAAGGATTACAAAGCCAGGGTCAAAAGTACCAACTTCCTTAAAAGCCTGTAAAGCACTTAATTCTGGTCACAAACACAATAATGTATATGTCATGTATTCCGTTGCTATTGGGATATAATCTGCTGATATTCCATTAGGATATATTAAAGCCTAATTAACTTGCAGATATATATGTATATATGTATATATGTATATATATATATATCCTTTTTCTGGAAAGTATGTGGTACATCATGTATTCAGATAGGCAAAACAAGATTTTAGGTGAAATTGTAAGGTCTTTCTATATATGTATTCCGTTTCTATCTTTCTTTCATAATTCTCCTCTCCCTTATTGTTCCTTTCTTGGGGTGGTTGGAACTAGGATTACTTTGATGTCATAGATACACCAATGGATTTTGGAACAATATGCAATCATCTTCAAAATGGAACCAAGTATACCAACTCGGAGGATGTATTCAAGGATGTCCAGTACATTTGGAAGAACTGCTGCAACTATTACAGTGAAGGTAACTTTGTTTTGCACCTTATGAAACGGGTGAAGGAGAAGTTCATGACATATTGGGAGGCTGCTGGTTTGTGCACTAAAGAACCAGGGACAAGTAATGGTAAGGATTTCACATTACTTTTGTTTTGTTACTCTAGTTTGATAGTTCCAAAAAATACTTGTTATACTTGGTGATAACTTTGTACTCGGGAGGCATTTAAGCAGTAATTAAACTTGAAGGTTGTCACTTATGCAATCATACAGCATTTGGTTATTTTGTTGGAAAAACTAATTGTACATATGCAAGTCTATTTAAAATTTATATATGTGATGTATGCGGGCACAACTATGCATGGATGAAAGTATCTGCCGATATTAAGATATATCTCCAAATATATCGAGACTTCTAGCCACCAATGTAGATAGAGAGGGTGAAATTATTTTTCCCCCTTCCTAGGGATTTCGCCTTTATCCCTGATTTCACTGATATTGCTGACATGTAGAGAGCTACCTTTCACTGAATTGAAAAGAAGAAGTTCAGATAAAGTCCACTCTAACCTAAAGCGGATTCATATATGATTTATGTAACAGTAATCCTAGACAGCCTTATATGTTGGTAGAGTTTTATTTTGATACTTGTTAATGACGTGTGGGATATCCCCGTTACATATCATATACTTATCTTGGACATAGTATATTATAAAGTTTATTTGTTTAATTCCTGCATTGATGATTTTCCTAGCATTTCTTAAAGTTTAATATTCAAAATTTCAATGTATCAATGCCGATATCTGTTCTTTCGTTGATAGTCACCTATACTGGAAATGATATCGAAATTTCTGGCGATATATCTGGAAATTTAAGTATTGATATCATATGGACGGCTGATATTATCATCCTTGGTTGTACTTGTATTAAAGATACTGATTTTTCTTCTCAAAGTTCCATCTTTTCTTTGTCACTGTGCATTTCATTATGGCCTCTTTTGATTCTGTGATCACCACGATAAAAACAAGTACTGGAAGGTGCTCCTACCCCCAGTATCCAGTACTAAAGTAGACTTGCTGTTTTTCTAGTTGGGTTACAATTCACTTGGGTTGCTATGCACAGTATAAAAGAAGGTTGATACCTGCATGCTTAAGCACTTACGAACAACATATCAAATTAATAGACGTTACAGAAGATTTATTTTAGTTGTTCAGCACATATATCATTTTGATTTCTCGAGGTCCAAAATTATTAGCCATAAGGCATTCTTTAGTTTCACCTTTTATTTCTGTTCTATCTCATACATTTGTATCCCTTCTTTATTTAATTATTAAAAAACTTTACTATAATTTTTTTTCAATATTCCTATAGAAAAAATATTAAGAATATTTGTTGGCTGATTGCTGAAAAGGATTGGAAAGACATGAACCCGGGGTAGAATGGGTAGAAGTGAGCTATCTTCCATAAAAAATCGATACGCAAAGCATTTTATACAGACGTGCCTGCTATAAGATTGAGCTCAGATACTGTAAGATTGAGCAAATTGAGCCTTAAAAAATTATCCTACTGATCAGGCAATGACAATTGGTAGTTACATGCATACATTATAGATAAGGGAGAAAAGAGATACCTGTGCTTGCAGCTTGCCACTGTGGGCTTTAGATCTACGCAGCTTTACCTTTGCTCGCAGAGAGGCTATTCCTTGTTTCAAACTTGCAACCTCTAGGTTGATTTGTGTGCGTGTACATAGTTTTATCATTTCTTTTTGTATGTATCATTTATTCAAACTTTTTCGTGTACTGTTTTTATATAAAGATTATATTATTTAAGACCATTAAAATATATATGAGTTTATTCTATGATAATATGTATATATGTATATATATATATATATATCCACACTTAGTTAATAATTATGATGCATTGAATCACTATCGTCAAACCCTTTCAATGCATTTGCATTTATTTAGGAAATTAGTTTTTTTTTTCTTCTTTTCTTATAATTATTAGTATTTCATCTATGTACGTATGGTTTCCACTTTTTGTGAAAGAAAATTAGAGGAGTTTCCATATACTTATGTATGAATATTAAATTGCATACCTACAATGAACCTTTTACTTGTCTGTTACGATATAGGATGAGGCATACAAATTACATTTTTCATTGTTAGTGTGGGTTACTTCTGCTTTTATTGTTGTTAATTTTGTTTGTTTTCTTTTTTAGTTTTAAACTCTGAAGGGAAAAGGAATACACGAGGGCCCACCCGTAACCTTAAATTAGCTCAGATTCCTCCTGGGGAAAGATTTGAAATCAGCTGGAGGAACCGGAGAGCTGTAGGTGAAAGCTCCACGTTTTTCAAATCAGAGTGTACTGCCCTGGTAAGGCAAACCCGGGAGTTACCCCTACAGGTCAAGTCATGGAAGGACATCCCATTTGATATTAAAAAGAAGGCATTTGAGCATATGTTGGTTAGTATAACAAAAGATTTGGGAGGAAATAGTTCTACTTGTACGCTTCAATTTTCTCTTGAATTCTCATTTCTGCATGATTATTATGTAATATTTCTTTATACATCTTTCTCAGAAGCGTTTCAAAGTCGAAGATCACATGACATGGGTATTGGATCAGATTCATAGGTCCTACCACAATTATCGTCATCACCTCAAGAAGATTTGGTTTGAAACATGTGAGACAATTGATGAAGCACGGGAAAAAGTCCCACCAAATGTTGCGGAGTATGATTGGCAGTATCTTATAAATTTGTGGAGCTCACCTGAATGGCAGGTACCACCAAATGTTGCATATCAACGATCACAATGAGGAAAATATCTCGAGACTTTACATTATGCACTATTTTCCTTTCAGTTCTCTTTCTTTTCCTAGTTCGACTTTTATACATTAATGGTCTTTCTTGAATGCAGAAACTTAGTAAGAAAAATAAAGAGAATGGCTCCAAAAATAACATAATCCATACATCTGGCTCTAAGAGTTTCTCACAAATCCGCGAGGAAGAGGTAGAACCTGAGCTGTTTCACTGCATCTATTGAGTAATTTTATTGAGTTGCTCATCGTTCTTCTTATATTTTCTTTTGTACAATCGTAGAGAAAAAAGACTGGAAATGACCTTGGCCGTACACAGCTATGGGAACTCACCCATGTGCGGCCTGATGGACTAGCTGCAAATCCAGCTTCACAGGATGCATTGGTATAAGTTGATCCTGAAATTAAATTAAATATGCAAGCATGCCTAATTTTAACTTAATTTAATATGTATGCTGTGTTCTGTATAGCTTTGCCTATTGCCTTCATCTTTTTTCTTTGGATAAACTATATAAAAGTACCAAAACTATAGGGGTCATTTCAAATCGTACCCCAACTATGAAAATTGGATTCTAGATACCCAAACTATCAAAACACAACATTTAGGTACCCACCATTAGCAATCTGTTAAAAAAATATGTTAAGTGCTCAAGTGGCAATTGTGGGGCCTTTTTTTATACTGACATGGACGTCATGTAGACAAAAAAAAAAATTTGAATATTATTAAAGTAATTAATAAAATCTTAAAATAAATAAACAAAAAAAAAAATCAAAATCAAATCCCTCCCAGAACTGAGAACGATGACCCCTCCTTCGTCTTCTCTGTCCTCTCCAACTCCACCTCACCCCCAATTTTCGATGGCTTCAATTCAATCATTCTGATAAACCACCACCCACTCCGCCACCGACACACCCACTGCGGTCCCTATATTTTCAACTCAATTTCAACCCACCCGTTCAATTTGAGGCAATTTGAACGTACTTACATATATGGGCGAGCAAACCCAAGTCCAAACCTAAGTCCAAACCCAAGTCCAAACCCAGCCTCAGACTCTGACTCCTACCCAGACCCAACCGCCGCACCATGACTCCATCGAGGCCGCCAAGTCAAGGACCCCACAGCAACGCGCCGTTTTTGCCCCCAAAGTCGAAAGGCGATCGCTGTTGTGGGAAGGCGAGCTTGAAACGACGAAACACCATCTCCGAGCATCTTGGTGTGGGGAAGGAAGGGGCAGATCTGAAGAACCAGTAAAAGGATTTCATGAAACCTGACGGTGCAGTAGCCTTTGAGTCGTCGCCAACCCGACATTCGTCGCGACCGGATCTTCACGGGAACCTGAGTCCGCCTCATCGTGGTACCAGCCTACCGATTTATGAGCTTCCAGTAGAGAGGTCGACCGACGTAGAGAGAGAGCGAGACCGAGTCAAAAAACCCAACTCGGAGACGATCCAAGCGGAATCGGAGACCTTTTGTTGGGTTCGACGGCTGGTAGTGATGATGATGAAATTGATGATGGTTGCTGGGGTTTCATATCTCGATGAAATTGATGATGGTTCTTGGGCTGATGCGATGAAGGTGATGAAGACAATGAAGGCTCCTATGTATAATTATTTTTTGTTTAATGTTTTATTTATTTGTTTTTTTCATAAAAATAAATTTTTATTAATTTTTTTGCCTATTTATTAAGGTTTTATTAAAATTAAAAAAAAAAATTTGTCTACATGGCATCCATTTCAGCATAAAAAAAGGCCCCACAAATGCCACTTGGGCACTTAACAGATTTTTTTAACAGATTGCTAATGGTGGGTACCTAAATGTTGTGTTTTGATAGTTTGGATACCTAGAATCCAATTTTCATAGTTTGGGTACTTTTATGTAGTTTATCCTTTTTCTTTTTATTTCATTGTTCCTAGTGGTTCCATTTTCTGAATGCAGTTAAAGCTCAAGAAACTGTATACTCAAATGGCTGCGGAGAACTCAGAGATGACCGAAGACGAGATTTTTGTGAAGGTTTTTGGACCTGAACGGTCGTCGCGGGTACGTGGTTACGGGGATGGTGTAACCCCCAAAGAGTTATGGGGCCCATCATCATCTATTGTTAGTGAGCTCAGAATGCAACTTGAGGAATTAAAGCAGCGACATGAGGAGTTGGAACAAAGAAGTGCTGCTGAGATACAGGGCTTGAAAGAACAACTTGGCCGGGTTGAGGGTTTGCTTTCACAGCAAATGAGTCGGTTTGAACGCTTACTACTACAGCTGACGAGTCATATGGAAGCCCCTGTCCAGATTGAGAGGCCTACTGAAAGTCCCCCCTCCCGCATTGGTATGCATCTTTTGAATACTTACTTTATAAGTAATTATCTATAGGGTTTTTTGAAAATGGTATTACAATCTTCGAATGAGAATTCTGTGTTTGCTTGTTTGGTAAAAGACTGATATGGAAGAATGTGACTGATATCACGTGTTTGATAATTCTCCATTCGGAAATAAGTCGGTGAAGGTTGAGTATTGTGTGTTTTTTTTATTCAATGACCCCTAGTGCTAAAAAAATAAAGCTTTTATGGTTGAAAAATATTGTCTTTTATTCAATCCCCTTTGTGGTTTGTGGAAAGTGGGGATGTGGAGGTATTGCGCCAATCAGATTAGTTATAATATGTGTGTATGTTGCTGCTTAGGCGCTGTATATTCATTTAATTCAAGTGTTGCCTCTCTAGATATGTGTAAATCTGGGTCTGACAAATCAACTACTGCATTTCCAATATCATTTTCTTCAATATTATCTTCAAAATCATACTGAGCTATGCATTGTTGCCTTTTCCAATCCTCATTTAATAAATTTGTGATTCAGTATGTACGCAGCCAGCCATTGTTTTCTTTTTAATTTTCCATTAGTTTTGAAGCAGCATCAATATATTACATTCTGCACTTTATGGCAGGTCATTTTCATATATGTTTTCACTATTTGGTCTACTTTGTGCATCATATGTATCTATGCTCAGTTCACTTAGTGTTTAATTTTGTGACTATTTTTGTTTTTGTTCCTTTTCAGGCCGGCTGCGAACAAACCGACCTAGAAGATGAAGTTTGTATCAGCAATGTTTATGTTTTGTTTTTCCAACAAAGAGTTAGTAATACATTTGGATGATTGCATTTATATACATTTGATGCATTAAACCTGTTTTGTAACATTACATGGATATATCTGTATGTTCAACTAGCAACTATTACAATGCGAGGGATATTCAGATTAGTGTTGTGTTATTGATCCTTCAGTTTTTCTTCTTTTCTTGATGCAATGAATGTATAAATGGAATGAATGTATAATACCAACAAGAAGAAAATGATCAGAGTGGCTTCTGGGCCTTCAATTAACAATCAAAAGAGCTTCTGGGCCCACAATTTTTACATGTAAATATACAAAAAATAATGAATCTCAAAATTGAGATGCAACTTGTGAATGTATCTAAACTTGGGCCTCAATCGCGAGAGCTAGCACAGCAAAGAAAACCAAAACAAAATGTTTCCCTGGCTTTGGCAGTCAGTAAAAGTGGCAGTATCGAGTACAACTGAGCCTCAGGATGAAGAATCCTCAACTGGTTTGATGGCAACGGCATCCACCCACCTCCAAACAGAAACAAGGCCTGATGCATCTCCGGTGAAGATTAGTCCATGAGGTCCAACCTCAACTGTTCGAACTTCCTTTTGTGCAAATAATCTGCCTCTTTCAATGAACGATGGAAGATCATATAGCCGAACAGAATCGTCATTGCAAGAGCAGAGCAACATGTGTTTATTTTCTGCAACCGTCATTCCAGCAAAATCAAGAACACCCTCTTCTACTTTGTGAGTGTAGATCACTTCCAGGCTGGTGGCTCCTTTAGCCCACACTTTTATGGTGTCATCCAATGAGCCTGAGATCAAATACTTATCCCAGCATATAAGAGAGGTCACCGCACCAGAATGCCCATTTAGTGTTCTAAGGCACTGTGCAGTGTTAAGGTCCCAAACCCTGATCGTGAGGTCAAGGGAACCTGAGAAAAGTTGGCTGGCACCAAATCTTAAAGATACAACAGCAGCACTGTGGCCTTTCAAATGTTCAGTAGCTGCTTGAAGCGGGGCATTGGCTTTAGAACAAAATTTCCACACATATATAGAGCCACTCTGTGTCCCAGCCAAAAGCAATTCATTCCCAACATCATTCCCGACATTCATAGCGTGCACTTGGCCTGCACATGGGTCAATAGGGTAGTCGAATACAGCATTAGACACTGTGTTGAAAGCCTTCACAAGGTTAGGGGCACCAACGAAAAACCAGGTGCCTTCGGTGAGTAAACAGCCTGCTGCTTTTGCTTCGCCACCAAGATCTAATTCGCTGATACACAAACCAGTGTTGCAGTCCCACATTTTGATTACTCCATCCTGACTCGCTGACAAAAGTAGTTTGGCGAGTCCTTCTCCTTTAGGAGAGACCGTGACTGTGCCAATCACGGTCTTGTTGTGACCTTGGAGTTTCGCAACGGTGGACAAGTTTTCACCTTGGAACCACTGATGTGAATAGGAGCATCCATCATCACTTTTCCCACAATTTCCTTGCGCCCATGAATTGCAGACATGTTGGGTTTTCATAATTGTATTCTGTCCATCATTGCCATTGCCCTTGTCTTCGTCACCAAGAGCAGCAGCCTTGCCATTGTTTTCTTCAGCAAAAGAAACAGCTTTGCCATTGTTTTCTTCAGCAAAAGCAACTGCCTTGCCATTGTTTTCTTCCCCAAGAACAGTAGCAGGAGCAGGAGCAGTTTCCTTTCTCCAAACAAAGCTTCTGGGCTTTGAAATTACCTGAGGTGGGTGAGGGTTATGGTGGTCTGAAGTCTTAGTGCTTTGAAATTTGAATTTGAGGACGGTGAGAGCTTTGAAATTACCTGAGGTGGGTGAGGGCTATAGTGGTCCGAAGTCTTGTTCTGTGAAATTTGAATTTGAGGACGGTGAGGGTTTAGGTAGTTTGAAGATGCATCCGGCGGATGAAAGAACCTACAGAATCTGCCCTTGGTGCATCTTCCTTCAGCCCAGAAGCGACAAAGAGGCACCGATTTGGAAGGTGCTCCTCCTCCTACTGCTCTTCCTGAACTTGACCTTGAACCCAAAGCCATATTCACGAAGCGAATTCAAATCCCCACCCAACGAACGAAGATCACGCCACCGATAGAATGCTATCGATCGATCGGAACCCGAATCAAAATAGAAGAATGGGGATTGAAACCCTAGAATTAGAAGATTCAGGAAAATGATTGAAACCCTAGAAGAAGAATGCGAAGTCAGACGATCGACTGAAGAGCGCACCGATAGAACGCGATCGATCGATCAAAACCCTAATTATCTCACAAGCGTAAAAGAGAAAGAGGATCGAAACCTTGAAGAAGATTGCGAAGAGGATCGATACTCTGGAAGAAGAACGCAAAGACGATCTTTCAGTCCGACTGAAAGAAATAGAGAGAAATAGAGAGCAGAGAGAGTTGAGCGTCAGTCTGAATGGTAATGTGTTGCGAGTGACAACTACCATGTATATATACTGTACAGACAGAAAATACCAAAATGTTAAATAAAAAATTATTATTATTTCCGATTTCTTTGTGGAAAAACGAAATAGAGATGACTAATGAGACAAAAGATAGATGAACATACAAGGTTGAAGTGAACGCGTCGTTGATGGTCATGAATGGACCCCACACGGCGACATGCCACTGCCAATTACATTATTAAAATGTGGAAAATGATAGGATCCTACTTAAAATCCCATTTTTTATATTCCACCTTATGTGGCGCCTAATATTGGGTCTGATGTTGCATTTAATATCATCATATTCAATTACATACTCAAAATAAAAATTAAAAGAAAACAAAATCAAACATTAAAAAATTTAAATTAAAATACAAAATAAATAAAATATCAACGAGATCGATTGTCTCTTTCCTAAAAAACTAAAAGACTAAGAGTTTCATAGCATCAAATCTTCTCCTTCCAAAAAATCATAAACCCTAAAAATTTAACTGTTTTCTCCTACCTATATTTATCGCTCTTTCAATGGCACGAACAATTTCTTTTAAAGCACCATATTAAAGCCAATTCATAGTCAATTGAAAACCCAAAAGTGAAAGCAAACTCTATAAAACTCGTTGAGTCTCCACTTTCACACAACCGAGCCATTCGTGCATGTCAAGAAAGTCCCAATAAAAACAGACTAAACTACTAACTAATCATTGACAATCTATTTTACTTAAAAGTTGGAATATGACTATCATTGACAATGTATTTAATTTTAGGTCCGTCCACTATTTTTTAGCCATGCATGTTTATTATTATCTTCTTTTACAATGCATGATTAGGATTCTAACCCTTATTTTATAATTAAACTTAAAACACTTTTATAATTAAACATATATATTACAATTGAATTTTTTTTTAAACCAATAATGAAATCCGTGTTGTTTGGCATTTAACAACATTTTATATAAAGTTTTAAGGAGGGGGTGGAGGGTGTTTAAGTAGGGGTGGTGGTGGAAGAGCTTATGACTTAAGGTTTAGGGTTTAATTCTTGGATTTTGTGCCCAAAATTCATGAACTAAACCCTAAATCATAAGTGTTTAATCTAATATTATTTTATCGGATAATAAAGTTTTTTTAAATTTAAAATTTAAAAGTATTTTTGAAGAATTCTTACTCTTAATTATCTTATTTTAAGTTGGATTATCCTTACAATACTCATTGGAATGAATAAGTGAAAAAGAAAAAAGATTATAAGTGAGAGTAATGTTTTCATAAAATAGAAAGGAAAAAAAAGTTACTAAATAGGGATTAAAAGCTTCAAGTGATCAATTTCATTGTTTGAGTAATTATTATGGTGGTTAAGGATTGGAAAGTTTCAAAAATACGATTAATGAAGTTTAGAATAAATATTGATATTGTCAATGACTCATCAATAGAAAGCTCATAAAAATACCCATGTTGCGTGGCCTTGAAAGAGGCCACCAAGTGCGTAGCACGGTTGCAAGTCCGACGAGCAAACAAGAAAACAACCTCGCGATTTGGAGCAACAGTTGCTGAATATCAAAGACCATGGCTGCAATCTTAGTTGCAGGTGATTGGGACCCTTGCAGAATCTCCACTAAACTCTTCGAATCAGACTCAATTTCAGTCTCAAGTATCCCTTCATGAATAGCAAATTAGCGAGCACCTACCTCGTAAGGCCTCGTCTTCAACAATCAAAGCAGAGCCAAATTGAAGTCCCCCAAATTATTCAATTGCATTCTCTGTAACAAGAACTTCACAATGGAGTAGAAATCTTCACTCATCACTGTAGTAGTGTCCAGATTCAAAGGACTAGCAAACCAAAACATTCGAGCTATGATTTTATGGAAAAAATATGATTTGATGCTATAAAATTCCTAGGGTCCTAGTTTTTTGGAAAGGAGATGTGATCTAGTTGATATTTTATTCATTTTGTATTTTAATTTAAAATTTTTTAATGTTTAATTTTGTTTTCATTTTATTTTTATTTTAAGATACCCAATTTTTTTTGTCAAATTTTGAGATATCCAATTGAAGGTGATGATATGGAACGCCACGTTAAACGTCACATATGGTGGGATACAAAAAGTGGAATTTTAAGTGGTACCCATATAATTTTCCTTAAGATGTGGAATAATTTAAACAAAAGAAATGCCTCTTTTTCCGCCTTGGCCCCGGTCCCTCATTCATTTTTCATTTTAGTCTTTCTTTGTTTTTTCATTACCCCTTGCTTAATTTTTGTTTCTCATTTTAGTCCCTTTTACTTGTCAATCTAAAACAATCTCAACGAAGAGAAAAAGAGCTCCACATATAACAACCTTGCTAACTAACTTCTAAATGAACAAGAGGCAGACAATTAATCCACTAACCATAATATAATAATTAGGCTTAAAAATTAAATTAGTTCAAAAATGAAAAAAAAACAATTTAGTTACGTTCCTGGAGCCTATATATGGAGAGAAGACCACTTGAGACCACTCTCGAGAGTTATGATGTCATACTCTTCCACCTTCATCTATTCTATGACAGCACATAAATCATCGACTATGCCTACAGACTACTTTCACAAGGAGAGAGATGCTACCACCAAGTTATATTAAACAACTGAGTTTTGGCTTATGACCACCTCTCCAAGAAATACATTACACAAGGCCTCACAACCAACCATTCTTGGTGGGCTCATCATGAATTAGGTCGGGGTGGCTGGTGGTTTTGGGATCCTGTAGAAAATGCTTCTTTTATGTCTCGAGTATTAGCCACAGCTCGTATTCATTCAGTAATTCTACCCACCCTTCTTCATTCTTGAACCTCTAATAACAAAGTATCAAACATGGTTCGAAAAACTCTTTTAGTGTAACAAGTAAAAGTGGCACTTCACTTTGTAGAACCATAAAATATCTGAAAATTTTGGAGCTGTCACTTGGTCCATAATTCTCATAATGTCAATATTATCCATGGTATAGACGACGACAGCATATTATGTGTTTCGCATTAATTTAATATATTTACTAGTTGAATATATTAATTAATCAGATCAATACCAATAAATAATCTACATGCGAGTTATTTATTATTACTTATACAGTTAATAATAAGTGATTCCTCCTAATAGAATCACCTATTAAATTTCAAGGCTTCACTATAAATAGAGGGTCTCACCTTACTTCTAAAGGTAATCTCATGACTAATACAAAAACTCTGCCGGTTTATTCTCTCGATTAAACTAACTTAGGCATCATAACGTTTTTGGTTGAATCTCGGTAATTTCACAACTACCCCTCAGAGATTCAACCTTAACCTCGATTGTCTCTCCTTATTGTGTGTAAGGATCAAAAAAGAATTCTACAAGTTTGGATGATTTCTTAGGAGTAATTGATTTGTCAAATCAACTACTCCAATTTCCATATTCACAAAGCGAATTCAAATCCCCACCCAACGAACGAAGATCTTGTATGACAATTGAAATAGAAGAAAGGGATTGAAACCCTAGAATTAGAAGGTTGAGGAAAAGGATTTTGAAACCTAGAAAAAGAATGCGAAGACGATCTTTCGGACGATCGACTAAAGAGCACACCGATAAAACGTGATTGATCGATCGAAACCCTCCCTAATTATATGACAATCGTAATAGAGAAAGAGGATCGAAACCTAAAAGAAGAAAATTGTGAAAGAGGATCGAAACACTAGAAGAAGAAAATTGCGAAAGAGGATCGAAACACTAGAAGAAGAATGCGAAGACGATACGATCTTTCAGTCGATCGGCTGAAAGAAATAGAGAGCAGAGAGAGTTGAGCGTCAGTTAGAATGGTAATGTGTAGTGTAGCGAGTGACAACTGCCATGTATATATACCGCAGAGAGAATAAAAAAATCTTACATGAAAAATAATAATAATTTATTATTTCCGATTTCCTTGCAGAAAAACGACTGGTAATTACAAAGAAAACGAGATGAAGGTTGTTGACGGTCAACAGTGGATTCCACACGACATCATTAAAACGTGAACTCATGGTAATTAAAAGCATAAAAAATGCCTCTCTTTCCGACTTGCCTCCGGTCACTCATTCATTTTTCACTTTAGTCCCTCTTTGTTTTTTCATTTCCCATTTTTTAACTTTGTTTTTCATTTTCATCCCCTTTTTTTTTTCATTTTCTTTTTCCTATTTTCGAAATTATAGAGAGAATATATGCCTATTGATACGAATATTTAAAAATCAAAATATTCTAGTTTCAATGTAAAAAATCAAATTTGTAACTTTTAAATCCTAATAAAATATAAAATATGAGATATACAAATTAGAAGTACATAACAAAATATTTAAGTCTATATTGGCTTATTGTTCTACCAACTTTATTAAATATCAATATTTTCATTGGCATCTCAATTTCAACCGTTTATATCATTACTCGTTAATAATGTGGACTCCCAATGGTTCATCTAGACTCTAGAGTGAGATTTTCAATTTTAAGCAAACCAACAGTTTCTACATTCATGATATCAAATGCATCACCTTCACCTTAAGATTTACAACATCACCAACTACCTTTCAAAAATCTCAAAACTTAACAAAACTGATAAAATAGCTATAATCTACAACTTTCTAAGACTTTTTTTTTTCTTTTCTTTTTCTGAAAGGTGTATACATCGATATTGATTTCCAAAACGCAATATCCTACCTAAACGAAGTTTCAGTGCTTCATAGATTGGAGGAAGATAGATAGAGATATAGAAGGAGGGAGATACATGCCAAAATACCCGCCATATCATAGCTAGGGGTGGATATAAATCCATTAGAAACCGGTATCGATTCGATTCAAACCGTTATTGACACTCCAGCTTGGATTTGACCGGATAAAAGTCAAACCGAACCGTTGGTAAATGTTTGGTTTTGGATTTTCATTTTAAAAACCGTTGGAATCCAAACCGAACCGTTAAAATTCTTATGTATTTATATTATTTATCAATTAATATTTTTGCGCTCTATAATATGTTAATGTAATTGTTCGTCACATACACTACCTCATTTAATCTTTACCAATTATGTACTACTTTCGAATTCAAATTATATTTAAATAATAACCCACTATATTTGAAGTTTAAAATGTTGAAAATTAAATTTGTTTATGTGTATGAATGAAATGTTGATGTGAATAAATGAAATGTTGATGAATAATAGTGTAATTTTGGAAAAAACCTATGTTTGTTTGGGATCTTTTTATTGAACAAATTACATGAAAATTTTATACCTAAACCGTACAAACCGATCCATACGGTTTGGATTGGAACGATTTCAATTCTATTTTTTTTAAATTCAAACTGTATCGAATCCTTAAGATTTTAACGGTTTGAATTTGAATTTGGATGATATCCGTATTGATCCAAATCGTGTCCACCCCTAATCACAGCTCAATTAACCAGCGTTTAACAAATATGACGGAAATGGGGGGGCATAGTGACGCATGGTCTGGCCGATTTGGGAGTTAAATGAGAAAAATAACGGTTCTTGGAGCAAAGTGAAAAATCACGGCCAAACGCATTATGATACATGAAGCATTTTAGGATAAATTCTAAATCAGTTAAACAAGTTCCAACAAGAACAAAATTGAATATTCAAAATTTGAGCAGTACGGAACATTCACAATGTGACATGAACAAAAGTGTGTATATGGATGGACTCACATATCCATAGATTTGGGTCCGGTTGAAGCCTTAGATTTCTTGTCTTTCCTCTTCTTGCTTCCGCTCTTGTTTGGCCTTTTCTCTGGTTTCACTTCTATCACTGGCTGTGTCCTCTCTAAGTGTTGTTGAATGGCAGCTAAGGGATCCGATTGGAAAGCGGGATGACTAAGAACTGTAGTCAACTGCTTTCCTTCCTTCAATCTGATCAAAATGCAATCAAGTATTACTCAACTCCATTTCCATATGACAGTAAATTGCCAAGCAAAACAGAATACATCAAGAACAAAACAAGGCACTAGGAAGCAGCAGCAGCTCTCCAATCAGAAATGAAGATAGCAGCAAAGAAAGAACTACCCCCAACTCTGAAGATATCAAAGTCCAAAATCGAAACCTCTCCAACGATATCCGTACGCCTCCCCCTAGCACCATCAATCACACTTCTATTCCTCTCCATCCAGATTTACCCAAAAGACAACCATAATAGCTAGCACATGTCCCATGTAATAAGACCACAAAAGAATTCTACTCAAATTGGAACAGAAGAACAGGAAAACTTACATTAGCTTTTTCTTGGATTTACAATTTAATTTGAACTCTGAAGCAGGAGTGGGTTGCTTTTGATCCTTCAACTCAGGCAGGAACTCTGAGAAGGAAGAGAGATCATACGCTTTCAGCTTCTTCTGTCGGCTACGTACTTTCTTCTTCTGGTAGAAGATAAAGTTAATCGTTAGCATACAGTCATTGTCAAAATTATTTAAACACTAATGATATATGTTTTCAAGTAATATTGATAACTCAAAGAACACCAAAAGAAAGAAAAAAATTGTTAATGCAGCAAACAATATGTCAAGTTGAAGTCTTGTTATAGCATTTTAGGATGGAGGGGAATAAAATACAGCATTTCCAGAAATTCAGAGCAGTGATATGACCACCTATTCTTGCCTTGAAGTTTCTCCAACTTCGTATAGAGCAACAAATGTAGGCTTTCAACTGCATAAAATGTCTATCTTCTTGAAGATGTGCTTATTTTCTCATTTAGGGCTCATCTTCTTGTGGTAGAAAACCCTAGAAAGAGGTTAGAAATACCCTTAACTGGAAAGGGGAATCTCTCATCGGTCTGCACAAGTTGAAGATTGGGCCTAATTTCAACTCTTCGTAAGCCCTAAGAACAGGCCTGTTGTTGGATTTGTGTTTGGCCCCCCTTGATCCTTGCAAACGAGCTCAAAAATCCCTCTAGGCTTCTTCAAAATAGATACAGGGGCATATCGTTTAAACCCGTTGGCTTCCTTGTCTGGCCGCCTCATTTTTCAGTCCCTACTTCCTTTGCTTTAATTGCCCAGACCAATACATCAAAGACCAAGGCACAATTTCTCTAAATCATACATCTTCTGGTTTCAGTTTTATTTTCAAGACTGCTAATTGCCTCTCTTTCTCCACCTTCCAACATGTCCCCAAGACTTTCCTATTCTATGGAAAGAGCCTCATTTTTGCAGAAGATCGGATTCAATCAAAGGCAACCAGTGCAAAGTCAGCAGTCCTATCATGCCTTTGTTGTTGCCACATGGGCCACCCATCCATAGTGGTGAAAGGATGCTCTCTATTACTTTGTTTCTTCTTCTTATAAGACAAAAATATTTAATTGAAAAGAAAAAGAAACTGCAACAGAGGGGTTAAGGCATTCCCTCTGCTGGTCTCTCTCAACTCACCATGTGTTCTTGCCCAACCCCTCCTTTCTTCTCCAACCTATTGCCTGTTCTGTCAAGTGTTTGTGCTACCTCCACATCCATCTACAGTGGTCACCTCTTCACAATAATTCTGAACTTTTACACATGCACTTCTATCTCAAGACAAGATAGCTTGGACTTGTCCCTGGTTCTAGACCCCTCACAAAAATCCTTGCTTCAAAACTGCTACTCCTAACTTCTTTTCAGTCCACTAGAATTATGGCTGCACTCGTGCATGCTGGGTGAGTTGGGAATCCAACCTACATGGCCCTGAACCTAGCTCAACATGGTCGTGTTAATTACAACTGAATGCAAGTCCAGCCCACTATAAGCTGAAGCTAGGATTGGGTCGCTGAATTCATCAAGTTGCGCTTAATCTGCAAGTTGGACCTATGGAATCAACCCATATGCCCAACCCGAGGAGGTGGAAGAGGCATTTGACTCTAAGAAGAAGATGGGTGGTGGCTGCAGAGAGGAGAGGCCAAAATGTAGAACAACCTTAATGTTTATTCTTTGAATGAGTGGCTGTGACGAGGAGATATTTCAACCCAAGCCATACGGCCCACACCCAACTACCCATACTAGTTCTAGCCCTCTCACGCAGGTTTAAAAGTTGGGAGTTCAAGCAAGTTTGGGAAATTCCCCCAACTACAACCAAACCACTGCCCAATCTGTCAAGGGTTATTATTTACCCCTGATTCCAACTCACGCAGCCCTAATTGAAATTGTGCCTATGATTGAACTGATCATTGGCACACGTTTTGTAGGACCACTATGAGATGACCCTCCATGAAGGATATTAAACATCCACCTATCTTTCTAGCCTCACTGGTATTTCTTAGGGAAAATCATACAGCTTTATATGCTTGAAATGACTTCAGGCCAAATGAGATGGTAGTCTTTACCATGAAACCAACTTAGTCCAAGTGCATACCGCTGACTTAGACCACTTAAGATGCTTCAGCTATCCATTCACCCCTTTTTTTGGTAGCTTGTATACCGTTCTTACCTCTACCCTTGCAGTTTTTCCACCACCTCTGTTGTGCATTATAATACTTAAGCCATTGGGCTCTTAATCTATCCATACTTGACTATAAATAAGCAAATCCTATGTCTACTTTCACAGTGTAGCATCTTAACCTATCTCTCTCAATGACTTGGATCACCACACACCATGAGCCGTCATCAACCAACAACCTCCATTAACAAATACTGTTCAACTCTAAAATCCCTAGTTAAGTGTTGGCAGTTCATGTTCTCTCTTCCTCTCGTGAATAATACAAAAAATACGAAGAAAGATAAACCCCTTAAAACAACCAATCAAGACTAGCTATTATTGTTGTCCTCAATCAATGGCTCACATGGAAATACATAAAATACCAAGATATTCTGAACCTCGCTCATCAAATTATATATATAAACCACCAGGAAAAAGCTTCAGTAAACAAATGTGGTTAAAGAATTGGTATCCAGTATACAAAAGGAGTGATAATGAATTAGAGATTCTCACCTTAACAATAGCCTTCTGGGCACTCAGAGAAGAAAGTGTATCTCTGACTTCTGCAATATTCAATTTTCATGGAGAAAGCATTTCTTAGGAAAGGTAAACAATCATTCAGCCATAAAGAAAGCAAATAAAACTGCAAAGGTTACTTATATCTTTTGTTTTCAAGAGACGAAGTCTAAAATTAAATAAATCCCACGAAGAACAGACCAAAAGAAATTGAGACCTGGCAATCATATAAAATTGAATTACAAATTCAAACTCACTAGCATAAAATTCGAGCTTCTTTTCGAATTTGCGGTCGGCTTTGGTCGATAAGTCTGATCTGGATAAAATTAAAAATTTTTAAATTAAAAATTGGCCCAGAGAGAACAAGGGCTTGTGCGCATGGTAGTCTTACCGTGAACCTGGCTTGCCCATCGCTGAAAATTTTGAGCTTGTTTTCACAGAGCTCAGATTAAACACTGATTTTCAAAGCTCTTTAGGAGGAACCAAGCCTGAACTCAGTTTGGTAATGAGCAGTTTTTGTGGTCGAATTGTAGTGAGCAATTAAACCCTTGTTCTGCGCCGTCCTGCAAGCATTAATAACGGATGAAGAAGAAAGTTATATTCGATCACACTTGTTGGAGAGTTTTATTCATTCTATAATTATTAAATGCTTACATAAAACAAGATACTATACTTGAATTGAGAAACATAAGCATATAAAATGGAAGGATATAAAAAGTACCATAATTAATTGAGTTCACAACACAAAAATATACAAAGTAGATACAGAAAGATAACCTCATTTGAGTTCATGATTTATCATACAATAATATTCCATAAATTTGATTATGCAATGAGTAGGTATAGACTAAAAGAAAGATTACAACTTGTCGAAATTAAACTCGGATATTGGTAATCCTTGATGATAGTAAAATGTTTTCCAAGTAGTAAAAGTATACAATCACAAGAAAACTAAACAAGAAAAAGGTCTAAAATTCAATAATCAAGAGCGAAACTGTTAAACAAAAACTAACAAAAAAATTAAAATGTACACTTTCAACAAGACCAAGATAGCAAATCCATAAAACGCATAAACATGAACTAAGAAAATACCCATATGGTACATAAAATATAAATAAACCATATTCAGAAGCAAAGAGCTGATTCCTTCCACCCCAGAAAATTCATATCAGAATTCAGAGACCGAAGAAACCCCCCATGGGAAACCAATCGAATTCACAATTTCGATTAATTGTATTCAACGAATGAAAGGCAACTAATTCAGTAGCATACCCAAGTATTATAATGTTCTATAATCTATACATTATGAAATTTAACATTCGCATATTATTTTTCTATAAAGAAAGTGCGAGAGAGAGAGAGGCCAGCTGAACTCACCGGCTTTGAACTTGGAAACGGCGGCGACGACGATACCAGAATAATCAGATACAGGGATAAAAGAAAGGGAGGGGTGGCTACCGTGGAGACAGATGAACTAAAAATAGGGGACAGAGGTGGAGAGACGGCGCGAGGAGAGAGGGACCGAGGAAAAGATGGGAAATTTTGGAAAAATACCCTATTTTGAAACTAATTAATTTGATATTTAGGGAGCAATTTTCAACTTTTATAATTATAACCGATTGAATTTGTTTTTAAATTAGAAGCGATGTTTTATTTAAAAACACCATACGATAGTATGTGGATAGATATTGGGTCAAAAACTCAAACTTGAACATTTTGGTCAATAACAACAATGTAATTACAAAGAAACAACGATATTGAGTTTAGTGGCCGAGTGAAACTTGTGGGATACGCATAATGCTGCCCCGTTAAAAACTTTTTCTGGAAAAATCCATTGGGAGCAAAACCGAGATAAAGGAAAAAGAGTGCATCACTTGATAGAATGATGGGAGACTGAGCATTCCAATAGAAAGATCTAGCAGGATTGAGGAGAAACTGCAAAATGAG
The DNA here is from genome assembly GCA_037349345.1 of Oemleria cerasiformis. Classification (NCBI taxonomy): domain Eukaryota; kingdom Viridiplantae; phylum Streptophyta; class Magnoliopsida; order Rosales; family Rosaceae; genus Oemleria; species Oemleria cerasiformis. The sequence goes on along the minus strand of JAZGTL010000012.1, from coordinate 4,875,913 downwards.
AAAATAGAGAAAGTATTAGGACCATGAAAAAAAGAAGAGGTAAAATGCTAATAACAAAATAGAGAGCTACCATCCAACATTTCAATCTACAATTACCCTCAAAAAATTAGGAGTGAAGAGAGTAATAAAGAAAGTAGAAAGCCAAAGCAAAGGAAGATAAAACTAAATAATTACGGTGAAGAAAAAATTTGAATAGAGAGTGATAGAAGAAAAAAAGATAAGAGGAAGAACCTGCCATCTTGGAGAAGCAAATCTATAAACAAAATCTACAACCAAGCAAGTGTAAATATAAAGGCTATACAATCCCACAAAGCACAGAAAAAAGAAAAAGAAAAGGGAAAGCCAAGAAACTCATAATACTTAAGCACCAAAGGTTGAAGAAGAACTAATAGCTAAATACAATTGTTAGCCATGAAGGACCTTCTTCAATGCATAATTGAAACTATGGGGAAGAAAGTACATTGTGAGCCAAATAATGTGCAACTTGGTTACAACTCTGAGGGGTAAATTGACATATAACTGATTGAAAATAGCGAAAGTAGGTGTGTGCCTCCTCAACCAACGCACTATCGACATCCAGACAGTCTTTATATGATTGTAAAAGTCTGATAACTTCTTGTGCATGTTCTATTTAAAGAATGAGAAATTTATAACTCATATGGTAAGCTACTTGTAAGCCCAAACAAGCAGCCATAAGTTATGTTGCCTTAGGAGTCAAATTACCACGTAAACCTTTGGAAGTTGCCACCATAAGGTCCCATGTACTGTCATGGACCACGCCCCCAGACCCCGAACACCGTTGCTTTGATTAACAGTACCATCTACATTTAACTTTAAAAAATGAGCTTAAGGTTTATCCCATTTGTCAACAGGCCCAACAGTTTGATGGACATATGGATCCTTTTGATTGGCAATATTAAATTCCTTCATTAAGTCACAACTACGAGCATAAAGGACCTGTGCTGAAGTAATTCTCTCAAAAAGTAGGTTTCATCGTGGCTGTACCAAATACTCCAACATAAATAAACGACACTAACCATCGCGCTTCTGGTTGTAGAACACTTAAGACTTACTAAAAAAAATTCTGAAAAGCATGAGACAGTCTCTTCGCCAACCAAAGAATAGAAAGGAGAAAATAACCAAACCTCCTTAGTAAGCGAACAACATATACATCATGAATTACCTTATCTACCCGTTTATGACAACAAAAGCAAATGGGAGACGAAACAATATGACGGGTAAAGAAGTTTGGCGAACAAAAAAGGATACCATGTAAGCAGCGCCACAGAAAAAATTGTAATTTATTAGGGTTAGAAAGGGACCAACTGAAGACCAAAGCTTATCCATATGTGTATCAGATGACCTGATCCCATCTTCATATCGCAAACGAACTGTTTTGGTAACCCCATAGCTGCTCTTAACTGTGTACATACCATTATTTTGAAAATGCCAGATCAACTTATCTGGGATATTGAGATATGGCATAGGGATAAACAGAATTAATGATGTCTCTGATTCCGAAAATAGGTGGTTGAGGAAATCAAGATCCCAACAACCATTTTCACTGATAAGATGACTGACTAGAGTATCCAGTGGAAGAAGAGGTGGTGAACGTATATGCATGCTTGTTGGAGATGGCAACCAGGCATTAGAATAAATACTAATGAAGCGTCCATCACACACCCTCCAACGTAGACCATGAGAGATGAGCTCTCGTCCTTATAACAGAGACCGCCAAATAAAAGAAGAAGATCGACCCTTAGTAGCTTTTAAGAAAGTCCCAGTAGGATAATATTGTGTTTGATAAACTGTACTAACTAGAGAATTTGGGTTGCAGAAGATACGCCAACATTGCTTAGCTAGTAATGCCTGATTGAAATCAATGAAATTACGAAAGCCTAGCCCCCCTCCTCCTCATGGCAACAAAAAACCTTCTATTGGAGCCAATGAATGCCACGCCGGTTGTGTTGTTTTCCCCACCAAAAACTTGGCGCAAAGAGAGGTGAGTTCAAAGCAAATACCCTTAGGCAGTCGAAAACGCTCATTGAATAAGAAGGAATCGCTTGAATCACCGCTTTAATCAGAATCTCCTTCCCTGCAGTAGAAAGTAACTTCTCCTTCCAACCATTGAGCTTGCACCATACTCGATCACCAATCAAGATACACAGTTTCCGACGCCTTCTACCCACCAAGGTAGGCAAACCTAGATACCTTTCATGACAAGTGACCAGCGGGATACCCAGTATAGTAGCTAGGGATTCTTAAAGGTCTTGAGGAGCATTAGGGCTGAATATTAGTGCTGATATAGTAAGGTTTATCTACTGACTAGAAGTTTCCTCATAAATTGCAAAGATAGTACTGAGGATATTACAAACATCCTTCAATAACTCTAGGAAAAGAAGGCTGACATCAACAGCGAAAATGAGGTGTGATATACGAGGACTCGAAATCCCAACACACACTCCTAGTGCTCGTCCTTCACTCTCAGCTTAACGAAGGAGAGTCGAAAAGCCTTTAGAACAAATTCATAAAAAAATATGGGGAAAATGGGCTGCAGCCTTGTCTCAAACCTCTATGCAGAATAAAGATGGGAAACTTTGTGGTATTTCTCTCTACACATTATGTGAGAGATCTCGGGTTCGACTCTCGTAAAGGGCGAGGTTGATACCCAATTTTTATACAGTAATCCCCCTCCCCCAATATCTTTGTATCAAAAAGTGGAGAGGAATACTACTAGACTGTAGTAATAAGTGGCATGACAAAGTCATTTTTAAGAATTATATTTTACTTGTTTGCTAAGGATATCAACGGACAACAGCGTGCCACTTAGTACTATGGTTGATAGGACCCTTCTTGAATTTCCCATCGAAATTCGTGAGAAGCCCTACTTCGGTCTAACAACACCTGAAATATCACAATAATCTCTTAAATACCCTCACTATTTCAACAAAGACTCTACGAGAATTCTACCGAAAATTCGGCAGGATCTCCCTGCAACTGGTCAACCCGTCTTTACCTGTTAGACGAAGGATGCAATAACAAAAACAAAACCAAATAGTCCAGCTACAACCACAAGCTACCACAAATCCAAACTCAAACTACCAAGCCCTCGAATAATTTTCAATACCCAAAAGAGGATCAAAGCAAACTAGGTAATCTTTAATTATAGAAACTAATGAAAGTCCTACATGGATGTAACGCAACAAAAAATGATGCCTCCTCCTAGTCTCGTCGCCTCGTCCCGCTACGGCCTAGAGGGCACAAAACCAAACAACTGTAAGTGGACAATAGAATCTTATCACCGAGTACACATGCTAATAAAGTGACAATAATAATAATAATAAACATAAGGGTTATCAGGACAACCCACCTCGTGGTAAATCAAATTACATTAAGACCCTATATATAGATATATATATATATATATATATATATATATATATATACCTACAACTTACCGGAGTACCAGTCAATTACACATGTGGAACCATCGCCATATCCAACTGTACATGTCGTCATAATAACCCGGCTGAAGTTGATATCTCGGGTCGTAGCCCCACATCACGGTCGTAGCCGTCATCCCCGAGCCGTAGCTCCATATCCCGGCTCATCCTGAGTCGTAACTCAATATCCCGGCTCTTCCCGAGTAGTAACTCAATATCCCGGCTCATCTAGAGCCGTAATCCAATAATTCGGTCGTAGGCGTCATCCCGAGTTGTAGCTTAAGATCCGGGGCAATCCAACCCGAGGACATGCCCTCTTAACTACTACCGAAAATACCTCAAAGTAATGGTTAGCAACCGAGAGGTCCAACCCGAGGAGCTACTCTCCACATATCAGAAAATACCACAAAGATATACGGAAGATATTATGTATTATGCACGTAGGTACCCTCGACGAGCACGTGACCGAAAATACCTCAAAGTCACGTGTTGGAGATAAACACGCATGATCGAAAATACCTCGAAATCATGCAGTCACATGACCGAAAATACCTCAAAGTCATGTGTTAGAAATACCTCAACGAATACATGACCGAAAATACCTCAAAGTCATGTATCAGAGACGAACACGTATGACCGAAAATACCCCAAAGTCATGCGGTCGGAGAAATCTTCTAACCCTCTGCGAGCACATGACGGAAAATTCCTCAACGTCATGTGTCGGAGAAATAATCCAACCCTCAACGAGCACATGATGGAAAATACCTCAATCATCATCTGTTAGAGAAATCCCCCGCCTTGCCTGTCTGACAGTACCTCAAAGACATGTGGCGGAACTTCCATAATGCCTGACCGTAGCCAAAATAACCAAAACCCGGGCCTAAGCCCAACATCCATAACCCCGGGCCAAAGCCCAATATCCATATACGGGTCAAGCACCAAACCATATCCAAAATCATTACCCTTAGTCAATAATAAACCAAATAACCCAATTATCCTTAGTTTTCGAATCTCATAATTATAATAAATCATTCTTAATTCAGGAAATGCATAACGATAAGAAATTCAATAAATCCATTTAAACCCGTATCCTTAGTTTCCGAGCCTTAAAAGGATAATCGTATATTTTCTAATAACTTCTCTCAATTCCCACAACTCATAATCCATAATATTACATTTAAAAACATAGAATCACGCATGCCTTGCAATCTAGGAAACCAAGTCCACTCACCTCAATGTCCGTCCAAATTCAACTCCAAGTTATTCGGTCCCTAGTGACCCTCAGAGCCACCACGCCTGTCAAAACATTACTTGGCATTATTAAACGATAATTATTAACCTAAAATTCGACCCCCTATGACAGGACCCTTCCCGAATTTCCCCTCGAAACCCGAGAAAAGCCCTACTCTCGCCTGACAACTTAATAAATTACTTAAAATACCCTTAAGCCCTTGCAATTAGTTACGAGAATTCTGCCAAAAATCCGACAGACCTTCCCCTTAAAGAATGGTTAGCCATCTTCCACCTGTTAGGCGAACGATCAAATAACACTCTCGAATCCCAACATCACCAAATGACCATCAAAGTAGTCATAATTTACAATATGTTCAAAAAATTTATCAAAGCAACTAGGTAGGAAAGGTAAATACAAAAAATTTATAAATCCTACTCGATAGTCTTAGGTAAAGGCGCAGCTGGAATTTAGTGCCTCCGCCTCTGGATGTGCCCTCGTCAACTCAACGGCCTGTAGGAGATTTAAAACACGGAAAAGTGTGAGTGGAAAAAATAATCGTTTAAAACAATTTCCGAGGAAAACATACATTTCCCCCTCCATGAGTAAAACAATGCATGCATAATATAAAATCCCTTTTTAAACAAATAATCTATAAAGATAATCCGAAAACTTATCGAAAAACCCATTTTTTGTTAAAACACTCGGTGGAACCTACGAAAACCTGAATAATGAAAACATCTTGTGGTCCACAACCCTGCTTTGAAAACCCTCCTCAAAGGAGTTTAAAAAATCATGTGAATAGACCTGGACACAAAATATCACAACATATCTCACCGCTCCTCGAATGTAACCTGAGTCGTAGCTCGATATTCGAGCTGACTGACCTGGGCCCGACCCTCCACGCACCCGATATATCTCGAGTTGTGCAAATGTAACCATGTACTACGCGTAGACATCCTCAACGACCTGGTGAAGAAATGCCATTCGACACCAGCGTTGGAGAACCCTCAACAAACACGTGATGGGAAATACCCCACATCATGTGCCGGAAAAAACCATGACCCTCGGAGACAGTAATTCGTTGAAATCAAAATCCATGTTTTCAAATCCTTGTTTCTTGGCCTAAGCCAAAATCATTGAAAAATCGGGTCTATGCCTAAATCCAATAAAGTCACAACTCCGGGTCTAAAATCAAAAATTATGGACTCGACTGAAACCTAAAATCTATAAAGTCAAACGACATAAAGGCAAAGTCCAAAAACCAGGCCACAACCCAAACGTCATTTCTAATTTGTTATTGAGAACTCGTGTCCAATAATGATTTATTAGAATAGTTTTCTAAATTCCAGAAATTTGCCAAAAATAATACGTAACAAGAAATTATTTCACATATACGCTTATGCATGCATTATAATTTACAAAACCAAAGTCCACTCACCAAACGTCCAATTATGCTCAATCCTGAGTCGTACGCTCCTCTGAAGTTCCCGGAGCAGTATCGTCTGTCAAAAGTAACAATCGGGGGTTACCAACGATAATTAAAAATCCTACATTCAGACTCCCTAAACCCCAGGAGGTCCACACACGTCTCACTAAAAATGCAGGCACTTCGGACGCCCAAAACTACACCTAAACGATGTTTGATTAACCTGAAACCTACGCCAAAAGGTCCGAAAAGTTGAAAACATGTCGACACGCGCCTCCGTGACCCAAGGACCAGCCCCACGCGTAGGCGGAAGGCCGACAGCTCGTCCACGCGCCTGCACACGCGGTGACTCGACCGCTAGGTGGTTCCACGTGGCTGCTAGGTGGCCTCCACGTGGCTGCCAGGTGGTATTCCATGTAGGCACTTTGACCAAACCAGTTTCCGGAGAAAATGACCGCTCCACCTTGCACCGCCATCGGCCGTTGCCAGAAATCGCCATTGCCGGCCGACCTTGAAACTTTCCTATCATCTTCAAATCTCAACCGTTTTTCACGAATTAATAGCCTAAAACTATCTACTCAAGCCCAGGAACTCGAAACTGAAGTCTAAACAAGAAACTCATACTTGAGTTGGCTAGAAAATTGATCAAAAGTTTCGGTCTTCTCCTTCCTTAGTTCGGTGTTTCCCGCGGCTGGTTCCCTCGATGGCCGGTACGTCCTTGATCGCGGGGAGGAGGAGATAACGATGGGTGGAACCAAAACGGACGAGGTTGCTTCGAATCAAAGTTCAAGGGTACGGGGTTTTTGGGTTCGGTGGCACGGTTTGGATGAGGATCATGAAGAGAGAGGATAAAATGAGAAAAATCTGGAGAGTCTGATTTAAAATATATGTCCAGTGAAAAGTACCAAAATGCCCCTGAACATTCTAGACCCACAACTCTCTCATATGAACTCCGTTTTTCGCGTGCCGCCTATTTACGAACTCTAGAGTTCGAGGCCTACGCAACAGTCCACGAAAAACTTCCAAAAGTGTCTCCAAACAAAATTTGACTTTCAAGCCTCTCATAAAACCAAGGGTAAACTCGTCCTTTTCCAAATTAATTTACGAAATTCATAAATTAAATTTCTGGGTCGTTACACCCTAAGCCCTGGAAGTTCACACGTGCCCTAAATACGTACCAAGTAACTTTAAACACCAAAAACAACCCTTAAACAAACTCCAATGGACCCAAAACCTGTTCCAATTGATCCGGAATGTCGAAAACATGAAAAGCGCAAGTCGCTAGAGGCCAAGGGAAGGCCCCACGCACCGCCATGCGCCAGTGGCCGGCCTTTAACCCCCCATGCGCAAATGCACAGAGCTACTCGCCCCTGACCTCTGCTGCCCGCGCTACAGTGCCACCGGCCGGAATCCACCATTTCTGGCCGATTTTCAAACCTCGATATCTCTCTCAATTCTCAACCAAATTCGATGTTCTAATAATGGAAATCTATCTACTCGAGCCAAGGAATCCAAATATGAAGTCCAAATAAAAAATCCTTACCTGTGGTGGCTGGAAATCAAGCTAGAAATTTTGGTCAAACTTTGGACCCTTGTTTCTCAGTCCACCGAGGTCCTCTTGACTCAAAGGAAGTATGCACGAGTTCATGAGTCTAAGAGGAAGATTATGGTGAGGTTGGTTTGGTTCCAAATGGTCTAAAATTGAGTGGTGCTTGTGAGTGTGTGTTTGTGTGTCTTAAGGGGACAAGGAGAAATGGAGAGGAGAGAGAGAGGAAAATATCATATTGTTCTAGAAATAAAGGAGATAAGGAAATTTAAAAATATCTAACCTCTAAAATTACAAAAATGCCCCTGAAGGTTCTAGATATGTATCTTACTCATACGACTTCGATTTTCGCGTGCCATCTGTCTACGAACTCGTGAGTTCGAGACTTATGCAACGATTCAAAAAAAACTTTCAAAAGTAACTCCAAACACAAAGTGACTTTTGAACTCCTCCTAAACCCGAGGGTAAAATTGCCATTTTCTCCCTTAATGTTACAAATTTAATTTCTTTTAAGGTATGGGTCGTTACAATGGTCTAGTGATATTCCTCTCCATAAGTTATGTAGAAATTCTTAAGTTCGACTCTCGTAAAGGGTGAAGTCGATACTCAATGTCTATAAAATAATCCCCTCCCCTCATCATCATTGTATATAAAAAAATACAAAAAAGGATATCAACGGTGTTGTTGCCAATACAAACCCAATTTTTTATAATCGTGATTTTACATGTTTACCCTCGATGAAAATCAAAGGTATTGGTTAAGGTTTAATAATTTAAGATTTAGGGTTTTAGAAAGTTTGGGGAACTGGATGGTTGTTTAGGTAGGGGTAGTGGTAGCGGTGGGACATCTTAAGGCTTATGATTAGTCCTGAGGTTTGGGCAGAACCCAAAACTTAGTTAAACCCTAAATATAAGCCCCGAATAGGTTTGTTTTTCAAATATTCATATCCTCAAGTGTACTCATTCCAAATTTCATTCCAATCAAATAATTCATAGCTATCAATATGACTTGTGGCAACAAATATGTATTGTTTTGACGTATATCAACATTTAACCTTCGCTTATATTTCGTCAACCAACACTTCCTAATATTAACGTGATAATTTTTTTATTTAGAGGTATTGTTGGAATTTTAAATTTAATAGGCATGGCACTTTTAGTTACTTGCTGAAACTTTTAGGGAGATGATTTTGGCACTCCAAAAATTACTTGTTGCACTCCACTTTTTTATTTTACTGTTTCCTTCTTTTTTCATGAATCAAACTTCCAAATTTGCCCCTCTATCTTTTGAATTGATATACTTTATTTTTATTTATTTTGTTTGGGTAAAACATTTGGATTTTTTTATTTTAATGTGTGCTATTAAATAACCATGATTAACATTAAAATAATTATGATTTAAAGATGAAAGACAAAGACAATGTAAAATAATAAAAAATACATTTATGCCAAAAAAAAAACCTCCCACTTCGTCTTCCTCCTCGATCACATCCCATGGAGTTGCCGCCATGGCTTCTTAGACGAAAAAAGTTCATTCTTCCCAATATTACATACGATCTTTGCCAAATAATTTTAAAGTGAGATTGACTTTGGACATAAAACAATGGGAGGACCCAAGAGCTAGTTTTACCTAATTGATATTGGTGGTGTTCGAAGACCAATGCATATCCAAAAATATGAAACTGCGAATGGCAGTGGGCACGGGTTAGAACAAGAGCAGTCAAACTACTTTTGAGATATGAAATCAGATTCATGGAGATGAGTTTTATTTTATGAGAATTAATTCAAATTCAACACTAAAAAATGAAATAACATTGTGTTTTTAATTTTCTCAAGGATGAGAAGACTCTGAAATCATTAGCTATGGTGCACTTGTTTGAAGCTTAAGTCTGTCTAATTCTAGTTGGGAATTTGAGGAATTTTTTTCTTCTAAGAAACTCCCTCGCTTCCGTTGTGATCGAGAAAGAAGACAAAGTGGGAGGGGGTTTTTTTTTGTTGACATAAATGTATTTTTTATTATTTTACATTGTTTTTGTCTTTTATCTTTTAATCATTATTATTTTAATGTTAACCATGGTTATTTAATAGCACGCCTTAAAATAAATATCCAAATGATGTACACAAATAAAAGAAATAAAAATAAAGTACATTCAATTCAAAAGAAAGAGGGCAAGTTTGAAAGTTTAATTCATGAAAAAAGAAGGAAACATTAAAATATAAAAATGGAGTGCAATAAGTAATTTGAGGAGTACCAAAATCAGCTCCCAACTTTTATTCTTGTTGATATGCACAAAGGAATCATCGTGTACCAAAAAAAACCTAAAACACTTTCTTCTCTCTCCTGCGAACAAAAACTAGTAAACCCATCCTTCGCCGCTAGCCTTGGCTTTGGCTGGGGTGACATGACCTTTCCCGAATTTCTCCTCGGAATCCGTGAAAAACCCTACTCCCGTCTAACAATCCCTAACATCTCAATTTAATTTCTAAAATACCCTTACTACTCCATAATTAGTCTAGAGAATTCTACCAAAAAATTCGGCAGAATCTCCCCTGTAATATGGTCAAATCGTCTTCCACCTGTCAGACGAAGGATTCAAATACTAACCTATCAACAAAACAGTCCAGATCAAATTATATCTAACCAACTCTAGGTCCAAGACAACCCATCTATGTAATAATTTACAACAATCCCAAATAGTTTATCAGAGCAACTAGGTTGGAAAGATAAACGTACAGGCCTAACAAAACCTACTCGGAGATTGTAGGTAGTAGCGCAGCTAGAATTTGATGCCTCCACCTCGAGATGTGCCCTCGTCGTATTCAAAGGCATGGAGGAGACATAAAACAAGGAAACGTGTGAGTGGATAAAAATAATAATAATTTAAAGCACAATTTCCGAGGAAAACATAACTTCCCCTCCAAGTAAAACCATGCATGCATGTAAAATCCTTTTAAAGTAGCTAACTAAATAAAAGAATCACAAAAGAAGTTACTGGAAGTCCATTTAATAATTTAAAACCCGGCAAGACCCTCGAAAATCGTACAACGTAAAACACTTCATGGTCCACAACCATGGTTTGAAAACTCTCCTCGAAGGAGCTTAAAATCGTAAGAAAACTTGGACATAAAATACTATAAAAATATCTCACCATCCCCCTAGTGTGGTCCCGAGCCGTAGCTCGATATATCCGGGACCGTCCAATGCGGGGACAAGCCCTCCTAACCACTATCAAAAATACCTCAAAGCAATGGCTAGAAACTAAGAGGTCCAACCCGAGGACCTAATCTCCACATATCCGAAAATGCCTCAAAGATATGCGGATGTAACCCTGTACTACGCGCGTAGATAAACTCAACGAGCACATGACCGAAAATACCTCAAAGTCATGTGTTGGAGATATACACGCATGACCGAAAATACCTCAAAGTCATGTGGTCATATAACCGAAAATACCTCAAAGTCATGGGTCAGAAATACCTCATGAATACATGACCAAAAATACCTCAAAGTCATGTACCGGAAAAGAACAAGCATGATCGAAAATACCTCAAAGTCATGCGGTCGGAGAAATGCTATAATAAATGTGGATGGTAAACATAGTGAAAACCGTAATGTAAATTCAAAATCCAATTTGAAATCATTTTTACCTGGCCTTAGCCAAAATCATATAAAACTTGGGTCTAAATCCCAAAATCCAATAAAAACTGAATTCCCGGGCCTAACCCCAAAATCCAATAAATCGAAATCCATAGAATCAAAGTCCATAAAACCCGGCCGTAGCCCAAAATTTCATTTTCCAAATTTCATCATTGAAAATCCATATCTCATAATAGTTCATTAGAATAATTATTCTAATTTCCGAAATTCATAGAATTTAATAATTCATTTTAGAATAATTATTCTAATTTATTAAAATTCATAATTGATAAGAATTTATTTAAAATAAACCTTTATGCATGCATTACAATTTACAAAACCAAAATCCACTCACTAGAAGTCCAAATAAGCTCAATCTCAAGTTGTACACTCTTCTGCAGTCTCCGGAGTTATATCGCCTGTCAAAAGTAACATTCGTGATTATTAAACGATAATTAAAAACCTAAATCCAACCCCCTAACCTCGAGAGTACACGTGCTTACTAACACGTTTAACGTGACTTTGGACGTCTAAAACATGTCCTAAACGAACTCCGATTGACCCGAAACCTGCGCCAAAAGATCCGTAATGTCAAAAACATGAAAAACACAAGTTGCCGGATCCCGAGAAAGGGCCCCACGTGCTGGTGGCAGCCCGGGAGTCCCTCCCCATGCGCGATTGCACACTATACTCGCCCTTGTCCTTCGATACCGGCGCTATAGTGCCACTGGCCGAAATCCACCATTTCTGACTTGTTTGTCAAATATCGATATCTCTCTCAATACTCAACCAAATTCAACGTACTAATAATGGAAATCTATCTACTCAAGCCAAGGAATCCAAATAAGAAATCAAAACTGAGAAACCTCACCTTGGTTGGCCGGAAATTGAGTTAGAAGGTTCAACCTAGCTTTCAAGCTTCAATCCTTAGTCCACCGAGGTCCTCATGGCTCAAAGAAGGTATGTATGAGTTCATGAGACTGAGAAGAATGTCGTAGTGATGTTAGTTTTTCTGGAAAAGGTCACAAAATTGATGATGGTTTTGTGTGAGTCGTTGTGTGGTCACGGGAAGGAGACGAAAATCGAGAAGAGAGAGAGAATAGTCCGAAAAGAGTTATTTACACAAACACTCTCTGAGGTTTTTTGTGTTTTCATAAACACCCCCTCAGATTTTGGATCTTACACAAACACCCCATCAGGTTCCAAAAACATTGCACATAACCCATAAAATATGAAAAATCTTTAATTAAATGTAATATAAGTTATATAAATACTAAAATGCCCTTATAGTTGTTTGGATACATTATCATTATAATTTTTGAAAATATTACTGTAGAAGGTCAATTTTGTCAATTTTTAGCTTGATGTCAGCTTTTAATTGATAATCACTTAACAAATGAGTTTATGTGTAATATTTTTTGAATCTAAGGGGGTGTTTGCGTAAGGTATAAAACTTGAGGGGGTGTTTGTTTAAATAACTCGATCTGAAAAATTCTGGAAAAAATTAGAGAAAGGATGACAAAATATCTAACTCCTAAATTACCAAAATGCCCATACACTTTCTAGACCCATATCTCATTCAAACGACCTCCGATTTCCGCGTGCCATCTGTCAACGAAATCGTGAGTTCGAGACCTATGCAACGGTTCAATAACAACTTCCAAAAGTTTTCCCAAACTAAAAGTGACCTTCGAATCCCGAGATTAAAATTGTCATTTTTTAAAATAATTTACGAAAATTCACTAATTAAAAATACAGGTCGTTACATGGGGTCGGTGGCAGCCCTTTTCTTTTCCTTTCCTTTTCTCCTCTCCTCCTTATTCTCTTCCCATTTCCCTTTATTCTCTTCCGATTACCCTCTCTCTGCCCTGGATTCAACTTCGCTGCTTGTCCATGGCGGTTGGGTTGAGATGCGGCGGTCGGTGCCTACCACTGTGGTGGCTCACCTGCCAGCCTATGCTGGTCTCTTTTTCGGAGACCTGTTTTGGGCTTGACTTTGGTGGGAGATCCAGATCGGGCTCGTGTCTCGATGCTACGACGGTGGTGTCGGTAACGATGGGTCGATGGTGTTGTTGCGGCTGCAGAGGCGCTAGGGAGGCGGCGCTGCTGCGACATCGGTGATGATTGAACTGTGTTTGATGCGACTGCTGGTGCTTCGACGGCGGTGGTTCCTTCTTCGACCGTTTCGGTGCTGCGATGGGGGCTGTGAAGTGGTTGCGTTGTTGGCCAGGGCGGCGACGGCTACTATAGCGACATCATCAGCAGCGTTGTTGCGATGGAGGAAGGTTTTACTGAGTTGGGTGCGTGAGGTATCCTAGTTGCTGTGTTTGGTTTATAGGCTTATCGGGTCTGGGCTTTGGTTTGGTCTAAGCCCTTAATTTGGGCTGGGCCTTGTTTAGTTCAGGCTCTAGTCGCTTTTGGGGTTTTAGGCTTGAATTAGTGTTGGAACATAGTCATGCTTTATTCATGTTAAGCCTAGTTCTTTGGTTTATGAGTTGATTTGTGGGTACTCCATAGATTTATTGTTTTTCCTGCGAAATGCCTCTTATAAACTAGTAATCTTATTTTTTTTAATTATACTTTTTACCTATAAAAAAAAAAATTTTATTCTTATTTGTAAATTTTTGAATTAGACTATTTTTTGTATTTAATATAATTTTGGCCTTATATCACTAGGCCGCGATATCATAAACCCAAAAACTAATAGGCCAATTGATGTAATTCCGATAAACATAAACTCGCAACAACAACCCGTCTCTCATCTTCTAACCAAAAAAACGGAGCTCGCAACCTCGCGCTATACCCGTTTTCAAAAGTTTCGACCCGAAACACAGAAACCAAAAGAAAAAAGTAAGGCATAGAAACGTTGCCGTCAAACGATTCAGCGGTACTCTGCCTCTCTTCTTCTTTCGATTAAAGATTGATTTTTTTTTTTTATATTAAATGAGTTGTGGATATGTGTTTTATGGCTAAGTGACTGTTCGATTTCTAACAAACCACCCAGTTCTTGCTCAGCTAGATTTATCACTAATAGAATCATTGATTCAATAATTCCCTGCTGTTGATGAATCTAGGGTTTTCCGGTGTTGTTTGTTTGCTTGGTCTCGAGGAAATTTCTTCTTTCTTTTACTGATTATCTAGGTTTCTGTAGATTTGGCTGAAATTGAAACTCAGAAATGTCTGAAAAAGGAAGGAAGATATTTTTTCTTAAATTTATAAATTTATTAAGCTTTGTTTTAGTTTCTTATGGACCAAATTTTCAATTATATTGTTTTCTTCAGTTGTAATTTAATTTCGTAGGTTTCTTTTCGGTAGCCTAAGTAAATGGAGACTTGGTTTTGTTTTTAAATTTTGCTAGTAAATCTATATCTGATAATAAAAAAAAGGTGAAGCTTTACTGATTCTAGTTTATTCGACATTTTATTTGTTCCGTCGTTTCTTCTGAAATTATGTCATAATTTTTGTTATGTTCCGCTGAATGAATTGGAATGCTTTTAATTTTGTGGTTACATGCAGTGCGTAACAGGAACACTTAGAAAATGAAGCGGAAGCGAAAGAACAAGAAAGGAAAACCCAAAGGTCCTGTGGCTGGTGGAAATGAGGCAATTTCAAGTGGGGTTATTGTAAATTTGGATCAAGTTGGTAACGAAGATAGTAAATACGAGTCTGGAATGGATGTTGATACCCCTTCTTCCACAGGAACTGATCAGCATTTCAATCTTGCCAATATTAATCCTGATGGTTCAATTGATAGGGGAGTTGGCAAATCCGTGGGAAGAGTTAAAGTGAAGCTTCGGACAGCAAGAACAATGGAATCTCAGCCTACTTCCTCTGATGCATTCACACAAAGTGATACAGATAAGAGTAGCCAGCAAATTGGATTGGAAAGACAAGGTGTGGTTTCTGAGAAAATGGAGGATAGTGCCAATTCATTACCTGAAGTAAAATTTGGTGCTTCTGGGAATGCGTCAAAGAAATCTGGGAGTTTAAAGATCAAATCAACGAAGGTGTTGGGGTCTAGTGTAAACCACAGTACTGATTCTTTAGCTGCCCGGAGTGAGAGTCCACACAAAAGAGAACCAAAGATGCCTGATCAAAATTCTCAATATAATAAGCAAGAATTAGATACTGCACTGATGGTATGTTGAGAGTTTTGAAATGGATTGTAATTCTTTTCGGTCATAAAAAGCTTTAGTATTGTGTCATGGGTTTCTATTAAACTAAAGTGTGCTTAAATGCCTTCTTGTACTTACATTTGTCTCCGCTTATCACTTTACAGATAATAAAAAAGGTAATGAAGATGGATGCTGCTGAACCCTTTAATGTCCCTGTGAATCCCGAAGCTTTGGGAATACCTGTAAGTATGAATTTGCTTTGTGCTTGCTTTTGTACATGCATGTTCTTTCTTGCAAACAATGAATGCTATGTTAGCTTCTTTTTGTTTTTGAGATTACCAACGATATTTATTGTCTTAAAGGAAAATTTTTGACCAACAGTCCTTCCTATGCTAATAGAACAATACTAAAGAAAACAATGGGATGCAACACAGTAGGAAAGGTGAAGAATAGTCCTTAATAACACACTCCTCTAATCCCAGAAGGAGAACTTCTGAAATTTTTTTGAAAGGCAGTTGAAATTGAAGCTCATAACAAATAAAAATACATTATTCTCCTCCAAAGTACATCCAAATCTTCTTCTTTTTTCGGTTAAAGAATTGTTATTTCTTTCACTCCAAATGACCTAACAATGTTTGCACTGCACTGTTTTGCTAAGTGTACCCCTCTTTCGTGTTTACAAAACCTCCAACATCCATACTGAAAATAGGAAAAACTGATTGAGATACATAAAACTGATAAGAGAAACCACATTTGAAAAGCTTATGATGCATTGAGTCTCCATTTTTTATTACAAAGTATGCACCACTGAGGAAAAATATTTGGTTGCCTTCAACTTATCTTATGTCAATATCCTTTCCAAAAAGAAAACTGTTATTTTAGTTTTCACCAAATGCTTTACAATATTCGTGCCTCTTTTTTTTCCATGAAGTAGGCTTTGTAGGTCCTGTTTTTTTTCCTTTCTAATATTTGTGATGTCAAGGGCTCTTTAGAGAGTTGTCCTTGGGCTCTCAATCATTTCCTATGCTTCTACGGGCCACAACTATACATCTGGGATGTTAACTCACATCTTTCTGTTTTTATTAACTACCTTGAATAAAAATACGTACCAATGTACTGTATAGATGATTAAAAGACCATCAAAAGTACTTAGTTATGAAGAACTTTTTTCATAAGATTATTGGTTCATATTTTATACAAGATAGTTATTAAAAAGCAATAAAATTTTATGGGTTGATAACAGCATGCTAGTTATTAAAAACTGATGAACTTTTATGGGTTGATAACAACATACAGTATAAAAATATGAAAGCTGGGGATTATTACAACCCACTGAATAACAATACAAAACAAGTCCCTCAGAAGTCCTTAGTTGATGAGGAACTTTAAAACAAAAATGAGATTATTGGAAAATTGCCCGTTTATCTTTATTGTACATGTCTCTTGACACCCACACACACACATATTGCACAAAGGTTCAAGCTTGAACAATGATTTTCCCTTTTTTTTTTTATTTATTTTTTTTTAATTATGAAAGCTGCATCATACCTATTTTGTTTGCCTAATTTTTTTTATTAATTTCATTGTGATTTGGTTTGTGGGCACGGGGTTTGTATGGAACCAGGATTATTTTGATGTGATAGATACACCAATGGACTTTGGGACAATATGCAGCAATCTTGAACAGGGTTTTAAGTATATTAATTCTGAAGATGTCTTCAAAGATGTTCAGTACATTTGGAACAACTGTTATAAGTATAACAATAAAGGTGACTACATATTGGATCTTCTGAGGCGGGTGAAGAAGAACTTTACAAAGTATTGGTCGGCAGCTGGATTGTATAGTGGACAATCAAGTGGAACTACTGGTGAGGGTTTATAACTTTTCATTTTCCTTGATTGATGTGTTTGAATTTTCTTTGCTGTCCTGAATTTGACAACCAAAACCTCCTATAAGACATACCATAACCTTCTTTGTGCATTTACGCATGACCTGCTCATGTATTATTACAAGATGTCACAGAGTCAATGACCCAGAGGTAGTTGAAAGAACTACAAGATGCAGTTAAGGCAATGACTGTTACCTTTATGAAACAAGGAAATGGAAATAGTGAGCATCCCTGATCGGACATTTGCGATATGACTCAAATTATAGGTTGATGTGTTGAACTGCAGTTGTTGAAAAGAATGCAGATGCTTAATGTTGATGTATTTTATGCTGAATCTGAAACAATATTAAAAATAAAATCCAATAATTTGCTCTGCCAGTTTATATATAGTTGGTGGTCTTGTACTATCCAAATGTATACTCAGCTGTGCACTCTGCTTCAGGGGGCTTCTGTTCAGAAAATGCTGTGAATTAGTTATCTCAGATTATCACCTGAACTTGAGTGCTTTTGCAGCTTGTTCAGTGCTTGTCTCTTGTTGGTTTAGACTTTGAAGAGTGCCCCTGTTTATGGTAACAGTCTTAGCAATGTTATTCTTCTTCATGCTAGGTGTTGAGAGCACTCAAGAGATTAGTGCACCATCTGATCAGGGAAAGGTACAAGTTAAAGGTGGCCAAGTCAAGCAGAAAACACGAAAGGGTCATGGGTTCGTTTTTGAACTTAGTCTGTGTCGATTTGTTTCATTGAACTTTCAATCCATATGATTTGGATTTTGTTTTGAGTTTATTTTATTTTTCATAAACTTCTTGTATTCAAATTTTAGAGGCCAATAGACAGTGAAGATATTCTTGGTTCGTAATTCCTGAAATATAATCATTAATCAGGTACAGAGAAGGGATTTTGCACCTTGATGGCTTATGTGCCGGAAAGCAAGCACCATTGTAGTTGTTGGGCAGCAGGTTTACAAACCTTGTTTGCTAGTATTTATATTGTTGTTTAACTGGCTAACTATGAGCCCCTTCTCATCTGATAATTAGGTCAGAATTTAAAGCCCTGGTAAAGGCTTCTCCCTTAATAAGTTGGCTCACAGTGTTACACTAAGCATTGTGGAAGTCGAAGTGTTATATTTCCTAATGATGACGACATCTGCTTTCTCATTAACCATATGATTTATTTCCTTGTTTCATTTTCATAGGGGAAAAAAGTGTTTTTTCTGTGCATAACTGAATTCAAGTTAATGTAAATGCTGTGCTGACTGCTGAGGAACGTAATATATTTATATAGTTTTTTGGCTGCATTGTTACTCTTCAAGAATCTCTAGCTCTAATCAATTTCGCAAGTGTTTTAAGGGGAAGGGAATCTATGGGATTGGGAAAGTAATATTGTGTGTGACTGAGTGAGACGTGTTTCATATGATACAAGTGCCAGGAAAAATTGATCAAAACTGTTGTAGTTGCTTTTTCTTCTATCATTTGTATCTGGCTAGATAGAGTATGTAGTTACTATATTTTCTTGGGTATTGTTGTACTATTTACAAGTTTTTATTTATTTATTAATTATTGTTTATTTATTTTTATGTTGATTTTAGAAGTGAACGTCATATCCTATAGTTTTTTCCCATGCAATCAACACAAACACGGATAAATTGCATGTAGTGTTACAACTTCTAAATGACAGAACATAGTCATTTCTTCATGCCTAAGATTTTTGGAAGTTGATGTGCGTGACACCTCAAGTCTGATGAAACATGACATATCTGTTCCTTAATTCACGTGTTTTCTTTCTGGGATTTCTAGTTTCTCCTTGGTGGAATTTAATCTGGACAGCTCTCACTTTTCCAGTGTTCTGGTAGAAAAGCTTTTCTTATCTTTTGAGGTTTCCTCCATTTGCAGAAGGCGTCATAAATCCGATTGTTTATGTGCTATTTGTGTTCTAAAGCGCCGTAGAAGGGAGCGTGAGGAGAATGCTCGAATTGACCAGAGTCACCATGGAGCTAGTGATAGTAGTCTTGCTCAAGAATCCAAACAAGAGGTAAATTGGAAGATTTAGCCAATGGCTTTGTTTGGGAAAATAATTATTAAAGTTGGGTTTCACTTAGAATATCTGAAAATTTAGCTTGGATTACTTTGCTCTTGGGAGAGGGCTGCTATTGGTTCATAGATCTTCTTCTTTTCTGCAGAACATGGATTGATGGCTGCTATTTCTTAGGCTCTTTCTGTATTTTCTTGTTTTCTGTTTGGTGTTGGGTCGGTTACATCTTTGAAAGCTGCACTGCTTGTAATTTGTATTTGTGTGTGCATTATCTTGGTGGTTTCTGGTTCACTGTGATTGCAATTGTCCTTTGTTCATCTTAGTTCATAGTGAAGGATGGTGATCTTTTCCTTGTTTCACATGCATAGCTTTTCGTGTCTTTGATACTGGAAGTTCTCCAAGAGTTTTTAAAAGGAATGAAGAAACTGCTTTATTGTTTCCAATTCAATAGCAGACCAATAATTGGACTTTGAGATGATACATTAGAAGGACTACCTTGAACAGTTGCCTTTTACTGTGAAAATAAGACTTCAATAATGAAAAAGCTAAATATTTATCATTGTTACTTTTGAATTGTCCTTTGCTAAATAATTTTGTTCTCTGTCAAGGGAAGTCCTTCTGGTGAGAATTCATCTTCCGATATGGATGGATCATTGGACCCAAATGCACAGGCTGGTGTGGATGAAAAAGGAGAAGACGTGAAAATGGGGCTATCCAAGCAGCAATATGGCCCTTCGGCTTCAGCGGAGAGGAATGAGGAAGAGGATGATGATGATGAGGGGGATGAGGAAGACAGTGACACGGAGATGAAAGATATAGGAAATGGTGATTCACTAGAGCATTTTGACAAATTAGTAGACTTGTCTAAAAGAGAAGTGCAACCAATAACAGCAGAGAAGGTCGCTACCGGAGTCCAAACTGATAGGAACAAAGAGAATGCATTGGTGCAGGAAGAAATTGTTCCAGATAAACAACCTAAGGTACAACAATTTGTCAATTTTATTTTTTCTTGGTATCCATCCATGTGTTGAGGTTCAAATTTTTTTCCTTTATGGGGAGGGGGAGGGAGGTAAAAACTAAATGTGGTTTGCTATGGTAGAACCTTTTCCTTTGCCTTCATATTTTAATTTATACCCATGAGAAATACAAATTAATTCTTTTACGTAGGTAGGTAATCAGATATAGCAGGGGATTGATCATTTGAGGGTTGGCTTCCTTGTTGAACTTATAAATAACCAAAATGCGACGGAAGTTTCTATCAGTTTACAGGATTGAGCTCACAATGCATACACGGTGTTCTCTTTATTGTGGAGATTACAAAATTCCTACTGCAAAAGGAGCATGTTTTACATTTTATAATTTTATGAGGTTTCAAATGTACTCTCTTATTGGCCTAATTTTGTCACAGGAATCACGGGAAAAGCACAAGAAAGCTAAAATCCTGCAATTTGAAAATCCCATGCTTTTGGATCTATGTGGGGTTCTCTTCCCTAACGATAGTAAGTCTATCTGGAGTGGACCCCATTCACTGGTTCAGCCTCGCAGTTCTCGGACCAGTTCCTTTCACACAGCCATTAACATGCTTATGAAGTAGGTCCTATCTCAACTCGTACAGCTCAAAGAGATACGAGGTAACGTAATACATATCTCTAATCTTTTGGCTACTTAGAGGAATTTGTTTTTTGACCTCTCCCGTAACTTAAGTACCTCACAAAATGCACAAGAGACTTTTGCAAATTCTTATTTACATGCATGTTTTTATTGTACACAAATGCAGTGTTTAATTGTTAGGACATGCAATTGAAAATCGAGCAAACGATGGAACTCAGCTACTTTATTTCTAGTTGTCTTTCCCCTGAGGCTGAGGGTGACCAAAGAGCAAGCCAGAGAGCTATTACTTCATCTACATAGGGTGTTGCTGGAATTTAGTTATTTCAAGGGCCCATTGTAAATACACTTACTATTGTTTACTTTGTTTATCGCGCTATGAAAGTGACCCAAAACTCGTATTTTTCCATCTCCAATTTGATTGATTTTTTTTTTTAGAGATGATCTCAAGAGATTGATTTAGAAAATTGTAACGGTGATTTGTATGGTGGATTCATAATCATCGGAGAAATGAAACATTTTTTTATGATTTGCACGAGCTTGTTACAACAGCTACCCAAAGGTTTTGGAGAAGGTTATCTACAATTGTTGAAGGGTTAATGCTGAATATGATTGATATGGACGGTCATAAATCACAAAATGTTTAAATTGTAATTCTCATACTTATTTTATTAAAGGATCCTGCCCAGCCCGGCAGATTATTTAAGAAGTTCGAGCAGTTAAGGTTGGACCTGAAGGACTAATCTTCACCGGAGATGCAACTGGTCTTGTTTCTATTTGGAGGTGGGTGGATGCCATTGCCATCAAACAAAGTTGAGGAGTCTTCATCATCATGACTCATGAGACTCAATTACACTCAATACCCACTTCTGCCAAGAAAACATTTTGTTTTGGTTTTTCTTGGCTTTCTCTTCAGTCGAGGATTGATACATTCACAAGTTGTGTCTCAATTTTGACATCTATTATTATTGGTATATTTACATGTAAAAACTGAGAGCGAAGCTCTCTTAATTGTTCATTGAAGGCCCAGAAGCCCGTTGATCACTTTCTTCTTTTTATACAGTTACTTTATAGTCATTCCTTTTACATTTTTAATTTGTTGTTGCACTGAGATCATGGAATATATGAGGGAAGAAGAAATGTTGGTAGAGTCCTTGTCAAGCAGCAAGTTCTCCTTCTCTTATTGCGCCAATGACAATAGTATTGGCAATCCATATTGCAACATTGAAACATAGTTCACATTACATGGTGGATAATAGTTCACATATCTGAAATCTCTTAACAATTAAATTGACATTTACGACCCGGAAATGGTTCCTGTGTTTGATCAACTCTTGGAGAATTTTGAATCAACAATGTAGGCCTTGAACAATTGGCGCAAGTATTTATCCATGAATTATGAAGCAGGTGCAAATATAGGACATTTACCGTGAATAAAACCCCCCAATGACATGCGATGGTGCCGTGCCTCTTCTCTAGGATTCCACACAACTCTATCCATCCATCATAAGAATCTGAATCTGACTGAGCTGCTGTGTAGCTGTCATGGCAAATCATATTTCACATGTCCAAGATATAGACCAGAAGCAGGTGCCATTGGACTAGCAGCAGTAACTGTCTTCGCCATCAAGATCCTCTCAACTGAATATTCATTCCATTTTGTAATTCGGAAACAAGAAAGAGTCAGTTCGTTACAATACGCTATGACCATACCAATTACCAAGAAGAATGAAACAAGAAAAATGAATGCAACCCACCATCAGGTATTTTTAGATCTCCAGTGCCAACACATTTGAGTACACCAACAAGCAGTCTAACCTGCATAAATTTCAACAATCTCAGTAAACAGCTTGTAAATGATTTACGAGGTATGGTGGTAGTCTTCTTAGGGACATGAACATTAAAATAATTTAGCAAGCTACCAATGTACACACCCAAAAGTAACCAAAGACAGTAATCTAGAGAACATAAACAGCAGGCCAATATAAAAAAGACATTTGGAAAGTAAAAATTCAACCTGGTGGTATAGAAAAGCTCGAGCTCGTGCTGTTATCACAAAGCAACGGTGTTTTCTTCTCAAGCCAAATCCTAGATCAGCTCCTCCATTGAAAATAGGAGGTGGACTAGTCTCAGATTTGTCTCTAGCTTGAGGATCTTCCTCCACTAAACTGTATTGGTTCCTCTCCATTATTGATGGAAAACAAGGAGTTGACACTACCTCAAACACATTAAGTTCATCTATTGTCCTGATCGGTGATTTTGCCTGTGAATAATTTAATTAGTCTTCTCATTTAAAAATATATATATATTTAGAGATCATCCAACACGCAAAGGCAATAAAAAGGAAAGAATGAGCAAGCTAGATTAAGTAAACATTTAGCAATATCCTTATAAGATTCAGAATATGTCACAGCAGGCATGCAGACCCATGTATTATATAATACAAAGACGGAGAACATTAGTAAACTAAAATAATAAGGATTCGTCTAGTTTCCCCAACATTCACTAATCGTTTGGGGTGCACAATAGTTTAGGTTGCAACCCACAGCAACGATTAATCATTAGTTTTATTTTATATATCGCACTAAGAGTGTCCTTGAAGCAATGGTATAGTTTGTCCCAGGTAACGTGGTAGTTGCAAGTCCAGGTAACTGAAACGACTTCTCTGCAAACAGGGTATGGTTACAATCTTGCACTCTCCAAACCTCGCATTGACAGAAAATTTAACTTTATGTGTTGGTCTGCTCTCTTTTTAGTTATCAACTATTAAGTTCCATTGTTGAAAGAAAGAGATACTATATTTTACCTCCCTAGCATGTCCAAAACATCATCAGAGAAGACACTGATATATCTATTAAAATTTGTTTAATATGGGGTCCAACACTTATAATACGTGAAACTTACATCTCTTCCCAGAATTATCCATGCCAAAATATATTCTAGTACCCTATGATTAGAAGGTCCCGCTTATTCTCAGTAGATCAACAGAGTATTCAGGTTTTCTAAGACTACCAATTCTCTTTGTAAAGGCTACCATTTTAACTCTTAAGTAGTACTTTTTCCAAGGTTATCTCCTTCAACCTCTATAGATGATGGAATTATAGAGAATAGAAATCCCTATCAACTAATTAGGTCTTACATGGGTTTGACTAATCTTTAAACTGTTCTTATTCTGGTACTTGCCTTCTATAGCAGGAACAAAGAAGTTAAAGTTTTATGCAACCTTTCGATGAAGTTTAACACACAGATATTAAAGCATACCAAAGACCATAAAGGAGGCCTTATCCTACCCAGTAAAGATGTCACCTCATAGCATAATATTAGCAACAAAAACAAAAAAGGGGAAGGAAAATTAAAACCCAACTAAGTGGCAAACAACAACCTGACAACCTGCTGCCCTAAAGGAACTAAAATCGTGATGCCCAACCAGAACTTTGCATGCTTCCTGCATGGAGTTGAATTAATGCAATTGAATTGCATTGGAAAAGATAAATTATTACAAGGTAAATTTAAAGCAAACGTTATATTTTCACAACCATTAATAAACCTGCATAGCCTGAAGATCCAGTTCATCAGGTACATGCCACGCCCGGTCTTTTTCAAAGGTTGATAAAGGCTCTGCCCCAGACAGCAAACGGTAGAAGTACCTGAAGAAAATTTAACGAAGCAAATCAAACAATTTTCCTATATGGTTAAGTCATTAAATATAATCATACATAAAGCATGCCTAACTACATCGTTCTTCTGACACTATTCCAAGAGAATACTGCTATGCTAAATATTTGAACTGCAATTAGCTTACTGTAACTCAACCATTGGAAGGTTATGATACATTCTACAGCAGTTTCCCTGGTGGATACCACCACCATGCTGTGCGAAATTGCAGCTACCTGCAACCGAGTTTACATTTACCATACTAACTTTAAAGTTATACAATCTAGTCAATTGTGAATATAATAATCTGCATGAGTACCGTTCATAGATGAGTCACAGGAGTCATGACACAAACTTATGTATTGTTTTGACATAATGTTAGATGAATGAGTACCTACGTGCGCTCTAGGGCTTTATATCGAGCATGAAAATTAGCTGGAACACTTCGAACATCTATGACCATTATATCACCTTCATTCTTCTAAGGGGAAAAATAACAAAGTGTCAGAATCTCCTCATTAAAAAATAACTTCAAGTATAGGATATTTTTGTGATTCAAATAATCAAATCCGCATTATCTCCTCATTATCTCTGCTTTCAGATCCGCAACTCTAGATAAATAATCAAAAGGATTCCCAATCTGATATTTTTGTGATTCAAATAATCAAGAGACTACACCTGTAAGAAATGATTCACAGCTCTTTTGACCACAGCAGGTTCATGGGGTTCTAACTGCATTTTGAAAGAAACAAAAGTAACTTTTACAGTAACCAGGAGTGTTCAGATATGATATTTCATTATCCTTCTACCTCAGCTGGAAAGCAAACACTACAAAGGAACTATAATATTTAAAAAGTGACCCGGAAAAGAACCAATCTTTATTAGGTCTATGGATGGGTTCAGGTGCATGTGTTTGTGAAGAGAGACATATATATATATGTACACATAATATATATTATATATATACATATAATATATATTATATATACATATATATAAATAAGACATATATGTATAGAGAGAGAGAGAGAGAGAGAACTAAAAGAATCAAATTAAAGCTAGAACTAGGAAGACATTTCACGGATGTATTGATTTTCAAGATGTACTGAATAATTCGAGAAAACAAAGGAGAAGTTTTGCATTTATTAAATTTCATGATTGTTCCCTTGTTGGTGAAAATTCAAAAATAACAGATTGAATACTACTCAACTCCCTTATCAAAAGACATATCACAAGTTCAGGAAAAGAAATTTTGGTTACTTCAATAATGGATTTTCATTATACGCCAAAAAAAAAGGTAGATCTACCATTCAAGATTCAAATGGAATTTGAAAACTAAAATAAAATAGGAGCGGAAATGTTTAAGTATAGAATCATTTTGCAAGAAGACTCCCTGAGCAACAGGATTGCTATTAGTTTAAGATTAAGTTCGTATTATACTTTTTAAGTAGCAAGAGAAACAGTTTGTTTCTTTTCAGAAAACATCTTAGAGGCCAGGCACCAAAACGACAAAACTTTCGGATAAACCCACAAAAATAGGAGTGGGAATGTTTAAATATAGAATCAAATGCTTGAGGTATTATAGTGCTAAAGTAGAAATAATTCTGTTAAGCAGATACCAAGAAGTTTATAAACCCGTTGTAATTCCCGTTGCAACACTTAATCAATTTTCACAACTTTTGTTAATAGAATGTCGAAGGCTGTCCTGAAGCTTCAAATATCAATCAAAATAAAGGATCCCTCTGGTCCAAACTAAAGGATATGCAAAATGCAATCTTAAGTATCCAGTTGGGCCTTTGCATTCACAAACCATCTCTTGTTTGCTTTATTTCATATACAAAAGAAGCTGTGTGCCAACAATCTCTGAACTCCCTACTATTTTTGTAACCCCTGTAGGACCATAAGAAATCTCTTGTTGAGGCAGGAATAACCCACCAGACCAAAAAGAAAAAAAGACAGAGAAAGAATACACAATTCTATTGTCACCTAGCACTACAACATAGATTGGTTAATTGATTCCTCGGTATTTTTCCACATGCAACAAAACAATCCTCCTCTTCCCCACGTTATCAGACTTGATAACTCTATGTCATGCCAAATATTGGGTTATTAAAAGACAAAACAAACATGACCAACACACTTTAATCAACTAAAACAGTCTTTAACATTTATAAACAGATCCAAGGCCTAGTCTTGGCAATCTAAATACAATGCTTCTATAACAGATCGATCAGAAAACATCAAATTTAACTGCAACCAATACGGAGTGAAAATGCTTCGAAAATGTACAACCACCACAAAGTGATTATATCAGACATTCAAGGCAGCCATTAATATTTGAAGGTACAAATGAGGGTTACTTTCATTTTTAATATCTTTAAGAGGAGTTTTACTATTTCATTTCATTTTCCCCAACAATTATGTGTAGTGCATAACCATTATAAATGACATACCACTTCACCAGGCTTCCGTTTGCTTATGCGCTCAACATCTACATGACAAACATTCGACAAGGCATGTACCCCTGCATCCTACAGCAACAATACATCTACTTCATTTCCCATTTAATATAATGCGTGGAAATGTGACAATCTTATAAGAAGAGAAATAGCGATAAAAATTTGCCAATAAATAATGTCACAAGTAAATAAAACATGGACTTACAGTTCGACTTGAACAGAATATTGACACCGGCTGGCCAATAAATTTATGAAAAGCCTCCTATAAAAACCAACACGGAATTAACCAAACATTTTCTTTGGAAAAAATTGGAATATTGAATGAAACATAAACCACAACTCAGGGATTCTAATAGTTGCAGAGAACGGGAAACAAATGAAGAGAGAATAGAGCTTCAAGTCGTAAAATTTTGATTAACAACTAATTACATATATTCATAAATGTGTTTCTAAATGTTTTTTCACTCCCTCTTTCCCTTTGCAAAACATATATATATATATATAAGTAAAAATTAAGTCTTTGATACAATCTCTAGAAGGGTAACGGTATCACAGAATCACCTCAAGAACGCCAACCACTGTCCGGAAATTGGGCTGTTGCTGAGACCCTGAGAAGCGAGTACCAATGTACTCTATTGCGAGTAAGTATCGTTGAATTTTAACTGGGTGTTGGCTCATCGATTGTTGTGGTGGTTGTTCCTGCTGTGACTCTTGATCGTCGTCGCTGAGATCGTCGATGGTTTTGGAAACGTTTGAAGGCCTTTGGGGAGATTGGGAGCTACTAATACTGTCTAGCGGGTGCTTAAGATTTTCTGACATTGATTTTTCG
Source organism: Oemleria cerasiformis (assembly GCA_037349345.1). NCBI lineage: Eukaryota > Viridiplantae > Streptophyta > Magnoliopsida > Rosales > Rosaceae > Oemleria > Oemleria cerasiformis. The sequence goes on along the minus strand of JAZGTL010000012.1, from coordinate 4,848,046 downwards.
ACCAATTTCTCGGAGCCGAACAGTAAATTGGACGCTAGGGTTTTGCAGTTACGAAGTTTCGAACGTTGGGAAAGCATGGTTTAGGGGCTTTAGCACTGTGGACGCAGGGTTGTACAAAAGTACCAGCCCACACCAGTCCAGGGTTGCAAAACACAGAGAAAGCAAATTGGGAAAAAACCCTCCAATATTTTTACTTTCATTTCTCCTCAAAATTTGTTAATAAGTGAAGAAGAGCACTTGTGTTTGAATGAAAAAGTTTGAAATTACCAAAAATTTATAAAATGAAGGAATTTAAATTGATGAAAATTAATTTTCTAAAATTTAGAAAGTTTTATATTTAAATAATATAAAAATAAAATAAAATTTAAATATAGAATTTAAGTCCAATCTCATGCATTTGTAGTTTGCAAATTATGTGATCTCATTAGTTTTTAAAATATAATATTACTATCATCTATACTCGATGGTTGGTTTATTGAACATTATCACTTAATTACTTATTTACTTCATTGGCGTAACATTTTATCGCCTAGAATCTTAGTACTATTAGGCTCTGTTTGGATAACGAACTTGTGTACGTAAATTTAGGATAACTTACTTAGTAATGCAAACACATATTTCCAATAACTAGATGTAAATGTAATGCACTTCAAAAATTTTGAAATAACTAGCTACTTGGTAAGTGTTATTTAGAAATTCGTTGTCTAAACAAGGAATTGTTAAGCTCACGTGTTGCATAAGCTTTCTTGGTAGTTGCTCGAGTAGCTTGCTTCCACCCTTTTACAGTATTTAATTTTTAGGCAAATTACACTTTATTACCTTGTGGTTTGCACTAAATAACAAAGTTATATTCATACTTTCAAATCTTGCATTTTACTACCCTATATTCTTTAAAACGTTACAACATTGTCCATCTGTTAAATTTTCTGTCAAAATTTATGTTAAGTGATGATTTGGACAAAGTGGGATTCACATTTAATTTAATGAAGTGCCAAATAAGTGTCATGTGACATAAAATAATAACAAATATTAAAATAAGTTGAATAATAATAAAAACTAAATAAAATGAAATCAAAGATTAAAAAAAAATGAGCAAATTATACTTTAGTATCATGTGTTTTACACTAAGTTTCAGAGTTATACCTGACTTTTCAAATCTTGCATTTACGTACCCTGAACTCTTAAAAATATAACATTTTGGTTTCACCGTTAACTATTCCGTTAAATATTCTGTTAAGTGCTGATATGTCCAATATAGGATCCACCATCTAATTTAATTTAAATAATTTTTTTCTTTTTTATTCTTTTCTTTTTTCTCTTTTGTTTTTTCTTTTTTTTTCTTTTCTTCTTCTTCTTTCTCGTTCTCTGCTGCTTCTGCTTCTTCTTCTTCTTTCCTTGTCAAAATAGCATTTCTTACTTTGCTGAGGTCTCTTCCTTTGAGTGTTCTTCCAATCCATTCACACAGAGAAAGATGAAATCAGGCTTCTTGCAAGCTTTCTAGCAACCCATTCATGTGGTGGGACCATCTCATCATAACCATCATCATCACCATCATCATCCTCATCAACATCACCATACCCATGATCATCATCATGATTATCATGAACCTAAGAACCAATTTTGGCACTCTGCTTGCCATAAATTTTGGACCAATCAGGGATGTCCACAGGATAAGGAGGAAAAGAAGAAGAAGAAGATGAAGAAAGAAGAACAAAGAAACAAGAAAGAAGAAGGAAGAAGAAAAATTGAAACTCAGAAAGAAAAGGAAGAAAGAAAGAGAAAAGGAAAAAAATAAATAAATAAAAATAAATTTTTAATTTTTTTTTAAAAATTAAACTTTAAATTAAATGGTGGGTCATACATGTGACACATCAACACTTAACAGATTATTTAACGGAATAGTTAACGGTAGAGCCAAGTTGTTACATTTTTAAGAGTTCATGATACGTAAATGCAAGATTTGAAAAGTTAAGTATAACTCTGAAACTTACTGTAAAATACAAGGTACTAAAGTGTAATTTGTTCAAAAAAAACCCAACCGCCCGCGCCATTTGGACAAGTTTTCTGAGCCCTTCCATGGGTTTTCTCTGAAGAAATGAGTTTGAATTCATCTCGCTCTGCCGCCTCATCTAGCCTAGGATCGAAGCGAATCTTCAATTCCAACCCCTCTATTAACGGTAACACTATCAAGAAGAAGACGACCAACCAGAAAACCCTAGGCGCCTCTTGGGGCGCCAATTCTCTCTCTTCCTCCCGCTCCTTTTTCAAAAATGCCCCATTCTCCGATTTCGACAGGTACTTGATCTTTCTCTTTCTTTTATTCTTGTGTATTCCTAATTAATTTTTCAAGAAATGCTATGGAAATTGAAATTTGGTTGAGAACAATGAAACCGAGCTTATTCAAGTTTGAATCTGTCTACTTTCTATAATTTCGAGCTATAATTTGATTGTAATAATGACTTGAAATTCAGAGTATTGGGAGTAATTCAGTTGTTTTATTCTTCTCACTAAGAGGCTTTATATACTGTTACAACCCTAGTTACAAGTAATCACACGGAATCCTTCTAAGGTAAGGAGACCTAAATTTTAGGAGAATGAAACATAACTATCTAATTACATAAATCGTGCATAATTACATAAATCTTGCAACACTTCCCCTCAAGTTAGTGCATAAATATCGCACATGCCCAACTTGTCTGAAAACTTCGAAAACAATGTTTTCGAAACAGCCTTGGTGAGTATATCAGCCAATTGATCTTCTGATCGAATTCCAGGTACTTCCACAAGCTTTTCATCTAACTTCTCCTTAATAAAGAACATATCCACTTCGACATGTTTCGTTCTGTCATATTGAACTGGATTTTCTGCAATATCACGTGCAGACTTGTTATCACAATATAGCTTCATAAACTCATTTGGTGGATAACCCAAGTCTTGTAACAAGAGTTTCAACCACAGTATTTCATGGATCCCAAGCGCTATTCCTCTATATTCAGCTTATGCACTAGACCGTGCAACAACATTCTGTTTCTTACTTCTCCATGTAACAAGATTGCCTCCTACAAATGTAAATTAACCAGAGGTAGACCTTCGGTCATCCAATGCTCCTACCCAATTTGCATCAGTGTACGCTTCAACCTTTAAATAATCTTCTTTCTTAGTAAATAGAATTCATTTTCCAGGAGAAGCTTTCAAATAGCTCAGAATATGCATAACAACATTCATATGTTTTTCTCGTAGATTATGGATTAATTGACTTACTGCATTTAGAGCATATGCAATATCTGGTCGTGTGTGAGCCAGGTACATCAACCTTCCCACTAGTCTCTGATATCTACCTTTGTCAGTAGGCACTTGATTAGGTTCTATTGCTAGTTTCAATTCTTCTTCTAGAAGCGTATTTGTAGGCTGACAGGCAAACATGCCAGTTTCATGCAACAAATCTAAAGCATACTTTCTTTGAGAAAGAAAGACTTTTTTCCCTGACCATGATACTTCAATCCCAAGAAAGTACTTCAAAGGGCCGAGGTCTTCATCGCAAATTCTCGAGATAAATAGTTTTTCAGTGCTTCTCTTTCTTCAGGATCATTCCCTGTGACCACCATATCATCAACATATACAATGAGTGATGTGATGTTACCACCTGTTTTCTTCAAAAATAAAGTATGATATGAATTGCTCTGTCTGTAGCCAAAATTCTTCATAGACTTTGTGAATCTTCCAAACCACGCTCTTGGAGACTGCTTCAATCCATACAATGATTTCCTCAATCTGCACACCTTACTTTTATGCTTAGAGGCTACTTCACACCCAAGAGGAAGATCCATATAAACTTCTTCTGTCAAATCACTATGTAGGAAGGCATTTTTTACTTCAAACTGCTATAAAGGCCAATCCAAGTTCACTGCTAGTGACAACAGCACGCGAACTGTATTGATCTTAGCTCCAGGCGCAAATGTCTCCATATAATCAATCTCATATGTTTGGGTGTATCCTTTTGCAACCAGTCGAGCCTTAAAATACTCAATTGTACCATTTGCGTTATACTTTACGGTATAAACCCACCGACATCCAACTGGTTTCTTCCCCGTGGGAAGAGCCACGAGCTTCCATGTTTTATTTTTCTGTAAAGACTGCATCTCTTCATTCGTAGCTAATTTCCACCTTGAATCAGCCAAAGCTTCCTACACACGGTTAGGGATAGATACAGTAGATAATTGATTCACAAATGACTTATTTGATTCAAACAGACGATGTAAGGACCCTTCCCAAATTTCGCCTCGAAATCCGAAAAAAAGTCCTTATCCCGTCTGACAGCTTTTTTTCCTCAAAATTTAATACCAGAAATACCCTTTTATTCTTAAATAATATTTAGTAAACCTTATAGGGTTCCTGACATACCATATGTACTTACTGACCACACTTACCTGTCAGACGCAGGATAGCTTACAGGTCAAAGCTGAGACCTCGAAATAGTGGTGGTCCAAAAAGTAACATGCTCTGACACCAAATGTCAGTAGGTCAGACACTGTTGAAACCTCTACTGGAATCACAAGATAACTAACAGGTCAACCACTTGTGAACCGTCCCTAACTCATCACTCTAGGTCACCGCCCGCACCAACCCACTGACCGGGATGACGAAGGAACCAGACTTGATTAAATTGAATCACACTGACTCGCCCCGAGTCAAACTCGATACCTCTGCTCCTCTAGAGCAACCCGAGTGATAACTCGATATCCCTGCTCATCTAGAGCTATCTTAGATCTCAACGATATGGCAGAGAGAGATCCCTCGAATGCCAACATAGGAGAACCCCTTAACAATCTGGCGGAGACATATCCTCTAACGCCAATCAGAGAACCCTCACAACAATGTAGCGGAGAAAAACACCCTCCACGCCAATCATCAGAGAATCCCATGGTATAACCCAATACCCAGAAGTATGCATACCCATGCAATCCCGGAACCCTAGTTCATTCACAGTACCTCCAAAATATCAAATAATGGACGCTCTAGCCCCAAGGAACTCTTAACACATTAATGACCCAACTACCTTGACCTCCCGAGCTCAAAACCCGCTACATGGTCAACCGTAACCACTGGGATTGCCCAACCGGGGATCTAAACGAACTCCTATGGCCTCGAAATGAACTCTTATGGCCTCAAAACCATCAAAATCAAATCTGGAATGTCCCAAAACCTTAGCCACGCACCGCCTTGGCCTAGGAATCTGCTCCACGCACCGGCAAAAGGCCGGACCACGCGCCTGCTACAGTACCCACGTGCCTGGACCTGTCCAACCCGACCCAACTCGGCCTGACCCAGTCCAACTCGACCCGATCGGTCGTCGATGACTCACCGGAGAAGACGACTGGACCATCGTCGTCGTCGTCGGAGTCTCGTCGGAGAAGACGACTGCGCCGCCGTCCACCTCGCCGAAAATCTCCATTTCCTGCGAGCTTCCAACTCCTTCATTTCTTGATCAATTTTCACGATCCACACATGTAAATTCATCTACTTTTCACCAGGAATCCGAATATGAGGTCAAAATTTCGAGATCGTACCTGGTTTGGCCGGAAATCGACCAAGAAGTTTCGATCCTCTCCTCTCATCCATCCTTCATCTACGGCGGTGCTTCCGCTTCGATGAATACCTCGAAATGCTCATGGGGTCCCGGGGAAGATCCTCTCGGCCTTGGTTTCGGTCAAATAGGACCGAAATCCGTCCGATGAGAAAAGGGGATTCGATGTTCACACGGGGAAGGTGTCGGGTAGGTGAGAGACTGAATGGACCAATCTCCCGAGGAGAGAGAAAAATATCTTATTTATAGTTCCAACTTTTCCAAAATTACCAAATTGCCCCTGAGGCTTTTAGACCCGTAACGATCTCACCGGGTCTCCGTTTTTCGCGTGTCGCCTATCTACGAACTCGTGAGTTCGAGACCTACGCAACAACCCAAGAACAATTCCCAAAAGTACTGCCAGTCAAAAAGTGACTCCCAAACCCATCCAAAATCGAGGGTAAAATCGTCAAATTCTCAAATTAATTTAATTTCTGGTCCGAGTCGTTACAGACGATGGTTAGAAACATAGTGACTAATGGTGTATTTCACTTTACTAGAGAGGTCAGGTTCATACGTAACCTTGGGTACACCTTTTGTGACACGATGAGGTAGTTGTCTTCTTTGGGGCTCATGCACATCCTCAACTAACGATTGCTTATGTGTATCATGTATTGCATGCACGAGGGACTCATGTGATGTCATTTCTTCCATTAAAGTAGCATCTGAAGATGAGGACAGAGTGGATGTTAAGGTGACATCCAAGGGATATGGGCGCTGCGTTTGTGACTGCTGCAACTGTGACTGGTCATGACTTGTTTATGGTGTAACCAACCACAACATCTGATGATTGTCATAGTCTAAAGCATGAACTTCCTTCTGGTACTCCCCCTGAAGTTCATCAGCGTGAGGAAAAAACATATCCTCTTCATGAAACACAACATCAAGTGTAACATACATCCATTTTGAGGGGGGTGATAACAACAATATCCTTTCTGAGTAGAGGCGTAGCCAAGAAAAACACACCGTAAGGCACGCGGTGTCAACTTATTTCGATGATGTTCATGCAGATGAGCAAATGATGCACATCCAAATGCATGTGGTGGCAGATTAGGTACGGAATGAGCACAAATTGCAGATGTGAGAGTTTGAAAGGGTGTCAGAAACTTGAGAGTACTAGAGGGCACTCGATTAATCAGATATGTTGTAGATTTCAGGGCTTCTCCCAAATAAGTTAAAGGCATGTGTACTTCAATCAACGATGCACGAACAACTTCCAACATATGGCGATTATTTCTCTCCGCGACCCCATTTTGTTGGGGTGTATAAGGACAAGTGGTTTGATGAACAATTCTATATGTCGCCAAATAATTTTGTAAATCTACACTTATATATTCCCCCGATGTGGCATTAGCTCCACATGTGGCCCACTAAGTGGTGGTCCCACGTGAGGGGGAGTGTTGAAGAATCCCACATCGGAAGAATCGAAAAAGAAAATATAATATATAATGAGTGATTCTACTACCAACAATACTGAGGCCTTTTGATAAAAACTCCACACATATCGGACTGTACATGTGGTACTTGCAAGTTGGGGACAATATCGGTGTTAGAGGAAGTGGGTCGCTGGCCCGACTCTATAATCTTAACATAATGGACTGGCGTTTGTAAAATTTTGTGCAGTTACATGTCGGAGAAGAACATGGGTTTTTTTTTGTTTTAATCTTTTATTTCATTTTATTTAGTTTTTATTATTATTTAACCAATTTTAATATTTATTATTATTTTATACCACATGGCGCTTATTTGATACTTCTTTAAATTAAATGTGAATCTCACTTTATCCAAATCATCACTTAACATCAATTTTAGAAGAAAATCTAACGGAGGGGGAAAATTATAATCTTTTAAAAAGTAAAAGGTAGTAAAATGCAATATGTGAAAGTATGGATATAATTGTGTTATTTGATGCAAACCACAAGATAGTAAAGTATAATTTAACTTTAATTTTTTGTAGTAAATTTCTTAATAGCATCGTAGTAATAAATATATAAATAATAGTAAAAGAAAAAAAACCTTTTCAATTGTTGTTGATCTTATAATAATGTAACTACTGTGAGTCGGGAGTAAAATAATGTCTGAACTCTGAAGTAGGCACAAGGTGAAGGGACTCATTGAAACAAAGGCATGAGAAGAATAACAAAATAATACATGGCCTTTTTAATCTGCATCCATTTCTTCCAATGCTGCTCTAGCTGCTGCCTTTGCTCCCTCTAGAAGCTCATCTGGAACCTGAAATTGAAAATAAAATATTAATATGCAAGATTGCCTGCCAGCCAGCTAGCTAGGGGCAACACAAACAAGAATCAAAATGAAGTCGAAAAAAATTATAATAGTATGTAGTGGCTAGCTAACAAGAAACAAAGGAGCAATGGAAACTAAATGGTTCAAAAGCATCAGAATCTCCAGTGTTAGCTCATCACTTTGAGAAATCTAGCATAGTGAAACATGTACATTGGGCTCGTTTGGTGAGCGGGATTGGATTGGATTTGATGACTCATCAAATTCAATGTATCTTGAATGTAAAAATTAATATGTTTTTGTTGTAAGGGGATTAGATGGAGTAGACATACAAGAAAACTTATCCAATCCAATCTACTCAAAATAGTAAGATTAGCAGAGGTAAGTTTCCTTCTATGTCTAATTTTGTCTAATCCTCTTGCAGTCAAAACATATCCATTTTCACATTCAAAATACGTAGAATATCCAATCCAACCAATTATGCACGCACCAAACGTGACGTAAGAAGCTATGGACATATTGGTGATTTACATACTAACCTAACAACCGGTGAAAAGGAAGGGAAAGAAATGGAAAGAAAAAATTCTGAAATAATTTACGTACTAATGATATGTTATGTGTGAAAGTATATCACTAAAGGGTGTTACGAGAAACAAATAAGCAAATACAACAATAAAAGCCGTATCAGAAATTATCTGGTATATGCAAGTTTCTTCAACTCAAAAGGAAACTTTGATACCTTCTGATGCTGCCGGTTTGATTCATCACAGACCCAGCTCATTTCTAATTCAAAGTCCTTGTCCTTTGCCTCATCATGGATTCCATAAATTCTGTTTGTGCGTAATTGAATATTTCAGTTAGTAGAAATTTCAGATTGAGTATCATTAGAGACGTATAAATACATAAATAGCTTGGCGACTTCTATCAGTAAAATATTATTCTCGAATGTGGATGGAGAAAAATGGAAAAGATTACTATTGAGATCAGTTTGTACAACAAGCATAATATTTCATTATGCATCTCATGACCAACTCATACAGCATATGAAACAATACGTGTCTGAAACAGAGAAACATATAACCTTTAGAAAGAACTACATGCTCAGGTAACAAGCTAATAATCCTAGCAATCTAAAAAAACCTGCCACTGATTCTGTGAGGATTTAATTTGAAGAGCTTTATTTCATTTGCTAGTTCATATGTTGATGACTAAATGTACTGTGAGTGAAGTGAATGAGATGCATCTGGCTAAAAGGATATTTTTGTTTTGGAAGATGAAATGAATCTCTTGAGAGTTGAGATGGGAATACCTCCACAGCAAGATGTCTAGCCAAAAGGAAGTAAAAAATGGAAACAAGAGCCAAAATAAAGCCCACAATCAAGAACTGCATAAACAAGGGCTACACAACCTCTTATCTGAACGAAGGAGGCCTTAAGTTACATTGCTATTCACTTTTACAATAGACTTATCCGACCAAACTCTTACCCCACATATTACCTGCCATATGACTTTTTGTGATGAATCTCTAATTCAAGTATTAACCCTCATTTATTCAATGATTTCACAAGTTATTAACTCCAATTGTTTTAAACCATTATTTCTACTGAAGTTGCGCAGTATTACATGCCTTTAGTGTCCCTAGGATTTTGACTCATTGCCACAACCTCAACACCACTGATATCAAAGAGGTTTTCTCTTTTTTTCATTCAACATTTGAAGAAGTTTGTTTCACATATCTTCTTTGTTATTCTTAGAAATTTTTATATGATTCCATTTGATTTATCCCGGTAACACTAAGCCTTGCTCAGCATGCAGACCCTAGTTCGCTATTTATTCTTCAAATTACCTAAAGTTTCATGACTTGTGTGTAGAATAGATGACCATCCTGATCAAGAATATTGATACGAGTATATTCAAGAGCGAGCAAGTATTATAATTATCAGATACATGTGTATCTTCATATATATAATTAATCACTAATAATGTCCTTAAATAAGGGCCTGCTACCGTACACCTGTACACATATTTATTGGCTACATCTAAGGTGATCTAATGGTTGGAAAACAAAACCTTATTTAAATACCTCGTTTCACAATAAGTCTATACCTATACATACATAAAAAACCTGTAGCTAAGATGCCATCATAATCAAATTACTACATGCCAGATAACAAAGAATCATAGAGAATGCCACTCACATCTTGGCTACTTCAATAATGCCTTGCCGGCAAGTCAGTTCTGAAAGCTTCAACTTTTCAATCTCTCTGTCATTACATGATATCGATATATAAGTATCACCATCCACATTTCTCAGCACAATAAAACATAATCAACAAACTGTAAAACACATGTTCAATCACCCTTGTTGTATAGGCTGTGTATAGCTTGGTAGATTACATTTGATTTAATGTTTGATTGCTTAATTCAAGGAAAATGGTTTGGTAGTTTAATTCTTTTTCAATTGTTTGCTTCAAGACTTATGGTCTGGACTTTGGTAGCTAATCTTGCTTGATAAGTTCTGGCTGTTCAGCTCAATTCAGGGTTAAAATCTAGAACAGATTTAGCATATTGGAACCAACATAAACACCTATAAAGCCACTTCATAAATACATCAATTCTTCTCTTCTTTTTCAGCATGGTTTCAAAGAGAAATGTTCCTTAGACCTAGAATCTCTTCAACTCCAGCCTATTTTGGTCACAAAAGGAAAAAAAAATCCCCAATCTTACTGCCACCCTTCATCTGTTATTCAGCTACCACTCATACCAATCTACATCTCCAACTCTAACCCTAGACCCACTCAACCAACTCCAATTCAGCCCAGCATCTCCACTACAGAACTAATCACTGGTTTTCTTCCTTACCGCTCAATCATGGAGAAACTGCAACCAACCTCCTACCCTGTACTGTTGGTCCGAGCTGCCCAATGTTTTTTCAAACTCATAGAAAGATTTTCTACCTATGGTCTAACAAGGCTACTATGCCAAAATTTGTTGGTGCCAGGGAGTAAGATAATGTTCTGACTTGGGTAAGGAGTAGTTTACAGCACTACGTCTTCAACAATGTTTCGACTTCAACGATGCCGAAACATCTAAGCTATTAGGACACATTTTTTTTTATCAACTCTACTGGAACATGTCTGTCCTTGATCAACTCTATGAAGCATTCAACTCTATTGGGGCACTTGTTTCCTTGATCAACTCTAGGAGAGCATTTAACTCTATTGACACGTTATTCAACACTTCCTTGACCAGTCAAGTGGTAATACTAATAAAACCTCCACTGTTGATACACTTCAACAATGAAACAGCTGAAAGAAAGAATGGACCTGTTCTAGAAATTGTTTGTGCCAGCATGCTTTTAATGAATATGCCTAAACACTCTTAAGGGGATGATGTCATCAAGCAACGAATCTTTTGAATAGAATAACATCATGTCTCTAAACGAAAATTTACCTTCCTCGATAAATTTTATAAAATCTTCACTCTGCTATGCTCTTGATGTGAACTTTCAAATTTGAGCTATATATCAAAACCATATGTGACTCAAAACGTGGGTCCTCCCATCAATTCATAGGATAGACCAGAACTTTTGTGGACAGATTTAAGTGGACTTGCCGATTGGTTGTTTTTGGTACACACGCTTTCAGAAGGACCAAGATAGACCAAATTGAAAATTCTAATTGTTCAGTCCACATTAACAAAAGGACAATTTCACAAAGAAAAAGGTTTACAATGCTGCAATATCATTTCAGAAAAATGTAGAGAACAAAGTCTCAACTTACGTCTTAGCAGCCTGTCTGCCCTTTCCAATTGCAGCACCAAAATACCTCTATAAGAAAGCAATATTAATACTAAAAAAAAATCAACAAAAGGCTATTACAATACCAGATGAAAGAGTTGGGAATAACCACTATTCTTATAGCAGTACCAACAAGATGCAAAATAAACTCACATGAGAAATTCCGGAAGGTTCAACCATGAACAATTGTGGACCATCTCTGTCATAACCTCCCAGTATTATCCCACATCCGAAAGGTCTGCATAACAACTTCCATAGACAATAAGTGGGGATAAAGGAACCTTTGAAATGACAACATTGAACTGTGAGTTCTCATCAAACCTGAGCCACCAATATAGCGTACACAAATGCACATAACTAGCAACACGTTCAGCAAGTTCCTTGACAGGAATCTGTTCACCATAAACACTGCAGCAAGGATCATATACATGTCAGAACATGAAAAAATAATAGATAAGTCATAGGATAATCATCCTTGATAATGAATAACTATTTCGTTTTCAAGTGCACTTCGGAGGTCAATTTCAGGGGTCAATCCTATGTATAATGAAGAGCCAATCATCAAATAGAAATTGGTAGCCATTCTAAGAATGAGGAGAAAAAGAGAGTAAAACAGTACATTTCTTACAATTATGTATGCATACAATTACCATAGAGTTTCAAAACTTGTTAACCAACCATATTGTCAAGATAATTCACAGTGATATTAACACAAATGACCTGTTCATTCCCCATATTAACAGGCGTCAAAAAACATTAAGCAAGTCCCTGACTTTTGAAACTCAATGGTAATGTAAACTAAATAATAGCCAACAAGTGATAGGACCAGCAAAAACATTATACTGTATGCTTCAAAAGCTGGCAGGAATTTTAAGCTATTACAACAGGTGTGCATGTGGTGGGAGAGGGAACTCTTGGTAACATAAACATATTTCAGATATTGCTTGACAATGGCTGAAAATTACACCTACATGTTTACATATCCGTAAACATGCAGGTGTAATCCGAATATATTGACTTATTCAACTCCATGATGTGCCAAAACAAAATGCATCAAATAATTAAAAAAAATATCTATATATATATATATACTCTTTGATTCAACCAATCTTAAGTTAATACTTAGATGCAGAATTCCATCCTAACAAACCTGTCCATTCAAATTATAATAGTGTACAAAATTGAGGAGATAGAATGTTTATATGTCCTAAAAAAACTTTTGTTTCTACGTAAATACAAAGGGAAAGGCAAACCTTTTGTAGTTAGTAGCTTCAGACTTTGTCCTGGCAACAATTTGCCTGCCATCTGCTGCTAATCCTGCCACCGCCTGTCATTGGATAACAACATAAAATGCATCAAAAACCAAATTTGAAAGTCGGTTGTCTGAGATTAATATTGATAGGATATAATTGAACACAAATGTTATCAGAAAAGTCTCATGTCATAACAAAAAATGTAGAGCGGGCACCAAATATATGACAAAAAATTATTTTATGGATATCAAACTTCTATGAATATCTTGACATCAGCATGAGTTAGGGAATTAAAACCTGCATCAAACAACAGTTAGCAATCGAGTATACAAATCCGCATACTGCTTAGAGTATCATATTAACAGTTTGACCATAACCTACAAGAGCAATCTTAAAGGAAGCACACTAAGGGGATATAAGAATCAGGTTAGCCCAGACATACAATATTTTGTGACTGATTCCAGATGGAAAATAAAAATAAGGAGCAGTCTCTATGATAGTTTCAAATTAAGAATCCTAGTAATAAGCATAGGAGTATAGAATTAAGATATGATGGTACGTCAAATGATATTCACAGTGCGAGTAGCTTTTGTTTGTGGCCGAAAGAAAAACAGTGCTTTTTGTAAAAAGACTCCCTGAGCAACACAATTGCTACTAGTTTAAGATAAACTTCATCTTATACTTCGCAGCAAGAGAAACAATTTGTTTCTTTTCAAACAAACATCTTAGAGGTCGGGCACCAGAGCAAAAAAAGCTTTCAGATACCCCACATAAAAATTGAAATCTTTCCTAGCGTACTAAAAGCAAGGGTGCAGTTTTGTGAAAAGTTCACTCGTAAGTATTAATGTTGATACTTAAAAGTGTAATTGCACATTTATAAGCAGTATTGTTCTTACTTCTGCACTTCTGTTTCCTCCCTAACTCAGTCAATATTTCATTTTTTTTTAATGAGGAATATCGAATTCCCAACATTGTAAGTGACCATGGAACCTATTGGGCACAACATAATTTGAATATCCTTGATTACCAATAATAGATAAATTAAGAACATAAGGAAAAATCAACAATTTCTAGGCTCTCTTAGTAGCTGCGAGGACTGGGAACAGTAAACAGTTCACTTTCAGTCGGTAAACTAAATAGTAAAACTATAAAAGAATCGAAGTAAATACCATGCCGGAGTGGCGATCAACAGAATGAATCCTTCTATTGGAACCGGGCAACATCATCTTGGATGCAATAAGCTTTTCGACACCCTGAAAGGCAAAAACCAGTGCTTGAATATCCGAGAAGAGGAGAGCAAGAATTTTAAAAATATCTATTTAAAAAGGGGGAGGGGGTTTACCATAACAATGCCGTCCTTACATTTGATCCCAATAACAGTGCTGCAAAAAATAATTGGGAATTAGAAACCTCAAGTCCCCAACCAGATACTGAAAATCATGTAGATTTGAAATACGGACGTATTCAATTACGTCAGGAACCAAATAGAGTCTCAGAGGGGAAGAGTACCCAGAGTTGTCGACGGCTTTGGTGGCGTACTCGATCTGGAAGACGCGACCGTCAGGAGAGAATGTGGTGACGGAGAGATCGTAACCTGTTCCTATGCTGCTCATCTTTCTTTCTTCTTTTTGTCTCCTAGTGGTGGGTGACTGAGGCTGATAGATGCGGTGGCGGTGAGAACTTCAGCCGGTGACAGCGGAGAAGACAGAGAAAGGGAGACGAGGTAATGTTCGCTGTGGGAGCGAGTTTCTCCTCCTTACTGCGCTTGATAAGTCGCGGGTTGTGATGGTTGGCACTCACTCCATTCTAGTGGTATTATTTCCACGGTGTAGTATGCAATAGCCTAATAGGTGATCTTAATTATATCATATTAGGTAGAAAATTTTGAATTCGATTTTTTAATTGTATCTCTCTTCACACGTTATGATTTCGGATTCAATTCTCATAAGTGTGAAGTTTTAAATTCAACTATTATAAATAATGAGATCGATACACAATGTGTATATTGTAATTCTCTTCCCCATCTAATGATGGTATTATCCACTAGGGATTTGAATGAGCCTAACTGAACACCATAATATTCCTTCAAGTTTAGCTTGTTAAACTGAGTTAGGCATTTGGTTTGATTCTACAATAGGTCGAGCTCAAGCAAACTTAAATGGAATCAAACAACATACAAGCTTGAGATTGTGTTAAGCCACTTTTCTTAAAATCTATGCATCGAGCCAATGTTATTCTAGAGGTATACTATCTTTTTTTGTTTTAATCAAAGTAAAAATCTCCCCAAGAACCGCATTGAATTCACTCCTGTTTTCTCTAATCAAACTGGGTTTAGCAAATGGGATATTGCTCAATTTGTACTTCAATTTGCAACATACTCTAAGATAACGGACGTTAGGGGTTTCATGTTCGTCATTCTCGTTACTTTTACTCGACAAGACAATACTAAAATCTAAATTAGGGGGTAAATGCGAACGAGGCTACTGCAGTTAACAAAACCTCAGGGGAAGCAAAGCGAAGACGGCACTCAAATCTTTAACTTCATCCAACGGGAATGTAAAATAAAACAAGAAACATCAGAGATTGGTCATTGAAAAAAAACTGTTAAAAATAGGGGCAAAAAGAAAAACAACGGACTCATTTCTATGGAACTCCAATTCTTGACAAGAAATTCAACACGAACTCACTACTCGCCAACTAATAACTAAAGTAGAAAAACTGAAACCACAAACCAACATTAATAGAAAACTGGAAAGAACAATAACACGATAACATGAAAAGAAAGAAGAACACATCGATGAATTTTTAACAGAATCAAAACTCTAGGCCTAAGGAGCTGTCACTAAAACATAAAATGCCTATAGTGCAGACAGTGAATTGTATATTCGCATCCTCATTCATGGGCAGCCATTCAGGGACAGATTTTTAGTAAGCGAAATGAGAGATCCCATCCTCATCCCATCCTTCTGCAAAATGAGGATAATGGAATTAGACATTCAATATTCAATTAACATGTGTATGAATAAATAAACAAACAAAAATGTTATAATTCGGCACTTTTATGTCCTCCTTTTTACTTCCGAGTGACCATAATTACATTCGAGAGAAGAAAAGTTCAACACTCGTGCGTTACGATTGAAGCTTAATTGCGAATAATACACTCAGCCGAAACCTTCTATATTATCATTTTTCTAAGTTTTCAATGACCAACGCCATAAGGAGAGCGCCCAGTATCATGGACACACTGCCAGAGCAGCCATTATGCTTGGCAATAGGGCAGCCGAACATGATTTCCCAGACCAAGTTTATGGCAAAAAAGTAATAGTTAATAGGTAAGTGGGATATATTTTAAGGGGCAAATGACAACAGTGCCATCCCCCAAAAAAAAAACATCGCTGTGCTGTAGTGAGAAGGGACAGTTTAGTAAAACAACAAATCAACCAAATATGAATACAAGTCACGTGATATGTAAAAGCATAGGCAGTGTTTACATTCTAATAGCACTACTTGTAAAGTGTTTCCAATAAAAGAAATCAATGAATGTCACTGTACTATAAAAAAGAACGATGAAGAAACTTACAGTGATATCACCATTGTCGTAAGTTTCCATCTTCAACGTCGCAGGTTTATTGCTCCTTTTAACTTGCAGAGACTTTTCTCGATTCTCATAGAAAGTGAAGTCATCCAACAAAGAGGTTTTAGCTGTGTAACTTTTAAATATGTTCAGCATTTCCAAACCTTGTTTGAGTCCAACCTGAACATTATAAGTTTATATAACACACAGAAAAAGAGCTAGGCCACTGAGATAAAGAATGGTGCAGAGTACATCCGACAGCACAAACAAGGAAAATTACAGAAATGTCAAAGACTAAACATTAATGAGAATAAAATTCAAATAAAAAACAGAATGAAGAAGGGAAATGTTCAAACAATGGGACAAAACTAACAATAAAAGGAAAATAGTACAACCAGTTGCCAACTAGACTTTTATCAGTACAGAACAAAAGACCGACTTAAAATACAATGCTGCCCATGGAAAAGAAAAAAACAGTACCTCTTGAGTGTCCCGGGTAAAAGTTACGGGCCTGTTATCATTATTTTCAAGAATAATGTGCCGCAATTGAGTGTTAGGTATGTCCTTTATTACACGCCATTTTACTGGGAAGTATCCACTCCACTTGTCAACTTGCCAGAAATCCATATCTTTATCGAAATCAACTTGTCCAGTCATCTCGGCTAGGCCTACAAACTGTCCACTTCCATTTACCTGAAAATGGAAACAAAAGTTGAATATCAGTGTACGACTCGGCTTGCTCCATAACAAGAAACCCAAAAACCCAAAGATAAAGAGAAATTAACCCATGAATGAGTGTGGCATCGATCCAACAGTTTCTTTTTCATACCAATTATAGCAAACTCACCGAGAAGAAAAGAAAGATGGGACACCCTATACCCATCTCACTCGATTTTGACTCTGCATCACGAAATGCTGCATCTAGTTTCTTATTTCCATTTGGGGTGCTGGCCCAAACATCATATTTGATGGACTTATGGACATCATCTTCACTGTAAGACTTGATGACATAAAATTTCGCTTTTTCATAATCAGTCTGAAAATCAGGTAGATTGTATTGATCTCTACGGACTGTAATCCCTAGTTCTTCCTTCTCAATTGGTGAATCTGCTGGAGAGCTCTTGTTGCGGGACCTTGGACCACGTGTCAGCTCAGTTGATGATTCAAAATCTTCATTCCTGTTATATTTTTCCCTGGACTTAAATCTATCATTTCCATTCAAAACTTTCCCACTAGATCTGTAGTTCACATGGCCATTAGGAGAATACAGACTGTACTTCTGGTTAAATGGTGATGGCCTTTGAGGGGGGTACCCCTTGAAAAGACTCGCTGAGAAGTCACTCCCCAATTCAGGTATCTGCATCTGACCGATAAGATTTAAAAGTTACATATCACATTTAGATTGGAAAAAAGGATATCACATTTAGAAGGTTAATCCACATATCAGCAGATAAATGTGGAAGGTTATTATGAAATACAACAAACAAAATTCTATTAATCGTATCAGAAAATGCAGGAATCTTTTCTCCAACGATGTAGCAAACCCACCAACCAAATTAACCAACAATGCCAAGTCATTAATATTGTGGTATCCAAATCATAATGTTAATGAATCAAAGTGGCTTAAAAACTCTTTGTACCTTGTGCTTGATGTGCTGTGACTGAGGGAGAGGCTTGGAAAATTTGCTAGCAAGATTTCCATTGGTTTTAGACGAATTAAAGCCACTAGACCTAGATAAAGAAGTTGAACCTGATCCAGTCTTAACATTTCCAAAGCCAGCATTTGCTGCATTCGAAATGTCTCCAGTAAATGTTGCATCCCAGGAATAACAAGGCGCAGCTTCTGAACCATAGGAAACAGGTTGTTGAATATATCCCGAGGGAGGAAAATACTGCTGTTGACTAACGCCTTGGCTGTCCATTCCCATAAGATTTCCAGGGGCATATGGGTTATAGCTGGGAAAATAGTAGACCATAGAACCATTGTCTGACTGCACACCCTGGATCAGCATTAAGGTGATGATTAAAATCATTGGTTGTTCAAATAGTAATGACACGTTTATATAAAAAAATTTAAGCTTCCAAAATCTAATTGACACAAATAAAGGAAGAACATACCGTATGTGAACCATTAGTGTGTAAATAACTGTTATCATCCGGCTGCGTAAATGATCCATTATATCCTGCCAGACACCCAAGAAATTTCAAATTTCCAAAACAAGAGTGAATCTAAATTTAATAATTCCTATGCACTTTGATTAAAGTAAAGATTGAAAGAAAGCAGTATTAGATACACCCTTCTTAAAGGGTTTAATGTTTTTTTTTTACAGAAAGGTTTTCATGTTATTTACTGCATACAAGTTTCACAAAGGATTTTAAATTTTCAATAACATACATGATTTTAACACAGTATTACACAATTTTATAAAAGGGTTCACGTAACAACTAAATAACTATATCTCAATCCAAATGCCTTGTTAAAGTAGTTCAGAATAATAACAGCCAGAACACCCCCCCACATCACACCAAACCTCAAGGGTGTACCAAAAACCAATTCAACATCCCAAACCATCCGATCCAAAGATTCAGTAAAACAAGATCACTAGACCAACAGACATTACCATCCATCAACAATATATTTTCACTTTTGTACCAAGAATAGATATGTATTACAAAACACAATTTTAGGTCAGTATGGTGCTGCTTTAAATCAAGCATAAAATCAATGGGAACAGTCATAATGCACATAGCCAAAAATGTGTGTAATAAGGAACAATCAGCATGACTAAGTATACACTAATAATAAGGAGAGCATGACTAAGTATACATTATGTTTCCTACATGCATAAATAATGGTAAAGCATATAATTAGAAGCAGTAAAAGCTGCTTAAAAAATTTAATCACAGTTCAAACTTTGTTTTATAATCCCTCTCTAATATTAGTTAGTGATACTCAGATGAACAACTATTACCTTCAGTTGTACCTCAACCATAGATGAATTTTGACATTCAGACAGTAAAGCAGCATACTTATGTTATATTATCGACTTAAGGTTCAATTAGCCACTAAATTCTCAACTCCAACTAGAACAACTATACATAATCAATAGAATCAGAAATTTTAAAAAAACATGTTGACATCTAACCTGGGTAGTAATAATTGTAACAGCTAGTAGGTGGATAGTAAACACCATGCTCTCCGACTGAATCTTGATCGGTCTCACCTTTGATGTTAGAGGTGGCATTTAATAAAGAAGACATGGAGGTTGAATCTGACGGTATTCCGTCTTTCCCAGAAACCTTCAAGAGAAAGACATGGAGAACAATGGCGAAAATTAGTCATGCGGGAAAATCCATGCATTAGCTTAAACTGGACAAACAACCAAAAGAAATAAATAAATGAAAATAGGAAAAATAGAAACCAAATCGATTTTTTGCGAGATAGAACAATTCAAAAGAAATATTGATACAGAAAAAATCCCACATTATTACGGGCCAAGCCTTAAAAAATTCCAGATCATACTCATTTAAGCCAACCATATTTCCAAATACCAAATCTGAACTCTTCCCTCTCACGTTCTGCTTTTCTCAAAAACCATAGACTCTTTATGCACAAACATGCTACATCAGTGATTGCAACATCAACATAGTCAACCAACTAGAATAAAGGGAGAGGGGGGGAGACACACACAGTCAGAGAGAGAGAGAGATAGAGAAGGTGAAGGTTAAACGGTGAGAACAGGAAGATTTGACTTACCACTTCTTTCTTACTCAATCCAGTAACAGAATCTGTCTTCAATACAGTGGATATAGGCTCTGCTGAAAACAGAGAATACAAAACATCAGACCACCCACAATTATAAAAACAGATAATCCTATTGCATCCAAATGAATATTTCCACCAAGTACACAAAATTGAAAGCAGTAGGTACTTCCTTCTGAACAAACTTTCAAGCCAATAATCAAATAAATTCCAAACCAATCACCAAATAAACTTGCATACTTTGACAAAGCCAAATCATGGCATTTTACAATAGAAATCATAACAAAGACAGATTCAAGTATTAACATCCATGCATTAAATAATTTGAAGTTACTAATCCAACAAATTTGCACAACGTTGCACAGAAAGTTCAACTTTGCAAAGGAGGGAGTAAAAACAAGGGACAACCAGTTCCTTTTGACAGTGCCAATTAAATAAAACTGTGGCAACAAAAGAAAATTTCACTGCACTAAAAATCTACAGCTTTTCGAAAATGATTTACACCTGAATTGAATGAGTTAAAACAAACCCATAATTCATTAAACCCAGAAACTGGACAAATATGACTGTCTAGTAAAAGTTCAAAAAAATTCCATCAAAGACTAAAGAGGTAGTCAATAAATAAGTAAAAGAACAAACAAAATACCTTTCTCAATTTTCATTTCGCCAGCCATTACCAATCCTTAACACACCAATTCAGCCTAGAACCGAACAACACAGAGAAGAAAAGAAAATGCAAAACAAGAGAATTAGGGTTAGTAACAAGGAATAGCACTACTCTCCTCCTAGTGTTTATAAAAGCTCAGATGCGTTGCCCTAAGTGACCCAACTTTCCAATTAAGGAAATATATTAATTGTAATTATAAATTCAACGGGCGCATTATAGCACAGAAAAGAAGTTCGGTGCCCGTAAAAAAGATTCGATTCTGCCTTGGAAAACATTAGATTCCCTTTTCCCTTCAGATAGTGACATGTGGGTCGTCTTCCTTCGTTTTCTTAAATATGTGGACAAATAAATTGGATTTTTCAAGGAAATATCTCTGAGTTGAGATATTTTACAGAAATACTCGGAATTCTTATTTTCCAAGATTTGCTAAAAGCGTATAAGCAATACAGAAAAGAAAGGAAATTTTAAAATTTAAGTTTTCGTTTCCTTTATTCCCAAGAAAATTTCTCTGGTTCCAACGATGCTACAAGCACAATAGGCCAAGAAAATACCTAAATTAGGGAAGCAAAAACAAAACCATATTAAATAATCAATCGAAAAAGAAAGCAAGAACTTCAAGATTCATAGTCAAATTCTACAGAAATTAAAGATTGAAACCACTTCAGAATTTTCATAGAGGAAAAAAACAACTTGTATCAATCAAAACGGCAGAGGAAGGCGTTTCTAAGAACCAAATACGAAAAATAAACACGAAGCGAGAGCCGAAACGAACCTAAGAAACGCGGATCGAAAGAGCAGACGCCGATCTGCGACAAAGGAAGAACCGCTTTTGGGATTGGAAAAAGCAAAGCGATTTTTGCAGAGAGTGTAAATGGAGTGTGAAGAAGAAGGAGAAGTGGAAGGGGAACCGGCACTGACGCACTGTGTGGTGTAAGCCCTTAAGTAATGGAGGGATGATCGGAGGGTCACGATTAGTTCCTAGATTTTTGAAGAAAGTTTTTGGGGCGTTGGATTAGTGAGGTCAAAGAAGCGGGTGCCGACGTTTTGGGAATGGGGGGGGTTTCTCATTAATTTCCCGTTAATTGTTTGGAGGGATTCCATAGAAAATTTGTTGTTTCGGGTAGGTTTTATGATTTTATTTTTCTTGTTGGTATCTTTGTACTTGCCTCCACTTTTGGTAATAAACTTTTTCATTTTGTTTTCATTTAAAAATAAATAAAAATCATTTTGTGCTCATTGTGTTTTGATCATAAATTACAATTAGTTTTGGTCATTCTAATATAGAATTTTGGATTTGTGCTCATTGTGCTCATTGTGCTTATTGTGTTTTGATCATAAATTACAATTATAATTAGTGGGTTTGGGAAGAGACTCTTCGATATTTCGATATTTATGGGGTTTTATTATATGAACTTGATTGGCAAAAATAAAAATTACTCGCACTAAATTTCATTATTTACTCTCAAAGACGAACAATCCCGTGATTCTTTGAATTGGAAAGTTTCATATATTCATACAGAATTTAAACTCAACATTTGTGAACCCCAAATCCCCCAAGATTTTCCTCACGTAATTTACCAATTACTAACTTTATTTTGTGAAACGATGGAATTCAAATATTTTCCGCATCAATTTCTGACTTCATGCCAAATGTCGTATTTTTCTCCTGGAACCAAACGCACCGTAAGGATCAATAGGTTGAGTAAGACATGAAGTAAATTGAAAAATGAAGGTCGTATCAAAAGGAGTAGAGACATTGACAAATTGTATTAGCTTGGTGGAAAAAAAATGTTTTCTCATAATTCTTTCAGATAAAAATAGGGAACTAATTAAATATAAAGATTGTTTAATACATAATGGATAATATTTATCTCCCTTATAGAAAAAATCTTACGTTTTACCTTTTTTACTTTACAAGTGTTTCCGATCACATACGCGAAATTTGAATTATGAATGGGCTAAGGTGTAGTATGGGAGCTAAAAGTTTACGAGTTTAGAGAGAGATGCTTGGCTGGATGTAGGATGTTACTATGTCTAGGGTGGTTATGGTTTGGAGTTTATGGTGGGTTTATGAATGGTGGTTTGCATATCACTATGGCTGATAAGAAATGCTTTTGCAGAAGAGCTGGGTTGGAATAAGGCTTGCAGCAGCTAAATAAAAGGGTGCTTATTAGATACTGTCTGGATTTTCTTAGTTATCGTACGTTGATAATTAGAGTTTCCAATTTATGAGGCTCGATGATCTTTTATTTCACAATCCTATTAGAGAAGTCCTTCTCTCTCCTTTCATGTTTTTGAAAAACCCTAGGCCATTATTTTTCTTAGCTCTCATAACCATCCATACCACAACTCACTCAACAAACTCATGATCGTTGGCTTGGCTCCATATAAAAGAACCGAGAATTTACTATTTAATATCTAGTTCCGTTTAGTACATTATTTAAAATATGCACTATTCTTTGAAGGACATGGGCCTAAATTAACTAATTAGTTGCACATGCTAGATGTCGTGGGCTATACTTAGTAAATTGCTTAGGCTTGATTAGAATGTCCCCCAGATGGTACTGGCTTTGTTTTTAAGATGAATAATTTGATTGGGCTTGAATTGCACGAGCTGGAAAGGCTTAGGCTTGATGCTTGATCAATGGGTTGCACGAGCTAGGCATGATCTCCCATGTACCAAATTGAAGTTTTTTTGTGGCATGATAGAATTATTGAGAATATATGCTTAGATGATATTTATTTATTCGAGTTTTTTTTTCGTAACAAAAATCTACGCACTCAAGCTTCGTTCTTCTTATGGACATATAATACTCGATTCTTTTTGGGCCTCATGACCTATTAAATTTAAAAAATTAATGATTGAATGTAAATGCTAAGGAATATCCTTATGGTTATTTTGATACATTATCATTCAAATTCATCATGGCAACAAACGTTTGCAAGCAATGGAAGAGCATCAAAACATGCTACATGATTTTCTAAGTTGACCCGAGCAGGTCAACTAATTAAAGGCAATTATATAAACAAATGCAAGACCCATTGTTTTTTACAGTGATGAATTTTTCAAATAGGTCAGGTACTAGGTATTGAATTTTACACAAATATATACGGTCATCAAAATTCCTGGGATTTGAACTTGAGACTTTTCACGTAACTATGTCATAATACTAGTTATTATTATTATTATTATTATTTTTTTGAGGGAGTCATAATACTAGTTATAATATAGGGAAATTGGCTATGCCCAATAACCACAAAAAATAACCCATCCTACTTCATTTTTCTGTACCCAATTCCAACTACTTTTTACTCATTGCTATTTGCAATTTTGCCCCAAATATATAAATAAAAAAAATTAAGTTAGGTCTCCCTTGGTTCCCCAAGTCTCTCTAGTCTCTACCCAAATCTCTACTCAAATCTTCATCTTCATTTGAGTATTTTTGTGTGGCTGGGTATTTTGGGTAGTGAGGGAGGTATAGATTTTGGTAGAGACTACCTTAATTTTTGTTTGTTTATATATTGAGGAAAATTTGCAAATAGCAAAGAGTAAATAGTAGTTGAGGTTGGGTAGAGATGAATGAGAGTAGAATGGATTGTTTTTTTGTATGGTTATTGGGCATATTAGCCAATTTCCCAATATTAGATGTCAAATTGTCAATTGTTAAGAAAGAAAAAAAGCAGTGACCATATTTCTATAAAATAAAATAAAAGAAAAAAGTGAGCTTATTAATTCCGAGTTGTATATGATACAAGAGCATCAATGAAATCCCTTGAAAAGAAGTGTATCCATTAATTATTCTTGTATATTTCTTTAATTGAAATCCCTTTCCTAAATTACATTAATAATATTTGATTTCCTCATAATAATAAGGCTACAAATGAAGCCACTTCAAACCACCAGATATACTATACATATGAATTAAACTCTACAAAATGAACCCCTAAAAAAAAAATTAATAGTTATGTTTGCTCCATATCAAACCAAAATATCTTGTTTCAAGTTAGGACATTTTCCATCCTTTGCCGGATATTTTCCAGCAAAAGACGAAGAGGAGTGAGAGTAGTCGGGGGAGTGGCGAGGAAACTCCGATAGCATTTGCACGACTTCTCTCATTGTTGGCCTCTCAACGCTGTTTTCTTGGATGCAAAGCATCGCAATGAAGAACAAGTGCGTCGCTTCATCTTTGGGCACAGAAATGGTTAGCCTCGGATCAACAATGTTTGCGACATCTTCTTTACGACAATTCGTCGCTTTCTTTGACCATTGAACTATGTCCACGCCTTCACCGAACCCGCCCACCGGCCGGCGCCCCGTTAGGAGCTCTAACAGAACGACCCCAAAGCTATATACATCGCTCTTCTCGTCCACCCTCAGAGTGTATGCGTACTCTGCAATACATTACACAAACACAAATACATCAATACGGGAAATTCAAATTTTGTTCGGAAAGCCCAAACAAAAAGCCTACGGCCCAAACCAAGAGTTTTGATTTGGATCTTTAAAGTCAAGCCCAATAAATCTAAGCCCAGTTTAAGAAGTACTTTCAAGACAAAAAGAATGCCAGGGCCCAAACCAAGGTTTTGGTTTGGATTTTTAAGTGAAGCCCAATAAATCTAAGCCTAACGAAAAAGTACTTTCAAGACCAAAAAAAAAAGGTGACAGCATGCAATGCAAGTTGCAAAGAAGAAGAACCGAAGAAAGCAAAGCAGCCAAAAAAAGAAAGTTGCAATAGTGGCAAATCTTTCCACGTCACACAATCACATTTTATCTAATTATATTTCACATTATACATAAAAGTATATAGCACTCTCAATTTTTGTTAATAATTAAACTTGAAACTTTTTACTTATAATTCTTAAATTATCGTAGAAAGAGCAAAATTGTTTTATTCTATTATATCGGCAAAATAAATAAGTGAAAATGGTTACATGCGTCTATGAATTATACAAAAAAAATTTCAACCTTTTTAAACTTAAATATTAGAGTTTTTCGTCTTTAAAATTTATTCAAATGTGCAACGATAAACTTTCCGTCAATTTCTTGAACAAACGTCACGTTGAATGACATCTATACCATTATTTTTAAGAGAAAATGTTCCAAAAGTTAGCTGAATATTCATTATTGTACATTTTAATAAAATTTAAAATTGTAAATTCTAATATTAAAATTTACGGATGATTAATAAAATTTGAATAAAATTAAAAACTTATAATAACTGTTAAGCTCATAAACAAAGTGAAAAAAAAAATATGGAAAAGGCAAAAGAGGTGCGAGTGGTGGTTGGCTATGTCGGGTAAGCTTTCACGATACTCAAGGCCTGTAGTAGTGTTAGACATGACTGTCTGCACTCTGCGTGCATGTGTATGTGCCCCTCCACCTCTGATCACCCAGATCATGAGATCAGAGACTCAGATTGAGTGATCATTAACAAAGTGGACCCCCACCCCCGGGGGCCCCAAAGCCAACAGGAAGCAAGTAGGCTGAGCTGGCAACCGAGGTGGCACCGCCATAGAATTTACAATTTGTGTGTTTTGAGGCGACCAAGAAAATTCCATGCATCAACATCTGTGCGTGGCTCGGATCACGGTGGTGGTTTAAGACTCAGTCTCAGTCATGTCATTTTAAAACTATTTATTTTGAATTTTGTGCGTCTCTTTCCATCTGCCTACAAAATCTTCGTGCATGGCTTATGGAATGGATTCCAAGAGATTCTCTATTGTATGGTAGGCCTATCCTAAGAGGAAATTGCAATTTGTATTTATAGATTATATTTATAAGATACGTATTAATTCAAATAAAATTTATTAATATAAATACGAGTCATTTGTAATAACATGAATTTTACGTATGTAATCTTTTTAACGTTTCTGTTCTAATATATGAGTGTACCTCCTTCTAGTAGCTTCCCTCCAATAATCTGTAATATTTTATTTTTGGTGTGTTTTCAATATCATTTTACATAAACAATCATAATTAAAGACTTTTTTTTTCCAAGATAATTAAAGACTTTTTGAGGGATTAAAAGGAGAGAGATAAACGAATGGTAATTTGTATACAAAAATAAAATAAAAAAAAAATTGAAAAGAAAATTTTAATGGTGAAAGCATTGTTGTAACTTTTGTTTATATATTCAACAAATATATCATCCATAATGTTTGAAATCATGACCTCTTATAATAAAATAAAAATTACGTGGCACTAGGCCTAGTAATCATTAGCAACATTCTTGTAAATTCAGAAATATTTTATAGATTACCAGTTGTAGAAGCCACCTCAATGTTTCATAAAAACAGTAATACCTCGAGTCCCATGATTGCACAGATATACCTGTTTCTTACTGCAATGATGAAGCTAGCCAAAGTTTCAATTTTATACAAAAATAATATTGAAAAAGTTTAATTATATTAATATTTTTTTAGATAGCGATAACTTATTTTGAATGTTAATAATTAGTCGATGAGATATATTCCGAATTTTGACCGTACTAAATATATCTCACAGATTAACTAACTTAACTACCAAGTAATAGGTACCAAACAAAGCATATAGAACTTTCTTTTAAAAAAAAAAAAATCATATAGAACTGAAAAATGAATGATAGGGGGAAGGAAAAAATGGACATACCTGGTGCAATGTAGCCGTAAGAACCAGCAATGGCAGACATACACTGAGATGTTCCACCATCAACCAAGAACTTAGCAAGCCCGAAATCAGCGACGTGCGCTTCGAAGCTGGAATTGAGCAAAATGTTGTTGGATTTGACATCTCGATGGAGAATCAATGGAGAACAATCATGGTGAAGGTAGCACAAGCCTTTGGCAGCTTCAATTGCAATTTTGTACCTTAAATTCCAACCCAAGAAACCTCCTTTTTTTCCATGTAGAGCTTCTCCCAAGCTGCCATTTCTCATGTACTCGTACACAAGCAGATTTGTCTCCTTGTTTGAGCAAAATGCCAGCAGTCTCACAATGTTTCTGTGTCGAATGTTGCCTAGGGTTTCAATTTCGGCTCGGAACCCGTGGTCATGGCTGTTTGGTCCAAAGCCAAGGAGCTTCTTCACTGCAATTTCTACCCCATTGGGCATTTTTCCATGGTAAACAATCCCTGCGCCTCCTCTGCCAATCACATTCCCGTCTTTCACGCATTCGAGGATGTCTGAGATTGTGAATTCCAGCTTGTGGAATGCAGTCAATTTCCATGAATCTGGGCCGTTTCTTCTGAAAGATTTGGCCTTGAGAATAGCAGCAGCAGCAAAGACTAACGAACAAATTAGCAGGCCTAGTGCGAAAAGGAGCTTGAAATCCGCAGGGGGTTTTCTGGGGGTGTTTGTGATTGCTGTGAAGTTGCAAGGATTGTTCAAAAGGGAGCCACAAAGATGGGGATTGCCCGCGAAAGCCGAGGCATTGAAGAAGGAAAACTGCCCTGATTCAGGTAGCTTGCCGGAGAAGTCATTGAAGGAAAAATCAGCAATTGTGAGACTCTTCATGGTACCTATTGATTTTGGAATGTTTTGGCTCAAGTGGTTTCTAGACATGTTCAAGTAATTCAATATGTGAACGTTGGAGATTTCGGGTGGGATTTCACCAGAGAGATTGTTTTGGCTCATGTCAAGGTAAGTGAGATGGAAACAGTTTCCAATTTGGGGTGGGATTTCACCAGAGAGTAAATTTCTGCTAAGGTCAAGCTTTAGAACTTGATGGAGTTGGCCTATAGATGGTGGGATTGGACCAGAGAATTGGTTCCCACTAAGCAAAAGGATTTGGAGGGAAGAGAAATTCGAAAGCGAGTAGGGTAAAGGACCGGATAGGAGGTTGTCTGAAAGATTAAGCTGACCTAATTTCGCGGGCTCTGATGAACTAGTAGGATTCTCAGCCAAGATCCCAGATAGGTAATTGTTTTGCAACTCAGCTAAATTCAGCAGAGGCAAGTAAATTAACCCATTTGGTATGCTACCATTCAAGTAATTCTGCCCAAGTCTCAATCTAGTGAGGCTCGAACATGTCCCTAGGGTATCTGGGATGGGACCAAACAGAAAGTTTTTCAACAGAATAAGTATTCTCAGCTGGTTTGATGAACACAAGTTTTGTGGGATTTTACCGGTGAGCTTATTGGAAGACAAGTCGAGCAGCTGCAGCTTCCCATTCTGGCCAAGCTTCTGTGGAATGATGCCGGTGAAGTTGTTCATCCACAGTCCCAGAGTTTCCAAATTAGGCAAGTCCGCGAGGTACTCTGGGATTGAGCCGTGCAATCTGTTCATGAAAAGATTGAAGAGTTTGAGCTGGTTGAGGTTGGAGAACTCGACTGGGATTTCACCGGTAAGTGCATTGTTGGAGAGGTCAAGATTGATCAAGTTTGTCAAGTTTCCTAGCTGCCTGGGGATTGAGCCTGAGAGCAGATTGATGTGCAAGTAAAGTGTGTCTAGCGCCTTCAAGTTCCCGAATTCGTGTGGAATTGGTCCATCTAATTCGCAGCTGGATAGATCCAAGTGAACAAGATTCACCAATTTTCCAAACTCCTTTGGAATCCCACCTTCAAAAACATTGTAGTAGCCCAAGTAAAGCTGTTTAAGATTAGTGAGATTGCCCAGCTCAGCTGGAATTTCACCATTAAGATCATTGCCTGCAAGTGACAAGTACTCCAAGCTGGATAAATCCCCATACGACTTCGAGATTCTTCCAGAGAAAAAATTACCGCCAAGATCTAAGTATGTGAGCTTGTTCAAGCTCAAAATCCCAAGTGGAAGAGAAGCTGTGAAGTTGTTGTTATAAGCATCAAACACTTCCATGTTGGGAATGGATGAGTAGTTCCAATCCAAGTCCCCACTGAACTGGTTGTTGGATATGTTGAGGAATTTCAGGCTTGTGAAGCTGGCAATGGGAATGGTTCCCGTGAGGTTGTTTCCGCCAAGGGAGAGCTTGGTGACGCGGTCAAGCCCCGAAATCAGGGGAGACACAGAGCCATAGAGACTGAAATCTGTCAAGTCTACTTCCACAACTCTCCCTCGACTACATCTAATTCCAACCCAGGAACAAACTGACCTTGGAAACGAAGAATTCCAAGTAGTCAAAGCCGGTTCGGGGAATTGGAATCCTTGCTTGAGTGCAACCAAGGAATGGAAATCAGTGACCAAGGAGGAGGCAGAACAAGAGGTGCCAAGAAGACAGAAAAATGTCAAGACAATGAAAGGGAGGACCATGATGTGTTTGAATTATTTTTCTCTGTTTTTTTCTTGGGAAAGTATTCAAGAAAATTGGGTTTGGAAGTATTCAAAGAGAAGATGAAGGGATTTAAGCATTTGGGTAAGAGTTGATTTTCCAGAAAGGGAAGGAAAAGTGAGAGGAATCTGAGAAACTTCAAGTGATGAGTATGGGTTTGAGGAATCAAACATCTTCTATTCACAAAGAATGAGTCTTCAAATACAAGGAAGAAACTAAGCCTCTGCTTTTCTCCCCTTTCTTTTTTTTCCTCTTTCTCTTTTCTTCTTTTTCTCTTCTTTGAGAGGAAGAGAGGAAGACTACAATTCTGCTGGGACTGGTTTTTAAGTTCTTAGCCTTCTTTAGACAAAGCTAAGATGGAAAAAAAAGATAGTATTCTACTTTAATCTACGAACCATTTGAAGTCAGTTGAAGATATCCGTTTTAGCCAATATAAGTGCGCCGATATTAATAATATATATACATACATATATATATATATATAAATGGAAAATGAGAAGGCCGTTGGATAAGAGAAATTTAAAGTTACGAATTTAGGGAGGAAAAGAAAAGTAAAGTTGATGACGCTCTCTCTCATTCTCTTTTTATTTCATCTTTATTCATATGACAAAACTGCCCTTTAGCTTTAATCAAAGGATGCTCTTTAATTCTTTATTGCTTTGAGGCTTTGAGCCTTTGAATGAGATCGAGTGGTGATGCAGCTGCACTTTCAATCATTGAAAATGGCTCCATTGTCTTCAAGCTTTAATTTTCCTAAATATATGACTATCAGCTGCTCATCGACGACCCTTTTTTTCCAAAAACCATATGTTATTATTTAATACGATCCAACAACGATATTGGCGAAGGAAATTCAAAATTTTGAACACAAATTGAATAACCAGTCTTGCAGGTATAATTTCCAGAAAGCAAATAGTACAGCTAGGTTACATATCTTAAGTATATTTTGATCTTCTCACCATGCATGTTATAATTAAATTGATCATGTTTGTAGGTAGATGATGCATGGAGGACCCATCAAAGATGAAACAATAATAATTTTTAACAATAATAGATCAAAATTGTGTATCAGATTCAGATAGCTGCAACCATGCATGCTTGTCTCATCATCATGTCATGACAATCTGTAAGCATCAAAAAAAAAAAATATATATATATATATATATATATATATATATATGCGTTGTCGATACAGTAGATATGAACGTAATCATACTATTAGTCGTGAATTGTGAAATTTATTTTGTTATATATAATAAATGGAGTAAAGAAGTAAAAACAAAAAGAAGCATGTCATGTGGGTGGCAGGAGGTAGCAAGAGGTAAAAGCTAGGTATACGAGTGATAATTAATGTATGATTACTATGTTGTTGTTGAATGATGATTAATATATAATTATATGTGTTGGGTTGTGTTGTGTTGTGTAAAGAAAGAGCTGAGGTCGCATGGAATTAGGAACCATTGGAAGCTTTTTTTTTTCTCTGCAGCTTTATTCCTTCTCCCTTCCATCTCCTTCTTTCCTTCCTTTGCCCTACACAGCCTGATGGGGGACCAAACACCTCTCTCTCTCTCTCTCTCTCTCTCTCTCTCCATGGATGGTATTTTAAGCTAAGGGCTTTATTAGAAGCTGGATGGGAATAGTCTTAAAGAGAGGGCTAGCTAGCCCATGAAAAGTTAAAGCAGAGATCGATATACAATCTGCTTTTGATCTCCCACTTCAAAAGAAAAAAAAGCAAATTAAAGAAAAGAAAAGAAAAATCCATTCATGGCCCCTCCTCCTCCTCCAAATTCACATGGAAAAGAGTGCTCTTGTATGAACTCGAACAACTCATCGATCTCTCTCTCAAAGAAATGTACCTGGCCCCTCATACATGGGAATGAGTGTTATTGTATCAACATCATCAGTTGTTTACTATCCACTAATATTCTTCTTCGGTATGAAAGTGGGAGATTTCGTTTTCGATTCATATTAGAACAGAGTTTTAAGTTCGACTCATCATCTAGATCACAATAACTATTTAAATTATTTGCGTTGAATTTAATATCTAATTAAAATGGACAAATTATGCAATTTATCTCAAATTTAGTCACACGTTATAATAAAATATGAAGACTCTCTCTCTCGCGTAGTCTCATGTACATGTAAGATATATCATGCAATGTACAATAGTGGTTGGCTCCACTATGATACTCCCATGTCAGTGACTAAGGAGCTAGATAGGGACTAAATTGGGTGGAAGAGTGTGCTCTTTTTGAGGTGTCTCAATCTGTCTTACCAATGGGCAGGCCTGTCCTTTTGAAGGGTCACTTTCTTTGTGACCTTATTGGCTTCATTATATGGGCTAATAGCCTAATAATAAATCCCAAGTGTGGCTCAAACGTGTAGCTAGCTTAGTAATGTAGCATAATTGGGAGTCTCATGTTGTTGTAGACAGTCCAAGAGGGAACATCTCTAAACCTTTAAATTTGATTTCGATCATACACAATAACACTAAGAGCCAAGACATGGATTTTGATTGGTAATCAAATGATTTGCAAAATAATAAGCTAGATACTATTTATTTGTGATGAATTCTGTGCCCAAGTGGATAATGGAAGGGGAAACCACATGGGACCATTAAGCATTGTTTTGGTTGCATCACATTTATTTATTTATTTTAGGCTTATTAATCAAAATGCTCCCCGAACCAGATCTAGAATCTCAATTTGCTCCCCTAACGCGAAATCGTAACAATCTGCAGCTAGAACCCCCTTTCTGTCAGCTCAGTTGCACCAAAAGTTACACTACGTTACTAATTCTGTTTAGGATGCTTACGTGGTAGCAAGAGATTGGATGTTTTATTCATTTTGTAGTAAAATATTAAAACTAAATATTAAAAAAAAAATGAAGAAGAAGATGATGAACAATCTGGGTTTCTCAACCCATTCCCAAACCTCCGAATCCAATCTAGGTTTCTGCACACGATGCCAAGCCTTCCAAATCCAAGATCCAAAATCCCTCCTCGTCATCTCTCTACCCAATCTCATTTCTCTCTCCCCGATCTCTCAATCTCGTCTCTTTTCCAAACTCCACCAAAACTTATCTACGAAAATCCAGGAGCACGAATTTAGACTTGGATTCAAGAAATTTTACCTCAATCGAACAGAACATGGTTGGGAGCTTCGAACATCATTGATCTTCAAATCTTCAATTCGCGAGCTACAGCTACTGATGAGCGTGAGGGAGGCTATGGTTAGCTTCGTCTTATCCATGCGAAGCTTTTGAGACTGGTCTTGAAGCCCTAGTCGGCCGGAAATCGCGACGGCGACGGAGGAGGGTTCTGGATTTCGAAGCTCCAATTCGCTCCTTCCAGTGAACGTCGAAGGTGGACGAAGGCAGGGGTGGCTTCACCTTGCCAGACGAAGAGTTTGGATGTGGTTTCGCAGCCTAGGTCGGCGGAAAATGTCGTCAGTGACGGCGTCATCATCTGGGTTTCATTGCCTGGTCTCGCCTTCTCCAACGAGGGTCGATAGTGGGAGGTGGTTGGGAGAGGCTCATCTTGATGAGGGGATGGATTTGGCGTCGATGTCGAGGGTTGGGTTGGTCGGAGGCTAGAGCAGCGTCGATGGTGGTGTTCGTGGTCTCTGTCTGAAACGTAGAGGAAAAGGACAAGAGTGAGAGATTGGGGAGAGAGAAATGAGATTGGGTAGAGAGAGTGTGGGGAGGGATTTTGGAACTTGGGAATTGGAAGGCTTGACATCGTGTGGAGAAACCCATATTGGATTCGTAGGTTTGGGAATGGGTTGAGAAACCCAGATTGTTCATCATCTTCTTCTTCTTTTTTTGGTTTTTTTAATATTTAGTTTTAATATTTTGCTACAAAATGAATAAAATATTCAATCTCTTGCTTACACGTAAGCATCTTAAATAGAGTTAGTAACAGAGTGTAACTTTTGGTGCAACGGAGCTGACAGAAGGAGGGTTCTGGCTGCACATTGTTACGATTTCGCATTTGAGGAGCAAATTGAGATTCTAAATCTAGTTCGGGGAGCATTTTGAGTAATAAGCCTTTATTTTAATGTTTAACGAGATTAAACTTGGAGCATGACATAGGGATAAAATTAAATATGTTAGATATATAAACAGAGTAATTGTACGTGAAATATGTGGTGTGTAAGAATAGGTTTAAAATCCTTTTCACATGACTCTTTTTTTCCATTACATCTCCGTCGAAAAATGAATGACAACATCAAGAAATTTTCTCCCACTTACAAGTTTAATTTTAGGGCAACCATTACATTACACTCCAAGGTTTGAGGGTCAATTTCAGAATTGACCACTAGGTTTCAATTTCATCATTTTACTCTATGTGGTTCTCGGATCACATCAATTTACTTCATTTGCCTATTTCAACTATTAAATCATCAATTAAATTAAGGGAATTCTTGGTATTAATTAAAAATTCTTACTCATTTTATTTGTCATTAAGTGACTAATTATTTTAATTTAGCTACTTTTCAAAATTGTGCATTTAAACAAACTATAAGAGTATAATTAATTAAACTTAATGTAATTGTAATGCCCTTGTAGTTTGTTTAAATGCATTAATTTGAAGAAAAAAAAATAGCTAAATCAAATTAATCAGTCACTTAATGAAAAATAAAATAGATAATAATTTGTAATGAGTACTAAAAATGCCCTTAATTTAATGGATGATTTAATAGTGAAATAGACATAATGAGTAAATTGATGTGATCTCAAAATCATATGGAGTAAAATGAAGAAATTGAAATTCAGTGGTTCATTATGAAATTAACCTCCAACCCTTGGGGTGTAAAATCGTATTTACCCTTAATTTTATAGTAATTACATGAACACCCCTTAAGATTTATCATGCTTTCACATAATAGTATCCCAATATTGTATATATTTTCTAAAATTTTATACAGTAGATTATGACGTACGCCTCTTCAAATTTATAACTATGCTTTCATACAAGCTATAATATTAACTAGAGATTCTAGAATAAGGGTAGACGACATCATGATTACCATGTCACATATGAAATCAATGTTGGGAGGGAAAGAACATTATTGTCCTTTTTGACTAGGAAGAAACCTAATCAGTTATGAGAGCCATGCCCGCCAATATATATTCTCACGCCTACAATTACAAACCACTTTTTTTTGTTATGGGATTTACAACTCCTACTACCTTTGGCGATGCCCCAAATTAACATTCAACCGCTTTCCACAAAAGACAAAGGAATCATCCATTCATCCTATAGTCAAGATGGCGAAAAGAAAATAAATAATCAAAAGGCTTAATCACCTAATTATGCCAACTAAAACTACAATCATTATATCTTGACTATATTTAATTTGTGTCCTTAATTTGACCCTATACTGTCAAAAAAATCTATCGAAAATACTGACGTGACAGTGACACCAAGAGGGGAGGCTATTCCCCTCACCTTTGTCACACCGGCCACCAGCCGAAACAGAAAACAAAAGGCAAAAGAGAATAAAGAAAAAAAGGAGACTTGGAGATAAAAGCTTAGTGGTGGTGTACATGTACGTACCATGAGCACTATGCCACATTTTGGTGATGGTAGTAACTCAAAACCATGGAAAGAACAATTTTTTTAAAAGATATAACGATACCGCGTTTCACATGTTAGAGTGTAAGACAATAATATTTAAAGAAATTTGTTGAAATGTCATCCGAACTCTTACATATATTAGTTTCAACTTTCAATTTGTCACCTCATAAAAAAATTTAAGTGAAATGTGACCTTAACTTTCCAAAAATCATGGATTTATCACATGAACCTAATTAACGATGTTAAATTTTTCATCTATTTAAAGAGTAATTTGGACCTTTTGACTACAAAAAAAAAAAAAAAATGAAAGGCACAAAACAAAAACTTTCCCCGCTTAAGTGCCCTATTGTATGACTTTGGGAAAGGGCATAATTCCATTTTCAAAACAAAATCAATTCATATTTACAATGTACATATTTTTTGACAAATAATGTAACGATCCGGACTAGAAATTAAAGTAATTTGGGAATTTAATTAGGGAAATGACAATTTTACCCTCGGGGCTCGAAAATCACTTTTCGTTCGGAGATACTTTTAGAAACTTTTCTTGAATGGTTGTGTAGGTCTCGAACTCACAAGGTCGTAGACAGGCGGCACGCGAAAAACGGAGCCCGAATGTGGGAGATACGGGTCTATAACCTTGAGGGGTATGTTCATAATTTTGGAAGGTAGATATTTTCGGATGACTTTATGTTCCTTTTCTCCAGATTTTTCTGATCACTCTCACTCCTCTCTCCTGAAGCTTTTTTCCCTTTCTCCCGTGAGAAACCAAGAACCCCCAAGGATTTTGATTTTGGCCTTTTCAACCAAAACTAAACCCACCATAACCTTCTTCTCGACCTCACGAACTCATCCATATCCTCCTTGAGTTGTGAGGACCGCCGTAGACGACGGGATGGAGTAGATGAATTTGGCCACCATAGGTGAGGTTTCTCAATTTGGACTTCGTATTTGAATTCCTTGGATCGAGTAGATGAATTTCCATTATTAGAACATTGAATTTCGTTGAGAAATGAAAGAGTTATGGAGCTTTGAATTTTCGGGTGGTTATGGAGGGTTTCTGCAGAAATGAACAGTAACCGTGTCTGAGGTTGAAGGCGAGTACCTCTTGCAGTCGCAGCTGCAAGCGCGCGTGGGGGGAGGGTTCCTGGCCATCCACCGGCGCGTGGAGCTCCTCCTTGAGCTCCGACGAACACGAGTTTTAAAAATCTCGATGTTCCGGACCTGTTGGTGCAAGTTTCGGGTCAATCGACATCGTTTAGGGGTAGTTTTGGGCGTACGAAGTGGCTGCGTTTTTAGTTAGGATGCGTGTATACCTCCTGGGATTTAGGGGGTTGGATTTTAGGTTTATAATTACAATTTAATAATGCCATGTATCATTTTGACAAGCGTGGTGGCTCCGAAGGTCACGAGGGATCGATTAACTAGAAATTACGCTCGGTTGGGCCTCGAGATGAGGGAACTCTACTTCCTAAATGGAAATGCATGCATATTATTATGTTTTTCAGTATTTTATATTTACTTACGAATTTATGGAATTAAGTAGAATGACTATTTAGTATTTTTATGAGTCCCGAGAATTTAAGAAAGTCATTATAAGTGTTTATTTTCGTTTTAAGCACTGGGAATAATGAATAGGTAATTTTACTTAATTATCCACTAATTTTGGATTTAGTATTAATTATGGTGTTCGATAATATTTTTGGAAAACTATTTGACAAAGGACTTAGACTTAGGCCCAGGAAGGTAATTTTATGGATTCCGGCGTATGGATTTTAAGCTTAGGCCCGGGGTATGTATTTGGGCTTAGGCTTGGGTTTTTTGATGATTTTGGGATTTCGACCCAGGATGGTGGGTTAGGCTTTGACCTGGTGGGAGGGTTGGTGGGGAATTCTCAGTGAGGTATGGCAGGTATGATGGCTTCAGCCGAGTTACTGATATGGCGGGCACATGTAAAGATAGCGTGGATTTCATCAGAGTAAATCAATTGGATTATGATAAGTTTTAGTTATTTATATGCGAATCTTGTTGCATGTAAGGTTTGATAAAGAGGCGAAAGTCGGAGTGATTTCTTGAAGGAAATATATAGTAGTTACAATCATTATTACAATGAATCAATTATAACAAATTAGAAATTATTTAAGGTAAGAAATCACTAATTGCTCTAATCACATAAATTTTGAAGTCATATATATCTTGACAATCACATAAAATCTTGAAACATTAATAACCCTCGAAGATAATAAAGTTAGACAGACTGACTGATCGATCTTTTATGATTTTAGTGCTTTGAATACACGCATGCCGACATTGTGCCCCCTTGGATCATATCGCCAGTACACCACTTTGGAAGTAGGTACTTTTACAACTTACATTACATGCATGCAAAGCAAATGCATTGTCAATACTTATAAGATGGAGAAATATGTTGTCACTTAATGTTATGTGTAGTGGTATTTTTCTCTGTATATTATGTAGAAGATTTTTCGTTTAATTCTCGTAAATAGTAAAGTCAATATCCAATATATATATTGTAATAATCTTCATTTTCCAATATTATTGTATTAAAAATAAATAAATATCATTGTATGTATCCCTTCTAGTACTTATAAGATGGGACATTAATGAATTAGTTTCACATATTACTTTTAAAATTTTGTAATTGCATCTTCGGGGTGATTTTCAAAATAGGGCACATACATTAAATTTAGGGCACAATTTATTTGTTCTTTTAAAATTTGATTAGTGTGATTTTCAAAAGAAATCACTCCATTTTGATTTTCTCAATATACTTTATAATGTTTTTAAAATAAATTTACACTATATATATATATATATATATATATCAATTAGTTTGATTGTTAGTGTTACACCCCGTCCCGAATATCCATCTAGATATCGACAATCACAGATGTTGGCTGACACCTAGATGCAAAGTTCCGGTGACCAAAGCCAATAAATAACTCCGCCACAACAAAGCTCAGGATTTATCATGATGATCATAAATGAAACCCCACAAGCTAAGGTCACTTTTGACCTTTCTATCTCAGAAGTAATACATCAGTGACTAGCACACTGATATTATGGAATCCCTTCCAGGGATGGCAATCATGCCTAACCAAAATATAACTCGTCTACTAGGGTCACCGCCCACACCAAACTCACTGACCACGATAACGAACATTTTCATAGGCTGACTAAGCCCGTGACAATCATTGTCAAATAATGTCAGAGCCGGTAATATCCTCGGCTATTACGTCACATAAGCCGGTATGTAACCTCGTCTATCATATTATATAAGCCGGCATGTATCCTCGGCTATCATATCATCAGCTGGCATAACCCTCGGCTGGTATAAACATAAGCCGGCATGACCCTCGACTATCATATCACATCAATCGGCATGTATCCTCGACTGGTATATCATATCATCAGCCGACATAACCCTTTATTGGTATACACATAAACTGGCATGTATCCTCGGCTATCATAACACATCAGTCGGCATGTATCCTCGACTGGTATATCATATCATCAGCTGGCATAACCCTCCGCTGGTATACACATAAGTCGGCATATATCATCGGTTATCATAACACATCAGTCGATATGTATCATCGACTGGTATATCATATCATCAGCCGACACAACCCTCGGCTGGTATACACATAAGCCGACATGTATCCTCGGCTATCATAACACATCAGTCGGCATGTATCCTCGACTGGTATATCATATCATCAGCCGGCATAATCCTCGGCTGGTATACACATAAGCCGGTATGTATACTTGGCTATCATAACTTAATCATCATAATAGGTATCCCAAGGGCATTGTAGTCACACGAGTCACGTGTAAGTGACATGACTGGGTGTCTTCGCTCGTACCACGACCACGTGAAGGACTGGGTGCAAGCACCATCACCATGAGTCCCCCTAGGAGCTCTGAGACCATAAATACACATAAGAGCTCGAGGACAGGACTGGCACTGTTTAATTAGTATAGAGCGAGCGCATGTGAACGATCACGTAGAGGACTAGTCTGTGGCCTACTAATAGGTATGACACCAGCGACCACCATATGGGTAATACCGTGGCTCGACATAAACATACGACTCAACACAGACCACTTACACAAGACACCGACACATGACTCATGATTTAGGTCGACAAACACTGACTGTAGTACCGTCATACTGACTCGTATACTACGCCGACATGATTCCTCGACGATAGCATACCCATGTTGACTCATGTGCTGCGCCGATATGACTCCTCGATAATAGCACCTCAATTTATGTGTCATGATTATCTCAATTGTCGCATACTTCGACTCGAGGTGATATTGTAAATAGTGTCTTGAAATCAACCATCGAGATATACTATTTGTCAGGACCCGTCCCGAATTTCCCCTCGAAACCCGGAAAGAACCCTGATCCCGTCTGACAACCTAAGAAAAGGTTCCCAAAATACCCTTCAATCCTTACAAATTATAATAACAATAATAAATACTTCCTCTTGTCAGACAAGGGACTTAAGCACTCAATAATTCCCGTAATTAACGACCAATCAAATACCATATAATATCATAGCGTCTAAGTAGGATCAAGAGTAAAATTTAGATATCCTACTCAAATATAATTACACAGCGCAGTCGAAGTACTAATGCCTCAGCCTCGAGATCAATGTTCGCGTCAACTCTACTCAACTGCCTGAAGGGGGTTTAAACACAAAAGTTGTGAGTGGACAAAAATAATCATTTATAAATTCCTTTTCGAAGAATTGCCTTTCTTCCCCTCCATTTATAAAATCATGCATGCATAACATAAAACAATATATCATATAAAAGCATCATATGTAAATCATCCAAAATTCACATTTATCTTTAAAACCATTTAATTGGACTCACATAAAATCTGTATAATAAAAATACCTCGTAATCCACAATTTTGTTTGAAAATCTCTTCAAAGGAGTTTAAAATCATTTGGTTCAATCTGGACACAAATTATCTCAAATTCAAATCATTTCGTTCCAACTGCCACATAATATCTCAAATTCACTGTTCCCGACATATTCATAACACACCAGGGTATCCCTTGAGATGTGTTCAAATCTGTACAACTCTGTGTACCATATGTACTGTCTGTAATATCTGTACTATCTGTACAATCTGTACTATGCATAGACAGCTTCGCGACCCGGCGGAGCAAGGCCCCTCAACACCTAAGGTCCGAACCCTCAACAACTGGTAGAGCAAGGCCCCTCAACACCAGTCAGAGCAACAATAACCATCGGGACGGGAACCAGTGAATCAAATCCATACTTCGAAATCTTTGTTTCTCGGCCTAAGCCAAATTCTTTGCAATATCATTTTATGGTCAAAATCAATAAATCATAATTATGGGTCTCAACCCAAATCATATACTCAAATAGTTACCACGTCAAAACGATATCAAAATCAAGTACAAAAACCAGGCCATTTCTCAAAACATACTTTCACTGAAATATTGAAAAACATGTGTCCAGCATCATTTCTAAAATCCAGAAATTTATTGCACCCATACATAACAGTATTTAAAATCAAAGATACATTTATGCATGCATTACAGTTTATAAATCAAAGTCCACTCACAAACCTGTTCAAGCAAGCTCAATCCCGAACTGTACGCTCCCCTGAAGCTCCTGGAGCAATATCGCCTGTCCAAATTAATAATCGGGATTACCAGCCAATCATAAGAACCTTAAATATAAACCCCCTAAACCCCGGGAGTCTAACTATGATGGCCTAGAAAACGCAGCAACTTTAAAACGTCCGAAACAACCCCTAA
The DNA here is from genome assembly GCA_037349345.1 of Oemleria cerasiformis. Classification (NCBI taxonomy): domain Eukaryota; kingdom Viridiplantae; phylum Streptophyta; class Magnoliopsida; order Rosales; family Rosaceae; genus Oemleria; species Oemleria cerasiformis. The sequence goes on along the minus strand of JAZGTL010000012.1, from coordinate 4,806,498 downwards.
ACGACATCCGATCGACTCGAAACCTGCGCCAACAGGTCCGAAACGTCAAAAACTACTTGTCACGCGCCACCGTGACATCAGACTCGGCCCCACGCGCCGCCACGCGCCGACGGAAGGTCGGAACACGCGCCCACGCGCCGCCACGCACCCTCACGCGCCTGCTACAGTACCCACGCGCCTGAACCGGTCCAACCCGGTTCGGCTCAACCTGACCCGGTCCAACTCGACCCGACCGGTTCAACTCGACCCGACCGGTCACCCGCGACTCGCCGGAGAAGACGACCGGCTGCCGTCGCCGTCGCCGGAAGTTGGCCGGAGAAGATGACCGGCAGTCGCCGTCGCCGCCGTCTGGTTTCGCCGGAATCCTCCATTTCCGGCCGAAACTTCAAGCTTTCCTAACTTCCTCAAAACTCAACCATTTTTCACAAATTTTACGTCTAAATCTATCTACTCAAACCCAGGAATCCAAATATAACCTCAAATCATCAAACACGTACCTGTATAAGCCGGAAAATGGATCGAAAGGTCCAAAAATTCCTTTTACTCGGTTCGGCTTCCACCGTAGTCCTCTCCTTCGATGGTTGGTACGGTTGTGATCGTGGGAACGAGTAGAACACGATTAGTTGATCAAAACTGGAAGTTAAAGCCTTGAAATCAAAGTTGACTTTGTGGGTTTTTTGGATGATTTTCGCACGGGTTTCGGTTGGTTTGTGTATGTTTGTCACAGAGAGGATGAGTGAGATGATAATGATAAGGATGAAATGAAGATGGATCAGATTACACTGATTTTGGGATTAAAAATATCTACCCCAAGTCAAAAAATACCAAAATGCCCTTGCACATCTAGACCCATAACTTCCGTACACGAACTCCGTTTTCTACGTGCCGCCTGTCTACGAACTCATGAGTTCGAGACCTACGTAACGGTATCCAAAACACCACCAAAAATGTCTCGAAATAAAACTTGATTCCCAAGCCCTTTAACAAACAAGGGTAAAATCGTCATTTTACAAAAATAATTACGTAAACCCAATAATTAAAATTCCGGGTTGTTACACTATTATTGTGGTAGTTTATACTCATTCGAGAGTATTTTGTTATTCCTAGGGTTTTCCAACCCTAAAGGTTGTATTTTTATAATGACGGGCCCTAAAGGTAACCCATGAGATAGTATAAGGATTACTATTGCATAATTAATTCTATTAGCCTCCATATGCATCACATTCACCAAACATTCGATGATATAAGAATTGCATAATCATAATCATAAGTTTAAGGGAAGGGAACCACTCACCTCGTTGGTGTACTTACTTCCGCACTTTCCCTCGATTTCCATCTTGAGTGGTGTGACTCTCCATCGTCACCTCATCCAAGATTCCAATAAAAGGGAATATTAGTATTAGTAAACCTTTAATTAACTCATTGTACAAGGCCCCTAGCCCTAGGGAACTCACACATCGCTTAAATAACTCAATATCATAATTAAAATACTCAAACGAGGCTCTAAACGGATCCCGATAGCTTCAAAACTATCAAAAATAGGGCTAGAACGCCTCAAAACCCTAGAAACGCTCTGACGTGGGTCAGGGAACAGCTCCACGCTCAGCCAGGTGCTGACGGAAGGCCAACTACCACCCCACGCTCCATCACGCACCGACAGAGGGCCGGAACACGCGCCAAGCGCTGGCGACGCGCCCCCACACGCTCTCACGTGCCTACACAGTCATGGCGGAATATTTTGTTGTTTAGATAGAATATTCCGTCAATTCTGACGAAATATTTTAACGGAATCAGAATATTCCGTCCATTTAACAGCGTCAAGCCTCCGTTATGACGTTGTTAGCCTTGAACGGAATATGCTAACGTCATTAGCATATTCCGTCAATTGTTAACGGTTTCAGTTGACTTAACTGTTGACTAACTGCTGACTGGGCTGCCACGTGGCTGCCAAGTGGCATGCCACGTCAGCACACCCCAGTCGAACCAATTCGTTGGAACTCGCTGGAGAAGACGACCATACCGCCGCCATCGACAATGGCCGGATGGGAAGAACTCACCGGAATCCGCCATTTCGGGCGAGCTCCTAAAACCTCAATTTCTTCACCATTCTCCACGATCCACTCATGTAAATTCATCTACTCATTCCCAATATTCCAAATCTAAGCTCAGAAGTGAGAGATCTTACCTCGTTTGACCGGAAATCCATCGAGAAGATTTGGCCCATTACCCAACTTCGATCTTCCGCGTCTGGTGGTGCACGTACCTCGAGAATACCACCAAATGGCTCGTGGAATCAATAGGATTCGATCTATGGCCTCGGTTTGGATCGAATCGACCCATAATTGGGTCGATTGTGGTGGAGGCGTGCAGTGTTCGCATGGGGAGAGAGAGAGAGAGCTCGAGGGACGAGAGAGGAAGAGACTGAACCAGAATAAGGGAAGAGAGAGAAAATCTAAATTTATATTTGTGGACTTCTCAAAAATTACCGTTACGTCCTTATCGTTTTAGACCCTTAACTTCCTCGTACGAACTCCGATCCTCGAGTGTCGTCTGTCTACGCACTCAGGAGTTAGAAATGTACGTGATGGTACGAGAAAAGTGGTTAAAAGTGTTCCTGATCGAAAAGCGACTGCTAGGCCCATTGATAAATCAGGGGTATAAAGGTCATTTTATGACCTAAGTTTTCAATCATGGCCCACTATACATTGGGCCTTCACGAAGGGTCCAAAATTCTCTTTAGTTCAACCCAACACTTAATGGATTCCATATTCAAAATTTTAAATTCTATTTCATATTCCGGAATGGGTTGTAACAGTTAGTCGTTAGTTAAATTTGTGACTAGACAAGTACGGTATCAACTTTTGTGCTAGCGTGTTGAGTACGTTGATAAAAAAAACAATAACAATATATTTTTTTGAGTTCTTTTTTTTTCTTTTCTAAATGCTAATCAAGCATAAACTTTTTAGTGGCTTAGGTGCATTGCCATGTAAGGTTGTCAATCCACGTATTATAAAAATGTATGGATGTTGAATTAGATTATTATTTTCTTTGAATAATTAGAAAAAGTAAATTTTTTTAATTTTTTTTTATTTCTCTATCAGTACTATATAAAAATTGGTACCATAAATGTCACGATCAAATTAAGCAAATTAAAATAAAATTAACAAATAAAAACAAACGAAAAAATACTTAAAATAAAAGATAGAATGCAAAAAACATATCTTTATTTATAATATCACTCTTGATTTTTAGAGACAAACGAACTGTGGTCAAAGTCAAAAGAAGATGGCAATCAAACTTAAAATATTTATGTACGTGGAGAGCTAACTCTCTGGAGATTCTTCATGAAACTTGTGAAGAACATGCACAGCAATATTTCATATAATTCTTAAAATCCTTGTCCTATATATGTTTGCATGCAATTATTAATCATTTTTTATTAAATTAACTTTAAATTGTGGATTTATTAAATCAATAATTCGATATCAGACAATTTGAAGGCCATACCATTCCATTACCCGAGTCCCAAGCTAGCTAGCGACCAAGATACGGCAGTTTCTTTATGAAAGATTTTGTTCATACAAACCTCCATCTTAAACCTGCAAACTTTTGTCTTCATCTGGTTTATTTATTGCTTTTTTTTTTAAATTAAAAATAATAGTTTTGCTTTAATTTGTTCTCATCGAGAATAGTGCACTTGCGATTTAGGTTTTCCAATATTAACCAACTAAACTACTGAAGTGCGTGCTTGTATTGCATGACATGCACTTGATAAACTCAAATTTTAGAGGGACTAAACTTACATGTTAGATATAGAAAAAATTCAACGATACGAGTGAATTTCATTAATAAACATAAAAAGATATACATAGTCAAGGGGGGACGTAATGAGTGTTACCCATCAAATACATTTATATACATAAATAAAACAAACTCTTTAACTTTGATTTCTTGGAATTTCGATTGTGATCCATCATATGAAAGAAAACCTATTGATGATGATTAAAAATTCATATAAGCATACATATAAGTAAAATTTATCAACATAAATTATTAGAAGAATTCCCACAATGGTAAAAACTAAGAACAAGAAAGCTATGAGCTCATCTACTAACCAACTAATCAAGGAAACCAATTAAATCAATTTCACCATTGCAACAATGTACATATAAAGAAAACCATCTTTGTCGAATTAAATCAAACATTCAATATCAACAATTAGCAACAAATAACCATTTACTAACCTTGCTTCCCACAATAGCAACTAGCATGTGAATGCAATCCTCATAGTCATAGCCTTAACTCAATGTCTCAATTACTTCTACAAAAACCCCTATTTCAACATTTAAAATTTAAAATTGTCAAAATTAAAAAAAATCACTAATCCTCAAATTCCCAAAACAAAAACCCTATATTCAATTTCTATTTAAAACTAAGATTGTAATACTTTATGTTTTAAAGATTGGTGAATGGATAAATCCAATAAAATTTTGAATAAAATAAAGGAGAAAAAAATGGTGAGATGAATTTGAAGAAGAAGAAATGGGAAATGGGAAATGGGAAATGGGAAATGGGTTCTGCTAGCTGCTGCCGTATTTGCTGCTGCCTGCTTTGAAGTTTTGAATTGTGATATTTGGTAATTGGTCTTCATTAGGTGTGTGTGTGTGTGCTTTTTTTTAAAAAAAAAGCCTTAATATGGGCTAAACAAATAAAATGGGATGGGTTAGCCCAATAATTAAAAAAAAGCCTTAATATGGGCTAAACAAATAAAATGGGATGGGTTAGCCCAATAATTACTAAGTGAGCAACCTTGGGTGGGAAGGGCAATAGCCCTCCCAACCCAAGTCCACCCCACGTCACTGATGGTATGTCGCTCTGTCTCTTATGTGTAATTTACAACTTATATGAAATATATAATACTTACATCTCATTTTTTGTGGTACTTGCTCGTACGTATCACCCTTTAGATTTATCGAATGATCCGCATACATATATCATAAGTGGAATCGTTCAACTTCTAAATCAAGATTTCAAGATCATCAATATAAAAAATCAACTAAATTAGAGATCATTTAGTCATTAGTATGTATAAACTAAATGTACAGTTCACCATGAGAATCTTAATAGTTAAAAAAATTGTTGATTTATTTGATACATATGAATGATTAAATGACCTTCAATCTTGTTTATTTTTTACATAAATGATCTTGAAATAATGATTTAGAGAATGAAGAATTTCGATTATGATATATGTACACAAAAAATTCACTAAATCAAAATAGTGGTACCGGGAGGTACCGCTAGGGTGGGATACAAGTATTATCTTTATATATGTAAGTTCTGGTCTAAAAATTATTTGTACAAATTTATTTATTTATTACAATAAAAAGTTATTAAACACATAAACTTGACATAGATCTTTGTGTTCTATTATGAAACTCAGAAAGAAAAAAACCCAGACAGAAATTAAGGATGCGTGTATGCTATTTAACCTTTTTATAGTGAGCATTATATAACAATTTACCTTTTGCTTTGGGGGTAAATTTTATTTTACATCTTAAAAATTTAAGGGCTTGTCTCAAAATAAATAATGATATTTTGATTTTTTAATTTTTTTAAACATTTTTTTTAAATGCATTAATTTACACCTCAGTTAATTTGACGTCAATTAATGTGATTTTGCGTCTATTTTGGATGGATCATCTGTCTACTTTACCTCAATTCACAATTTCAAAGCTGATACATAAGGTTTTTCCGTATCAACTTTTCAATTTCAGAACACACGGAGCATTATATATAGTGCAATGATTCAATGGCTGCTGATAATAAATGAGTAGACAACATTGTAGTGTGATGAATGAATATATTATAAGTTGATTTCTCTCCTTGATCATTATTAATTAAGATTATAGTGTGATGAATGAAGTTGATTTTCACTCCTTGATAATTATTAATCAACAAAATAATGGCAATTAGTTTATGATTGTTGACCTCTTGTGGCTCCAACAAGTGCTATTCGTGTCATTTTAATTAGTTGTTAATCATATGTGTGTAGACATATATCTTATCGTGATAGATATATAGGGGTTACTAGAACTAGAGAGAATCTAGTGACATAAGATTTGCAAAACATTTAGCAAAAAGAGGGAGGACATATAGATTATAGATATAGATAGTGGATGACATCATCACATATCTATCACTTGTTTTTTTTTTGGTCACATGACATATCTATGACTATGAGAGATATTTGATCACATACATAAACAAAATTATTTAATTCAGGTGACACTTATATTACCAAATTATGCATTTATATGAGTATTGTATATGCATATTTTAATGTTTTAAAAATTGTTAGACGGTAATTGGGTAACAGAATGAGATTAACATCTTGGTTTATTGACGGGTATGTCTAAGCTTTTATTTTTAACTAAGAAATAAAAATTAATAATATAATAAGTACTTCTAAATCATGTGAAAATAATGCATACTTACAAAAATAAAATAATTGTATTAGAAAACAAAATGTGCAAAATAAAAGTTTATAGAAAAATGAGATGAAGAAGTTGAGAGATTGAATGACATTTAAACTTAAAAATTCTAATTTTCTTCGAAAAACAAAATACGAAATATTAAAAAATATATATTTTGGCTAAGGGCCAGTTTGGTATTGCTGTATTTTTTTGAAAAGTTGTTTTTGCTGTGTTTTCTTAACAAGCAGCTATATATTAAAGCAGTTAAACGTTTGGAAATTTTTTTTTTTAAAGTGTTGTGGGTATGAAAAGTAATATCAAAGTGTTTGGTAAATTTTAGTATGAAACTGTGACAAATGTGGATAATGACTAAAATAGACATGATATTGAAAAATGTAAGAGGTGATTGTAGTGGTGGTGAGGTGGAGGTATGTGTGGATGAGGAGGTCATGGTGATTGTGGTGGTAGAGGTAGAGGTAGATGAGGTGGATGTGGAGGAGATGGTGGAGGTTAGGCGACGAAGGTGGAGGTAGAGGTAGAAGATGTGGTGGTGGTGATAGAGGTAGGGGTGGATGAGGCGGTGGTGGAGATGGGGATGCATATGGTAGTGAGGCAGGTGGCAACTGCGGTGGCAGCGGCGGTGGTGACGGTGATGGAGGTAGTGGAGGATGAGGTAGAGACTCGAGTGGAAGAGGTTCATGTAAAGGTGAAATAAGTGGTGGAGGTGGCAGTGGAGGTGGCAATGGCGGTGGCGGTGGCAATGGTGGTGGCGGTTGCAATGGTGACCGTGACGGTGGAGGTAGAAGAGGTAGAGATTAGGGTGAAAGAGGTGGTGGTGGTGGTGGTAGTGGAGGTGGTGGTGGTAGTGGTAATGATGGTGGTGGTGGTGGTAACATCATAGTAGACTTGGGCATGAAGTGGTGGTTTGTTCCTTTAAGAAAAAAAAATGCGTGAGAAATATAAACGGTGAATAAATAATAAATTATTTAATAATTAATTTGGATATTATAAGAAATAAAAAATTTCATTAACTTTTTGTGAAACAGTTTTAAAAAATAACTTATATGTTGCTTTTAAAAATTTCTTTCAAAAGTCAATTGCTTTTAAAGAAAAAACAAAAAATTTTAGTTTTACCAAACATTTTTATACTGATTCATTTTTAAATAAAATAATTTTTTAAGGAAAAAAACAATAACAAATAGGACCTAAGCCGCCTAGCTGCCCAGCGACTTAGCAGCCATGACGTTTTTCTGCCAATTTGCTCAAAGTGGAAATAGCAAGGGTGCACCCAACCGTCTGAGTAGTGGGAACTTTTTAATTTTAGTTTCTAACAAAAATGAACAGCAAAAAGAATAGTGCTGGGTTTGTAATTATGTCCCATTCGGCATTCGGCATCATGGCTTTGTATTTTTGGGTGCTCTCAAGTGTCACCATGGCATGCATTGGCAGTGGTGACTAGTGGGATTCCAACTTATATTCAAATCGGTTTTGTCCATCTTTGTCGTTTACATATCATTGCCACTCATGCAGCTCTCACTCTCTCGTGATATGTAATATATAAGCTTATTTTTATGTTAGTTTCCTTTCTGGGTTTTCGCTGCCTTATTTCTGGCTTTGTTCTCGTTTTTGAATTTCCGATGTTAATAGATTGGTGACTTCTTAGAAATGTTTAGCAAGTCCACTAAAGCAATTTTTTGCATACTCTAATATACGGATAATGAAAAATAAAATTGTTTACAAATTTGAATTTAAAAAACGTACATTATCTTAAGAAATATGTACATGCTAAAAATTGAAACATATTTTTGTTGATACTCAAATTTTATATTCACCGGTTAAAGGATAGTAGACCCAATCAATGTCGGAGAAGGCCTGTTATGAGGCCCAAAAAGCACTAATCCTGGCCACCCATTGGGCCTGACTGAAGGGTAGCCAGGCAAATCCTCTTTCCTGACCAGCCATTTTATTTGAGTTGGGATATGAAGCTATAGGGAGTTTATTCTCCACCCAAACGGGTAGATGAAATTTACACAAAATAAGGGCATGTTGGCTAATGTTTTGCAAAATGATTATTTTGTAGAACAAATACAACAAATAGGATTTTGAATTTTTAATATTTGAAAATGTGTTTGATAGTTTACTCTAAATATGATTTTGTAAGAATGAAAAATAAAAAAACTTATTTGGCACAAGTATATAAAACTTAAAAAAAAAATACGCATTAGACAATAATTTCAAAATATAAATTTTAAAATGCTGACAGTGAGAATGACAATAGTAGAGATAGTGGTGGTGTGATGGAGTGAAGGTGGCAGTAAAGGTAGAGGTGGAGGTGGTGGTGGGAGGGTAGTGGTTGCGATAGTGGTGCTAGAGGTGTGGTGGAATTCGAGGTAGTGGTGGTGTGATGCACGCACGAACCCAATAATTAAAAATAAGGTGAGATAAATTTTAGCTTGAATTTTTTTTATTCGACGATATTAGGTGAATTTCATTGATTTAAAAAATACACCTAGTAAAAATACATACTTTATGCAAAGAAACAACAAATAATCATGCAAAAAAAATACAATATACAATACTTAAGTTGCAACAAGCTCATTTTTTACGTCGATAAAATCGAAATCGAATGGATTCGGTCTTATACATACGCGAGGAAGGTAATCAAAAAAGAAAGAAGATGAGTTCTTCTTTCTTTTATCACTTAGGAGCCGTGCGAGATGAAAGTCTCATGCACGGTTTTGAATGAGAGAAAGAAGTGATAAGATCTCCAAAAATTCGTCATCCTTCTTATTTAAGTGTAGAATAAATTAATAAAGTGAGTTATATAAGTTACCATTACATAAAATATTCCTTTGGGTCATCAATTTTGGGTGGGCTAGAGCAACCCCAACCCTTAGCATTGCCCCGTGCCTAGTGTGATGGGGGTGGAGGTGGTGGTGGTGACAGTGGTGTTGTCGCCAATGGTGGTGGGCTGGTGGCGGTGGTGGTGGGTTGGTGGCGGTGGTAGGGGAGGTAGTGGTATAGGGTAATATTATGGTTGCCTCTTACTTAGTATTATATGTTTTTTGTTTCTTTATTTTTTCGTGTTGTATCCATAAAACTCAGAAAATATCAATTTGATGTTTTATAAAACGTAAGGAAATTTATTCCTTATATTTTTATTTTGTAAATTTATTTTTTAAAGATAAATTAACAAATGCATTTTACAACTATTTTTTGTATTGTAAAACGAAAAACTGTTTTACAAAAACTTGTCAATATGCCCTAATAGGCTAGCCATATATACTCAAAATAAAATCCAAATCATACGGCCCTTGGTATACACAGAAAGCCCAACAGAACCCACAATCACTACCCGTCATTCAGATTTCAGAGCAGGGATCTAACGGGTAGAAAGCACGTAATTAATATACAAGTTAATCGTAGCCGTGGGTTCCACTTTAAAATAGCTGTAAGAGCCATCCCCAAATAAAACCTAGGTAGGGTTTCTCAGTCTTTCTAAGACCAAGTTGCGGCTCTTGCTCTCTAGCATCATTTTTCCTCTCTTCCATCTCGCTTCATAGGTAATATCGTTCAATTTCTTTCATACTCTCGTCACAAGCATATAGAATTTCGTATGAATATGAGATTTGAATCTGAAGTTACAATTATTTTACATCTTTTTTTTCTAATTTTTATTTTTATTTTAAAGCTTTAATTTTTCTTCGTTTATCTCTTTCTAACTTATAGATCTTAATTTTTTTTATTGATTTTATTATATGCAAACGGATGTACCTGTATGCATGTTTCTGTTTTTGCATTTGTAGCTTGCGAGTATGTATTTGTGGCGTATGTACGTGTGCTTGTTTTAAGTCCTGTAAAGAAAAATAACTTTCAAATATAATGTAGGATTATCAGGTTGTTATGGGGCTGTGAAGGAATTTCCGTATGTATTTGTTGGGGTTATAAATTTTACTTGTTGCCCTTATCCTCGTATGCATGTTGAATGCTACTAGTTTTCTGAAATGGTAGTATAGAATGGCTTCCCCAGAAGAACATCATGACTAATCAAGGCTGGAATCTCAAAAGGGCTCTATTTTTGCCAGAACCCTAATATGGGTTTTGGAAAGAAATACCATGGAGCCCGAGAATTGGCAATTTTTTTTGCCATAGGCCTTTGGTTGTGGGGTCCATTTCTTGTCACCTATTGGAGAATTGGTAGTGTTTTATCATGTTTTGTGTTTAAGGGCGTGTTTTTGGGCATCATCACTATGTTAAAGATGATTTTATGGTTTTAATGTACTTTGAAGATTTTAGTGTTTTTCAAAATGTTTTTTCTTCAAAAAGTTCATATGTTTTTTCATAGTACTAAATCTTTGTAAACAGCTTTGGGCATTGGAATAACAACTCATTGGCTATTTTCATGCGTTTGATGTCCCACAGCTCACTTGAAGAAACAATTATGAAATCACATTTGAAATTTAATTTAGCAGCTTACTTTTACATTATTTTTATGATTTTGGTGTATCATAATATTTGTTTAATTCTTGTTATTTGAAGGTGGTTTTATAATTGAATTTATTTGCACCATGGTAAGAATAAATCTGAGGTGTTGTAGTTTTGTAGACCTAGTAAGAAGGAAGCATGTCTCATCGCAAGTTTGAACACCCAAGACATGGCTCTTTGGGATTTCTTCCAAGGAAAAGAGCATCCCGCCACAGAGGAAAAGGTTTACACGTCTATCTCATTTATTTGATATATTGTGACCCAGTGAGAAGTTAAATGTGATTCTCTGAATTTCATAGCATCCTAAACTTTTACACTTGGTTATGCTAGGGTTAACTGTGATATTTTAGTTGTAATGATTTATTGGTCCTTTTAAGGATCAAGCTTGGTCGCATTCTAGTATGCATGCTAAGAGCCACTGCTGTTTATTTTAGAATGTTTTGCTTACTATGCAATAATCTTATTTTTGTTTTCCTACTTGAATAGTGTATTTAAACTTTTCTGATCGTTCACTAACTTTCTGTACCATCTTGTGTTTATATCTATGTGAGATTGACATGGAAGAGATTTGAATAGCTGAGTTATGTACAAATCAGTATAAGTTTTTTCATTATCATTTTAGTTCAATGTCTTTGTTCATTTGGAACTGCTTGATGTTATTCACAGGATATTTGCTAATCAAATACTTCAAAAAAATTCATTAATTTGTTGATTTTTCATACTGTTAGTTGTGGCATTTGTTCCGAGTTAGCTTATTTTTAATTGATCACGCTTGTCCTGTTTCCATGACATTCAATTATATTGGTGCACAGAGTGTTGGTTTTACACAAGTATTGCAATGTAGTGTTCTAATTAGCACCAAACTTGATGGGAGTTAATCTTAGCCATTATATCAGATATATGGAATGATTTGATTGCATCCTAACAGTTAATATCTGAAATGATATTTCTCATACAAGTTCTTAGGTCCTCAATCTCTACATTTTAATTTCATATCCCACAGTACCTATTTTTTGTTAGGGATTTGATTCCCTTTATGTCATTGGTGTTTGTCAATGATCTATTTTAGTGACTGCCGTATCCTTTTTGGTCTGAAGTTTTCATTTGGATTACTTGGGTATTTTTGCAGTGAAGGCTTTCCCAAAAGACGATGCAACAAAATCATGCAGATTGACTGCTTTCCTGGGATACAAAGCAGGAATGACCCATATTGTGAGAGATGTTGAAAAACCAGGATCAAGTGAGTTTCTCCCCTCTCATACTTGGATGTGAATCCCTGGTTGAAAACTCAATAAAATACACATGGCAATACATTTATAATTAAACTACCCGGGTCTTCGTTTTTCTATGCGTATTTCAGTTTGATCGTGTATCGTGGAGTATATCAAATTGGAAAGAAAATACACATACTTTTGATACATATGATTATAAAGTGATCTATTTCTAGTTATTTTTCCTTTGTGCCCCTTATATTCAACTAAAGTATCATGGTATTCTTTTAGTTTAAAGAGTGTTGTGACCATACCATTGGGTTACTTCAGTGCAGCTGGGATGTTTTGTGCCCAGTGCTTAGTGCTTGGTCTGATTATGTTTTTTAGTTCTACATTTATGATCTAAAACCAATCTTTCCTTGTAGAGCTACACAAGAAAGAAACATGTGAAGCAGTTACAGTGATTGAAACGCCACCAATGGTAGTGGTTGGAGTTGTTGGTTATGTGAAGACACCCCGTGGTCTTCGTACTTTGGATACAGTTTGGGCTCAGCATCTCAGTGAAGAGGTGAAGAGGAGATTTTACAAGAACTGGTGCAAGTCTAAAAAGAAGGCATTCACCAGCTACTCAAAAAAATATGAGAGCGAAGGTGGTAAAAAAGACATTCAGGCTCAATTGGAGAAAATGAAGAAGTACTGCACCGTAATTCGTGTTTTGGCTCACACTCAGGTAATGTGTTTTACTACTTTTTCTTTGCTCATCTTTTTTTCTCTTTGAAAGTGGATGCAAAAAGGAAAAGTGAGATTACTTAAAAGTGATATTTTTGCATGCCTTCTTCTGTTGCCCCAGTTGATATGTTTTCTGTCTCTACTATCTTTAATGTTTGCAATACTTGGCTGTTTTCATTGAAGTGCTGAAATATCTACTCATAGCGAGATTAATATTTGATTTCTATCTTTTGCAGATTAGGAAAATGAAGGGTTTGAAGCAGAAGAAAGCCCATCTGATGGAGATTCAGGTGAATGGTGGAGAGATTGCACAGAAGGTTGACTATGCTTATAGCTTGTTTGAGAAGCAGATTCCTGTTGATACTGTTTTCCAGAAAGATGAAATGATTGACATTATTGGGGTGACCAAGGGCAAGGGTTATGAGGGTGTGGTGACTCGTTGGGGTGTCACCCGCCTTCCACGTAAGACCCATCGTGGGCTTCGGAAAGTAGCCTGTATTGGTGCCTGGCATCCAGCCAGGGTTTCATTTACTGTAGCCAGGGCTGGGCAGAATGGCTACCATCATCGTACTGAGATGAACAAGAAGATTTACAAGCTTGGAAAGGCTGAACAAGAGTCGCACTCTGCAATGACCGAGTTTGACAGGTTGGTGCCTCTACCTTTTGTATTTTCTTTTCTGTTTAGACTTTACTTGGGTTGAAATTGTTTAGTGGGATTTGTGTTGACAACGATTAAAGCCACTGTTGCTTTTGTAGCCTTTTGCCATTGGCTTAGTGTTAGGAATTTTTGTCATTGGCTGGAATATGGTGATTGAAGTTTAACTTGTATGCTTGTGTTCTTTTTATGATCAGGACTGAGAAGGATATTACACCAATTGGTGGTTTCCCTCACTATGGTGTAGTAAAGCAGGATTACCTTCTAATGAAGGGCTGCTGCGTGGGTCCAAAAAAGCGGGTTGTTACCTTGAGGCAGTCACTGCTGAAGCAGACATCTAGAGTTGCCTTGGAGGATATTAAGCTCAAGTTTATTGATACATCTTCGAAATTTGGCCATGGGCGATTCCAAACTACCCAAGAGAAGTCCAAGTTCTATGGCCAGCACAAGGCTTAATCTTAATCTGGCTGCTGTTATAGACCTAGAGTTATTCCCTTTTCATTTGTTGATCATTATTTATTTTAATACAGCATGTTTTTCTGGTTTAAGACTTGCAAGTTTTGAGCCTTTAAATTTTGTGACTAGTATATTGAAGAGCTTATTTGATCATGTTAAAGTTTACTGTTGCTATTGCTTTAGCACTTCATTCTTTGGATTTTTACGTTGTGTTTTTTTTTTTGTGGAGAAATTTTGCATTTGATAATTTTTTCTTTTTAATTTCTTTTTTGGTCCTTTGTAGTCAAGGGGTTTAATTTAATATATTTTCAACCACGTAAAGGACTTTTATATACCCTTACTACCAAATTAAATAAAAATGGACCTAAACTTGCTGAGAATAGGTGGGATATGCCTAAGTGGGTTATTCGGAATCATAATCTGCCCAATAATCTTCTAAATCTTTGAGTTTCTATTTATGTATTAAACTGTGATTTCTTTTAAAGTTGGTTTTTTCATTTTTTCTTTTTTTCTTTCTGTGTGTTTGGATTAAGAACTTTGAAGGAGAGATTTGAGCTTTTAGAGGAATTTAAAATTTAATGTACCAAATGACTTGTTTAGTAATTAAAAAAGTGAAAATTTAGAAATTTTTAGAGGAATTTAAAATTTAATGTACTAAATTATTTGTTTAGTAATTAAAAAAGTGGAACTTTAGAAATTCCAAGAACAAGAACTTTGAGGTGAAACTTGGGTTACACCTAGATAGTCGGAACTTACAAATTCTCCTTGCGCCTTCTTTTCACGGACGCGATCCGCGCCTTCTTGTTTTCCAGCAAGCGGTGATCGATCGGTCGAGATAGTAGCATGAAAGGAAGAGAGAAATGGAGAAAGCTTTGGGAATATACGGTGAGGTTCTGAGATTGGTGAGGCGGTTGCCTCAGGACACGAGGCCATACTATGCCAAGTACGCCCGCGAGAACTTCGTAAATTACTGAGAGGTCGAAGCCAACGACGAGCAGGCCCTCCACGAGCTTTTCCAAAGGGCCTACACTAGTACACTCATTCCCTCTGGGTCGTCAACAAGGTCGACTCTCACACCTATTTTATCAAACATTTGTAATTTTGTATTGGTTTTAGACGCTTTTGTTGCATTCATGTTTGAACCCAATTGAGTTTTTCGGTGATTGCAGTACTCTGTGGATGAACCTGCGGCCGATAAGTTGAAGAAGATCTGCTGCCCTTAGTACGCCTGCCAAGTGTTTGTGTTTATGCCTCTGAGGGTTCTTTATTCGGTTTGGTGCTTAGTAGGATTGTTGGAGATCAACTTTTCCTCATATCCTCCCTTTACTCTACGAATTCTTCAATTATTTGTTTTAGCTTATGTTAAGGATATTATTTGTGAACAATTGATTATTTTTTATCGAGATAATTTTTGAATTGATAAGGATAATTTTTAGAATAATGAATAGTTTTTGAATTTATAAGAATGATTTTCGTGAATAATAGATAATTTTTAAATTGTTAAGAGTAAATTTTGAAGATAATCCAGTTATTTTGTTAGGGTTTTTTTCTTCGAGAAGGTGCTATTTTTAGTAGGTTTTGTTTTCAAGGAATTATTTTATTAGGTTGATTCTAATGATTTGTAGGTCTACGAAAGAATGGTATAAATGTCTCCCCAGAAAAAAGTGGAAATAAATGACAATGAAAAAAAAATCATGTTTATATGAAATCCCATCCTCAAATTCCTCCTCTTAATAGATTAGCCAAACAAGTTAAATTATAAATCTCATCATTTAAAATCGCATCATTTCAAAGTTCTTTCACTTAAAATTTTTTGGCATTTCAAAGTTCTCCATTCAAACACACCCCCAAGGATTTATTGTTTTTAAAAGTAATTTTAAACGTCTTCGTCCAAACATAACATTATAAATTCTTATTATTAACATTCTAAAATTCTGACTTTTTATCAAATCCCTTGTTATAATATTCCCTCGTCCAAACACACTGTAAAGAAATGTGAAATGAAAAATAATTATTTTTTGGAATGTTAATAATAATTGTAGTAAATTGTTTGCTACCTCTTGCGAATTGATTCTGAGGAGCTTTATCAAGATCAGAAGCAAAAGATTCTAATTCTGCAAATTGTGCCAATTCCAATTTTGATTTGCCGGCTACTTGTTTTATGGCTTTAATTTAAGCTACGGATCCTATCCTTGGAAACAGAAATCCCCACATTAATGGCCGGTCTAATTCCAGCATTGAATAAATCGGTGTGTTGAAGATAAAAAGGAAAAAAAAAAGAGATTCGCTTGAAATCTATTTTGAAGGTATGATTCATTCTGCTTTTTCTTTCTTTCTTTCTTTTTGTGATGGGCCCTTTTGCTTTGCTTTGTGAAAATGTCTTACATGCAAATTGGAAATGAAAAGTAGCCATCTTTTATGTGAGGTGAGGTGACCCTCTCTCTCTCTCTACATGAAAAATTTGAAAATATATGAAATGGGTAGTTTTGTATGTTTATTTGATGGAAAAATTATAAAAGGAAAAGAAAAGAAAGGAATCATCCTACATTTTAGTTTTGCTCTGATAATATTTTATTTTTATTTATTTTTAGATGAAGTAAATGTCTAAGAACAAAAACGAGGTATTGAAGAAGGGATGAACGAAAAAACGAAATGGTTCTCAAACAAGTTTTTAAATTTGGATTTTCAATTTTGACTTTTTAAAGGAAGAATAAAGGTGGCTGGAAGGAAGTGTGGAGGAAACAAATACGAATGAATGAAAACAAAATTTTGAAAGAGAAGAAATTCAGAATAATTTTACTTTAATTATGGGTTGGGATGGAGAGTTGAAAGCGAGTGCAGAAGGGGGAGCGCAAATGTGCAAAATTAAGGAGCCATTTGATGATAATTCTATTTGTAGTTTTCAATTTCTACTTTTTGTACTCAAGAGGATTGAAGAAGGACGAACAAAAACAGATGAAAAAAGGGTAAAAATTAAAAATAAAATCCTATTTTTGTGGGTTTCATTTTTTTTTATTCATTTTTTTTTTTGCTTAGTTCTTCTGCATTTTCTATATGTCTCGTGCACGTAAAATGAAAAATAAAAAATAAATGAAAGGGTTATCAAACTGCCACCAAATTATTAAATTAAATTAATAAGTTGTTGAATTCAATAATGGTTATGGCTTGGTACATAAATTTGATTGTTTTTAGATGAAAATGATGGTTGCTTTCTCAATCTTAGAAATATGAAAGAAAGAGTGGTCTATTTCTAATTGTATACAGATAAGTTTTCACATCATTCTCAGACATTGTGATGACCTTGTTGACAAAAGGCAAGAAACAAACAAACCCCCCTTCTTCCTTTTTCTCTCCACATACTTTAATATATTATTTATCAAGGGATCCACCAATATGCCTACCTTCTTCTTTAACAATATCCCACTTTCACTTTCAAGTTTTTGTTACAAAATACCATGTCAAAAAAGAAAATTGAACCAATTCGCCGAGTGTGGCTTATTTATTTTCGACTTAAAATTGTTTGTGATTCGTATGTGAATCTTTGACGTGTGAAATATCGATACATATTGTTTCTAAAAGATCATTGGTGAGTATATGCAATTTATTGGAGGGAAAAAATTGGTTTAGGACCTCCTTTTTTGTTGGTCCATTGTTTATGTGTTGCCTCCATTGCTTCTTTCTTCTCTTGAATCATTCCTCATCAGTTACAAATAGTACAGCTGTAAGCTATCCAACATTCATTTGATTCATTCTCTCTCTCTCTCTCTCCAAGTTTCTTCAATTTCCCACTTCAAATTAAAACTTTCATTTCAAAATCAGAGTTCCTCTCTTTTTCTTGTAATCTATTTTCATAACCTATTCAGTGCCAATTTGAAATTTTGCAGCAGCCTTTAGATGTATATTAATTTGGGTTTTAATAACAACCTGTAGCAGCTTTTTCTTTGGTTTTTTTTTTCTTTTTTTTTTAATTTAATTTTAGTTTTTATTTAGTGGGTAATTATTGGAGATTATGTGGGAGATATTGTCACCTTTCCATGATTACATTCCAATGGTATTGTTGGATTTGAGTAGGGCTAGTCATTGATGCTCAACACCTTTGCTTTCTGACTTTTATCAACCCTAATCCTTCCCTAGCTGGTGGCCTCACCCGTGAATCGATCGATTTCCCCCTATTTCTTCTCTTGATTCTCAACAATAGGTAGAAACTCAGCATGATAATCACCGTCTGTTTATCTTTATGCATGATAGTTGATAATTACAGTATAATATCTTTCTCTTATTTTCCTAAAACTTATCAAGTAAAGAGAAAGAATGCAGTAGTTGTGGTGGTTCATTATGATAAATCTGGGTGAGGAGAAATCAAATCATAACTTGTCAAGAGGCAGATGGGTTCATGTGGGTTAGTGAGTTGGGGTTTCAGGCCTAATTAAAATTAAATGGAATTTTAGCACTTAAAAAAAAAGTTTAACTTTTTAAAAGCCCCCATTAATTTTATTTTTGACATTAATATTAATAATATTATAGGGGGCCACTGTTGTTTTTGGGTACACAGACAAGGGAGGCCCCATTCTTTTGATTTCTTTTAAGTTTGCTTCATCAGACAAGGTATAGTATGAATTAAGCTACGCAGGCATCAATCAAACAAACAATATCTCAAACCAAAACAAAAGTGGGCAACTGGGATATATAATTTATATCATATCATATAACTTTGTCTTTACATTTTCTATCAGCAATTCCAAAAGCTTGCTGCTGGGCGGTGAATGCTCATGTTTTCTTTAAATAATATGCATTAAGCGGTGTGGGTCTCTTGCTTTTCAGTGGCAGCTAAAGCTACAGAATCCGCGTCGAAGATTGTGGTTGCTGCTTTATCTATGGAGTTTGGACCAAAACCAAAACCAATTCCTTTGCTCTGCTTCTAAGTTCTAACACCAGGTGAGTCTTTTCTAAGCAACTCATAAAACTGACCATCAACTTTTTTTTTTCTTGTTAATTATGTACTGGCTTGCGTCTTAATAATCTTACAGTTGGTGTGTTATTGATCTCATTGCCATTTTTAAGCCCTGGGAATTATGACCTTTCAGTTCTTGTCTTCCATTTTAGATCCCAGATGGTCTGTTAAAAATGAAGTTTGAACTGAGTATTTACTCAGCTTACTACATTTTTAGTCCCACTTTGTTCTGTTTTGTGCATTTCTTGTTTGGAGATGGTTGTGATCATAACTCTTCTTTCTTCTAGGCATTGATGGCGTAGCTAATAAGATCAAATTCGACGAAAACCCCAAATTCTGTAACAGCAGAGAATTGTTTCCCCAGTCTATAATGGAGCAATCTGTTATCTGCTGTTGTTTTTTTTTTGTTTCTTAATGTTGTTGGAAATGTTTAAATCTTTGCTTATTTGATTGATTTCTGAGTAGTTTTCATTTGTAAACCCGAATGGTAATGTGATCATAATGTATATGGATTGGATGTTGTTCACTAGTCATGGCACTTGACAATTTGACATAATCACTATCTCTTTCTCCATAGCATTTCATTTGAGGCAATGCCCACTCTTTTTCGCTTTTCGTTCGAATTTCTTGATATTACTGTGATTAATTTCTTGAAACATTGGTTTTGATCTGAATCAGAGTGTTAAATCTTTCTTTCTATGTTTTATTTTTCAGCTAGAAATGTGCAAATACAATCCATCTTATATACAAGAATGAATGTTAACCACATGCTCAGATTCAGCTAGAAGCATGCATTGCATCACTCTGAGTCTCACCAATTAGTTCCTAGTGTATCGACACCCGCGGAAAGCAAGAACTTAAACGCCGCAAGAAGCAAGAATTTAGGGAGTGGGACTATGAGCGAGGTTGGCTCTGAAAGACCAAAGCCATGGAGCATATACACGGCGAATGCAGACCCGAGTCCATCACAATCAGGAGGAATTGATCGGCAAGTGGAATGGAAGAGCTCTGGAACGTCAATGAATGCGATTTCTTTTGGTTTTGTTGCCACAGCGATCTTGATATCCATGTTCCTTATCATGGCAATCTTTGAACATTTGTTTAGGCCAAGTCCTTCCTTTTCCACCCCTGGAACTGTCAGTCATGCTTCTTTAGAGTCTGGACATTTTGGGAAGCATCCAATTCAACAAACTGTAAGTTTTTGATTTCATACGGTTTGAGGTGATTTTGATTCTTGACTTGATTGTTGATGGTGTTTTTCAGGTATCGACGACGTCTTATGCCCCCGATTTCACAGTGTTGATGCCAGGACAGCAGTATCCAAGCTACATTGCCCAACCTGCTCCTCTGCCCTCTTGCTCAAGGGAAGGGATTTATTGGCCTTCCCATGAACATAAACTTGTACTTCCTTAGGCTTAGGATATAGAATAGAGATCACACTTTCACTGAGGAGTGAGGAGGCATTATTGTTATTATAAATTACCGAGGCTGTTTGTATATTATTTACCCAACCATGGCTTCCCCATTTTTCTTCAGCTCCATACTAAATTATCTATTCAAAGGCTATTTAAACCCATCTCTTCTTCTGATTTTGTCAAAGTTCATTTGTTTTTTCCTACCTACCCATTATCTCTTCTTAGAATGCAAGCTACCAAAATATCAAAAAGAAAAAGAAGAAGTCCCAAATCATAGCAACCCTAAAGGTACGTATCAGAAATGGAAACTCGGGTATGAGAATAGGTGGCGTATCAGAGATATACTTTCAATAAACGCGACGTCTCGTATGCATACCTGATAAATAAACATGCTTAATCGAACCCGAACCCTAATGAGCAGATCTGATCAGCATTCACAACCACCAGATCTGATCAGCCTTCACAACCACCACTAAGAAATAAGGCTGGTAATGCAAGAAAGAAAATCGATTTAGAAGCTTAATCGGTGAAAAACAAAAACCTATTTAAGGAATGGCAGAAAAAACAAAGGAATTTCATTCCATTCCCTTCCCAATATGTTTACAAGGAAGGCGAAAACCGCCTAATTTTCTTTTTCTGTTCTGGTAATTGGAAAATTCATCCACATGCCAGAAGTAGCAAACCCTAAAGCCGAAAGCCGAAAGTCAAAACCCCAGCTCATGATAACCCCCACCAAAATTTTACATGAGATACAATGCCAATCACATAACCTAGCCCTGTAGTGAAGTTGTGAAAGTAAGAAATCTACATTGAAAGCAAATGACAGCAGATGTGAGAAATGAAATATATCAGTAGTACAACAGCCTTTGCAACCCTCCGATTGTAAGAAATCAACATTGAAAGCAAATGACAGCAGATGTGAGAAATGAAATATACCAGTAGTACAACAGCCTTTGCCACCCTCCAACTTTGAAGACCTGCCACCCTCTCCTTACAACCCTGCCGTTCTTCCTCCTCTTTGTAGTTTGTAGTACCATTCATGTATACCATTTTAACTTTAGTTTTTTCTAGGGAAATTTTTTCCAGTTTTCTTTGACACAAAGCAGAATCAGCTATTGTCTTGTCTCTTCTTCATCTTCTTCGTCAGGTAAAATTCTAGTCAGTAAAGAATACTTCACACGGAGTGATATCCTGCCCTTCTCCACCACTAGCCTTGCCCCGGAGACAACCCAATACCCTGGAGTCTCTTGTGGCCCTCTTGTCATCTCTGTTGTGTCAACAAATTTCCGAAGCTTTGGGGTTTGGATGGGAACCGGAGGACCCCCAGGGTAAACAGCAGAGTTTATGTTCACATCTGCTGGCCGTGGAGGTGGCTTCTGAACTGCTGTAAAATGATGGCTGATTAGTGTTGATATGAGTCCAGATTTATGTGCCAACCCGGGTGATCCATCCCACTCAGGATTCTTTACAACTGTAGCCCCGGAAACAGTAGAGAAGCGGAGTCTCAGGAAGAGAATATTCTTGATTCCATAATTCTCAACCTGTAACTGGGCTCCAGTTACTATAGAAAGATCCTCATCAGACTCCACTGGTGCAGTGCAGACATGAGAGAAGTTCTTCCATTGGACTTTCTCATAGTATTTACGATCATAGGAATCGCGACGGAAGTTTCCATTTGGATCATCTTCGAGTAGGAAGATTTTCGGAAGAGAGGAGAGGTGTTGTAGGTGGATGGCCAAACGGTTGCTTCTTTTGCCTTCTAGATACAGCCTCAGTCCAGTCACTGGCCTCTTTCCTACATCAACCTGATATGAAAACATAACAAACCATGAATTTCCCAGAAAGAAAACTATCTTTATGCATGCCTAATACTCACATGGCACTTAGTCTCTTTTTCTTGCTTAATAATCAGATCATAAAAGAATCCTGATTTAATGGATGTCATGGAATTATTGGGGCATCACAACATAATAGTATAGTAAATAACAACTCAAACAGATGCACTAACAATTCAAAGAATTGCAGAGCTTGGCATGTGTTCGTATGAGGACAGAGTGAGAATGGTCTATTACCTTCTCTTCTAAGATAGACAGCTCGAAACTATTTTCTGATGATTGGTTCAAACTTTAACATGTAAAGAAATTTCTTTTAAACCTAACATATATTCATGAGTAAAGCACTTAGATACAACAGATTTTTCCTTCTGACTAAGTTTGGATGGGAAACTTCAAAGTACCAAGGGATTTGGGCTAAATTAGTTAGAAATGCATCACAAAACATTAGATGGAGGGCTTGCAAATACTAGATGCAATGCACTTAGGGATTTGTAAGTAACTGATTGATAGATGTTACTTCGAAATCCTGCGTTTAGTGGTATTGTTATGGTCATGAAGTGCATTTTCAATTCCTCGATTTAATTTTTTGTATTGCATTTTCAAAGTACCAAGGGATTTAGGCTATAGTAAATGCACTACAAAAAATTAAATCGAGGAATTGAAAATGCACTTCATGACCATAACAAAACCACTAAACACAGGATTTCGAAGTAACATCTATCAAGCAGTTACTTACAAATTCCTAAGTGCATTGCACTTAGTATTTGCAAGCCCTCCATCTAATGTTTTGTGATGCATTTCTAACTAATTTAGCCCAAATCCCTTGGTACTTTGAAGTTCCTCATCCAAACATAACCTTTCTATTTTTACAAAGAAACAGGTTTTTGCACTGGGACGCTTTACCAGACTGGTGTTGACATAAAGTTTAGGCCCCATTAAGCTAAACTGTAGCGATGCATTGCTTTGTTGCTTCCTCTGTGGACCAAGGGGAAGATCACTAAAAACTGGCGCCCACTGCCTTGGAAGTTGAAATTCCAAAAACTGATGGAGCTCTTCAATTGGTGGTTTATCTGCAAGGATAGGAGCAGAATTGAAATTTTCTCAAGTTGACAGCTAACACCTATTATGCCAAAACATTTCTGATAGTTTTTTCAAGTTTGCTGCAAGGCTAAAAACTTGTCATCTAATGAAATATTTAAAATCAACCCAACTGATTATAAATTACTCAGCTCCATAAGGCATTTCTCCATTAATGAAACAATTGCACAGTGCAGAGTTGCTCCTAAGATTAAACCGATTATGATTAATGTTAGTAAGCATGTTTTCATCCAGTTTTGGAAGGTGAATCTCCTCTTAGACAACATAAATTGTCATCAAATAAAATTATATTCCAGTTGTAGGCAGCACATGCACGCAGCAAACAACTCGTTTGTGTATCAAATTTCCGTTTCCTTTTTCTTTTCTCCCATTAGTTCATATTTTATTCTCCTAAAATTTAAAGAAAAAATATGGTGGAGAATATTTTCCTGCAAACTACAAATAATAGCTTTTGAAGCCCTGCATGCAAATTTGAGATGGTTTAAGTGGGAAAAACAGCTTTTGAAAACTCAGAATCTCACAATAAGGTGTCTATATATAGTTTCCTTCACAAACCATTCTATAAAAGATTCCAAAACCAATGGCAAACAGACTGAAAATTACGGCCAGCAAAAATTTGGCTGCCAATTTTTCCTAGAAATTTCAATCCAGATAGAACCATTTAGGAAAGACAACCAATCCTACAGATTTGGCTGGGAGGGACAGAGAATTGGCTTGGGGCTTTTTAAGGGTATGTAAATAGGGCCCGTGAAGGTAAGTTGGCTACTTGTAGATGGATAAAACGGTACTGGTCCTTGTTAAATCGGATTCCTACAACTTAACAAACCATATGTGAAAATGCAGCTTCCTAAGGCATGTGGACACACATGTGCATATGATGGTGTTCTCTTTCTAGATATCTGACATGCTGACAAACTGTGAATCTAGACCATGCATCCTAACAAGATTCCAACTGATCAGTCATCAGATTGACGCTCTGGAAAACTAACATATGTGACATCTGGCAGATATTTAATAAGGTACTTGCTAGGATAAGTTGATAACATGTACTTCCATAGAAAATAATAGGAGCCTGCATATCTAATGATAAATGAAAGCCAAGATTTTAAAAGCAGTAAATAGTAAATAATATGCAGCATTGACAAAAGTAGAATATAGTTTTCTCACATCGTAAATATAGATTGATGGCATGGCTCAAAAATCCACTGCCGAGGACTCCATTCAACAGAGAGGTAATTGGTATAAATGACATTGTGATAACATCAGGTTCAGACTGCACAGAGTATAACCATTCATTATGGGATAGATTTCTCCTATCACTTCCACCTCTCCTCTTGCAAATGCTTACAATATCCTGCAACCAAAGTAATTTAGAGACAAAATGTGAAAATGCAGAATTCAAAAAAATGAATGATTTACAAAGATATCTGGTAACTGATGAATTCAGTAAGATACTGAACAAGGTGTAGTAATGAAACGCACTTCCTTATGAGAATAAGAACTTGATGGACTAGTATCCGCAAACCTCAACCTCTGCTCCCTGATTTCAAACTGAAAAACCAATGATTAGATAAGATATTTTTTTAAGGCGGAAAAAGGAGAAATAAATAGAGCAAGTAGAACACGAGGAAGAAAAAGAGAAAAGAAAACTGAGAATAAATTTAAGACAAGAAATTTTTAAACTTTATTATTGCATTCTCAGTACTGACAGGAAACAGTAGGGCAAATTACAAGGACTTCCATACTTATATATAGGCAATTTTTTGATAAAAATAATTATATAGGAAATTCAAAAAAAAATTCTACAACAACCTGAAAATAATTAAGCCCTGCCAAAACAAAAAATAAAGCAAAGAAATACCAATAACTGTTACTTTAGCACATACCTAAAAACTCCACAATCTCATCACCTAATGCTTCCACTTAACCCAATTCCACAATGGCTCCAAGAATGATTTAAAGAAAAATCAAAATATTCCTTTTAGGGAAAGACACTAATCAAATTTTGAACTACTAATACTCTTGACAGCCAGGCAACATGTGCGTCTCGCCATCCTCTACGCTAGATTGCTATGTAAGTGATCACCCATTTCTTCTCTTCTTATTTTCTAATGAGATGGAATGCTTATGAACAGAAGCAACAATCCTTAAGAATGAAGACCCATTCTCAGTGTCTTACAATTCCACAGTCTAAATTTAAACCCTGCAACTGTTTGCAGGTTTCTCATTTAAAAGGAGGTGGTATTAAGGATTTAATCATGGTTGGCTATACTCCGTTACCACAATGAAGCTTACATGATAACATCTTTCACACAAGGAAAACAAGATAGATTTGGAATTCATAGTAAACAAGATAGATTTGGAAATCATAGTCTAATATGGATTACTCTGAACTGCTTTTATTTTCAACATATTATGGTCAATTCAGGAATTTTGACACATCTAGGAAAGATACATCCTTGGTGTCCCCATGTCTAGTTACCAGATACTTGGGCGTATCAAGATTTGAATTACCCATAATAAAGGAATCAACCTTCAGAAACCTTGTAATCCATTCTTTTTATAACTTTTTACAAAACAGGTCACTAGATTCACACCTATTTTCGTACGATATACTAAAAAAACCAATTTTAATATCTAACCAAAATGGACATGATTCCTTTTTAAAAATTAAGAAATAAAACTAATAATTATGTAGCAGTCCCAAGACTGATCTTCCTGCAAGGAATCAGATTGTCGGGACCATATTCGATTGATTGAAACACTTTAAATGCCAAGCAACTAACTATTGCTATAGACGAATTACAAACCTTTTCATTCTTGTAAGCTTGTTCCAAAGGCATGCCATACTGACCATTGGCATCTAAAAACCTTTTATCTGCCATATCCTTTAATCTTTTCTGTATATCAGCTGGTTGAAGAGTTGAAGAATGCTGCTGCTTCATATATATAACATCCTTCCCTCCCATCTTCACACCAACAACAATATGGGTTCCAAATGTCTCTATAAACCTGGAATGAACATGAACTATCAAAAACACATTCCAGGTTTCAAGTTTGGATACAGTAAACAGCATTTTTTGATAAAGAAATGATTGTATTGCAAAAGAAAAGAGAAAGCAAGAACAAGGCAGGTGGTCAAGAAGACCATGAAAACACCCTAAGCATAAAAAAACAACAAACAAACAGAAAAGCAGGGAAACAAGGGGAAGGCAGCACCAGATTCCTCATCTGCTAGTGATACAGTACACAGATGAATTTAAAAAAAAAAGAAAAAGAAGATAAATCATAACATTTTATTTATCAAGAACACAGGTCATAACACTTGATGGTAAGAAGACTCAGCCGCATCTAGTATGTCATTTTGGGAATTCCATACAGATGAAACCAATAAAGCATCAACATGAAAAATTTGTTATTTCGTTTGAAAACCATGAGGTAAAAAAATTTCCGTAGGCTGATGCAGGAGCATGAAACATACTTAAGGTCCCCTAATTTCAATGTAATTTAATTCTGCCAATTGCTTCTGAAAGAAGTGTTTCCTTGGAAACTTCAATACCAAAGTGCTTATTTTGCTTAGTTCTAGAACCCAATCATGATCCTTGAGCAACAGATGGTCATTAAAGTTACTATATTCTTGCCTCCCTAGACAAAAAAAAAGGCTCTAGATATAAAAGACAGCAACTCAAAAAACAAAAAGAAAGGTTAGCAAAGCAGCTGGCACCTGAGCTGATATATATATAAGAGAAGATTGTCAAGGACAGTTCTTTAAACCAATTGTTTGTCATGCAATTTTCTACACAACGAGGATTGCCAAGGAAAATTCCAGCTGTCAAATTCAAGGAGATTCCCAAGTTGGCAGTGGGACAGAACCAGAAAGAAGAATTTTCTCTATTGGCCAAACAATCAAGTTTGTGAGGATGGTACAAGTCCAACATACTTTTAAAAATGAACTGATGTAATTGCACACAATCTCAATATTGCTTAGGGATTCAAAAGAAAAAGAAAGAGAGAGGTAATTTTAATGAAGCATGCACGACCATATTAATCCTCATGCATGCAAAAAGAAGAATTTATAACATGCACTACCCAATTACATGCATGATGCTAGACAAAGATACCTCTTCCTTCCACTAGTGTTAATTAGTATGCAGCAACAGTAAGTAAAGATTGGACGAGCTCAGATTTCAGAGGGAAAACAAGACATGCAAAGAACCGAAAATTTGACAAGCTTTATTTTATCAATTTCACTTGATTTACATTGAGACAAGCTTTATTAACCATTGTTCTTAGTAATTTAATTTTCTTCTCTTTTTATTATACTTTTTTCTTTCTACACTTTCGTATTACAATAAACAAAGGTGTACGGAATAGGTAAAACAGGTAGCAAAAGAAAAGTACATACAAAAACAAGCTTCCTATTAGAAGTCATTAAACTGTAGTACGAAATAAAGATATGAAGCTTTAAAGAGTGAGCTTAGCATGTAGATCAACACCAATGTTATCATTTGACTCAAAACTCTGAAAACCTCTGTAATTCACCTTGCTAATGCAGCAGATTCCCATGATGATGGGACTGCCTTTTTAACGTCATCACGCAGCACCATCTGAGATTTTTCCAACGCAACAGTATAGAGAGTGATGAACACCCCATCAAAAGCAAGGGTCTTAGTGTTGGCTGCATCTTTCTGCCAACAGCCTGAGAATTCAAACATTGTATTGAAGAGACCGGAGGGTATTTTTCCAGTCAAAGAAATTTCCTGGTTGAACTGTTCTGACATCTGCAAGAGAGAGGAAGAGAGAGAGAATGAAAGAGACTAAATGACAGAAAATTCACTTTCTGCTCTACTACCACTTTAAATGCTCAACGAAAATCACAATAGAGAAATAAAATTCTCCCAAATTAAAAAAATTTATTCATTACTGTCCACCCTAACCGCCATTCTATCCCCATGACCAACCAACAGGTAGCCCTGGATTTTGCACTAGGACTTTTTCTTTTTCTTTATTTCTTTTCTTGGGGCAGGGAAGAGTATGCATTGAGCTACATCATTGTGTTGTGGGTTAGTTATACTAAAATAATTATCAAACAATCATAAAACACTTTATAAGATATATTTTTGCTTGCTTCCCATGTGACATACATATTTTCCATATCTACTCTAAATTGTACCCATATCTATAACTGCTTAAAAACAGGCCATATATTTGAAAAAAAGATTTTAGATTTCTAAACTTCAATGATGATATGCACAGTGAAAATTCAACCAAACTAGGCGGGAATTGCGATTAAGAACGATTGAAAATACCTGTTGGAAAGAGAGAACATCGGACCTGAAACGTGTGCGCTCTCCTTTATCGCATTTAATCGATTTGGGGACATTGGGGATCGTAATCCCACCAGGAAGAACAATCTCGCGACCTCCATCGCCATCAATTTCAATCAATCGAGCAGTGCACGACTCTCGTTTACAATACTTGAGCCTTAAATCAGTGGATATATCATATCCACGCCCAATTGATGCAATTGCAATCTCAGCAGCTTCTAGAGCTCTAACCTTAAGCGCCATCACTCAGAACATAGTTCTTTCTCACCGAACCAAGATCCAAATTCTGCATTACATCGAATTTAGTTAACTCAAAACAAAGCTTTGCATGTAGCTCAGAATAAAATATAAATATATCCTAATCTAGAAACCATCTATAGCGTCCATAAATTCAGCTCAAAGTAACGAAATTTTGACAAAGAAATCAGATCCGAACTCAAAATGTAGCCCAAGGTAAACAATTCACGCTCGAATTAACCAAAAACTGAGATTAAATGTTTAAATGTATGAATATTTTGTAGAAACCGCGGCAGATTCCATACATATTTGATATTTTGAGCTCAAACGCAGTCGTTCAACTCTTTAACTCCGAATTGTCTAGAATTGTGCAAAGGCAATGCGAGATTCCGCTTCGATTATACAGAACCCTGGCTCGAGGACTGGGATTTCGAAATAGAAGCCCTAGTCAGTGATAGAGAGAGAAAGAAATGTCAAATGTGTGAGAGTGAGTTGTGGAGGAAACGTTGTTTTGTTTTGAGTTTGACCCAAGTTGAAACATTTTTATTGACTCCTCAGTCCTCAGTCGTCAGAGAGAATCGAGAACACTTATAAAAAAAATCAAAAAGGAATTGAGAACCAGAAATGGGTGGAGATCAATGGGCCACACTTTTTTATTCTTCAACATTGCGGGCCAGTTTGGTTCGAACCGGGAGGTAAAAAACCGAAAAAGCCTGTGTTGACTATTAAAACCGAACTGGTCTAATCTTCCCCAAAACTAGAAGAATCGGTCTGGTCTGGAACCGTCCAATTTTAGAACTGACTAATTTCATTTCATTTTTGCCTGAGGAATCATTACCGCAGGCAGAGCATAGAGGTACAGGGGGAGGTTGTAAGCGTTTATACCGTAAAATTGATTTTCAACCGAATGAAAAAGATACATATTATAGAATCGTAACTATAGAATACAACTCTGTGAAATCAAAATCAAAATCAATCGATACTTAATTTCAATTTGATGCTGAAATTGGATCGACCTGGCCCCCGCCCCTACTCCTAGGTAATGATTTTCTCAAATCTGATCAGTTTATTTCAATTCAATTTATGGAGATTTTAATTTCAATTGGTCGATTTAGGTTTCATTCCTCACACAAGTTTCTATTATTTTCAACAAAATTCTAGTATTATTCTTTCATATCTTTATTGCAGTATAATTTTTTTTTGTTAACATATCTCTTGAATCTATCAAAATTATTAAATTTGTAGTTTTTGAAGACTTAATTGGTATTTATATTAGAATATTAATTTATTATATCCAGAGATATTTCGACGCGTTACACACGTCTTCACAACTGAATAATAAAATAACACATGTGTGCGTGAGACATTTTCATATCACCACTTTAAACACTCTTAAATTTATTGTATACGCATGTGTCAAATTGTATTTTTTTAATATATAAAATGTGATTATAATTTTTAATTTCTATTTTTAAAAACATATGAAAAAAAAAATCAATGTAAATGGATGCTGGTAGTTCCATGTTCGTAGAACTTGGTTTGCTTTGGTAACTGAAAAAAAAAAGTGAATGTGGGTATGTGGAAGAAAATACAACCAAAGCATGCCCTTATGATTAGAGGTGAGCATAAATCCGTTGAAATCGGAAATCGATTTTCAATTCAAACCATTATTAGCACTTCGGTTTGGATTTGACGGAATAAAAGTCAAACGGTTCGAAAAAATCCAAATTGTTTCATTAGTAACAGTTTAGTTTTGAATTTTCATTTTAAAAACCGTTGAATTCGAAACCGAACCATTAAGGTTCTTATTTATTTTTGTTTGTTAGTTAATATTTTTCATTCTATAATATGTTAATGTAAGTGTTCATTACATAGTCTACCTTACTTATTCCTTACCCATTTTGTGCTACTTTCGAATTTAAATTATATTTAAACATAACCCGTCATATTTCGAAGTTTAAAATGTTGAAAATTTTAATTTGTTGATATGTATGAATGAAATATTCATGTGAATAAATGAAATCTTGACGTGAACAAATGAAATCTTGATGAGAATGGTAGAATTTTGGAAAAAAATGTTTTGGAGGGGTATTTTTTGTGAATAATTACATGAAAATTTTATCCCTAAACAGTACAAACCAATCCAAATCAAACCATTGATAATGGTTTGGATTAGAACGGTTTCAATTCTATTTTTTGAAAATTCAAACCGTATCGACCTGTTAAGACTTTAACGGTTTGGATTTGGAATTGGATGACATTCGCATCAATCTAAACCATGTTCACCCCTACTTATGATAACAAAAAATAAAGAATCATATATTATTGATTCTTTTAAAAATTAAAAAATGTTACAAAAATTAAATATTTATATCTTTTTTATTTCATTATCCATTTGACCATTTTACCCTTAACATATTAGATTGTCTTTTCTTTAATATTTTCTTCAACCAAAGACTTTTTTAGGTTTATTGAAAATTTAATCAAAATCAAGTTTTGGCTTTGTATATATATATATATATATATATATATTTTGTACTCTTTAATTAATATATTTTTATTTTTACTATTTTGACCTTACTTATTAAATTATTCATTTTAGAATAAATTTGTTAAGTAAGGATATTTTGGGGATTATGAGAAATTTAACCTATTTTCACTATTTTTCCCTCACTAATTAAATCTTTCATTTTTGCATAAATTAGTTTTGCAAGGGTATTTTTGGGATTATGAAAATTTAACCAAAAAGCCATTTGGGCTTTATATATATAGATGTGTAGTCACTTAGTGTTATGGCCTAGTGGTGCTTCTCTCTACACGTTATGTGAGAGGTCTCGGGTTCGACTCTCGTAAATGACGAGGTCGATATGTAATGTTTATATTGTAATCTCCCACTCCCAATATCATTGCATAAAAAAAAAAAACTAAAATGTGTAGCGCAGTCTTACAGATGACGAATTTTCGGGTGCCTAACTAGGGAGTTTGAAATTTGTTGGGAGCATTTTTTGGTTAGGGATAAGCCGCACCCAGAGTGGGGAGTAGGTTCACCCTTCGAGTGTGGGGACACCTCGTAGTATTTATCAAAAAGAGTTTATTAAAGGTAAGAAAAGTCAATAGTTATGTTTAAATAGAAATAGTTGAATTATATTCCTTTTTTGTTTTCCAAAATTCAAATGTATTCTTTAACAAAAAAAAAAGTCTATTATAAGCATATCAATTTCAATTTTGTCTTTAAATAAAAGCTTTTTACTTAAGATGCCCTATGAACAAGAACTTTAGTATCAAAATGGTTCCTAAACTCGATTGTGTACCATGATGCCCTAAACTCCCTTTTCGTCTCAAGTTACCCATTTTTTATCCATTTTTCTTCATCTTTGTTAACTGACCATCAAATTCAAGGGCAAAATTGTCCAATCCAGTAAGTTATGGGGCAGTAATATTGCAAAATTGACCACTTCCCCTTCCCCAACCCACCCGACCACCTACTGGATATTAAGTTTCTAAAATCCTAGAAGTAATTCAATCTATCAATTTCTAAACAATTTCTCATATTCCAAAAGCCAAATCACATTCTTATACCCCATTGTTTGTACCTAGTTTGGTCAACCTGGTCAAGATCGCTCAGTCCTGCCAAAATCATTCTTGGCCCTCGGCTCAACAAGAATACAACAATACAAATCTACAATATCAGGTGCATCCCACGAACGCAGCCTTGGATAAAATACACTAAAAGCCACTAATGGTCGGCCTAACCGTCCATCGGTCGACTGTGTCAACACAACCGCGGGACTCGGGACCACTAGGACACTTGTCAGCTCCAAGATCAGGGACATTTATCCCACATCGAAATGTTTCACCTACAACATTCAATGCCACTATAAATACAAGGGCACTTCCCCTCAAAAAGGTAATAAGAACTTTGCCCTTACGCTGCCTAATTACTACAGTACCCTCCACACTTAATTGACTTAAGCATCGTAGACTGTTAGGCTGGCACCCCACCGGTGCTCCTTTGCTCTTACCTTCTCCCTGTAGGTCTTCTTATCTCCGAGGAGAGCGAGTCAAGCGAGCTCAGCGAGGCAACTCTAAGTTGGTCTATTTTTGGCATCAATAGTTTGGCGCCGTCTGTGGGAATTCTGAAACAACCTCCCACGAACTCACTTACCACTTATGTTGTCCCAACACCCTCCGGACATCATGTTGGACGATTAAGATGAAGGAGAACTAAACAACACTCATTTCCTACAAATGAGCTCAAGGGACAACATCCCTGATGTGTTGAGACAGACGTTGGACGACCTCCAACGAGAAGTGGTTGAGCTCAGGGCTCACAACGCCAAGATGGACGCTAAGAATCATGTTATGTCTGAGCAATACGAGAGCACACTTGCCCTTGTAAG
This sequence comes from Oemleria cerasiformis, assembly GCA_037349345.1. Taxonomy (NCBI): domain Eukaryota; kingdom Viridiplantae; phylum Streptophyta; class Magnoliopsida; order Rosales; family Rosaceae; genus Oemleria; species Oemleria cerasiformis. The sequence continues at coordinate 4,773,223 of JAZGTL010000012.1, read as the reverse complement.
GATGTCCCAGCGCAATCAAGGGCGAGATAAGAGGCCAGTCAACCAAGTCCTGGCTGACCAGATTGTGACCAACTGGACCCCGGTCGATCAACCTGTCTTCGAGCGAATTTCCTCGGATAGGCATACGAAACAGCAGTCTAGGCCAAACCCCACCTCATCCGGAAGGTGACTGGTCATACACCCACCCAAGGGCGTCAGCCCTTCTCAACCAAGAATCTATCGGGATGCTCACCAACTACTAGAAGATCGCCAAGTTGAGTTAGAGCCCCTCCGTCTAACTTATGCTACATCAGACCTTAGGGCTGTGGGACAACCTCCCTTACCCATCTTAACTATGGCAGGCCGACAAATGAAGGGACACGCTTCCGACATGGCCAATGGTCGAGAAGATCAAAGGACAAGAGGTCCTGAACCACAATAGAGGGCAAACACCCAAGAAATGCAAGATGAGACCGGCTCAACTGTCGGGAGCTACTCCTATGGCCGAAGGAGAAATAGAAATCACCGAGAAAGAAGCAATGGTCAAGAGGAACATCAACCAAACTCGCCTCCACCTCAACAGGACAATGCCCTGGTGGAAAGTCTCTTATGCCGAGTGCTCAATCTTGAGGTAGAGAAGGAAAAAGGTAAAGCACCAGCTTGGGGAAAAGGCGACCCCGTCACCCATTTGAACAATTATGTCTCCGCCCTTGCATACAAGAACGTGACGGACGAGGTCTAATGCCTTATCTTAAGTTCTACTCTTACCGACGCAGCTCTTAATTGGTTTTACCGCCTGGCTCCCAATACCATCGACTCATTCGATGAATTACAGACAATGTTCCTCAACCAGTTCATGATCCAGATGGATAGGCTGGTCTCCACGGAAGATATTTTCTCCCTCAGGCAGGAAGAAGATGAAACACTTCAAAAATATGCCGCTCGGTTTAGCCTCGAATACTCCCGCTGCTGGGACATGGATGACAAGGCTGCATTCAACGCTTTCCGAAGCGGCCTTAGGGAGTCACCCTTCAAGTATACATCCCATACTGAAGATTGGAAGGATTACAATGAGATCATGCGAAGGGCGGCAATCCACGCCAAAGCAGAATTCTTCCACACTCCCACCAAGGAGACCAGAGCACCCTCATACTCAACTCCCCCAGGCAACAACAACAACCAAGGTAAGACCAACCATAACTCTAGAGGCTACAATCATGGCTCTAACCAATCTCAACAAGTAAAGAGGAAACTCACCTATGACGGACAACATCATGACAAGAAGAGTCAACCAAATTACGATAACAAGGGATTCAAGCGAGGTGACAACCATCACCAAGGGGCACGAGATTTGGTAGGAGACAACTCCGGACCAAGGCGTCGCTTCAAAACATACACGATACTGAACACCTCTTTGGACCACATACTGCTAAATGTGGAAGGCATGATCCCCAAGGCCTAGCCCAGGAACCCCAATTATCGCCCCATTGTCAACAAAGAAGCTTTTTGCTAATATCACTAGTACAGTGGCACACCATTGAGGAATGCATTGCATTCAAGGACATGGTTGAGCAGCTAGTCCGCGAAGGCAGACTTAATCAGTTCCTACAACATGCCCCTTTGCCCCTAGCACAACAGCAGATCAACACCATCAACGGAGGACCAACCCTATCCTCTTCACTAACTTCCAACCGAGTGAAGAATAACTTCCTTCAAGCTACCAAGCCAACCACCAAGTACTCAGCATCGAGTCTGGTCGAGCAGCTAAGGTGGCCAAGAACGGATGGAAACCCATCACGTTCTCAGAGGAAGAGGAGAAAGGCATCGTGTTCCCACACGACAACCCCTTCACCATCAGGGCCCAAATTTCCAATTACGACGTAGGAAGAATACTCGTTGACACCGGGAGCTCGATCAATGTACTATTCTGGGATGCTTTCAAACATATGGGCGTAGACGAGAAAGAGCTCGACCGAAAGGTAACGCCACTTTTGGGTTTCTCAGGGGACTCAGTCTTACCCAAGGGCATCATCTCTCTACCAGTATCAATGGGGACTACCCTAAAGATAGCCACAACCATCACAACCTTCCTTGTGGTCGATTGTCCCACGTCCTATAACGCTATTATCGGAAGATGATTACTCAAGTAAATGAAGGCCATCGTGGCAACCCATGTACTACTAATGAAATTCCCAACAACCATGGGAACGGGATAGGTGCGAGAATACCAGCTCTCCGGAAAAACATGCTATGGCATGGCCTTAACCAAGACGAGCAAGTAGAATCAGCCAGATCAAATAGAAACTCTATCAGTCACCGAAACTGCCCTAGGAGATGACCCCATCAACCCAAAACTCATGGAAGAATTCCTGGATAGCCCCCTCGGAATATCCACGAGACCTTGCAAACATGCCACAAGACGAAACTGTGGAAGAGACAGAGGCAATACCTCTATCTAATCAACACAAAGATCGCACGGTCCGGATAGGATCAAAGCTAAAACCCACCATACGAGCAGCCATCGTAGAATTCTTGAAGGAACATGCCAAAGTCTTTGCATGGTCTTATGCAGACATGCCAGACATCTCCACTGATGTGATCTGCCACAAGCTCACTATCGACCCATCATTCAAGCCAGTCACATAGAAGCAGCAAAGCTATGATACCGAGAGACAATTGGCCATGCATGCCAAAATCACAAAGCTGAGCACCATACACTTCATCCGGAAATCCATATATGCCTCATGGGTAGCAAACATGGTGCTCGTCAAGAAACCATCCGGATCCTGGTGCATGTGCATTGACTTCACCGATCTCAACGAGGCTTGTCCCAAGGACAGTTTCCCATTACCTAAGATCGATATGCTAAAGGACGCCACCGCGGGACATGAATTACTCAACTTCATGGATGCTTACTTAGGCTATAACCAGATCCTCATGAATCCAGGTGATCAAATCCATACCAGCTTTCGAACTAACTCTAATGCTACAATGTTATGCCTTTTGGCCTAAAGAATGCAGGAGAGACATACCAAAGATTGTTCAACTTCATGTTCGCCGATCAAATCTGTAAAACAATGGAGGTCTATGTGGACGACATGCTTGTCAAGAGAAAAATAGATGACGAGCACATTACCAACCTAGCTAGGATGTTCAAAGTCCACAAGGAGTACAAGATGCGCCTCAACCCCACCAAATGTGTCTTTGGAGTGGGATCATGTAAATTCTTGGGATATATGATCAACTAGAGAGGCATTGAGGCAAATCCTGAAAATATCAAGGCAATCCTTGACATGCAACCTCCACAAACCCACAAAGATATCCAACGCTTGACGGGACGAGAGGCAGCTCTCACTCGCTTAATATCTAAAGCAACATACAGATGCGCCCCATTCTTCAAAGCTTTAAAAAGCAAGAGCAAACAAATTGATTGGACGGAGGAATGCAACAAGGCATTCGTTGAACTCAAGCAATACATGAGCAGGGCACCACTGCTAGCAAGACCAGAGACCGGAAAACATCTCTTCGTATAATTATCAGTATCAACCTCAGATGTCAGCTCTGTTCTTATCACAAGACGGGAAGGGTAGAACATCATGTCTATTACGTCAGCAAAGCATTTCAGGATGCAGAGACCATGTACCCTGACCTAGAGAAACTTGCTCTGGCTCTAGTAGTCACATCACGGAGGCTCAGGCCATACTTCCAAGCACATGAGATCAAGGTCGTCACTAGCAAACCCTTGGGACAAGTTCTATAGAAGCCAGACATCTCTGCTCGTCTCACAAAATGGGTAATCGAGCTGAGCGAGTTCGACATCTCCTATGTAGCCAAGACAGCTGAGAAAGGACAAGCAATGGCTGACTTCATCTCCGAATACTCCTACCAACCTACACAATACATACCACCGGAGGCAACCCCTCCGCAAGGAATCACCACCAAGGAAATCCCATAATCAACCAAGGCACCCCCAATTGATCCGCAACGCCCATGTTGGACACTATATGTGGATGGATCCGCTTGCCACAGTGGATCAGGAGCAGGACTAGTTCTCATTTCCCCAGAACAAGTCAAGCTAGAATATGCCCTACGCTTCAGGTTCAAGGCATCCAACAATGAGGCCTATTATAAAGCACTATTAGCTGGCCTACGCTTAGCCAAAGACATGGAGGCCAAATAGTTGAGGATCTACATCGATTCACAATTCCTCAATTGGTGGTCAGCCAAATCAACAATGACTTTGAAGCCAAGGACGTATCCATGTCACTTTACTTGGTCCTGGCAAAGCAACTTCTTCAAAGCTTCTTGGCCTATGAAATCAACAAAATCCCAAGATTGGAAAACAGTCATGTCAATGCTCTAGCATGACTTACATCCTCACCGGATGAGAAGGAGAAGCGAAGGGTGCTTGTGGAAGTCCAACACGTGCCCAACACGAGACCAAGCCCAGTATACACGATCAACACCAGTCCCACCTGGATGGATCCCATCAAAGCTTTCCTCCAAGACGACACTCTACTAGAGGACAAGATGGAGGCCAAGAAAATCAATAGACAATCAGTGCGATACACCATCTAGCATGACCATCTCTACAAGCGTGATTTCACTACCCCATTATTGAAGCGCCTGACACTAGACATGGGTTGTAACGACCCGAACTAGAAATTAAATTATTTTGAGAATTGGACGATTTACCCTCAATTTTGGACGCGTTCGGGAGTCACTTTTTCACTGGCAGTACTTTTGGGAAATTTTCTTGGGTCGTTGCGTAGGTCTCGAACTCACGAGTTTGTAGACAGGCGGCACGCGGAAAACGGAGACCCGGTGAGTTCGTTATGGGTCTAGAAGTTTCAGGGGCAGTTTGGCAATTTTGGAAAAGTTTGAACTATATATCAGATATTTTCTCTCTCCTCGAAAAAAAAAGGGAGGGCAGATATTTTTTTCAGTCTCTCTCTCTCTCCTACCCGTTTCTCCCCGTGAGAACACCACAAACCATTTTCATTGGATGAATTTAAGTCCGATTTGACCGAAACTAAGGTCGGGAGGATCTTCCCCGTGACCCCACGAGCCTTTTGGTGTAATCATCGGAGCGGGAGCACCGCCGTAGGCGACGGACGGAGGAGGGAGGCAGACTGAATTTTCTCGGTCGTTTTTCGGCCAAACCAGGTACGATCTCGGAACTTTGACCTCATATTTAGATTCCTGGTGAAAAGTAGATGAATTTACATGTGTGGATCGTGAAAAATGGTTAAGAAATAAAGTAGTTATAAAAGCTTGAAGTTTCGGCCGGAAATGGGGGATTCCGGCGAAACCAGACGACGACGACGGCGGCTGCCGATCATCTTCTCTGGCCAGACTTCGGCGACAGCGTCGGCATCCAATCGTCTTCTCCGGCGACCGATCGAGTCGGGTCAGATCGGGTCGGGTCGAGTTGAACTGGTCGGGTCGAGTTGAACCGGTCGGGTTGAGTGAACTGATCAGGTTGAATGAACCGGTCGGGTCGAGTTGGACCGGGTCAGGTCAAGCCGGGCCAGATTGGACCGGTCCAGACGCGTGAACACGGTAGCAGGCGCGTGACCGGCGCGTGAGGGCGCGTGAGCGCGTGTTCTGACCTTCCGGTGACGCGTGGCGGCGCGTTTGACTGTTCCCGATGTCATGGCGGCTCGTGACTAGGGTTTTGGGACGTTCCGGATAAGATTTTATTGGTTTCGAGGCCATATGAGTTCGTTTAAGGCCCGATTTGGGCAATTCCAGCGGTAATGGTTGACCTTGAAGCAGATTTTGAGCTCGGAAAGTCAAGGTAGTTGGGTTATTATTGTGCATGTATTCCTTGGGCTAGAGCGTCCATGAATTTTGGGTTGGATGGTGTTTGTGAGTGGAATCCTTTCCTAAACTCATACTTATATGACTTATGTACTGTTATGTGATAGATTATGTGATGACTGGGATTTCAATTGAATGTTGATTGATTTAATTGTGTTAGTAGTATTTGATGTAATTATGTGTGTGGTGATGAATGTTTGGTTGACTAATAATATATTTATGGAATGAGAATGATGCAAGATGATGATAGGAAATCTAGACTATGCCAGGGTTAGCTTTAGGACCCAGCATTGTTAATTATGAGAAGTAGGTACTCTGGAATGAATATAAACTACCACTAGATTAGGGTATCTCGAGGGTCAATTCCGAGATACGTATCACGATATCAAGTCGTGACATATGATACAGTCGGTGAAATACAGGAGTCGCAGCGAGATATCGTTTTGACATAGTAATTATTTGAGTCCATGATTTTGAGTTGAAACCGTATTTGTGATTATAAAATACTTGATTTTGGATCAAATACTATTTTGAGGGGGGCTAGGATCCGCTGAGACGGTGAACCCGGTGAACCTCCAAAATAAACAATATCGATTTGAGGGGGGCCAGGATCCGGGGCCAGGATTCGCTGAGACGGTGAACCCGGTGAACTTCCACCATAAAGAATACCGATTTGAGGGGGGGTGGGGGGGCCAGGATCCGGGGCTAGGATCCGCTGAGACGGTGAACCCGGTGAACCTCCGAGATAAACATATTTGAGGAGGATCAGAAAATGGGACTAGGATCCGCTATTGGCGGTGAACCCGGTGAACCTTCAATCGAGAGTTTTACTCTGTTGGTTCGTTGAGTGCTCCAACTCTGGCATCAAGGAGTTTTGGCTCCGCCGGGTCGCGAGGCTATTTATGCATAGTACAGAGAGTTGTGATACAGGACTAGCACACCCCAAGGGATACCCTGGTGGCTAGGGATATGCCGACTGATGCGATATGATAGCCGAATATTATTTCGGTTGAGGATACGATATGATAGCCGAGGATATTTCCGGCTCTAATATGGTTTGACGACGATTTTCATGTGATTAATCAACCTATAGAAATACTTCGTCATCCGAGTCTGTGGGTTGGTGTGGGCGGTGACCTAGAGGGACGAATTATTGTTGGTTCACAAGTATCTGACTATTCGGTTGTCTTGTGGTATTCTAGTAGAGGTGTCAGCAGTGTCTGACCTACTGACATTTGGTGTCAGAGGGTATTCCTATTTGGACCACCACTATTCCGAGGTCTTGGCTTTGACATGTATGATGTCCTACGTCTGACAGGTAGGAGTGGTCAGTAAGTACAGAGGTTCTGTTGGGAACTCTATAAGGTTTATTGGGAACTCTGTAAGGTTTACTAAAAATTATTTAAAGATAAAGGGTTATGGTATAAAATCTTGAGGTAAAAGGGCTGTCAGACGGGATAAGGGTTCTTTCCGGGTTTCGAGGAGAAATTCGGGAAGGGTCCTTACATGGGTGATTACGTGCTAAGAGAAATGCATGAAGGTATTTGTGGAGATCACTATAGAGCATGAATTTTGGCATAGAAGGCCTTCAGGCAAGGGTACTATTGGCCTACCATGCTCTCAGACACCATTGAACTCACGCAAAATTGTGACAAGTGCCAGCGACAGGCGCAAATCCCTCACCTCCCAGCAAAGAACTTAACATCCATGCTTAGTCCTTGGCCATTTTCCCAATGGGGACTAGATCTGATTGGCCAAATGCCTAAAGGCAAGGGAAATGTCAACTATGCAGTTACATATGTGGACTACTTCACAAAATGGGTAGAAGCGAAACCATTAGCAACCATCACAACAGCCCAGATCGAGCACTTCGTCTACCAACACATCATCTGCCGCTTCGGTATCCCACACACCATTGTCACTGATAATGGGAAGAAATTTGATTGGAATCGCTTCAGGGCATTTTATGAAACCTACATCATCAAACTCCTATTTGCTTCACCATCTCACCCACAATCCAATGGATAGGTGGAAGCAGTTAACAAGAACATCAAGTTCAAATTAAAGAAGAGACTCGATGAAGACAAAGGCAAATGGTCCTACATTATCGATGACGTGTTATGGTCCCACAGAACCTCATACAAGACAACCACATAAGAGACTCATTTTGCCTTGGCATTCGGCACAGAAGCAGTCGTACCAGTGGAGATTGGCGAGACATCCTATCGAGTTATCTCCTACGACCCAGAACAAAACAATCAACAAATAGCTCTTAGCTTGGACCTACTGGAGGAACACAGAGAAAAGGCCAACCTAAAGAACATTGCATACAAGCAACGAGTTGCAAGATATTATGACTCAAGGGTTCGCCATAGAAGCTTCAAGATATGAGATCTAGTCTTGAGGAAAGTCAGCCTTGCAACTAAGGAGAGATCTATTGGCACATTTGCGCCTACTTGGGAATGACCCTACAAAGTCTCCAAAGTATACCAAGATGGGACCTATGAGCTCCAAGACTCGAAAGGAAAGACACTTCCACATCCATGGAATGTGGACCATCTCAAATTCTACTACAAGTAAACAGGCCCACGACCATAAACATGATCGGCCAATGACCGAATTTTTTGTAATCATTCCTGGCATACCTAGTTGACATTATCAATGAATGAATTTTACAAGGAGGCAAAATCTCTTCTCTCTCATCCCTTTGGCAATATGTCATTCTATCAAGTGATCGGCCTTCCTTCACTATGAGGCGGAACCTCATCTTGAACGACCTTAATTTACCCTAATCAACCTTCATTATGAGGCACCCTCTTTTTTGAAAGGCCTCAGTTTCCTTTTAAAACGATTTTCCTTTTTCATTTTGAACGGCCTCACCTTATCTTAATCAGTCTTATCTCATTATGAAGCATCCCACCATAAACGGCCTTACGTAATTTTTAATGGCCTTACCACCTTTCAAAGGCAAACACCTTATGTCAACCTTTATTTTGAACAGCCTCACAAATCACTTACCAGATCGGCCTTTACAGTATTATCAGGCATGCTTACAAAGTTTATTCTGAACGACCATGCAAATTCAACACATTCACAAGCAAAAATCAAGTCGAAGACAGAACAGATTTCAGAAGGAAAATAAGCATACATCTATAGGTGAGACCCCATGGTCCCACCAAAAATTACTTGTTCATACAAGGCCATAGGGCCTATTAATAGACAGATTACAAGAACTAAGGGGCATTCCCCTGATCTTCTGGGACATTTCCTTCATCATCTTTCGGCGTCTCGGCTTCATCATCAGCATCCCCATCATCATCACCATCTGGCAGAGCATTCCCATCTTCATCTAAGAAGTCCCCCATGGACATTTTGAAAGTGGCACTCGATCGGCCATGGACATTCCTAGCCGATCAGCCACATAATCGTGCGAGGTTCCGCTCCTGCAAACCGTACAAGATGACATACACTCATCTTGCAAGTGGCACTCGATCAGCCATGGACATTCCTAGCCGATCAGCCACATGATCGTGCGAGGTTCCGCTCATGCGGGCCGTAAAAAATGACATACACTCATCTTGAAAGTGACACTCGATCGGCCATGGATATTCCTAGCTGATTAGCTACATGATCGTGTGAGGTTCCACTCCTGCGAGCCGTACAAGATGACATACACTCATCTTGCAAGTGGAACTCGATCGGGCCATGAACATTCCTAGCCGATCGGCCACATGATCGTGCGAGGTTCCGCTCCTGCGGGCCGTACAAGATGACATACACTCATCTTGCAAGTGGCACTCGATCGACCATGGACAGTCCTAGTCGATCGTCCACATAATCGTGCGAAGTTCCGCTCATACGGGCCATCCAAAATGGCACTCGACCATAGCCAAAATTTAAGACCAACCATCCTTTCTCACCAACCCTTTTTTGACAAAGATTGACCACAGCGACTCGCCTCAGCTAAGGGCTTGGGGGACTGGGGACTGGTATAGGACAAATATCTGTACAGGTTGACAAGTGACGACAAGCCCTTAACCAAGGAAATCCACCTCAGTCAACGACTTGGGGGACTTCTGTTTGTACCTAATTTGGTCAACCTGGTCAAGACCGATCAGTCCCTCCGAAACCATACTTGGCCCTCGGCTAAACTAGAATACAACATCATGTGCATCCCACCAACGAAGCCTTGGACAAAAGACACCAAAAGCCACTAGGCCGACTAGATTTGGTCGGCTTACCCGTCCATCGGCCGACCGTGTCAACACAACCGCGGGACTCGGGACCACCAGGACACGTGTCAGCTCCAAGATCAGGGATATTTATCTCACATCGAAATGTTTCACCTACAACATTCAATGTACTATAAATACAAGGGCACCTCCCCTCAAAAAGGTAATAAGAACATTGCCCTTACGCTGCTTAATTACTACAGTACCCTCCACACTTAATTGACTTAAGCATTAGAGACTATTAGGCCGGCACCCCACCGTTGCTGTAACGACCCGGACCAGAAATTAAATTATTTTGAGAATTAGACAATTTTACCCTCAATTTTGGACGGGTTCGGGAGTCACTTTTTGACTGGCAGTACTTTTGGGAATTTTTCTTGGGTCGTTGTGTAGGTCTTGAACTCACGAGTTCGTAGACAGGTGGCACGCGGAAAACGGAGACCCGATGAGTTCGTTACGGATCTAGAAGCTTCAGGGGCAGTTTGGTAATTTTGGAAAAGTTGGAACTATATAGCAGATATTTTTCTCTCCTCGGGAGATTGGTCCATTCAGTCTCTCTCTCTTACCCGAAAACCTCCCCGTGCGAACACCGAAGTACCCCTTTCATCGGATGGATTTCGATCCGATTTGACCAAAACCAAGGTCGGAAGGATCTTCCCCGGGACCCCACGAGCATTTTGGGGTAGTTATTGGAGCGGGAGCACCGCCGTAGGCGACGAACGGAGGAGGGAGGTGAACTGAATCTTCTCGGCCTTTTTTCGGCCAAACCATGTACGATCTCGGAACTTTGACCTCATATTTGGATTCCTGGTGAAAAGTAGATGAATTTACATGTGTGGATCGTGAAAAACGGTTAAGAAATGAAGAAGTTAGAAAACCTTGAAAATCGACCGGAAATGGCGATTTCCGGCGAACCAGACGGCGGCGAAGGTGGCGGTCCGGTCATCTTCTCCGGCCAGCCTCCGACGACGGCGACGGCCGTCCGGTCGTCTTCTCCGGTGAGTCACCGGAGACCGTTCGGGTTGAGTGAACCGGTCGGGTTAAGTGAACCGGTCGGGTTGAGTGAACCGGTCGGGTTGAGTGAATCGATCGGGTTGAGTGAACCGATCGGGTTGAGTTAGACTGGATCAGGTTGAGCTGGACCTGGTTGGACCGATCCAGGCGCGTGAACACTGTAGCAGGCGCGTGACCAGCGCGTGAGGGCGCGTGGGACCGTGTACCGAACTTCCGGCGGCGCGTGGGGCCGAGTCTGAGGTCACGGGGACGCGTGGTAACTAGTTTTCGACGATCCGAATCTGTTGGTACAGGTTTCAGGTTGATCGGACGTCGTTTAGAGGTCATTTTGGGCAATCCCAGCGGTAATAGTTGACCGTATTAGCGGGTTTTGAGATCGGAAAGTCAAGGTAGTTGGGTCATTATTGTGCATGTGTTCCTTGGGCTAGAGCGTCCATGAATTAAGGGTTGGATGATGTATGTGAGTGGACTTTTGTTTTATAAATTGAAATGCATGCATCAGAATATCTTTGTTTAAATACTGTTATGTATTGTGGCATTGAATTTCTGGATTTTAGAAATGATTACTAGACATATGTTTTCCACTATATCAGTTAAAGTGTGATTTGAGAAATATCATGGGTTTTGGACTCGATTTTGATATCATTTTGATGTGGAAATTATTGAGTCCACGATTTGGGTTTTGACCCGGATGTATGAGTTTATCGAAATTGGCCATATATTTGAGGGAGACCAGAACCCGGGACTAGGATCCGTTATTAGCGGTGAACCCGGTGAACCTCCAATATAATATGATATGATATGATAGTCGAGAGATATGCCGACTGATATGATATGATAGCCGAAGGTTATACCGGCTGATGATATGATATGATAGTCGAGAGATATGCCGACTGATATGATATGATAGCCGAAGGTTATACCGGCTGATGATATGATATGATAGTCGAGAGATATGCCGACTGATATGATATGATAACCGAAGGTTATACCGGCTGATGATATGTTATGATAGTCGAGAGATATGCCGACTGATATGATATGATAGCCGAAGGTTATACCGGCTGATGATATGATATGATAGTCGAGAGATATGCCGATTGATGTGATATGATAGCCGAAGGTTATACCGGCTGATGATATGATATGATAGTCGAGAGATATGCCGACTGATATGATATGATAGCCGAAGGTTGTACCGGCTGATGATATGATATGATAGTCGAGAGATATGTCGACTGATATGATATGATAGCCGAAGGTTATACCGGCTGATGATATGATATGATAGTCGAGGATACTTGCCGACTGATGTGATATCATAGTACAGAGAGTTGTGATACAGGACTAGCACACCCCAAGGGATACCCTGGTGGCTAGGGATATGCCAGTCGAGGGATATGCCGACTGATGTGATATGATTGTCGAAGGTTATACCAGCTGATGATATGATATGATAGTCGAGGATACTTACCAACTGATGTGATATCATAGTACAGAGAGTTGTGATACAGGACTAGCACACCCCAAGGGATACCCTGGTGGCTAGGGATATGCCAGTCGAGGGATATGCCGACTGATGTGATATGATAGCCGAAGGTTATACCGGCTGATGATATGATATGATAATCGAGGATACTTGCCGACTGATATGATATCATAGTACAGAGAGTTGTGATACAGGACTAGCACACCCCAAGGGATACCCTGGTGGCTAGGGATATGCCAGTCGAGGGATATGCCGACTGATGTGATATGATAGCCGAGGATATTTCCGGCTCTAATATGATTTGACGACGATTGTCATGGGCTTAATCAGCCTATGGGCTTAATCAGCCTACGAAAATACTTCGTCATCCGAGTCAGTGGGTTGGTGTGGGCGGTGACCCAGAGTGACGAATTATTGTTGGTTCACAAGTATCCGACTAGTCGGTTGTCTTGTGGTATTCCAGTAGAGATGTCAGCAGTGTCTGACCTATTAAAAATTGGTGTCAGAGAGTGTTCCTATTTGGACCACCACTATTCCGTGGTCTTGGCTTTGACCTGTATACTATCCTGCGTCTGACAAGTAGGAATAGTCAGTAAGTACAGAGGTTCGTTCGGGAACCCTGTAAGGTTTACAAAAAAAAAAGAAAAAAATTATTTAAGGATAAAAGGGTATTTCTGATATTTAAAATTTGAGATAAAAGAGCTGTTAGACGGGATAAGGGTTCTTTCCGGGTTTCGAGGGAAAATTCGGGAAGGGTTCTTACAGGTGCTCTTTTGCTCTTACCTTCTCCCTGCAGGTCTTCCTATCTCCGAGAAGAGCGAGTCAAACGAGCTCAGCGAGGCAACTCTAAGTTGGTCCATTTTTGTCATCAACACCCATAATAGAGAGGGAGAGTTTTGATAAAAGAAATAAATTTTTTATACCTTCCATCTAGCTAATTACACATTCTTCCTCTTTCTCCTCAAAGAAAGCATTGAACATTTCCATTTTTTTCTCTAACAACCTCAAGAAATCAATGTCCACCTTGGAAACCTCACCACCTTAACCGTTCTCGATGGCCAAATCTCCACCGTCGGTACGGTCATCCTTGTCATCCAATCTGGGCCGTTTACTCGGCGGCTTGTGTCCGTCTTTGGGGTAGATAAGCTCCAGCTGCTTCTTCAAGTCCTTATAGGACAAGAACTTGTCCCGCTATTCTGGTAATAATGATAATGATGGGAAGGATAAAACCCAGAATCCAATTTCGATTTCCTCAAGCTCGTCCCTTCTCTGTTTGATTTTCTTTTTTTTTGCATGAGAGATTGACTAGAGAGCGAGAAATTGTTGTTGATTGTTGTTTTTGGTTCCCAACAGAAACAAACTTGGGAGCATCACTCCCCAAAATCCCAACCACCATAGCCTCGATCTTCTCGATTCCTACATTATCTTCTCCAAAATTGACATCGGCTTCGTTGTCGCTGCCATAGTAATCCAAACCATCATCTTTGATGTAGAAGCCTTCGTAGTCGTCTGTGGAATCGAGGTCGATGAGATCAAGAGAGACAGGTTTGGCAGATGAGGAGCGAGATGGGAAGTGGTCAAATTTGTAATGTTACATCCCCATAACTTATTGGATTGGACAATTTTGCCTTTGAATTTGACGGTCATTTAACAAAGATGATGAAAAAGGGGTAACTTGAAACAAAAAGGGAGTTTAAGGGGCATTTTGGTACAAAATCGAGTTTAGAGACAATTTTGAGACTAAAGTTCATGTTCAGAAAGCATCTTGAGTAAAAAGCGTTAAATAAATATACATATACATTGAAATTAAATCTTTACAAGTTTTTAATTCCTCTTTGGTTAATTACTTAATTTTGACATAATTTCTTTTGAAGCATAATGCTACAAATGATATGTATCATGTTAATTAATGAATTTTTAATTGGACACTAATTATATTATGTGGTATTTTTTTTGTGTGAAAGATAACAAATTTGATTAAATACGAATCTAAACACCAACTTCTTCGACTAGAAAGTTAAAGAGCCACACTGGACTTCAAGGTCATCCTACTGATATGGGAACCCCCTTTCCTCATGGCAAAGGCAACAACATGATACCTTGTTACAATCTCACGGTCTAAATCGAAAAATAATTGATTGAAATCTACTCTTAAGAGAACAAATATTATGTGGTGTTCAATTGTTTGTTTCCCAAAAAAAATTGTTGTAATCTCCGTAGCATTACTAATTTACTTGATGTTTGCTTTTCCAAACCATAATTTTGCCCTTCTAATTTGATCTATTCTCCACTTTTATTCTTCTAATTTCATTTACCTTTTTAGTTCTATACTTGGTACCGTCAACAACCAAAACCAAATCCAAAAAGTTGGAAATTGTTAAATAGACAAAGGGTACTAAATTTTGGTTGCAAGCCAAACAAAACTAAAATTGCGAAATTCAAATGGCATGGATCAATCAAACTGCATACTCTCACATTGAATTCCATTAAATTTGATTGCAGCCTCTTTGTATTCTTCCTTTTGTACAATGTTATCTCAATTCCTTCCAAGGTAGGGCGATAGAAGACCAAACTAGATTCTTGATTGTAGACCACATATTGAACATTTGAAAAGTCGAAGAAGAGGAGATAACGATATTATGAAGTCTCAGATCATCACAATCGCCAATCGGCTTTACATTTGGAACTTTAGACACCATTTAGACGCCATTTAGATGCCATCCTCTCCGACTGACTCTTGAACATCGCCTTTGATGCTCTTGCGCCAATCAGATGGTATTTGGTCTTCTCCAGAAACCTGCAATCAGAAAATTGTTATCAACGTCAACAATCAAACATCAACTTAAACTTGACCCTAAGAAGTCAGAACAAACACTATATGAAAAAATTATAGAGTTCAAGCAGCATGAAAAACTACAAAATTACTCTATTTATATAGAAAACTTAGCAAAAATGAAGCTTTGACCTACCACTTGTTGCTTAGTACAGAATCTGCTGCCGTCATTATATACAATCGATATAGGCTCTGCTGGAAACAAACAATCGAGAAAAACATCAGATGTTTTCGCATTCACTGTAAAAACAGAAAAACTGAATGGATCCAAATGAATATTTCCATAAGTATGCAAAAATTGATGTCAATTGGTCCATGATATTGAATGTTATTCAAGTTAAAATCATCACACGAACTTTCTAATTGAGATAAACATTTTGAACAAAGGGAAAAAGGGATGGCTCACCTTCTGCATTGAATACCGACACATGAAATATCTGTGCTGACTGATATTGATGCAATCTTAAATATTTCATCCACTTTCTGCAGCATTATGTCATGAAAGCAAGGGCCGGTTATTCTTCAAAGTGCCATTGCATCCCTTCAAATCTACAACTGTAGGCATGAAATCAATAGCATTCTTGCAACCAGAAATCTTCAAATGAAAGAGGATGTGAATGATTCAATTGTGAAGTGAAACACTAACAATAGGATAAATTTAATGTTATAAAATAAATATATGAAAACTTACAAAATGTTGCCCACGGCAAGCTAACATGAGGGAGGTTGAAGTAGCTTAAGCTGTTGTACAACCTGCTTCATCGTAGGCCTCATTGAGAGTGAGTCGACCGTACACTTGTAAGCCAAGTGTAGAACTTCTACCAAATGACCATGAGGACCTGCATCCCACAACCCTGGAATAAAGAAATCCTTTGCACGGTCCTGTTGAATAAGCATATTGGCCCATGACACGATGTTGAATCCATTCCCATATGTAGAAAAGGAGGGATCCAGTGCTTTCTTATATGAGAGCAACTCCATGAGCATCACGCCATAGCTATACACATCAGCCTTATCTGAAACTCGGCAAGTCATTGCGTATTCTGGGGCAACATATCCAAAAGTTCCAGCCACGCCAGTTGTAGCATGGGTTTCTGAAGTTCCAAGAAGTCTGGATAACCCGAAGTCAGACAGATATGCATTGTGATCATCATCCAACAAAATGTTGCTAGGCTTAACATCACGATGAAGAATACGTGGAGCACACTGGCCATGAAGGAAGGCAAGTGCACGGCCTACATCCAATGCAATTTTATGAAGTGTCTTCCAATTCACAGCCTTGAGAGGCCTTTCCTGAATAAACTTCTCCAAATTACCACCTGGAAAATAATTGTATATCAAGAACATTTCTGTTTCACTGGCATGATAGCCGAGCAATGTGACAAGATTTGGATGGCGAAGCCTTCCAAGGGTCTTGATTTCTGCATGGAACTGTTGAACTCCTTGGAACCTTCCAACTGAAAGCCGTTTTACTGCCACTAATATTCCAGGTGATATCTCTGCCTTGTAAGTTGCCCCAAACCCTCCATTTCCAATGCATTTGCTAGCACTAAAATTCCCAGTGGCCTGCAAAACACTCTCAAAGGTCAATGGAAACCCGATGCTTGCAAAAACTGTAACTTCCTTCCTGGTAAATCCTACAGCTTCAGACTTCAGATTCCACTTTCTTGTGAACAAGAACAGACAAACTAGCGCTAGAAGAACTGAAATTACGGTGGATGCAGATGCAATGTATGCTATCTTAGTGGAACTTATACCTCTACTCCCTTTTTTCTGAGTTGTAACTGCTGGTAAAGCAGTAGAAGATTGTGAACTTGAAACTGGCTGCGCGGAAGAAGTCACATGACAAGAATATATAAATGGGTTCCCAAGAGCAGTATTGCAGTTCATCACGCTATTCAAAGGCATTGAACCAGACAGGTTATTAAAAGACACGTTGAAATCTGAGAGTGTGGACACATCTGCAAAACCAGATGGAATTTGGCCTGAAAGACTATTTCTCTGGAGCTGAAGAACAGTCAGGTTCTGCAAGTTTACAAGATCATTTGGTATCTCACCGGTGAGAGAGTTTGAAGAAAGATCAAGCACTTTTAAAGAGTAAAGCTGCCCGAAACTAGAAGGAATTATGTCTGTAAGGTCATTACCAGATAAGGAAAGATATTTCAAATCCTTTATCAAGCCAAGACTGGTAGGAATTGGACCTTGCAACATGTTCCGACTCAAATCAAGGCCTACAAGAGACACCAATTCCCCAAAACTAGAGGGAATGGAACCAAATAACTTATTCCCAGAAGCATCTAAAAATACAAGTGATCTGCAAAGCACACCAATTTGAGCGGGAATCTGACCATATATCTTGTTGTGGCTAACATTAACAATGAGTGAATCCAATCCATTACACTTCTCAAAAAAATTACTTGGAAATGCTCGAGTGAACTTGTTTTCTCCAACAAGGAATGCATAACGAGTTTTCTTTCCTAATCTTTCAGGTGCAATAGGGAATGACTGCAGGGTACCAGTAAAATTATTCTGCCCAAAGTTGTGAAATACTACAAGACCCTCATCCTCTCCATGCAATTTCAAAGGGTTTACAGCTTGAGCTTTAGATGCGAAAAATACTTGATAAGATGAGGGTGGATCTTCTGATTCGAAAGAATAATCATCCCAAGAAGAATCAGGAGAGCAAGTGCTGCTAAAATATTCAGGTATGGAACCAGACAACATGTTTTTGCTGACATCAAACATTGTCATACAAGGAACCTGAAGATCCTGGACAAGCTCCCCAGTAATGTTGTTAGAGCTAATGTCAAGGAAACGAAGCTTACTGCAACAACTGAGGCCAGTAGGAATTTCACCAGTAAGAAAATTCTGAGCCAAATTGACCAGTTCTAAAGACTCACAATCACCCCAATTGCTGGGTAGGCTGCCTTCAAACCTTGCCCTTGGTGCCCACAAGACCCTTAACTTTGGAAGAATTGTGATTTCCACAGGTATTGTGCCTTGATAGTAATTGAAGTCATCAGTCATAAACCTTTGGCTCTCCTTCAACAAAGAGTCATTTAGTGTTGTATGATTGCCTTGCAGAAGCGGATCAATGAGAGACGAAAGCACAAGGACAGACAGTTCAGAACAACTGCCCAGCTCACGAGGTAAGACACTAACCAGGCTGTTCCCAGAGACATCCAACACTTGAAGCGCCTGAAGCCGGCCCAATTCAGGTGGAATACCCTCTTCTAACATATTTGAATACAACAACAACGTTTTCAGCCGAATGCAATTTCCCAAACTACTTGGAATCTTTTGAACTAAGAAATTGCCCGACAAATCTAGATGCTCAAGATTCCAACAATTATCTCCAATCTCACTTGGGACATTCCCAGTAAGCAAATTGTAGGACAAATGTACCTCCTTTAACCTACCAATGAAACCAGGAACAGAACCATTCAACCGATTTCCTGCTAAATTCAAGATCTCTAAACTCACAAAATTTGACAATGAAGTGGGAATCTCACCATGAATGGAATTAAACCCAAGATTAAGAACCCGCAAGTTCAGATTAAGGTGGAGAAAGGGCAGTGACCCATTAATGGAATTCCCCTCAAGATCAAGAACCTCTAAGTTTACCATGCCCCAAATCTCACTAGGAATTTGACCATCAAAGTCATTGAAGGGAAAAGACAACACCTTTAGTTGAGTGAGCTCCCCAATAACAGACGGTAACTTCCCAACCAACCTTCCTCCACTAGCACCCATTCCCTTACCCAAACAACTCCCCCTCTTCCTAATTCCAATCCCATAAAGCGAAAATCGATCAAAACTTAAGCATGAAGAAAAGGGGCTTGGGTTGGAATTATCTTTACCTCCGCCGTCGCCGGTAATATTGAGTGAAACGACTTGAAAATCTTCGTTGCAGAAGACGCCAAACCAGGAGCAATGGCCCCCAGAATTGGGCTGATTCCAACCAGAAAGCAAGCCAGACGGGTCCGTGACGGAGTCCTTGAAGCGAAGGAGGACTGATGCGTCGTCCTCTGCCTGCGGATAAGCGGAAACGAAGCCGTATTGAGAGGAGGTGGAAATGATCGACGGGAGCAAAACCATGTTGAAAACCAGCAGCAGCAGCAAAGTACTCCGTGGAGTTGAGATTGAAGTTGGAGGGGAAAGGGCCATTTCTTGAGGGCGCGGTGAAATCAAAGGCTCTCTGAAGATCAAACCGAAGCAATGAAATGAAAAGAGAAATGAGGGATCGAGGGATTTTGTTTGTTGTTTTCTTCAATTGGTTGTCTCAGTGTCAATGTCCTCTAATGGTGTTTACTCTGCTTCTATCGGAGAGACGGAAGAGAAAACAAAAAGGGAGGGCTTTCTTCTGACCTTTAAGTACTTTCCATATTTTGAAAAACCCAAGACAAAACGACGCCGTATATGTTTCTTCTTCCCTTGTTTTATTTTTTTATTTTTATTTATTTTTATCAAGATCAGCACGAGTTTGTGTAAAATGAGGTCAAAATCCCTAACTATGTGGACTGTGGAATGTAGGGAAGAGATCGGAAAACTTTGATTAGCAATACGAAGAGGCAAATATAGTAATTATTAATTGCGCATCAATCAATAATCAACTATACAATCATTTCTCTAATTGCTAACATAATTTGTGACTTTCACTATATTTTTGGAACTTAATTGTATTTATAATTGTCATACCCCAAACTGACTTTTTTAGTTAACCATTTTTTTGTTGTTGAAGAATTTAGTAAACTAATTTAATTTTTTTCCAAAGTAGTAAACTAATTTGAAGTTCTTAGAGCATCGCCAATCAATCATGTTCCTTATTTTAAATTCAAATTTTAACTTAAAGTACTAAAATTTTATTTTAGGAGTCTAGCCATACTCTTTAATTTAGAGGATTATAAATTTTATTTTTAGCAAGTCATATATATTAATATTGTTATATAGTAACAAAAAATAAAATATATGTTTAAAATAATATAAAAATAGTAACTATTAAATATAAAATTCATGAAATTAAATTTTAAGGAATCACTAAAAGCTCATTCTCCCTCTTCAAATTTAGGAGCTTCTAAAGGTCAAGTTTTTTTTTTTTTAATACAAAAACAAAATACACTAAGACAAGGAGAATCCCCTTAGGCACCCTCCACTAAGGAATCAAGCCACCATCCACTAAGGAATCAAGCCACCAAACCTGGGAAGCCTCCAGAGATTGAACATTAGCTGCTCTATGACCCATATTGGCAAGAGAGTTTGCTAAGAAATTAGCCTCACGCAAAACATGAGAAAACGAAAATGTTGAGAAAATGCTTCATGAGTTTCTTGACATTATCCAGAATTCTTTTGATCCATTAATTGCATTGATGAGAGTAAGAGAATCATCTTCAACCAAAAGCTTGCATTCTCTTTATAATTTGACTTAGGAGTTCATTTAGTTAGTACATTAGAGATGCTTTTACAATCGTCAGTGACCATTTAACATTATTTATTTAAGCTTCTAAGTGAAATTTATAAAATTGTTTTGCCATTCAATCTCTTTGTAAATGTTATATGGAAATCACTAGTAATTGTTATCAATTTTTTTTTTTTGGTAGGAAGTAATTGTTATCAATCAAAGCTTTAATCTAAAGCTAGAAGAAAAAAAAAATTAATCTAAAGCACTTGATGAATTTTTTTACAATCTATCAGTGTTTTGATAAATTAAATAATATAAGTTGTTAAATACTTAAACTTTTTATTTTTTTAACTAATGAAGTAGCATATGCAAGCCACATGTTTCATTAAAAAACAGGGAAATTTTGAAGCAATAGTCCCTCAACTTAATCATAATGTTAGAAATCATCCATAAACTTCAATATTAGTTTTTTTCGTACCTGTACTTTATCATAATAGTTGATTTCGTCCCTCAGTTAAAGTTACAAACGGAATCTGTTCAAAATAAGGACAAAATCGTCCATACAAGTGGTTTTTTTTTTTAAACAAAAATTGATTAACCTGTAAGTAGGAAGAAAGGCAAAAGCCAAACACCTGGAGGGAACAAACTCAACCCCCAAGAACACAAGCCCAAACTAACGGGGGAGCAAACTCAACCCCAAAAACCAAAAAATAGAACCAAACCAAGAGGAAAAAAAACAACCCCAAGGAAAGACCACTACACAGAGATTACCAACACTGCCAACATCAAATCCTCACATTCCAAACAGCAGCTACTCTGTCATTCACAAGGGAAGAACAAAAAATGATGGTACAAAGTCTAGCTCTAACCATGCTACACACAGAGAAGAACACAACACTCACTGACCTGTAAGGATGACCAAACACTTTTCATCTTCAACAATCTGAATTGATTGCAGTTTCGATTGTGCATTAAATCATTGTTCTTCCAATCTATTACTCTCAATCTAATTTTTTGCTTGAATTAATTCTTGTCGATCTTGGTGATTATTTCATCTTCCTTTTGCTTTTTTTTTTTTAAATTTTGATCATAAATTAGATGGAAACTTTGTCATAAATTTTTTGCTTGAATTAGTTCTTGTCGATCTTAATGATCAAATTGATTATTCTTTTAAATCGAGAGATATAAAGATGAGTAGCATGTAACGACCCAAAAATTTAATTAGTGAATTTTCGTAAATTATTTTGCAAAAGGACAAAATTACCCTTGGTTATATAAGGGCTCGGAAGTCAATTTTTGTTTGGAGACACTTTTGGTAGTGTTTTGGGGACTATTGCGTAGGTCTCGAACTCACGAGTTCGTAGACAGATGGCACGCGAAAAATGGAGTCCGTGTGAGAGAGTTGTGGGTCTAGAATGTTCATGGGCATTTTGGTAATTTACCATGGGTAGATAATTTTAACCCAGGTAGATCAGATTCTCCTTATTTCTCTCTCTCTCTTCCCGATCTTCATCCATTCCGTGTGACCGAACCCAAAAACCCAAGATTTCGAACTTCAATTCGAGGCAACCTTGTCCGATTTGGTTGCACCCATCGGACTCTTCTCCTCCCCGCGATCAAGGACGTACCGACCGTCGAAGGAAGCAGCCACGAGAGACATCAAACCGAGGAAAGGAAAAAGCTAAACTTTCGATCGATTTTTCGGCAAACTCAAGTATGGGTTTCATGTTTAGACTTCATTTTTGAGTTCCTGGATTCGAGTAGATGGATTTAGACTAAAAATTTGTGAAAAACGGTTAAGGTTTGAGGAAGTTAGGAAAATTTCAAGGTCGACCGGAAATGGCGTTTTCCGACGACGGGGGACGGCGGTGCACGGTGGAGCTATCGTCTTCTCCTGCGACACTCCGGCGACTGGTTCGGTCATAGGGGCTGACGTGGCATGCCACCTGGCAGCCACGTGGAGCCATGTGGATGCCACATGGAGGCCACCTAGCAGCCACGTGGTGCCACCTAGTGGCCAAGTCAGCGCCGAGTCAGGCGCGTGAGGTACTGTAGCAGCGTGTGAGGTACTATAGCAGGCACGTAAGGTACTGTAACCGGTGCGTGGCCGAGCCACCGACCTTCCGCCGACACGTGGCGATGAGTGGGATCGGTCCTTGGGTCACGGTGGCGCGTGTCGATAAGGTTTCGACGTTCTGGACCTTTTGGGTTTTAATATAATTGGTTTCAAGTTTAGGGTTAATCGGATGTCGTTTAAGGGTAGTTTTGGGCGTTCGAAGTGGTTGCATTTTTCGTGGTACCCGGGTGGACCTCCCGAGGTTTAGGAAGTCTGAATTTAGGGTTTTAATATAATTGGTAATCCCGGACTTGTGATTTTATTGGATTTGGGCATAATCCTGATTTTTCAATGAATTTGGCTTAGGCCAAGAAACAAGGATTTCAAACCATGGATTTTGGTTTTCACTGAATTACTGTCCTCGAGGGTCAAGGTTTTCTCCGACTGGCGTCGATGGGTATTTCTCCGCTAGATCGTTGATGGTTCTCTGACGCTGGTGTCAAGGGGTATTTCTCCACCAGGTCGTTGTGGTTGTCTACGCGTAGTACATAGTTCTATACAACTCGAGGTATATCGGGTGTGTGGATGGTATCGAGCTACGACTCAGGATTTTATTCGGGGAGCAGTGGTATATGTTTGTGATATTTTTGTGTCCATGTCTGTTTACATGATTTTTAAACTCCTTTGAGGAGGGTTTTCAAAGCAGGGTTGTGGACCACAGGATGTCACGTACCTGGTGGGCATGGGTTCGGGAAGGAAGAAATTGAGATTGAGATGGCTTCAACAACCATGGGTGGTGGTGACGATGATGATTAAGCCGTTGATTTCAAGGGCCTTTTTATCATAACAACCTAAGGAATCTATTGGGAGTGAATTCGTGGTTTAATTTTATCTGGAACGATCGGGATTGAACCGGAAAGCTTCGACTCCATCGAAGCCTTTCCCGTCGAAGCTCCCTCCACGACGGTCGTTGAAGGGCGAGGGTACTGTGGTTGTCCTCGTCTCGACGAGGCAAGGAGGAAGATGGTCGTCGTAGAGGTTGGGTGGCTGTGAGTTGAGGGTGGCGACGGAGAACGCCTTGCGCTGCTTCAGTGGTCTTCGACCGTGCCCGTGAGAAAACGGAGCCTGTGAGGGAGGGAGAGGGCTTGAGAGTGATCGAGAAAGAGAGAGACTACCGGTGAGGGTGGCTTGATGACATCAAGGGTGGTGGCGTTGGTGGGTCTCGGCCGGAGGCTCAGTTTTGCTTGGTTTCTCGTTTGAGGAAGACGACCCAGAGGAAAGTAAGGGAGCGTGTGTGTTATCAGATAGAGAGAGAGAGAGAGAGAGAAAGAGAGAGAAAGAAAGAGAGAGAGAGAGAGATAGCCAACTTAAAAATAGGGCTGAAAAGTCTCTTTTGCCCTCAACAATTCACGCTCGTTCATTTCACGTGCGATTTTTTAACGGATTTTGTTTTAATTTTTAACGGAGGGACGAAATCACTATTATGGTAAAGTACATGGACGAAAAAACTATTATTGAAGTTTAGGGACGATTTCTAACATTATGGTTAAGTTGAGGGACTATTGCTCTAAATTTTCCAAAAAAATAATAGTGTACCAAGATATTAGAGGACCATAACCATTGCCTTAATAATATGTGCAAAGATAGGATGCAATAAGTGGACTTATTAAAATCTTGTTAGAAACATAAGTAAAAAAAAAGGTATCATATGCCATAATTATAAATGTAGATAACTATCCAAAATGTAAATCCATGCAAAGAAGGTGATGCAATATTCCGTTCGTTTGACGATGAATATGGGTATAATAATCCACAATGACCTGTAATAACATTTATTTAACGTTCTTTACAATTAGGCAATTTAGGCCAACAAAAGACTCATTAAGAGCACGATTTCGAAGAGCTAAGATGATTTGTAAGTTAAAGAATACAAAAATCTCGCATTGAAAAATTAACCAATTCAATAACAACATACAATGATTGGTTTCGCTTTTAATACCACTAAGATCTTGCTAGATAAAACTTCACGCACATTAAATGAGTAAATTGGAAAAAATATCGATGTTTTTTCTTTATTGGCAATGGTAAATAAAACCATTTGTCAGCATTTACAAGAAGGATAGTCGCTAGAGTATTTTCAACTTTCAAGTCCTCTCATCCACAATGGCTCCAGCTTCTTCTCACCTTCTTCTATACCCCATCCTCTGAACCTTCCCACAATCACAACTTCACAAGACCATGGTCTTAAGGCCCCACTCACTTTCTCATTCTCTTCTCTTTATAAGCATTTGCAAATCAGCATCTACCTCCACCAATTCAACCTCCTCTTCTCATCTCTCCTCTATTCTCTCTGTATTCACACACAAACCTCATCAATCACCTCCATTTTCAAACAGACTCACTGGTACTCAGTTTGTTAGGCCAAAATGGACAAATATTCCAAGATCAAAATCATGGGAAGCCACTCCAAAGCTTCAAGATCCATTGATTTCTCAGATCTTCAATCATTTTCCCCAACTCAAAAACCCAACAATGTCACCACCAACAAAACCCAAGAACCCAATCATCCCCAGATCCACAAAAACAACAAAACCCAACATCACAAAGGAGATGGAGATGAAGATGAAGATGATCAACAAACCAAACAAAATATTGATAGTCATGTGGTTTTGAAAATGAACAGCCCAATCTCTTCTTCTTCTTCTTCTTCTGCTTCTGGGTTTCAATCTGCAGTGAAAGGAGCATTCTCAATGGGAAGATCTTCTTCAGTGTCAGAGAGGTATTGCAGGATCCATGACCAGTACTCTTCAGCAACATTAGCATCATCCCCCATTGATGACGATGAAGAAGATCAAGCAAGATCTATGAGGAAAACACACAGAGGAGGCAAGATCCTCAAAGCCTGTAAGCGTTTTTTTGGCATCTAGCTGCTTCTAGGCTTGTAGCTCACTCACAAATCACAATCAATCATACATTATTGTTTTGGTATGATGAGTGAAATATTTTTCTTTCATTTTTCACTGTTAGTAGCAGAAAACAACGCACCAAGTAACCAGCTACTGCAACTGCTGCACTTTGTATCTTACTTTTTGGTTATTGTTAATTATTTCAAGAGGGAAAGTGAAATTTTGGTGCTGCCATTATTGGACAATCACATTTGCTTATTATATAATTAAGATAATATAATGAGTATACTTTGCGCCCTTTTTGTTCCTTGCTTTCAAATTTTCAATTGGCTTTTTGACAATTTAGAAGTCAAGTAGGGTTTGGTACCTAATCTGTCTTCTAATCACTTTACCTTAGTGTGCTTCAAACGTCTCCCACAATCTCTTTTTCTTTGGTTTTTCATACCAGCTATTCTATCTTTATATAATTTAAATAATTAGAGAATTTATGTAATTTAAATTAGAGAGCTCAAACCCAAGTATGGAGATTCTAAAATTTATCTTCAGGTGTTACTGTGTGTCTCACACCCTTATTTTTCATGTCACACTTTGCCTTATTCTCTCAATCTTGTTAGAAGAACTATAGGACATCTTGAATTTTATTCAGGGAAATTCTACATGGCCTCCAAGCGGCTTCACCTTAGCATGAGACCAATGCGACCTTAAGTGATGGAGGAGGCGGTCTGACCAATCTTTAGCATGTGATAAAATTGAGTAATATAAGTCCAAGCAATGAGAATATGGCACCCAAATTATGTGATTGAATAAATCCTTCTCTATCCGTTGCACGTCGAGTACTTCTTCCCCTTCTTCAAACTCAAATTCTGGTTCATATTATTTATAGAGAAATCTCTGATCAACGATAAAACAAAATCTATTTTGCATCATATCTAAGGGATTCCTTGGTTCGGTCCGTTTGGACTTCTCTACCGTGAATGACTTTTGGTCAAATAGTTCACATTATTGTAAGACTCCATGAATTCACATTATTGTAAGACTCCCTGAATTCACGTTATTGTAAGACTCCATGAATTCACATTATTGTAACCTATCATATTGCAGGTTACAAATTTTCATGAGGATTTCACAATGCATAAGAGCACTCATAATGGCAAACCCTTCCTCTTAAAGGCAATATATATAGACCGCCTCCAAAATCCAATGGGCCTAAAATTAGGGCTGAAATTAAGGTAGCCCATCAAAGGCTTGAAGAAAGACTACATTTTCGTGGTCCCTGTTGAAGCCCAAGCAGCTCCATGGGGCTATACCCACTATTTGTTGCCCCGAAAAGTATATGCGTCTTGTACATCCAAGTGCAACCATACTCTGCAAACATGAAAGAAGTCGCGGGCCCTGCAGGTTACTAGGCACGCTTTTTTTTTTTTGTCTATTTGCTGGTTTTTACGGTTGAGATTCAATAATTTTGGTTCAAAATTAACGTAAAATTAACGTAATTTTTATTTTTATTTTGTTTATTTTTTCAAAACTGAAATAAATAATTTTAAAAAAATTGAAGTGATATGGTACAAATATTAGAGTTTTAGTTAATTTAAGGATGTGAACTAAGCATATTCACTAGATTAATCTGATGGCTAGGATTCTAATAAATGCGTGTAAATGTACATGTAATAAATGTAGAGGTTCGTGATCCAAAAAATATATATATCAGCATGATAAAAAAACCACAAAAGAGAAAAATAGAAAATATATGTCTCAAAAGAAGAAAAGAGGTAATTCTATTGGAATGTTTGGATTTGATCACTGTCCTTACCGTGACACTGGAAAGGTAATTATACTACAGTGACACAAATAATACTATACAATATCAGTTAAGTAATTAAATCAGACTTAAAAAAAAAGTTTGTTGGTTACATTTATAAAATTAAAAAAGTTTGTATTTACATATAATTGAAATGTCAATGAACTTTAAGTAAAGGGACTTTGAAATGATGGGATTTTACAAATTAACTTATTTGGCTAAACTATTAAGTAGTTTGAATGGGATTTGATGATGATATTTATTATAAATATGAATTTCATTTATCATTCTCATTTAAAAATTGTACATGGTTCACGAGAATTATCCTTATAAATTCAAAAACTATATATTATTCTTAAAAATTATCCTTATCAATTCATTATTCACGAAAATCATCCTTAAGAATTTAAAAATGATCCATTATTCTTAAAAATCATCATTATAAATTTAAAAACTATCCATTATAACCAAGTATTATCCAAATCAACTCAAAAAATATCCTTAATGTAAACTAAACCAAATAGTACATTAGATTCCACATTTATCACAACTAAAATAAATTGTCTCATAGTAATAATTTTGTCTTAAAAAATTAAAAATAAAAATGCAAATGTAATTGATAACAATTATGGGAGATTTGCCAAACCTTGTTGTGCTTGATAGTTAGCAAATATTTTGATGGTTAGTTGATCACGAAATAATGTCTACTCAGTACTAGATTGAACACATGTAATTCCTTCTTCGACATTGATCATATTATGATATTCTATTGACATGCTTGATAAGTCATAATCAACTTAATTCAAAAAATCAACACGAAGTAGCTGCATACGTATGTGGTTTGCATAGAATTTTGAAAGGACTCAACAATATCAATAACCAGAGGTGCAACTCAGTATCTACTATCTACCAACATCTCTACGCACATTTTAGGCTTATTTTGTGGAGCATGAATATAAATTAGTCCCATAAGAATCAACCCAAAAGAAATTGATGCACAGATAGCAAACAAAAAATAACCATAACCCACTAGAGATGAAAGCAATTAGAGGGTTCATTGATTTGGCAAAATCGAACGATACAATTCTAAGAATCATGACCTACTAGAGATGAATCAGCCCAGACTCACAATAACACAAGGAGCATGCATCAGCCCAGACTCACACCTCTAGTTCAACCTTGATTCTGCAATTTTTATGAAAACAGGTGGCTACATAGAAGGTACATTTACTTTTTAACAAATGTGCGTATCAAGGAGAACCTATATGTCAATAACAAATAACAAATTGAAGGGCTATATCCAGATGTCAGCTAAAACCAATCCTAGGGAAATTAATTAACTCAAAACCCATTTAATTTCTACTAAACACAAAACCCCATTTCGACATCAATTCGACAATAATAGCACAATTTAGAAGAGCAAACTGCCACGACACAACAACAACAACCATTCCAAGGAATCTGCATCAATACCAAATCTCAAGTTGAATAAGTCTTGGTATACAAATTCAACAAGAAGAAATTCCAAATGGAAAAGGAAATCATGAAAATATATTGCCAATAACATTTCATAACAATTAGACTACAAAAGTGATTTTTCAACTGGGACACAAGTAGAATGTGATTGAGAAAAGCAATTGTCTTTGACATTATATTTATTGAAAGAGCCGATGTATGTTAATTATTTTGAAATGCTAAGAATAATTTCGATCCAATTTAAATAATAGATTCTATTAATCTATCATCTTCATCAATGGACGATTTGGATAGGGGTGGAGACTATAAATGTTCCATGGCTTTTAGAGGAGAGGTTGGTGTTACCGTTGTATGTAAATTATTTTGAAATGACAAATCGATAAATTGAAGGGTGATACGGTGAGATACCATCAAGGATGAAATGCAAGTATTATCCAAAATAATAATATTATTAGGAAATTGTTATTATTTCGTACCTCGACTCTAGCGTTATCGATGTATGTCAGTTATTTTGAAATGCTAATAAAAATTTAGATCGAATTTAAGTACTAGATGCTATTGGTAACATCGCATTTTCGATTGAATTTCTTTCATCTTCTCTTGTGTCTATAACAAAATTTGGCATAGTGTCGACGTATTTGTGAAACTGCAATAAG
Source organism: Oemleria cerasiformis (assembly GCA_037349345.1). NCBI lineage: Eukaryota > Viridiplantae > Streptophyta > Magnoliopsida > Rosales > Rosaceae > Oemleria > Oemleria cerasiformis. The sequence goes on along the minus strand of JAZGTL010000012.1, from coordinate 4,743,563 downwards.
TCGCATCGTATTTTCTTTGGTTAGCAAAGTCATCATTATCGACTTTGAGTATTTTTTGGGAAAGGTCTATCAAGTTATTGTGGGTGCTTGTTTTTTTGCTCTGGTAAAATTTTTATCACAACTCCACGTTTATTGATAAGCATTTGACTATCATCCATGTATCCGTATATGATTCTCGAAACTTGTAGTTGAAAGATATTAATAATGAGGTCCTTAGTGGCCTTTCCAAGCTTCAAACTTTACAATTGGAGAATTGCACAAAGCTTGTGGCAATCCTAGATTTTCCAACAAGTTTGGAAATCCTGGAAGCAAATGAGTGTATTGCATTGGAGGAAATGCCAGATTTTTCAGGAATGTCTAGCATGAGAGAATTGCATCTGAATCACTCCCCCAAACTCACTCAAATCCCAGGCTTGGACAAGTCATTGAACTCTTTGTCAAGTATTCATATCCCAGGCTCCTATTAAAAATACAACAAATGCAAGATTAATCCAATATATAAGATTGTTGAACCGAGTAAAAATAAATTATTTATTGTGATAAGAACTGAGAGACACAATAACGAACAATGAAAGTTGGAAACGGCTTACCGAAATGTTATCCTAATCTAGAAGTCACATGAGCAAGGACACCGAGACCTGGGGATCTACGTAAAGGCATCCCTGAACTCACAACAGCCAAATTTGAGCGAATTTGGGATATTCTTCACAAAAGCAATATTTTTGGGGCTGTTGCAGTCTCCCCCTATCCATATGAATGTTGTCCAAACGTTTGGAGGGCTTTTTGTGAGCTATGGGGGTCTTTGTCCAATACTGTTCACCATGGGAATGGAGAAATGAGTATATCACTTTATGATCTTAAGGTTATTGGTGCGTGGTAGTGTGGAGTTAGTTTGGGCATGAAGTAGTGGTTTGTTCCACTGAAGAAAATAATCTGTATAAGAAACACAAGGAAAAAGTAAGTAGTGATTGCTCACTTGCTTACTCATCTTCTTCAGCTTGGGATCTGTATGGAAACTAATAACAACAATGTCTTGATGTAGTGGTGAAAACATATATTATTTGTTAATAAGCCATAAAATATCTAGAAGTTGAGTGATCCCGATTATGATAAATGTTTAAAAACAAATCGAAAATTGAAAGGGTGGTACGAGGAAATACCCAAAGATAAGATGCAAGTATTATTCAAATGATAATATTATTAGGAAATTGTTATTATTTCACTCAACGACTCTGGTATTACCGATGTATATTAAATATTTTGAAATGCTAATAATAATTTTAATCGAATTTAAATACTAGATACTATTAATATATCATCTTCATCAATGGACGATTTAGCTAGGGGTGAAGACTATAAATGTTCCATGGCTTTTAGAGGAGAGGCTGGTGTTGCCGATGTATGGCAATTATTCTGAAACGATAAATCGATAAAATGATGCAAGTATTATCCAAAATAATAATATTATTAAAAAAATATTATTATTTCGCACATCGACTCTGGGGTTACCAATGTATGTCAATTATTTTGAAATGCTATGTATGGATGAGTTTCTTTCAAATCAGAAAAGTGAGATGGGAGGAAGTTCAAAATGATTTATCTCACGTCTGTTTCAAGGATCTTATCCAAGATACTGTTTACCCGTCTATACGAGGAAGAGATGTGAGGGAGATAGCTAGGGATGTGAGGGAGATAGCTAGAGATGTGAGGGAGATAGCTTAAGTCTTGCATTATGTACTCTTAATTTTTCAAAATTGACACATTTTGAGACAAAATTAGCAAACTGCTTGCGGAAAAGAAGTTTAGATGGAGATGACTTGGAATCATCTTCATTAATGGACGGTTTGGTTAGGGGTGGAGACTATAAATGTGGACGATTTGGTTAGGGGTAGAGACTATAAATGTTTTATGGCTTTTATAGGAGAGGCTGGTATTACCGATGTATGTCAATTATTTTGAAATGACAAATCGATAAATTGAAAGGTGGTACGAGGAGGTACCTCACGGATGAAATGTAAGTACTATTCAAAATGATAATATTATTAGGAAATTGTTATTATCTCGCACCTCGACTCTAGCGTTATCGATGTATGTCAGTTATTTTGAAATGCTAATAAAAATTTATATCAAATTTAAATACTGGATGCTATTGGTAACATTGTATTTTCGATTGAATTTCTATCATCTTCTCTTGTGTCTATAACAAAATTTGGCGTAGTGTCGATGTATTTGTAGAACTGCTATAAGTCTCATCGTATTTTCTCTGGTTAGCAAACTCATCATTATCGACTTTGAGTATTTTTTGGGAAAGTTCTATCAACAATTGTCGTAAGGTTGGATGCTTGCTTATACTAAAGCTCTAAATTTTTTTTCTTCAAGTTTTTCTATCATCGTCACAAACGCGCTAGAAAGAAAAGTATACAAGTTAGTTGACCTCTTTTAGTGTCAAAAGCTTGAATTCTATAAGTCACTGGATTAAAAAAAAAGAGAGAGTTAATTACATAAATACCAAGTTTTATAGACAAATTCAAATAAAACAATTAAAAAACTTTAGAAAAAAAAAAAAAAAGAATGCCCAGCAAGGCAGCAACCATCAACTATAATATCCCACCCTTTGGTGAATTAGTGAAGAATGGAAAGTCAAAAGAATGTTGGAGAAACCATGGGGCTTACCTATATAATTCTTGACTTACCTGGTGCTTAATTGGAAGGTACAAGGTTCAATATCCATTGGATGCTACTTATGACTAAATTTCTTGACTTACCTGGTGCTTAATTGGAAGGTACGAGGTTCAATATCCATTGGATGCTACTTATGACTAAAAGCAAGTGTAAAAATACCTTTAACCTCTTCGGATTCCTTTAAGATAATATTAGTTAAGATTCAATGTCAATACTAAGCACTCTTCATCTCAAGTGAAGCATGCTGTCATGGATGTTATTGTAGCTGGGCAACCATTGAAATATTGCGGAAGAGAGAATTGATTCGATTCATATGAACGATAGCAAGAGATATAGAAGAAAGGGTGGAACAAATTGGAGGAAGAGGATCACACTTGAATTAAATTTTCCACCAAATAAGTCCATGAAATTGGGGATTTGGATACCATCGAAGTTCACCAAATACTTCAAATGCTGCAACACAAGAAAAATACAATCCTAGAAAATCAAGGGGATGAGGGATGTATATATTGACAGTTAACCTTCTGTACACTTTCTATACAGTAAATGCCTTTCAAAGTCAGCCAATAATAAGATGGGGCAAATGATTTGAAATGCTACCTAGCTATGTCATGGTATTGACCTGTGCCACTTTCAAATACACACAGATATGAAGAAAGTGGTCGGGGTTCATTAAGTTGTTTGCCACCCAAGAGAAGGGTATCTCCAGTTTCGGCTGAATACCTTGGATACGCACTAGCTTGATTTCGGCATCCTCATATTCGAAGCACGACTTTATATTTTTTCTTGACTTTTCGACTTCCTCTTCGACGATCCTTCTATTGCTGTTTGTATCTTCAGAGGAAAGTTTGTGTTCATCCTCCTCGCCTACTGTCAAGGATTCTTCATTTTTCAAGGATTTGTCGTTGTCAACAAAATAATCTGGCAGGAGGCTCTTCACTGCATCATGTAAAGTGAAGCATATACCTGCAGAGCAAAAGATAGATAAACTTGGTCAAAACATAGGACATGTTTGATCACCATTTGGTTTTTGGTTTTCAGTTTTGTGCTTGAGATATGAGGGAAGTATATGGGGGGGAAAGAAGCGTCGAAGAAGGATGATGAGGGAGATGTAGAAGATATATATATATATATATATATATAAGTAAAGGTACACAAAATAAAAACCAAAAACTATCTTTTTTTTGGTTATCAAATATCAACCGGCCCCTTAAAAGCTTACAAAACCTAATATGATTTGTCAGACATGCTTAGTGGTGGCAATTTCATAAATGAATTACTGAGGCCACCAATCCATTAACACCTTGACCTGATGTAAAACACTCATTAAGCATTAATACAATAATGATCCCTGTCTGGATATCCTGGTATTTAACTCCATCCACTTCCACAGGCCCGGTCAGGATTCAATCCCCAATATATGCCATAGTCTCCCTTTCAATGTGCTCAGATATCATCCTCCTAAATCTAACTGATGACGTCAATTTCACTAAACTAGTAACCCACAAAATTGGCAATGTCCCTATCTAATAAGAAAGTTAGCTGGTGTAGCTGCAGTAGCCAGGAAGATTGTAGCAGAAAAGGGAATCTAGATTTAAGTAACATGGACCTGGAGTTAATAACAAGGAAGTATTTCTTAACAAAAAAGGAAAAGAAAAAAAACAGGACCCTTCAATTCACGAACATGTAAAACAGTAAGTATCACAAAGAGTTCCAAGGGCATCTTTCTTTCTCACTTATTTAGATATACGTTTTATAATGCTAGGGAAATCTGTGGAATGTAAATCCAAAACAAGACAGGTCATATTGGAACTACAGTCATCTTTACTACAAAGCCTTCCATAAGAAAGGCTTTTGCTGACCAAATTAATAGGCAGCCAAGTAGATTTTGTTTTATGAACTCACCTACTAGAATCTAACGCATGGCATTATTGTAAATAACAAGGAAATAAAAAAACAAATTTCTCAAGTAGCGCTACTTCATATGAAAAATAAAAAAAAATTGTCTTACCTCCTCCTCCGTGTATCTCCACAGGCCGGTTTATGTATGAGACTTTATCCCAACTATCAATCTGAGGTGCGTCTTCTAAATCATCAAAATCCTCACTGACAGTCCAGATGTATAAGCGAACTGGAACTCGGTCTAAGAAAGCACCAGCATATGAAATTTAGTTATAACTTTACAAGTATATCAATATGAATTACTCTTTCAATTCAATTTAGAAAGTATAAAGCTCTTTCAAGGATTTTTCCATCCAATCTTACTTTGAGTGATCAAACGCAAGGAAACTTAGTTGAACAGCTACAACCTCTATATCTACCTAACTCTTTAATTAATTAACACAATGCCGCCTTTTCCTGAATTTTAAATACTCACTAGAAGTTTGAAATTCCGCACAAGCAACAACCAGGACCCAGAATTGCTTCAAAGTTCAAAAAGAAAAAACCACTGTTTCAGTACTGTTCTACACTACAGATGGTCTCCTAAACTCTCTGAGATGCAGGAGCATTTAAGAAGCTTTCCAACCCGAAGGGGGCACACTAGCCAATTTGGTTTGGATATGGAAAAAAAAAAAAGTGTGGACTTCACATTAAAATGTGTGTTTGTAAATGTAGGGGCATTCAATTCCCCCCTCGCCCAATATTCTCGTATATTTATATAAGAAAAATACCAGGGTGAAGCAGCATAGCATCATAGATCTTGATTACATTAAAAAGTATTTAATCTTAACCCTCCACAATGCTTAAAGACTCACATGACCATCACTGGCTATTTAACAGACTAACAACATATGTTTCATCTACTAAACAAAATATAATAGAGCAAAAACAAGAAAAATAAAAGAAAAGGAAACAACATAATCCAAAACCTGAAAAATCAGGAATCAGATCAACTAGAGGGGATTAGTTGATCCCATACCCACTCCTTCCCTGCCTTCCCTGATTCATGACTTCACCCATTCCAAGTACGTAACATGCATAAGAATCTTTCTATGCATTTCTCTCAGAACTTTCAAAACATAGAGCTTCTATTGGGTCTCTTTTCCCTAGAATTCAGCTATTGACATTCCAACTTTGATCCTATTGCTTTCTCTCTATTCCTGACCTTGTATACTGCTTGATATATCTTCCTAGTGCGGTTTTGAACAGTTGTGGCGACCTAACAGCCTAATGCTTCTGCCCTACATCAGTCTGTCTTTTAACCGTTTCAACACTAGTCCCTAAAAATTCTCTTAAGCCTTTAAAATCCTAGAACACTGCACTATTACTAAGCAGAGAAGTTTACAACAACCTTTTGCTATATCTGAAAACTAGAAAGGAAACACATGTGAATTTGCCATAGGGCAGCCCGAGAAGAGCCTGTATATAAAAATACCAGCCATTTTATGACATCAGAGGGATCGATGCAGGGCAATACCTTTAAATAGGGAATGCATCTCTGTGACTGAGTTTGGACAGGGTGGAAGTAAGATGTGGGCTTAGTAACTAGGGTTAAACTAGGAAGATAACTGAAGTTAAAAGAGATTTGACAGGAAGATATGGATGAAGTAATCATGAAAATAAGCTAGAAGATTAAATACTTTGCTAACCTGCCTTCACTTGTCCAGAAACATCACTTTCACCAATACTTTGACGGGATTTGGGTGAGGATACATTCAACTTTCCCGCATATTCATCCCCAACTGTTCCAAGCTTAAGTTTAGAAGACACCCGTCGGTACGCTTCCAAATTAACTGCACCACAATGTGTGTTAGAAAGTGATTAAACACTGAAGGCTCATCTATAAAGACACATTCAACGAAGAACATCAGATGATAACTACAACCCTAACCAGATGAAACTAAGGGAGGAAAAGGCTGCATGAGGGGAGGGGGTGCCCATGCATAAGCCCCAGAATTATTAGACTGCCACCTTAACTTGGAGGCCTTTTCACTACATGCATGCATTAAAGTCTAAATGCAAGTTGGTGACATGTAAAAACTTAAAATTGTACCATTGTTTCGTAAGAAATGGTCAGCCTTCCACTCAATGTAAAACTTATCCGCATACATAAACAGATTAACTAACAATATTCACCAAGTGTGTGTGTTCCCAACATAAGAAAAAAGTAGAAGTGTTGATGCTTCTATGTAACGGAACAAACTGGATTGATTAAAAAATTTCATGACTAAATAATAAAAAATTGATGTGAAGTAAATGTCATGGTCGTACTCGAAAGATATAATAATTAACTTTTAATATGCACAACCTTTTGTCCAAAAGAATTAGAGGTAGTGAACTCATGAGATCCCAAAATCCATACAGAAAATATTACTGCACTATTTTATATAACCGCATCAAGCATGTTTGTATATACCTTCTGAAACATAAATAAGAATAGATGGGCTAGTAAAAATAAGGAGTTCTAAGACCAAGGCACAAATCCATTTCATTAAATTGCACACATAGAAGCTATACCTTGCCAGGTATTTGACTGATCATCCATGCTTCACTGAAGTATAAAAAACAGGATGGCAAGATAACATGCGAAATTTTCTGGAAAGTGTATTTGGGTCTGTATCATGTCATACACGTATTCACAAATTGCTTTCTTTCTATTGGCATGGTAATAAATCTTATTTTTCTAGGGCATATTGGAAGAAAAAAATATTGCTAAATTACTTGAAGATATTTTAATAGCTACTACAAATGTACAAGATTTACCAATCAGCATGTGATCATGACAGTTGAGAGTTGAGACGATGGAGTAATAGTTCTAAATTTCTAATAAAATGCGTCAGCAATATCACCTGTTTTTCAATTGCCTGAATTTATCCAAACCTTTCAGGATTATATTTTATCTACCTAGAGATTATAAAATTTTATGGTTTTTACATGATTTACTTGCTTATTGACTAGGCGGAGCTAGCAGTAGTGATAGAAAGTGATCACCAAGTTAACAGAGCTGGAAAGAGGAACATCAAATGTGATATGTTGCAAAATATGCTTATTTTCATCAAGTGCGCGAGATTGGGGTGATGGAAATATGGATTTGTGCACTGGCGTGCAAAAGAGAAAATTTACAAGACTAAATTTTCCTTCTTTCTAACAATTGTTATGATTCCTATCCAAAATAAAAAACAACACCCATTCATTCACATCTGCAAATGAGTGTCAATTAAGAAACACTTCGCACAAGATAGCTTTAAATAGCATAAAAGTAAAACACATGGACTACTTTCCATGCCAATAAGTTTAGTTAGTATATCACTATCCTAAAACGTTATTCTAGGTTAAGAGTAGGGATGTGAGAAAATAATGCACATATAGTCTTAACACTCCATCACATATGACTCTCCCAACCACCCAATGACCCAATCTGTGAGAATCAACATAAATGCAGATGCAGGATGTGAGCTCAGAATTTCGCACTCTAATACCATTGCTATTCTTTTTTGACATATCACTACTTCCAAAAACTTAAGGTAGCACGAGCTTTTAGGATACAAACCAAAACTAATTTTATATTCTGGATGTGTCAACCTGTAGCCAAGAATACTATCCTAGAAGCATTAATGCAACCTTAAAGGGTTAGTAATGCAAGTTTGAAATTATCTAGGAAGCAAAGATTTAAATCAGTGTCAGTCAGATTGGGTTGTATACATTTAGATCCTTTACAAACTATTCCAAGAAATAAAAATTAATATCCAACCAAACTGAAAGTTAGGAAAGGAAGACATGTTGCACATAAATCAAGTACAAAGAAAAAAAATATGAAAAAATTCTCACATGAAACCAAACTCAGCCAAAGAAATCCAAATATATCTTACTAAGAAATTAGATCAAGATAAAACCCTTTTTTTTCCCTTTTTTTAAGAAACTGAAAAGAACTTTCTTATACTTTGTCAAATGTATGAAGAGAAGACAATTAATGGAAAATTTCTTAGATGGGGGGTGACAAATTTTTGTTCAGAACAACTAAAGATATGAGTAATTTAGCAATAACCATGGAGATGAAAAAACTACTAGGATCTAACAAAGGAGAGTTAGTAATCTTTAAAAAAAAAATTAAAAAAAAAAAGTTGAAATAGCTCAAATTAAAGACTGTGGAAGGTAGCTAGTGTGTTTAACAAAAAGAAAGGAAAAGGCCAAAAAGGAGAGAAATAGTTATTCCATCAAACAATGTTGTTTGAATAGGTACAAATTTTTTGGATCGCTGTGTACATCTACAACCTCTCTAGGCTTTGACATGGAGTACAGGTATCGAATAATTTCAATCCACTAATGGATTACAGTTTTCCTGTGGACAGAACATGGCATAAATAAAGAATACTTATTAAGGTGAAGGCAAAATAATAAAATTGCATTAGCTCCTGATCATCAGAAATAAGCAAGTATACCATTTAAGACAGAGCGCCAGAGCTCCACCTGATCAGGTTGAGACATGTTCATAACATTCTTGCAATTTCCAGTGATTATATATGCAGCCTGCAGTTGTAACAAATAAAATAGCTTTAGAAATGGTCTTAAATCACAATTGTTTCCAATGAAATATTGTCACCAGATCCCAAATTAAGAAGTAAAAACAAATTGACTCGATATAAAATATAGCAAGAAATGAACAATTTTTTTCAACAAAAGATATGAAACCAACGAAAAGAAAAGAAACCCCAACCTCTTTCAAAGAATTAATGAAGCTCCACTTTACGCTATCTTCACCTTCACAAGGAATCAATATGTTCCCCGGATATCCTGTAAAATGCACCTGCACAAAGATTCAAAAATTGACTTCCAACCCGCAAATGTGTAGCATAAGAAAAGGAGATGGAGCAAGAGAATAAAAGTCGAAAGATCATCAGATAATGTTCATAGCATCATTCAAGTCGTTGTGTACTTTGATGCCATAAACTGACAATGAAGTCAATGTTACAAAATATGTGCTCCAGTGGCATTTGCCACACTAAATGTTGTACGAAATTTTACATGGTCCAAATATTTTCCACTCCCAAGTACAAAATTGGGTGTATGGGACTCCTATAATCTAGTTTAGACCAACTGGCCTGTTAACAAAACCAGTTAGTTTAAATTTACACTATCACCTTTACAGCATTATTCAGAAAAGAAAAGAAAAAAGATAATAACCAAAATCAAATTAGAACATTACATATCATATAATTAAATTCTCATGAGTCTAATTTAATTATTTTATCAAATGGAGATTAATGGGGTGTCACTGGTAGTAGAGTGGTGTTGGTCGCAGTAATAACTGGTGGTGGCAGTTCTAGCAAGATGGTTGTGGTGGGCATTATAGTCATAGTGGCTTAATGGTGGTGATCGTAATACCAGTGACAAAAACAGTGTAGCAATAGCACTTGCAATGGGATAAAGCAAAGCTATGCATGTTTATAGAGTCCACTGGAACGAACTCAGAACTCAATGGGATAATTTTTTTATATTCAACTTTCACTAAACTCTGCTTCTGTATAAAAAGCTTCATTGCCCAAAATTCTTTATTAGAATACATATTGAAATAAACTTATGCCCATAATTTGGTAAGAGCACATCAACCAGAACTAAGTAAGCATCATGATTCACATGCCAGCTGCTGTTAAAGAAATATGTCGAAGTTCATTGGGACCTTTTCTCCTAAGTTCCTATCTAAGGCTCCCAAGAGACTAATTACAGTCTCGTCTACTTGAAAATGGAGATAAAAGATACTGCTGATAAAAAGTTTTACCGTCAGATCCCAAGGTCTTTCTGGTTCTGGACATAGAAGATCAAATAGAACTCCTGTTGGTATATACCTGCAAGCACTTGCTGTATCACGAAACAAATCAAAGTAACCAATAACTTACGAAAGCAGTGATGCTATTTATTCTTTAATTTCCTGCATCCAACAATTACTTCATTACGAATTTCAGATACAAATCTTCAGGTTTTGAGAGATTATTTATAGAAGAAAGGGCTAGTTAGAACAAAACTGAAAGTCTATTTTACATTACACTGCCACATAACAGCCAAATCAAGTGCCATATCATCAACTTTGTTCCATAGACAAAAAGTGCAAAACCATTTGCAGGGTAGCAAGAAGCCAGTCAAGAATATGTACAAAAACACCCATAAAGAAAAAGGCAATAGAAGAAACAGGGGCTAGTGCAGTTGATTAAGGTGCAATGCAATTCCCATTGTTATTTGAAGTTGGAGTTTTTGAGTGTAACAAGAGAATTCAGAGAATGAGCTAAAAAAATTGATGATATAGAAAAGAATAAAGTATGAAGCAAACAGGGCCTACCCTTGTACTCCAACCAAATTTGATGATCATATGCAAATTACATACCATTTCAAGGGCAATCCTTTGTACTCGAACCAGATAGTGTCCAACCGAGGAGGAAGCGCAGTACTGAAATGAGGGTTTAGCTGCGAGGTCAACAATGGTAGGTACCCAATCCGAGGAGCTAAGATCTGAGAACAAGTTGAGTAGAGCAAGAATCCAAGTAAATTAGCTATGGGTTGAGGGGCATAATTGGAAGTTAAAGAAATAAATATGTTTACCAGGGCTGGTGGCGGAGCAGGGTGAGTGGCGACGTCGAATTCATGGAGATGAATCTGCAGGGGAATTGCTCCATCCCATACATACCTTTGTGCTTCCATATTCATTCTTTTTTTTCTTTCGGTCGGAAGTGAGAGACTGAGGTTTGACAGTAACTGAAGCAGGTCAGCGTCAGCCCCGGTGAGAATGCGAGAAGAAGAGGGAGGGAGGAGGAGGAGGAGTTGGAGTCCACAGGGGCCTATCTGCCGTCTGTTGGCTCTGTTGGGCTGAGCTGAGCGATGCGGCCCAACCAAAAGGAAATACAAAATTCTGCAATATTAACCAAATTTCGTGAATGCCCTAAACAGTCTAAACTAACCAAAATCTTGGGTCACCATATACCAAAATTGTCAAAATATTACGAGATATTTTGATTTTCACACGATATTAATCTCTTGTTATTTGCTAATGCGTAAGTCAATTTATTATTTTATTTTTATTAATAGACTATTGATCTGTTGGTAAGAGTCTTGATTTGCAGACCAATGATCTTAAGGTTCGAACCCCGATGACATACCCCGATGTCATATTGTGTGGTGGAATCCTCATTCATGCGTAAATACCTTTAAAAAAAACTTTTAATATTTTTATAAAAACAAAAATAGAAAGAGTAACCACCTAAGTCCACTACCCATTTATTTACTCCCACTTCTCCTTTTAACTATTAATTTTTTTAATTAGAAATTTAATATTTGATTTTATTATTGTATTCTTATTTATTAAATAATTTATTTTTTTAAATGTTATTATTTAAATGGTAGTTCCGTCTGAAATTTTTAGTGAAACCTTTCAATTTTATTGTTCTTCTGCTCCCTGTGTCATATAAAATAATTTTTTTTAACTCATTTACCTTATATATATATATTATCAATTTTACCTTAAAATACTATTTTAAGCTCAATTCCTATTATATTTCGGTTTTTTTATTGTCAGCGGCTATGTGAATCACTGTAATCTCAAATTATTATCTTTTTATCTAACCACAAATGGCATTAACAAAATTTGAACCTCATAATTTCATTACACGGTTTATGAAAAATGTTTGAAAGAATTATGAAAAATATACATAATGCCATTAATAAAAAATTCACACATTTAAAACATACATGTATATAATGCCATTAATGAAAAATTCACACAATTCTACAACATTGTGAATCTTTACCATATACCATATACATTCATTTAAAATTGCTTACAAATTGAAATAAATCTTTGAAATTTAAATTCATTTTAAAATACGCTTGAATTGAAATGGATTTTCAAAATTTGAATTTAATTTAAAATCCTCATGATCTTGATGAAAATCCAATATATGAACTTCTTTAACAAAATTCGCTTGAATCGAAATGAATCTTCAAAATTTGAATTTAATTTAAAATCCTCATGATCTTGATGAAAATCTAATATATGAACTTCTTTAACAAAATCTGCATTGAAAAAAATCGGAAATTCTAGAAATCCACCAGACCCAATTCTTCAATTTAATTCACTCCGATATCTCACTCAAAATTTAGACCGTTTAATCTCAATTTAGTCAATTTCGTAGATTCCACTTTTACTTTCCAATCAAACTGGTTCGTTCACTCTCATTAGACTCATAATAAAAACTGAGTTCATATTATTCATCTCATTTACAATAAAATGCATCATATAAAGTGTATGTTATTTATGCAGTCATGAAAAATTCTTCTCCTTTACAGTAAAAACTGAGTTCATATTATTCAGTCATGAAAAATGGATGATGTTGGGGAGTTCGATATCTACATTCACAATAAAATCATCATATAAAGTGCGTGCTGTCTTTATCACAAATGAATAGATAACTGCACTGAGAGGATCTTTCTCCAGTCACCCAAAATATGCTCCATCCTTTCATTTGCATTATTATCAAATGAATGCAAGAGAAAGCACAATTACCTGCATTATAATTTCAAAACATGAAAATAGGAGATGATAATAGGAATGAATATAACATGAACATGGAAAACATGTGTGAGAAAAGAATGTAAAGCCATCGGGGAAGATTGGAAGCTTGGCCTGCACGGACTTATGAATTGCCAACTGCATCAGAAATGACTCCAGTCAATACAAGTTACCCCTTAATTTTCTAAACATAACAAAAAACTATTGATGAAGTTATCTCCTACTACACAGCCCAACAAAAGAGATATGAATGCCAGATAAAGAGGATGACGAAACCGTGATGATAATGAACCCCTACTCTATCCAAATCTATGGGTAATTTCTTGGCCTTTCGTCCAAACAGTTACATGAGGAATCCATGTCTAACCTTCAAGTCTGTTTCGGGAATGCGCTTTGTTGAAAACACGTAATGTTATCTAACAATAACTACACATTCAAATATTTAAAATACTTTATGGCTACCAACAAGGTGGATTTAAAGTTTCAATCTTAATTCTAACTGACTACTACCACATGATTAACAAGAAGGGTATCAATTTTCATTGGACACAAGGATGTATAGGAGATTTACCTTGTGAAATAATGCACAAGATGTTACTACTAGGACCTGCAAACTATAATTCCACCTTCTTGTCTTCCAAACAGCTGTACATTTAGAATCGGCAGTTTGGAAGATAAATTGGTTAAGACCCCATAAAAAAACACTAGTGACTCATGTTATGAGTGAATGGATTGCATTATAGGATCCTGTCGACATATGAAATCTATTAGCTAGAGCTGCTACAAGGAGATATGTAACGAAAACAAGTCTCTGCTCAACACTCTCCCGGTGCAATAAGAAAGTTTCACCTTTAAAAATTCAGGGCATGAAAATAATAGAAGAACATCCAGCTCACCTGAGAAAGGGCACATTTGAATGTCTCCAGGTCTATATTCACTTCATGCCCCATGCAACTCAAATATATTAGCTACCACGATTTGGCAGTTCATATGTGGGGTAGAAGTGAGAAAATCTTAGCAGTCACAATTTGAATAAGATGCGATAGTAATATGAAAAATTAACCAACTAATACTCGAAAAACACTTGAAAATTAGCAAATAATATTCAATAACTTGAGCTTTCATCATGATGTTCATTTTACGAAGATAGCTGACAATTTAAACATACATTCAGATGCACCAAATCACATGAAATTTCTAACCTTCAAAATTATGTCCAATGAAGACTATTGCAAAGACATTGTGATCAGCGCTAAAAGAACAGTAAAGCATATGGAGGCAAATTAACCTACGATTGAATTTTGGAACTGAACTAAGTAGGTCAACTCTTTCACATCAATCCAACAAGTAAATGTGCAGCCCAGGATTCCAGGCTACATGAGTGTTATGACTTGGCATGTTAACAACACAATAGCCTTCACATATATACAAAATTAGCAAAACACATTCATCAAGGATTTTTCCTATGAATGTGTTAGATAACCCATACATTAGAATCAATCCTTCAATAGAATAAAAAGGCTAAATTTGATAGGAGAAACAAGAACTCCCGTAAAAAAAAATTTTGAAACAAAATGAGATTGACGCTTGTAATCACAACATGTAAAGAATTCAGAGAATTCATGTTACATTGCCCTAAGACTCAAAATGGACCTTGACAGTCCCCTGTCTACGAAAGAAGCAAGAGCAAGGGCCCTGTAAAACAAGTTAAATGAAATCAAATGGTCCTTCACAACTTGAGCACTACCTATATAAGATGCACAAGATCACATTCAAACATTCATACACGGTAGCAATGTAACTATCATACACTTCAATAACTCAACATCATATAATCAAAGCTCCCATCCAAAAAGAACCCATACTTAAGACACATCAGTGTTGAGGTGTTTTATTTCCTATGAGGAACTGCATGCAATGTCATCATGCCCATCGACCGAGTGCAAAGAAAAGTCCTAACTTCATCCATAAGTCACTCAAATTAACGACCAGGCAGTCATGAATAACAACAGAGAACATGTTATGTGATTCATCCAACACCCAATTTCAAGAATGAATACCTAATTAAAGACTAGTGAAAGTTATTAACAGAAAAGGAAAGTGACTACCGTATCCAAACAGCTCCAATGTTGCAAAGTCCGATGTTTCAAATCCCCACTTGCCATTAATAAAAATAATTCTCATACATATAAAAATACGCTATAATTGTTAGTTGAAATAAGATTAATGTTGGTATAGATGTTGAGATAGAGACGGTAAATTTCATGTTGAAGGATCCCATCTGGGTCATTTAACAACAAACAAAAAATGCCACATAACAATATGGCAAGGAAGATTGTAATAACACAACATGGAAAGAGAAATTGTAATTAAACTTTGCTGAAATACAAGAGTAGGTCACATTGGCAATAAGGAGATGCTAACTTGCTGTAAAAATTGAAATCTGCCTTTTCCATTAAATTTATATAATAGCTTGTACAAGAAAAAGAATCAATCACATGTGTGTGCATTCTCTTTGCCTATAAAGGCCTTAAATCTTTTCCTACACTCTAAAGTCAAAATTATCTTTCCAAAATATCTAGTTTCTATGATTCGTTCATATACTTCTCGCAACCACTGTGTTAACTCGTCCTCAATCGCTTTCTTAGACTACCGTCGGAAATGCATAAAGCATGCACTATGGGACCTAAATCTGATCTATCCATGCCTTCTGTTGATCTGTGATCAGGTGCATTCAAGAATGTGGCATCTTTATACATCCAGTCCTCTGTCACGTCACTATAAAAATCATCAAAAGCCTCCCCACATAACACACAGGAAGTCTGATCCCCATCAGCAGGAACAGCCGTTTCTTCATCACTCTTCTTCTTTTCTACAATGGTCTCAGTTTTAAATTGAGGACCTGCTGCTTCTGCAGGACATGCAATGAGCCACATGCTCGTATCTACGAACCACATGCGAGACTGCATTTGCTTCTTCTTAGTGCAGCTTTTAGACATACGGTTCTTAATTACATGCCAATCCATATGCTTTCTGTGCTCTTCTTGGCACTTGAACCTATGTCCACAGGTTGAGCATTGTCTTGGCATATCACCGTATAGGGCACTTATTACAGATTCATGACGAACCTTGAGAAGGTCTTTCTTAAACTCAACTCCTAAAGATTCCTGCTGAGGGGTTTGCTTTGGTAATGAGATCACGCCTTGAGCCATGCGAGAGCAAAGCAAGCCAGAATAAGCACTGATTCCAGGCTGGTTTCTAGAGAAAACTGGACGAGAGTTTTGAATGGGAAGTACACCTTTTGAGGGAGGAAGGCGATTTCCATACAGGGCACTTATTACAGATTCATTACGCACCTTGGGAAGGTCGGACTTAAACTCAACTCCTAAAGAATCCTGGCGAGGGTCGGCCTTAAACTCAACTCCTAAAGAATCCTGACGGGGGGTTTCACTTGGCAATGAGATCACACCTCCAGCCAAAAGAGAACCAAGCAAACCAGAATATGGACTGATTCCAGGCTGCTTGCTAGAGGCAACTGGACCAGAGTTTTGAATGGAAAGCAAAGGGCCATTTGGGATATAAGAGCCTTGATTTTTGACAGTATTGCTACTCCTCTGGTTCTGCAATGTAAAACTTGCGTGCTCAGGGGGAGGGTGAAAATTCTTCACATCTACTGGAGGCCTCAAACCCACTAACGCTACTGGCATGACAGATTGAAAGTCAGAATTAGAAGTACGATGGCCTTGATTCCTCAGGCTCTGCAATGGAAAATTAGAGTGCACCCGGGAAGGAGGCGGGTAAGGATTATGCGCATTTACTGGCCTTAAACCCGATGATGCCACGGGCATCACCGAACTAGGTTCATTACTAGAAGAATGAACTTCATTCCTCTGGTTCTGCAATGCAAAAGTTGAGTGCACAGGGGGAAGGGGAGGGTGTGAACTATACACATTCACTGGCCTTAAACCTAACGATGGCACTGGCATTACAAATTGACTAGAGGGGCCTTGACTCCTCTGGTTTTGCAACCCAACAGATGAATGCACAGCGGGCGGAATTCTCTCACCCCTTGAAGACAAGCTAGTTGCCGCATAGGGAATTCTCTGTGAAGACTGGGAGAGAGGTTGTGAAGGATTATTCCAGCTGGGTTGTTGAGGGTAGCGAGAACCGGGATAAAAATTTGTCTCAGTCTGAGACTGTGAAACCCTAACCCTAGTGTCTCTCCCATATGCATCGATCAAAGCTCGTTCAAACCCTTTGTGACTACCATCAAGATCGCGCTTTCTCCGCTTCGGATTCGGATTATCAAACGCAGAATTAGATGCAGATGCCCTTACCGATAACATTTTGTATGCAAACAAAAATATTGGCCAGAGTTTAGAAACTGCAATTCTAGAGTGAGACCCTTTAACACAAAAAATATAAAAGACAAGCACACCCAAATCCTGTAGGAAATCCTGTAGGAAAAGCGAACACAGAATAATAAAAACCAAACCCTAACCGCAAATTCAAAATTCAAAACGTTCTCAACAAAATTGAAAATCAAACCGTATATTGGTTAAGGCACGGCTGTGGTAGGCTTCACGGTCGTGAATTTGCCGACGTAGTAAGACGTAGTAATGGGCGGCGGCAAAGGAAGCGAGAACCAAGAGCCAACGGTGACAACGTCGTCTTGATGAGAGCAATTGGGGCAAACGAAAGAGGATTCGGAATGAGATTCAGAGATTGAAGAAAGTGAATGTCGTAGTGAGTGACACTTCATTTTATAGGATTGATCGCGTCAAGCTCACGCAAGTTCGCATACCTTAGAACACGTGTTTTTTGAGAAGAACAGGAAAGCGCGTTTCTGTTTTATTTAAGCTTTTTTCTGTTCTTTATTTTATCTGACCCAAAAAACAAAAGCTCTTTATTTTCTATTGTTAATTTTCCAGTTTGTTTCACATTTGTATTTTTTTTTATGTAACGATATTTTACTCTAGTTATAATTGAAAGGGAATGAGAATTGAAGCTAAATTATATAACTGGCCAAATATAAGTATCAAACTCCACTCAATGACATTTTTAATATAATTGTCATATGATCAATATACTTAACAAACCCGAACGATCTATTTCAACTCAGAAAACTTCATCACATCACAAAGTTGGAAAAAGGGTTGGCAATCGGTTTACTATTGAAATGTGAGAACACAATTATATTCATATTGAAGAATTTCGTTTCTTGACACACATGTCTTAAAAATAAATACCATAATTAACTCACAACGGTTTCTTGAAAAATTTATGAAATATCAGTACAAAAACATCATTTTATATAAATAACTCCTCACCTTTTTATATAGAATTTAAAATGGGAATTTGGGGTATCTAACATCCATACCTTTTTTTTTTTTAATTTCTAATTCCCTATATTTATGAATCCAAAAAAGGTTCTTGGAATTTCTAATTCCCTATATTTATAAATCCAAACAAGGGAATTGGTCCAATCAAGGGAATTGATGTATGAAAATTTTGAAATTGTGACTTTTTTTCAAATCCTAATTTTTAGGGGCACTTAACAAATTACTCTTAAAATTCCAAATAATTTCATTTTTGAAAAATTCTTAAAATTATGGGTTATAATAGCTTTTTGAAATTTGTATCCGATTCTAAAATCTTAATCAATCGAAATTGAATCAAGGAGCAGATTGATGAAAATCCCAATAGAATGGGCATTGCTCTTGTTATACCCATTGATCACAGAAAAATCAAACTTTACTCCCACAAACTGTTGCCAACCCTCCCAATTAAATTCTCCACTCTAATATCTCATTTCTTCGGTAAACTCTTTAAATCTCATTCACTCCAATCAATTTAATCTATTCCAATTTTCACCTCCCAATTAAATTGTTGATAATAAAAATTAAGTTCATAGTAGAATAATCAGGAAGAGATTTTTAAGAGCAGAACAATCATGAAAAGGGCATGATAAGAACACTACTTTCACTAAATTTTCACAAGCCTTCCAATTAAATTCTTGAATTTAATTCCCTCAAATATCTCATATTTTCTCGTTAAACTCTTTAAATCTCATTCACTCCAATCAATTTAATCCATTCCAATTTTCATCTCCCAATCAAATGATTGATAATAAAAATAGCAAATTACATTTTACTACCATGTGATTTACATCAAACTACAAAGGTATACTAGACGTTTCAAATCATTCACTTACCACCCTAAACCATTTAAAACAGTAAAGTTGGATTCCTCAATTAGATTTTCTATCCATGCTCTTGTTAAATTGGGACTTGGGCCCACCATAAATCCATTTCAGCTCTTGTTTAAGGGCAAATGACTCAAATAACCTTCTTATATCTCCCGCCCAGTTGGAAGAGAAAACCCGCTCAGAACAAAGAGGAAACCCAAAACAGAACCAAGAGACGCTTCGCTCACAATCGAATTTTTCATCCTTCTTCTTTCTCTATCATTCCGCACTGATTTCTGAAATTCAGAAGAGATTGTTGGTTGTTGGAGCAAAATATTTGGTGATATGGATTGGGTCCCTCGAGAACACATGGGAGAACCTCCGAAATTTGGTAAGATTGCGGTTCCTTTTGGGGTTTAGGGTTTATTATCGGGATTAGGGGTTCCATTTGAGAGTGCGGTTTGTCGGGAATATTTGGGTTGTGTTGTATTTCGTTTCAATAGGGTTTGTTATTTAAACAATCTCATTGTCTGTAGAAGTAACATAATGGTAATGAAGTCTGTTTGAAGACTATAGTGCACACCTGATTTGAAGACTCTGTTTAAAATAGTGGTAATGAAGACTATAGTGCACAGAATAACCCGTAGACACAATGACTTCCAGATTTTAACAATAGTGCCCACTTGATTTGTAGACTATTTTAAGACCGCTATGGATATCCCAGAAACATTCATGTTTAAGACTTGTTTACTTCTAAACCTAAACTTGATGCTAGTATATTGAATCGTTCGTGAACTATTGAAACATGTACATGAAATGTTATTGTTACCACCACATCAGACAGGTAACAAGTGATTATAACAGCAGATTTTTTAGCTAATGGAAGATAGATGAAGTTTACAAAACTCCAACTCTAGGAACAGACATGCCATAACTGATATTTATCTTATTAGGAATTTCATATGCTGTTTTTATTTGATTTTACAGCTGCAGAGAGACCACCCAAACGTTGGTCCAAGCCACACTTCAATACACATTTGAAGTGTGACACGGTAGGGAACAACTACTGTGAAATCATTTAATTCTTGGATTTTGGAGTCGAGGAGCTTGCCGATCATTAGTATATTTGAGGACATTAGATTCAAGCTGATGACAAGGATTGCAAGAAGGAAAGAGTTAATGAGTAAGTATGAGGGTCCTATTTGCCCAGCCCCAAAATTCAAACTAGAGCAGAATAAGGCCAATGCAGGAAACTAGAGCAGTATATTTGGAGAAGATGATGGTGCGTTGACCAAGTTAGTTTGTGATCAGGATGTCCTTGATATGTGTTATTTTGTGCCAGATGTGAGGATTATTGATATGTTATTGGATCACAAGGAGTTAGAAGAAGCTGAAAATAGTAGGGGTGAAGGCAAGCAGTTAATGCTAGAGGGTGGCTGTGAGGGTAATATGCCAAGTAGTAGAAGAGCAAAGAAATCAGTGGTCAATATAGAAGGTGAAGAGTCATCCGAATCTGATGACCCTGGTGATGCTGAGTATCCTTCTGATGACTATGGCATTGATGATGAAGATCTACGTGAGAAGGAAGTTGGTGCAGAAAGTGAGGGGGGTGGTCCACCATCTACTAATAATGACCCTCAAACTTATAATGCTAGTGAATCCGTTCTGGTTGAGGTAAATGAGGGTGAATATTTTGACAATGAGAACATGTTTGATGGTTTTGTTGAATCAGATAAAGAGTCATTGGTCCAAGTCACACTTAAATACACATTTGAAGTGTAACGCGGTAATGAACAACTACTGTGAATCATTTAATTCTTGGATTTTGGAGTCAAGGATCTTGCCGATCATTAGTATGTTTGAGGATATTAGATTCAAGCTGATGACAAGGATTGCACGAAGAACAGAGTTAATGAGTAAGTATCAGGGTCATACTAAAGCCAAAGCAACCCGCTAAATAGCTTCATCCGTTCATTCAGTATTTGCTGCCCAACAAATAAAGCCAAACACCCACTTCCCATTTTGCGGTAAAATCACTAAAATATTCCCACTCCGAGACAAGACCGACAATGAGATTGTTTAAAAAACAAACCCTAGATAGTGCTATTCAAACAAAATACAACACAACCCAAATATTCCCGACAAACCGCAATCTCAAATGGAACCCCTAATCCCGATAATAAACCCTAAACCCCAAAAAGGTCCCGCAATCTTCAAACAAAGTAATAGTTTACCGTATTTCGGAGGTTCTCCCCCTGTGTTCTCGAGGGACCCAATCCATATCACCAAATATTTTGCTCCAACAACCCAGAAAACAGTGCCGATTGATAGACAAAGAAGAAGAAGGATGAAAAAATCGATGGTGCGACTGGGTCTCTTGGTTTTCTCGGTCTCTGCTTTGTTTTAATTTTGAGGCGCCCTTTAATTTTTGTTCTGGGCGGGAGATAGAGATAGAAGGATATTTGAGTCATTTGCACTTTAACATAAGCTGAAATTGATTTAAATTGGATGGAAAAGCTAACAGAGGAATCCTCCTGTATTGTTTTACATAATTAAGATTGGACATTGACAAATTTAAAATATCAAGTATAACCTTATAATTTAGTGTAAAACACAAGGTAGTAAAATGTAATTTACTCTAATAAAAATAAAGTTCATAATAGAATATTCATGAAGAGTTTCTTTAGAGCAGAATAATCACCAACAGTGCATGATGATGGTTAGTTGATATGTTTACCTTGAAATCACAAAAAAGTGCAGGGTACATTCGACACAAATGAGTAATGTCATTTACATATTTATGTTTCCATTTTGTTTTGGTATGAATCATCCTTTCTTCATTGTTGTTAACTTTTTTTTTTCAAAACAAAAATGATATTTCGAAGGGGACAAACATACAATCAATGTTACGACCCATTTCGAAAAATAAATCCAATTTATGAATTATTGGAATTTCCGATGAATTTTTGGATCGAACTAAATTAGTATTGGGCCTCTAGTGAAGGTTCAACGTTATTTGGACTGTGAAGTAAAAGTCGGATTTATAAAATTGACCATTTTACCCCTGAATCTCCCGAAGGCCCAAAAGTCAATTTTCGATCGAGAACTCTTTTGGGAATTTTCCTTGAACTATTACGTAGATCTCGAGCTTACGAGTATGTAGATAGGTGGCGCGCGGAAATTGGAGTACGAACGAGAAAGTTACGGGTCTAAAACGGTTGGAACGTAATATTAATTTTGGAAAAGTTTAAATGTATAAATTGATTCACTCTCTCTCCTCTCCTCATTGGTCAACGACCTTTCTCTCCCCTCTCACGAACCCTCTCCCTTTCTGTTTTTCCCGTGAGGCTTCGCGAGGAAGCCATGAATGCCGCCGCTGTTCGACGGTGACCTAGACCCTCCAACCAATACCCTCATCTTCGTCTCACTCTCAGGAACCCAACCGTACCAACGATCAGGGTTGTCGACCATAGGTAATGATTTTCGATTTGGACCTTATATTTGGATTCCTAGGACTGAGTAGATGAATCTAGACTATTAATTTGTAGTTTTTGGTTAAGAGTTGGAAGAGTTGGAAAAGCTTGGAATCCAACCTTTAATGGCGGATTCTGGCCAGTCGACGGCGAGAGAGGTTGAAGGCAACTGCATCGTGCAGTCACGAGTGGGACGCGTGGGGGCGCGTGAGGAAGTGTGGGCCTCATTCTCGACTCCCGGTGACTCGTGTCTTATGTAACTCAATGTTCCGGAGTCGTTGGCGTAGATTTTGGATTCATCGGAGTGCGTTTGGGGGCTGTTTGGGGATAGTTTTAGTAACTTTAAATATGTTTTAGGGAGCGGGTGAACTCCCGGGAACAGGAAATTAAACCTAATAGCTTAGATAAGTATTTATTAATGTTAATTGCACCGTTTGCGAGGCATTACCTTATTGGGAGTTTGAAAGCCTGTATGGATTGAGATGAAGCTCGTGGGGACTTCCAAGAACAAACGCCTCGAAGTACGTGCAATGGTAGATCCAGTCGGGTGAGTTCTCCCCGATGTACTGTAAGTGGACCTGTTTCCCTAAATTTATGAATATATACATGATGTTATATAATGGATTACTTGCTGAATGTGATTTGATTAGAGTAAATTAGGAGTTGAATTAAGGATGAATGAATTTGGTTGTGATGCTTAGGGAATTTGGTTGATTATGTGCGTTATGATGAAGATAGAAATCGTATTCTGACTGAGGATGGAAAAGTCCTATGGAAATGTACAATAGGAACCATAGATTATGTCGGAGGTCAGATTAGGACCCGACATCTGTTAAGTATGATATTAGAGGGTTGTGAACCCTATGAAAGGTAAATACTCCGGAATTGAGTATAAACTAACACTAGGGTAGGATATCTCGAGGGTTGATTCCGAGATATTATTCATGATATCGAGCCACAGATTACGGACAAGTATTGATATGAAATGATGAATACGGAAATAATGATTATCGAGAATGAACTAGTCTATGATTGAGATGGCTAAGTCGAGGAGTCATATTGGCTTGGCACATGAGACAGTGTTAAGATACTACGGCCAAGGCATGCCGGCCTAGTATATGTGTCATGTGTCATGTGTCATGTATGAGTCCTATGGAGTCTTGTCGAGTCATGTTGAGTCGTATGTCAGTTTCAAGTCATGGTATACCCATATGATCATTTCTGGTGTCATACCTGTCTATAGGCCACAGTCTAGTCCTCCACATGACCGTTCACCTGCGATTCGCTCTATACTAGTTAAACATCGCCAGTCCTGTCCTCGAGCTCTTATGTGTATTTATGGTCTCAGAGCTCCTAGGAGGACTCGTGGTCGTGGTGATGGTGCTTGCACCCAGTCCTTCACGTGGTCGTGCTAAGAGAGAAGAGACACAGTCCTGTCACGTGTGCGTGACTTGTGCGACTACAGTGCCATTGGGATACCTATTATGATATGATAGCCGAGGTAACATGCCGGCTTATGTGATATGATAGTCGAGATAACATACCGGCTTATGTGATATGAAAGCTGAGGTATCATGCCGACTTATGTGATATGAAACCAGAGGGATTGCCGGATTATATTCGATATGATTGAGTCATGTTCATAGCTGAGGGACATGCTGGCTTATATACATTATCGAATGATGATTTCGGTCACCGAGGGTGACTAGAGTATGATGCACCAGCGAGGGTACATTTCGTTATCGAGGTTAGTGGGTAAGGTGTGTGCGGTGACCTCGATGGACGAGAATATGTTGTACACACGATGCGGCTTTGAGATGGTCGACGCCATCATAAAGAGACGGTGATATCGAGATAGTGTCACCTATTAGAATTAGATGGGTCATCTTCAACGTCTGAAGATACAGTGATGAAGATATTTAATTAGAATTCTTACTTGAGAAGATGCAGCATTCTGAGGGGTTAATATATAGATCCCATAACCTGTTTCACACTGTAAAACTATTTAGGTTCACTCACCTTCTGTTCTATTGGCCCTCAGGTTTCAGAACATGATTCGTGGGTGCGAGGAAAGTGTCATGTAGTGACAATGCTAAATGTACACCATGGAACGTGCAACCAGGTACTATCGGTTTAGCATTTCATGCCTTATTTATGATCATTAATTATGTGAAAGTATGCTCTGGGTTGTCTGCTTCTGCATGATGAGACGGTAACTTAGTATTTACTATTTACCTTTCACTGAACTTCCTAAAACGCAACATTTTAGTGTGGCTTTCGTCACCTAGACCTGGTGTCCAGGTGTCGGCCATCACCCGGTATTTCCTGGTATCCGGGTGTATATTCGAGACAGTGTGTAACAATTGGTATCAGAGCATAGTTTTAGGAAGTGACTTTGGCGACGTACACTTAATGAGCATAAGTTTCGATTCTTATGCTTTAGAACACTTCCTCGAACAAGTTTATATGAATAAGTGTGTGCTAGTTTAACCTACTAAGGTAAGGAACCCCTTTAGTAGTCGGTCAAAGGTGAAGTGTTTGATTAACCATGACCGTCCTTGTGGAATAATTCTAGTGAGGCTCCATTGGATTTCACGTTCGGGTGGTGAGAACGAGCAACGAGGCTTGTCTGGGTGACGTGCATGAGTTATTCGACGCAAAAATGACGACGTAGGTAGTAATTGGTTTACGGCTGAAGGTAATTTCGTGAGCACAAAGCCTAGAAAATCATGCCAGTAAGTAAAACTGTATAAGACTGAGCCGATAAATTAAGAAAAGTGCCTTCACGGTCATGTTTTCAACTCGGGAGGATTCATGCCCTGAGGACTTAGTATGCGTGAAGAGCATTATCTGTAAACTGGAGGTGATTAACAATGGGGAATTTATAGTACCCGTACCTGCATGGTCGAACCGGGAACATAGGGCTTCGTCATCTTATGATTTGAAACTAGATTCCGACTACACAAACAACTGCGTTGTTGCTTGGTGAATCCCTTTGTTTGCTCCTTCGGTTTTCTCGTAGTAAGATCTGGCATTTGGTTTGAAGAATGAATAAGTGGTGAATGGAAAAGTTCGATAATGGAATTGCACGCTATTAGCACGACCGTCGTAGCGAACTAGGGTTAGCTGAATCTGAGTTGAATCGATTGTAGCATGAGGTGGTATCAGTCACCTAAAAATTGAAAACTGATTACAGGAAAAGAATTAACTACATTAAGAGACAAAGAAGAACGGTGTAACTTATAATGATGTTGACACCGGTCTAAGAAGAGCCTCCTCGAAGTATTAAAGTACTTGCATATATACCAAACAACTCATCAAGAAAGTGTTGAAATGCACCGATATGTAATTGAGGTTTTTGTGGTTGTTCCTGATTGGCTAGGAGTATTTAATGTTGATGTGAATAGATAATCATGACTACGCTCCAATATGGCGACGAGCTAGCTTTGTGATCGATGTAAAAATATTGAGAAATACTAAATACAACTCATTAATGAATCTGGGAGAGAGATATTTGTGCCATGGTGATTATGCAGAACTGTGACGACCATCCGATGTGGTGGGAAAGTAATTAAAGAGTACACAGCGGGAGCATGGAGTAAGACATAACTCAGTTGTCTACGAGCTATGGAAATTGAAGCGTGAAATTCTATGCTTGAAACATGGGGACGGTGAATGGTTGATGGTGAAATTCTAGTAATGGCATAGAGATAGTGTAATTGTATGATTGAACGAATTTCGAGGACGAAATTCATATAAGGGGGGAAAATTGTTACAACCAGTTCTGGAAAACAAATCCAATTTATGAATTACTGAAATTTTCGGTGAATTGTTGGATCGAACTAAATTAGTATTGGGCCTCTAGTGAAAGTCCAATGTTATTTGGGCTGTGAAGTAAAAGTTGGATTTACAAAATTAACAATTTTGAATCTCCCGAAGGCTTGAAAGTCAGTTTTCGATCGATAACTTTTTTGGCAAATTTTCTTGCACGATTATGCAGGTCTCGAGCTTACGAGTACGTAGACAGGTTGCACACGAAAATCAGAGTTCGAACGAGAAAGTTACAGGTCTAAAACAGTCAGGACGTAATGGTAATTTTGAAAAAGTTTAAATATATAAATTGACTCTTTCTCTCCTCTCCTCATTGGTCGACGACCTTTCTCTCTCCTCTCACGAACTCTATCCCTCTCTGTTTTTCCCGCGAGGCTTCGTGAGGAAGCCATGAACGCCGCCGCTGTTCGACGGTGACCCAGACTCTCCAACCAATTCCCACATCTTCGTCTCACTTACAGGAACCCAACCATACCAATGATCGGGGCTGTCGACCATCGTACGTGGCGTAGCAAGCCGCGGAAGAAATGGTTCACCGCACCTTCCGAAGCGATTTCCTGCCACCACAGGTAATAGTTTTCGATTTGGACCTTATATTTGAATTCATGGGACTGAGTAGATGAATCTAGACTATTAATTTGTAGTTTTTGGTTGAGATTTGGAAAAGCTTGGAATCCGAACTTTAATGGCGGATTCAGGCTAGTTGACGACGAGAGAGGTTGTAGGAGAGGTTAAAGGCGACTGCATCGTGCAGTCGTGAGTAGGAGAAGGAGTTGAGGCGCGTGGGGGTGCATGTGGGAGCGTAGGCCCCACTCTCGGCTCCCGACAACTCGTGTTTTATGTAACTCAATGTTCCGGAGCCGTTGGTGCAGGTTTCGGGTTCATCGGAGTTCATTTGGGGGCTGTTTGGGGATAGTTTTAGTAACTTCAAATATATTTTAGGCTTTTTACTTCGAATGCCCCTTGAACTCGCCACATCTCAGTTTACCCCTTGAATTAAATTTTGTCTCAATTAACCCCCTGAGCATGGCTTCCGTCAGCAAAGTTACCCTATTTTCGTCCAAAAACTCTAACCGTTAGATTCCGTTTAATTTCCTGATGTGGCATCATATCATCCATTAAAATATAAATGGTTTCCTCCTAGCTTGACACATGTCCTTCTACTTCATTAAAATTAATTATTATCCTATATATTTAATTTTAATTTTGAAAAACAATTTAAAGCTAAAAAAAAAATAATTGAACACAAAATTCATCCTCTCCACCTACCATCTCCGATAAACACCTACAATAAACCTCTTCTCCTCACCACCCACCATCTCCACTCCCTTTCACCTTGCTCCTTCAAAGCATTAATCCCATTCTGATTCCAATTCCCAAATCCAATGGCGTCCAAATCCAAAATCCTCTTCATCGGAGGCACTGGCTAAATCGGAAAGTTCATAGTCGAGGCCAGCGCCAAGGCGGGTTACCTAACCTACGCTCTGGCCCGAGAGCCAGCTCTATCTAACCCAACTAAGTCCAAAGTCGTCGAAAGCTTCAAGGCATTGGGCGTCAATTTCGTCTTGGTTCGTAAAATTTCCAAGCTTTTTTTTATCAATTTTAATCTTATTGGGCGTTTGGGTTTTCTTTAATTTTTTGAAATTTTTTGGTCAGTTGGCTGATCAAGGCAAGGTCCTTGCTGCTATCAAAGAAACAGGCAATGTTAAGGTAAAAGCTTCAGTCTTTGGTCATTGATTTCATCTGTGTTTTTCTTCTTTGATTTTATTTGCGATTGTGAATTGCGTGATTTGGTTAATTCAGAGATTTTTCCCTTCTGAGTTTGGAAATGACGTGGATCGAGTGCATGCTCTTGAGCCAGCCAGCATTCACAACGAAAGCCAAGTTTCGCAAAGCTATTGAGGCTGAGGGAATTCAGTACACGTACGTATCCTCCAACTTCTTCGCCGGTTACTTCTTACCCACTATGAACCTCGTGGAGATGGTGGGTGGGGAGGAGAAGAGGTTTATTCCTCTGGTGATGGTGGGTGTTTATCGGAGATGGTGGGTGGAGAGGATGAATTTTGGGTTCAATTATTATTTTTTAACTTTAAATTTTTTTTCAAAATTAAAATTAAATATTTAGGATAATAATTAATTATAATGAAGTAGAAGGACATGTGTCAAGCTAGGAGGAAACCATTTATATTTTAATGGATGGTATTATGCCACTTCAACAAATTTAACGGAATCTAACGGAAGTTAGAGTTTTTGGACGAAAATGGGGTAACTTTGCTAACAGAAGCCATGTTCAGGGGGTTAATTGAGACAAAATTTAGTCCAAGGGGTAAACTGAGATTGAGTGGCGAGTTCAAGGGGCATTTTAAGTAAAAAGCCTATATTTTAGGGAGTTGGTGAATTCCCGGGAATAGGAAATTAAACCTAATAGCTTATATAAGTATTTATTAATGTTAATTGCACTATTTGCAAGGCATTACATTATTGGAGAGTTCGAAAGCCCGTACAGATCTAGATGAAGCTTGTGGGGACTTCCGAGAACGAAAGTCTCGAAGTACGTACAATGGTGGATTCGGTCGGGTGAGTTCTCCCCGACGTACTGTGAGTGGACCTCTTTTCCTAAATTTATGAATATATACATGATGTTATATAATGGATTACTGGCTGAATGTGATGTGATTAGAGTAAATTATGAGTTGAATTTATGATAAATGAATTTGGTTGTGATGCTTAGGGAATTTGTTTGATTATGTGCGTTATGATGAGGATAGAAATCGTAGATGATGCCACGAGTTAAGTTAGGGCCTAGCATGTATTGATATTCTGACTGAGGATGGCAAAGTCCTATGGAAATGTACAATAGGAACCATAGATTATGTCGAAGGTCAGATTAGGACCCTGGATCTGTTAAGTATGATATTAGAGGGTTGTGAACCCTATGAGAGGTAAATACTCCGAAATGAGTATAAGCTAACACTAGGGTAGGATATCTCGAGGGTTGATTCTGGGATATTATTCACGATATCGAGCCACAGATTACTGAGAAGTACTGATATGAAATGATGAATACGGCAATGATGATTTTCGAGAATGAGTGAGTCTATGATTGAGATGGCTAAGCCGAGGAGTCATGCCGGCTTATCACATGAGACAATATTGAGATACTACGGCCAAGGCATGCCGGCCTATTACATGTGTCATGTGTCATGTATGAGTCCTGTGAAGTCTTGTCGAGTCATGTTGAGTCGTATGTCAATGTCGAGTCATGGTATACCCATATGGTGGTCACTAGTGTCGTACCTGTCTGTAGGCCACAGACCAGTCCTCCACGTGATCATTCACCAGCGCTTCGCTCTATACTAGTTAAATAGCGTCAGTCCTGTCCCCGAGCTCTTATGTGTATTTATGGTCTCAGAGCTCCTAGGGGGACTCATGGTGATGGGCTTGCACTCAGTCCTTCACGCGGTCGTGGTACGAGTGAAGACACCTAGTCTTGTCACATGCGCATGACTCGTGTGACTAAAATGCAATTGGGATACCTATTATGATACGATTGCGGATGTAACATGCCGGCTTATGTGTTATGATAGACGAGGTAACATGCCGGCTTAAGTGATATGATAGCCGAGGTAACATGTCGGCTTACGTGATATGATAACCGATGTAACATGCTGGCTTATGTGGTATGATAGCCGAGGTAACATGCCGTCTTATGTGATATGAAAGCCGAGGGATTTCCAGCTTATATATGATGTTATTGAGTCATGATCATTGTCGAGGGAGATGCCGACTTATATACATTATCGAATGAAGGTTTCGGTCATCGAGGGTGACCAGAGTATGATGTACCAGCGAGGGTACATTTTGTTATCGAGGTTAGTGGGTAAAGTGTGGGCGGTGACCCCGATGGACGAGAATATGTTGTACACACGATGCAGCTTTGAGATGGTCGATGCCGTCATAAATAGATGGTGATATCGAGATAGTGCCACCTATTGGAATTAGATGGGTCATCTTCAACGTCTGAAGATTCAGTGATGAAGAAATTTAATAAGAATTCTTTCTTTAGATGATGCAACATTCTGAGGGGATAATATATAGATTCCATAACATGTTTCACACTGTAAAACTGTTTAGGTTCACTCACCTTCTGTTTTATTCCCCCACAAGTTTTAGAAGATGATTCGTGGATACGAGGAAGGTGTCCTATAGTGACAGTGCTGAATGTACACCGTGGAACGTGCAACCAGGTACTATCGGTTTAGCATTTCATGCTTATTTATGATTATCAATTATGTGAAAGTATGCTCTAGGTTGTCTGCTTCTGCACGATGAAACGGTAACTTAGTATTTACTATTTACCTTAGACGGAACTTCCTAAAACACAAAGTTTTAGTGTGGCTTTCGTCACTTGGACTTGGTGTCAAGGTGTCGGCCAGCACCCGGTATTCCCGGTATCCGGTTGTATATTCGGAACGAGGTGTAAAAATCAAAGTCAAGTTATAACAGTAAGATCCATAAATTAATACGGCAATACTAACGCGGACTAAAGCCATACAAACAACTAAAAAACTCATATTAATAAAATTAGGTAAAATTACCAACTATACCCACAAAGCCCAAAATAACCAAAACCTAACAACACTTATAACCATTGTCGTAAGCCCTTCACGTTTGGTCTTTAAGACTATGTTGAACATTGACATATGTGAGGAAGGTTTGATTTGTAACGATCCAATTACATTACGCATAAAAATTAATAAATGACCAAAAGCCTCTATTTTTATAAAAATATCGAAAATGTGTAAAATGCAAAAAATATTTGGACAAAGTAATAGTGTATAGTCTCATATAGAGATGTGGGGTAATCCGCAGAAACAGCAAAAGTTATTCATTGAATCAAACCCAAGGACAACTCTTTCCCTCTATTTTTGGATTCTTTTCAGTCTTGGAAAAAAAAAATGCCTCCCACTAATCCCTTCATTCTCCTTCCCCCTCCTTTTCAACTGCACCTACCCCCGTCCGTACAAGTATTCCATTCCATTCCATTCTCTAATTTTGAACAATTACCTTTTTATTCCATTCAATTAAAAAAAAATGTTATTTACAAAAACATACAATTGTATTATTCTTATCTGTTCTTCTTTGTGTTTTGATTGATTAATGCGATTATTGCAGATTCAGGGGACTTTTCTTGACGGTTATTCAAGGTCCCAGAGAAAGAGGGGGAGGGGGGGTGGCAATTGCAGCCTCGTTCACTTGGTTGTAATTTATTATATTATGTATATATGACATGCATTGATATGATCTATAATGGCCGGTGAAGCTGCCGGTACTCGTGGAGGCAGAGGGAGTGTAAGTGGCGGTGAAAGCGGCGCTTCCTCCCCCAGAAGTAGGGCAAAGTTCTTGTGCAGCCATGGCGGGAAAATCCTCCCCAGACCCACCGACGGCCAACTCAAGTACGTCGGCGGCGAGACTCGCGTGGTCTCCGTGTCCCGCGACATTACTTTCTCCGGTACGTACATCTGTTCCTTGTCTAATTGTCTATTTCTTGTTTTGATTTTATTTAATTCCAACAATGTATCAAAAATTCCCGTGAGATTTAAATTTATAATTTTCAGTAAAATATTACTAATTAAATAGAAATTAAAATGTCAGGTGAAATTTTAGACTAATTTGAATTCATCACTACATAAAAATATTTAAGTAAATATTTAAGTAAAATTTCACTTTAATATCTTAAAATTCATGAATAATCATCTTAACCTAAATGTGTCGCATTTTCATTCATTTTAAAAGTAATTCAGATATTTCGATAACAACAAAGAAAAATGAAAGGCACAAAACAAAAAAGGATCATGCATAACTGCCCCATTTTATGACCTTGGGAAATAGACGAGCTCCATTTTAATTGGTTACCGCGTTCCAATGGGGTTGAACCGTTCGGGCACTGCTCGAGTTCGATTCCTAGTGGAAGTACCCGTGGCTCGGGCTTTACTTATCTCCCGGCCCGAGCGGGAATTAGTTAATGTGCGCACAAGCTGCCCCGGACAACTCGTGGTGAAAATTACCAAAAAAAAAAATCATGTGCATAAAAAATGCAACTTTTTAGATGAAAATTTTAACTCGGTTAAAAATGAATGACATTTCATAAATCTTGGAATGTTAAAGTGGTATTAACTTAATTTTTTTATATTATAAAGTAACAAATTAAAACTAGCGTAAAATTCATGTTCCATTTCAGAAAATTTCTTGTAATTTAAAATGCCGCTAAACTAAAGTCGTCATGCATTATAGAGTTGATGAAGAAGCTAAGTGCAATGTATGATGGAGACATGGTGTTGAAGTACCAGCTAATCACCGAGGACCTGGACGCGTTGGTCTCGGTGAAAGGCCACGAAGATCTAAAGCACATGATGGACGAATACGAACGACATGAGAGCGAAGGGAGTCAAAGGTTGAGAACCTTCTTGTTCCACTCTAAGCCGATCATGCTCGAGAGCCAAACCGAGCACCATATGCTCGAGCAGCGCTACATCGACGCCATCAACGGCATTATCCGATCGACCCCAAAAATGCAGCCCCAGCAACCGCAGCAAATTACTCCGGTAATGGCCATGGCAAGTAGCCCCGCCGGCAGCTGCTTTACGTCCACGTGTTCATCGCCAAAATCATCAGCGTCGCCAGAGCACCACGCGCTTTCTGGAGGAGACGTGGTGGGTCACCGGTTCACGCTCTCAGCTCCGATGCACAAAGTGCACAGCTCTCCTAGCATTAGCAGTCTTCAGCAACAGGCGTACCCACCAAGCCATGTCCCCGGGCGTCACCATTACCCGGCGAATTACCACCACCCTGGGTACCACCAGTCTTCGTTCAGTGCAAGGGCGCACCATAGAGGGATAAGGACTCCACCGCCCTTGTCATCACCGGGAAGATGGGAATCCGGGAGTGGGAGGAGCATCATGATGGGTGGGACTAGCAATTACCCTCATAGTGGCAACAACAGTCCTAAATCATCACTGCATAAACAAAGTGGTGGCAGCAGCGGCGGCGGCGGAGGGTATTGTGGCAGGTGTGGTACTTACGATGATTCTCCAGCCCATGTTTGTAACAAGAACATTGACAAGACTGGAAGTGGAAGTCTTCCTCGAAGTCCCAGATAGATTTGATTTTGTTGGGTGTAAAGTAAACAGAGTCAAATGAATCAAACCCGGCTCTTCAGCCTCTTCATAATCATATCAATCAACAGTCAACAATATATAATATAATAATATAAACTCCATTTTTTGAACATTACTTCTGGGTAGTTCTCTTTTTCATTTAATTCGAAAAAGAAAAATATTGTGAGGAATATATATAGGAAGGCTACCATCAGACTCAAGACACTTTCAATTCAGAAAAAGAAAGAAGAAACCAATAAGCTCTGCAGCATTTGAATAAATGGATGGTTAAAGGGAATGCAAAGGGGCTCTCTCTAACAATCACCCTAATATTTTGCTATCAGAAAGTAATCAATCCCCTATTTAGTTTCGAGTAACTAGTCCTCTGTCATCTAAAACATTGTTTCTCATTCTCCATAAAACAAAAATGACACAGTAACCCCAGCACACCACATCCCCCTCCCCCTCCCGGAAAAATCATTCTTATAGACATTTAAGTAGGGAAACAAAATAAGCAAGAAAGCCACTAACTTCGGTCCAACCCTCTTGCTCATTTGCTGTCGGTGAAATCAGCATCAATAACATCTCCATCAGGTCCCTTGCCAGATGATGATTCTGAGGGCCCACCGGCTTCAGGACCAGGTGCAGTTGGCCCAGCACCAGGAGTTCCGGGCTGGTTGTATAGAGACTGGCCAAGCTGCATCACTTCCTGGTTAAGGGCAGCGATGGCATCTTTAATGGCTTGGGTTGAACCCCCTGAAATAGTCTCCTTGAGCTCTCCAAGTTTTGCCTCGACCTTCTCCTTAACTGGGGCTGGAACCTTGTCTCCCAGCTCTTTCAGCTGCTTCTCAGTCTGGTAGACAACAGAATCAGCCTGGTTCTTCGTGTCAATCGCATCTCTCTTCTCCTTGTCCTCCTTTGCAAACCTCTCAGCTTCACTAACCATCCTTTCCACCTGTACGTTCGAGACAATTCCAACAATATATACTTAAGAGAATTAAACACAAATGCCTAATACAAGCCTAGGTTTAGGCTTCAGCTCCAGAACTAATATCATAAAGCTACAATTCAGTTCATCTTTTAATCAACTACAAAAACTTACCTCATCACTAGGCAAGGTGCTGGCACCAGTAATGGTGATGTCTTGCTGCTTCCCCGTGCCCTTATCCACAGCAGCGACAGAGAGAATACCGTTGGCATCAATGTCAAACTTGACTTCAATCTGAGGAACTCCACGTGGTGCAGGCGGGATTCCGTCCAAACGGAAGCTTCCAAGAGACTTGTTATCTCTAACAAATTCTCTCTCTCCTTGAAGGACATTAATCTCCACACTTGTCTGCCCATCTGCAGCTGTTGAGAACACCTCCGACTTAGAGGTAGGTAGAGTTGTGTTTCGTGGGATGATCTTTGTCATGACTCCACCAAGGGTCTCCAACCCTAGTGACAGCGGTGTCACATCCAAGAGTACAATGTTACTGACATCGCCAGCTAATACACCAGCCTAGAATCAGGAAATAGAAGCATCACCATTCAGATATCATAACAGTATCACAAAAATTGTCGCATAAAAAAAATCCCAATAACTTCAGAAAGAATTAATACTTCTAAGGCTAACCTAAAAACGAAATGCATTATCCACACTCAAATCAGAAAATTGATAAGTCATATAACTATGGACATAGCACAGGTTACTAATTCTAGAAAGAGACCCACCTGAACTGCAGCCCCTAAGGCAACAACTTCATCAGGATTAACTGTAACATTTGGTTCCTTCCCTGTCACCTTCCTTACAAGCTCCTGCACAGCTGGTATACGTGTTGAACCACCAACAAGAATCACCTCGTCGATATCTTTCCAGGCAAGTTTTGCATCCCTCAAGGAGGTTTCCACTGGGGTTCGAAGCCTATTATAACATATAAATGAAAAGAGTCAATGAAACAAATATTCTACG
The DNA here is from genome assembly GCA_037349345.1 of Oemleria cerasiformis. Classification (NCBI taxonomy): domain Eukaryota; kingdom Viridiplantae; phylum Streptophyta; class Magnoliopsida; order Rosales; family Rosaceae; genus Oemleria; species Oemleria cerasiformis. The sequence goes on along the minus strand of JAZGTL010000012.1, from coordinate 4,707,787 downwards.
ACCCAAAGAGTCAAACGGTAATAACCATAATCTCATTAAATGTTGAAGCAACAGTTCATACCTGTCAAGGAGATCAGAGCACAACTCCTCAAACTTGGCCCTCGTAAGGGTTGTCTCAATGTGCTTGGGGCCATCAGCAGTCGCAGTAATGAACGGAAGACTACAACAAAAGATTGTCACCAATAAAACATTGTTAGGAAACAGCCCAGAGGGAGAGGATCACAAATTGCAAGAGTATTGTGCCTTTTTCAAGTCGTTTAATTTAAGTTTGTTATGTACGCTTGATATGACTAAATTTCAGATAATTGATTGCTTTTTATTTTGGAACTGGGGAAAATATAGAGTTTAATGTTAGTTCTTAATTAGAAATATAAGATTAGTCTATCATTGAGATCAAACTATGTTTTAAAGCTAATAGATAATACAAACGTGATAGAAGTAAAACTAAGAAGATATTAATATTATTATTTTGGTTCTTTGTATGTTCGTTTTTGTTTGAATTTTGGATGAACTGTTGTTGGTTTATTTGATATTGTTTTTTTTGGAAATATTGAATGAAAACGAAAAGGAAAACAATGGTTATTTAACTTGGCAATTTTCCATCTGTGATTGTCAAATTTGATGCTGAGTTGGTTGATGTTTGGATGATTGATGGTCTTTGGGTAAAATGAGGATGTTTATTCACCATGTTGCTGTACTTATGGTATAAGAATTGAAATCAGAAGCTATTTGATTAGGTTCTTAGTTCATGATGTGTTTTGTATCTGGTTCTGTTTTCTTTCTACCCTTTTTGTTTTCATGCCATACGGTTTTTCAGACGTCTGTTTTGAATATTTGTATGATGTCAATTGGAAAGCTGTTGAAAACGTTAATTGAGTTGTATTTTACATGGGATTAGATATTTTGAAATTGGAGTGCTTACATGGAATTTGTTTTTTTACTGCCAATCACCTAAGTTTATGTTCAGAGGTATAATTGGTAAACTACAGTTCTGCTTAAAAATAAATTTCTCGGGTTTTTTAGGAATGGTTTAGCTTTAATTCTGTCACTCAAAATTTTATAATAAACTCTATGATAAAACTATTTGCTCTTCAACCCATTATTTTGTATGGTTTGTTGTTGAACATGTGAGCTGGCTATATTGGCAACTTTGACTTCTTATCTGTGAGTGAGATGCTTTGTCACTTACTTGTGAGAGTGATCCTACTTTCTGTTATAAACATGATCAAGTGGGGGAGTGTCTTGGTTGCTGCTCTTTGGTTTATTTAGTCTTTTTTTTTTTTTAATTTGTAACTTATGCTTAATATTTGATCATAGTATTGAATAGGTTTTCCTGATTGCTAATATCCAACTTTTAGTTTACCGAATCTAGATACTCTGCTGATTGTGTGAGATTTGGTTTTTTGAGGACTGATGAAGTTGAGGTTATTCATATATGACATTGGCAATGCCTTGCTAATCCTTTTGGGGTGTTTCTCTGTGCCTTGCAGGCTACAAAAAGCTGATCATGAAGCCGTAAGTTTTAATTTCAATTCCTACTTTCAAGTTAGAGTTTCCAATTAGTTGTCTTATTAATGAAACGTTTTTTGCATTTTTTAAATTCTGACAGTTTTCAGCTGGTGTTGATTTCGGATGCATATGCTGCTTTCGGATAGTTTGGAGTAGATTCTGCACATTATTGAATTTCAGTGTAAGTAGTCATTAATTGCTCTGATAATTCTCTGTCCTACCCTTAAATTGCTGCTGTTGGCATACATGTTTGATTTCGGATACAAGTCGTCGTTATGTTTTCTGTCATAGGTTTTCAGAGCTCTCTTGCTTAAACTTAATGGCTATGGTAGTTTTGTGATTGTCTTTCATGATGACTTCTGTTATATATGAAAGCTTCCTCTGTTAATATCTGGCTACTTCATTTTGGCTGCAACAAATTAGGAGAGCAAACTCATATTTGTATATGCATGCATGAGAAGCATATAATCTATGGCATTGATCATATAGATATATAGCCATTAAAATTTCAGCAATCTGATTAGGTAGTTCAAAGTAGCAACCTTCTACAACTGGGAACATTTATAAATGCTACAGTGGTATTATAGGGATATATATGTTTGTAGGAAGCTTGGTCAGAAACATATACATGGTCAAAGATAGCTATTGGGATTGCTAGGGTTGCTCTGATACATTACAGGTCCTAGATCAGTATTGAAGGCTGAAATTTTTGTTTGTGACTGAGTTTTCGTTGGGATTGAATATTGGGGTATGGAAAGGGATGAAAAACCTGTTCTTTGGAGTATCCAAATTTAGAGTGATTTTGGTGCAGTTTAGTGTCTGGTTTCTGTGAATTTGTGGGCTTTTAGTAAATTTGTTATCTCCTTTTACTTGCCTACAGATTATTACAGTAGGTATGAGTGCTATTTGTCTATGGAAACAATGGGATTATTAGTTGTTGTTAGGCTTATATTGTGATACATGGTTGAAGCTAAACAGTGAAAAGAATGCGATGTCTATTAATTTCATTACTGTATCCTTACCTATTGATTAGATGTCTATCTTAGTACTCTTAGGTTTGTTTTGTTAGCTTGCAGCGAGTTCCTGCTTCGTTCTGCATCATTTGCTGCAGACTTCGTTAATGTGCAATGAGTTAAAGATTAAACACGTTTAGTTGTGCATTCAGTTTAGCTTTTCCTTTACTTTTTGATTGCTTATTCATAACTTAAGCGAGACAATATTGTTTGATTCCATTGTCTTTGGTCCTCTTTATATGCATGTTTCCTTTTTTAAATGATATGAATGTTGTGTCTTCAGGTGAAGACTTTTATTGTTTTTTATTTTCCAAACTGAGTGGTTATTTAGTGTTATCAAATTTTGTGCCAGCAATATGCCTAAAAGATCTAGAGGTGTGGAAATGAACAAACCTACACTATATTTGTTTGACATGCACTTAAGGAATACTAGAAGCGTGAAGGAAGCTTAACAGAAGATACCCCAGATGAATAAATCTTCAAACCAATCACCCTCCATATTTTGTGTGTATATTTAAATTCTATGTTCCGATAACATCTTTCATATGCATATTCCTATCAATCTTACTTCAAACTTATATTATATGTATATTATCAGTGTTGAATATAAATAACGACCTTCTACATATATATTCTCAGTAATCACATTGCATTTATTTAATTCATATATTTTCAATCTACAACATATCTTCAAAACCGTTTTACAAACCTGCGGCATCGCACGGGCCTCCTTCCTAGTAATACTCAATAGCTGCAACATGCTTCACAGATAAAGTACTAATATAGGTTCTTTTCAATTAGCAACGTACCTAATGTTAGCCTGCGTCAAAGATGACAACTCCATCTTGGCTTTCTCAGCTGTCTCTGTCAGACGCTGAAGAGCTTGTTTATCCTTCAAAAGATCTATTCCTTCATTTCTTTTGAAATCTGCAGCCAGCCAGTCAACAATCCTCTGTAGAATACCATCATCATTAGAACCATCTTTATCACTCTTTATAATTTAGGCTTCAAAACTTCAGCCAAAAAATTAAAAACTTTTTACTGTCAAACGATTCAAGTTCATAGTCATAAAATAACAAGACAAGATAGAGATACCAACCTTATCAAAATCATCACCACCCAAATGTGTGTCTCCAGAAGTAGATAGCACTTCAAACACTCCATCACCAACCTCAAGCACTGCAATGGAAGAAGGAAAAGTTAGAAAGATTTCTCCATGCATAGAAAAAAAAAGATTAACATAATATAATAAAGACGCCCAGTAACAAACACAGTACCTGAGACATCAAAAGTACCACCTCCAAGGTCAAATACCAAGATAGTTTCATTGTTCTTCCTGTCGAACCCATATGCCAATGAAGCAGCAGTAGGTTCATTTATGATCCTAAGAACTTCCAAACCAGCAATACGACCGGCATCTTTGGTAGCAGTTCTTTGAGAATCATTGAAGTAAGCAGGAACAGTGACCACAGCTTTGGTGACTTTATCATTCAAAAACTTTGAAGCATCATCCACAAGCTTCCTCAAAACCTAAACCAGTATGGTAAGAGTAGAAGAACATTAAGACAACCAAAGCATTACATTGACTTTGAAATAAAACAAAATTCTTTTAATAAAATCATGCAAATAGTACGAGGCAGAGAGTAGATAAGGGAAAAACTGGAATGCCCTAATGTTTTAATGTTTTGCAAATTCACATTAATATGCTGGTCATTGTGCCAATTTATCTGCAGAAGATTTATCACCAAGCCAGAGTTTTCAATTTGACAATCAAATTAACAACCTAGATGTTCAAGGATATTCACACAACTTTCTCAGCATTCAACTGAAAGCCTCACAATCTTACAATCCATTAAGTCTCAGCTTCAATCAATGCGTCATCATCAAACAGAATATTTTCCTTCATTTTCCATCAAGCCTAAACCCATATACAAATTCTACAAAACCCATCACCCAAACCACAAAAAAAACCACACCAAATCTTATTTTCTACAAAGCATAAGACTAAACAGAACAAAATAAGTAAAATCTGAACAACCCATCACCGAAAACACATAACTAAACAAAACCCAAATACAAACATACGATATGCCTAAAATTATACCTGAGCTGAAATTTCTTCAGCAGCGAACTGTTTCCCGATAGCAGGGCAATCAAGCTTAACATTCCCATTCTCATCCCTAACAACTCTGTACGACACCTGCTTTGACTCCTCGTCCACCTCGGACATCTTCCTCCCAATGAACCTCTTCACCGAGAAGAAGGTGTTCTCTGGGTTTACAACGGCCTGGCGTTTGGCAATTTGACCCACAAGCCTATCCCCGTTCTTAGTATATGCAACCACAGAAGGCGTCGTCCTCTGACCCTCAGCGTTGGTCACTATGGTGGGCTTGCCACCCTCCATAGCCCCAACGGCAGAGTTTGTCGTCCCCAAATCGATTCCGACAACTTTCTCGTTCACTACCCGAAGCAGTCCGACCCTTCTAACGGAGTTGGACCTCAAGCTCATAAACCCCTTCAACGGCGTCGTTTGGCCTAATCTCTGACCAAAAAATATCGTCCTAGGGGCAGTGAAATTTGGGCGCTTGAATGAAGAACCATGAGCAGTGCTCAGAACGTTCAATTGAGCCGTACTGGAAGCCATTTGTGAGAGTTTGTGACTTAGGTTTGTATGGTGGATAGAAACCTAATCCTCTCACAGGGATTGGAATGAAGGAGAAGACGGGAGAAGACGGAAGACACAGAAAGAAGGAATTATCTTTTGAATGAAGTGTGGAGATATTGGGGAAGAGAAGTAAGTAGAGGGCTTTTTTCGGCGTAGAGAGAGTGAGGGTTAGGTGGTGCCACGTGGAAGGGTTTCTAGAATCATCTACTGCCCACCGGAACAATCGAGGTACAGAAGTTCGATTTAAAATAGAATAAATTATATTTTACTATCACGTGATTTATATCAAATTTGATAATTATATTTATATTTTTAAATCTTATATTTAACATTTTATACTTTTTAAAACATTACAATTTTAATCTCTGTTAAATTTTCTATTAAAAATTCTGTTAAGCTGGACAAAGTGGGACACGAAATGTTTAAGAGAGTTCTGTTGCCCGTTCTGCAACTATGGCAGCGGCGTCGAGTGCCGAATTGACATGAAGCTGCTGATCGGCGAGGTCTCTGTTGTATTGCCAAGCCCATTACAGTACATCCATCAACGCCTTGGATTGACGAGTGCCAGCGCGTCAATCTAGATACTGCCGCAACTGCACAGCTCGGACGATCGGAGCAACGCCTTACTGAAGATTTTACCGATTTTTTGGAGAGGGATTTGGTCGCCAAAACCTAAACGCATGGGTCACACTCAATTTCAATTTCATTCTTTTTGGGACTGAGATTATGTAATTTTGTTATTGAAACCTGTTCTTCCTTGTTTGATATATAAAATTGCACATTCATACATGAAAAGTTAATTCATCATTGAATCAATTATACACTTAAATATCAAATTCAAATGTTTAAGTTTTCTGAATTGGTTGCAGAACGGGCAAAGAATACATGGGGCAGCTTCTCCAGAGGCGCCGCACGAGAGGAGAGGGGAGAGAGGAGAGAGGGGGAGAGAGGGGGAGAGATTTATTTTTATTTTTTTTCAAAGAGGGGGAGAGATTTATAGGTTTTCTTATTTTCTTATTTTAAATTTATTTAAATATATTTATTATTATTTTGTGCTACATTTGCACTTATTTGTTACTCTCTTAAATTAAATATGGGTTCTATTTTGTTTAAATCATCACTTAATAAAAAAATTTATTATAAAATTTAACGGAAGTTAAAATTGTAACGTTTTAAAAAGTATAGGGTGTTAAATACAATATTTGAAATTACAAATATAATCTTGAAATATTACACCTCATTTAGCAAAATGTTTAATTTTATTCAATTTTTTATTTTTCCAAAACTAACGTTATCACGACTTTGAAATCAGGCGGAGAAACTAGAGAAGACGATGTGAGTCCTCTTCCCCTCCTCCAATTCCATCATCCACAGATCTTCTTTTCTTCTAACCAAGATGGAGAAATTAGACACTTTAATTACTTTTCTTTAATCAAAGTGTTTTGAACTTGGAATTTGATTAAAAACACTTTCAACATTGAATTCATGGGAAGAATTGCTGTGAAGATCGAAGACTTGCACACGGCTTCACCCGTCCCTACTTTCTTCCACTCAATTTTCACCACCTGATCAGACTCATTGCTCGGAGAATTAGTATGAGTCAACCCATTAAGAGGACAAAGTCTCGTGTTAAGGCCCAGATTCTAGACTTCTGCATATGTTTATGGTGAATCGATTAAAATAGTATATAAAAAATTAGAAATTCAATAAAGTGTGGGTCTTTTTGGTGCCTAGCGTAACAACAGTGGGTTTCTTGAAATTTCGTAAATTCAATTTGTATTAAAGTAGTTTGAGTAGTACATATTTTCTTGTAAATGAGATTTGGCAGGGACTAGAGAAGGAGAAACGAGGAGATGGAGGAAAGGAAGGAGGAGATTGGGAGAGATAACGGCGAAGTTAACAACGTGAAAAATAAAAAATAAATATAAACTTATGTTGTTTGATATGTCATCTTTTGAGTTGTTAGATCATTTTAAAGGTTTAGATTAAGTGAAATGCAGCTAAATGCGTGAAAGCTAATGTAGAGACTCGCGGTCCCTAATGGAAATGACGAATTGAGCCAAACCATCCGAAGGCATATTATATTGTGTAGGTGTGTACAACTGAATTTGAAAATTCCAACCAACTCGAGAACCAATTTGATCCAATTTGATTTGATTTTTTTTTTGTCAATCCAGTTAAAAAATCGAACCGATCTAAAATAATTAGGGTGCACAAGATTTCAGGTTTTGATATATTGTATCATTCCGGGTCAACTTCCATTGAGTTGAAGAGGTTCAATTGGGAATCGTAGTAGAGGTTCAGTTTGTGTCAGTAAATACGCGAGAGGACTCGAAAGGATGCAGGAGGTTGGTTCTTTGACCTGAGTTAAGGGAATTTCGAGGACGAAATTTCTTTTAGAATGGAGAGTTGTAACGACCCGGACAAGAAATTAAAGTAATTTGGGAATTTAATTAGGGAAATGACGATTTTACCCTCGAGGCTCGAAAGTCACTTTTCGTTTGGAGATACTTTTGGAAACTTTTCTTGAACGGTTGTGTAGATCTCAAACTCACGAGTTCGTAGACAGGCGACACACGAAAAACGAAGCCCGGATGTGGGAGATACAGGTCTATAACCTTGAGGGATATTTTCGTAATTTTGGAAGGTAGATATTTTGGGAAAACTTTATCTTCCTTTTCTCCAGATTTTTCTAATCACTCTTTTTCCTCTCTCCCGAAACTTCTTTTCCCTTTCTCCCGTGAGAACCCAAGAACCCCCCAAATTTGGGAATTTGATTTTGGCCTTTTCGACCAAAACTAAACCCACCATAACCTTCTTCTCGACCTCACGAACTCATCCATATCCTTCTTGAGGACTGTCGTGGACGACGGGGTGGAGCTTTGAACATGGGCCAAAACTTCCCCTACATTTTTCGGCCACCACATATAAGGTTTCTCAATTTGGACTTCATATTTGAATTCCTTGGATCGAGTAAATGAATTTCCATTATTATAATGTTGAATTTCGTTGAGAATTGAGAGAGTTATGGAGCTTTGAATTTTAGGGTGGTTATGGAGGATTTCTGCAGAAATGAACAGTAACCGTGTTAGAGGTTGAAGGCGAGTACGCCTTGCAGTCGTAGATGCAAGCGCGCGTGGAGGGAGGGTTCCCGGCCGTCCACCGGCGCGTGGCAGTGCGTATAGCTCCTACTCAAGCTCCAGCGAACACGATTTTTAAAGTTCTCGATGTTTCAGGCCTATTAGCGCAGGTTTCGAGTCAATTGAACATCGTTTAGGGGTAATTTCGGGCGTCCAAAATGGCTGTGTGGGAAATTCGCGGTGAGGTATGATAGGGAGGATTCCCTCAAACGCTCAGACGAACATGATGTATGGCAGGGAGGATTCCTTCATACACTCCGTATGATATGAGGTGTGTTATGGAGGATTCCATCGTATACTCGGTATGGTATGAGCTATGGAGGATTCAATCATAGGCTTGACGAGATATTGAGTTACGGCTCGGGATAAGCCGGGATATTGAGCTACGGTTGGGGATGAGCCGGGATATTGAGCTACGGCTGTGGATGAGCCGGGATATCGAGTTACGACTCAAGATGAGCCAGAATATTGAGTTACGGCTGGGGATGAGCTAGGATATCGAGTTACGACTGGGGATGAGCTAGGATATCGAGTTACGGCTGGGGATGAGCCGGGATATTGAGCTATGACTGGGGATGAGCTGAAATATCGAGTTACGGCTTGGGATGAGCCGGGATATTGAGCTATGGCTAAGGATGAGCTGGGATATCGAGTTACAGCTCGGGATGAGTCGGGATATTTAGCTACGACTGGGGATGAGCTGAGATATCGAGGTACAACTCGGAATGAGTCGGAATATTGAGCTACGACTGGGGATGAGCCGAGACATCGAGCTACGGCTCGGGATGATGGCTACGATCGGGATATCGAGTTATGGCTTGGGATGATGACTTCAGTCGAGTTACTGATATGGCGGGCACATGTAAAGATAACATGGGTTTCATCGGGGTAAAACAATTGGATTCTGATAACTTGTATTTACTTATATGCAAATCTTGTTGCATGTAAGGTTTGATAAAGAGGTGGGATACGATAGCCAAGAGTTACGCCGGCTGATAGGAGTTGACGAAGACTTTCACGGACTTTGATAGGTGATTGATGCACTTGTGAGCGAATGCTCGTTACCGTGGTCAGTAGGTTGGTGTGGGCGGTGACCCGAATTGACGAGTTGTGATTGGTTCGCACGAGTACGACATTTCAGTTATTTTATACCGTCTTGAGAGACGTGGTTACAGTTGCAGATATACGAGGTTGGGTGTAACACTGTTTGATTTATTTTTATTTTATATCCTTCATCTGACAGTAAAGGTTTATAAGACAGTAAAGTGTTTATAAGACAGTAAAGGTATTTGAGGAATTATTTTGGGTTGTCAGACGGGAGCAGGGCTTTTCACGGATTTCGTTGGAAAATTCGGGAAAGGTCTTGTCAGTATGGTTCACGTGTCAATACAGTTAGAGTTAGGCTTAAGAAGACGTAAAAGGTCTGTTTCTGGGTAGAAAATTTTTAAACTGAATCTTGTAACTCTTTTCTTGAAATCAAAAGGGAATTCATGGTTGATGAATAATTTATAGTGATGGACTTTTCAAATTTTACTTGTTTTCGTCTATTTAGTATTAGGGCCCGTTTGGATAAGCCTGGATTTGGATTTGAATTTACCCTAAATTTAACAAGCTCAAATATGAGGATTTGAAATCACTTTTATAAGTAGTCATTTCACAAATCCATCCCATCTAAGCCTCTCTCTCCCTATTCTCTTCTCTTCGCCTCTTCATATCTCTCCACCATCGCTCAACTCTACATCTTTATCCACCGCAGCTCTACTCTACCTCCGCCGCTTTACCCTGCATCCTTCTCCTCGATCACTTTCCTCCGTTGCATGTTCTCTTTCCTTGATCGAATTTGGGATTTGGGATTGAAGGCGACCGATCAAATTTGGGATTTGGGATTGAAGGCGGCCGATCGAGTATGTGGAGAGGTGTGCTAGGGAAGGATGGGCAAAAACACCGAGGGCTGTTAACTGTGATTTTTTTTGTCATAATCATTTAAAATTATAACCGCAATTATTTATACCCATTGGTTATTATCTAAATAGTTATTAACCATACCCATTAAACTTTTATATTCAATTTTTATTATATTTATTTTCTTAAACATTAAAATAACTAAAAATAATATTTAACATAAGAAAAGAAAATTTTAAAAGTAATAACATTAGGTAAAATTGCAAGGGATAGTTAACCATCTCGGATGTCAAAACTTTTTACACCACCACGTACGTAGAGCTTGTCAACCATCTCAGATGTCAACACTTTTTACACCACTACATAGAGCTTGACGAGTAAAACAATTTTAATATCTGGGTCGACGGCTAAATATGACCAAAGATGGTCGAAAAATGTGGAAAACACTCAGAATTTTGAAACTTTTGAAATTAAATTCACAAAAATGAAACCAAGATATGAGAAATCTAACAATATAGGCTTGTTAGAATTGAAGAGAGTAACAAATCCTCACCAAGATCACCACCGACTAAGGTGGTCTAATGGCCAAAAAAGTCAATTTTTTCCAAATTCAATGGAATGCTTTGCTTGTCTAATTGCTAATCTCCTCCTCCTGCTGGTTTAGGTTTTGAGGAACCTTGTGGATGATGCTTCCAAGTTTTTGAATGCTAAAGTTACTAAAGTAGTGGTCACTGTGCCTGCTAACTTCAATGATGCTCAAAGATGTTAAAAATCAATATAATTTGGTTAAGAATTAATAGAATCGAAAATAGTCAACTTTTGTAATTGAGAAAATATTTTGTAATCTCCCAGCTTATTGTTTCCTTTCTTAATTAGCTTAAGTAACTACTAGCCTATATAAAGGTTGTATACTATTGAACAAACTCAATACATTCAAAACTTATTCTTCCATCTTTTATTTTTTAACATAGAATTAGAGCAGTTCCGCTCCTGAGACCTAAATCCGTTGTCTTTCCACCCTTGTGGGTGTATGGAGCCTAATGACTTCGTGCACCCACGGAACATATACTTGATTGATGACTAAAATGATCTCCATTGTGTTACATCTTGTCTCTTTATCTCCTAAACCCTATTATCTCTTTTTTGTTCTATTGTATTCGCATTTTGTGCCACTTTATTTGGCCTTTGTGCCATATCTTGGCCTTTTGTGCCATATTATTTGGCTTTTATGCCATCGACCCTTTGTGCCACCGGCCTTTTGTGCCACCTTACTCGACATCCCAAATACAAAGATGCCATATAAATATAACCTGAGCTGAAAATTGATAAGAAGAAAAGTATTTCCCAGTAGCAGAGCAATCAAATTTAAGATTCCCATTCTCATCCCTTACAACTTTGTACGACTCCTGCTTGGACTCCTCCTCCACCTTTGACATCTTCCTCCCGATGAACCTATCTACCGAAAAGAAGGTGTTCCCTGGCTTCACTGCTAAGGCAAGACCCTCCATATCCTCAATGCCAAATTTTGTATTGCCACAACTTTCTCGTTGAGACCTACGACTTGGAGCTCGCCGTCACTGGGCTTGCTCTTAAAATTTAGAGACACTACTTGCACAAATAGTTAATTACTTGACTGTTGAGGTTAATTAGCCTTTTAACGGATCAACTGATTATTCTCAATATTGATTAGGATTCGAGTGCCTTGATGGCTACCTTCCGAGTGAGACCTCTTTTAGTTGATTATGTGTGTTAGGATTCCCTTGCTGATCAGGTTGAGGAGGAGGAAGTTGAGACATATTTGGCAAAGTGAGAGATGAGAGGGAGGAGAAGAAGAAACAATACAATATATGAATATTACCAAAAATAAATAAGAAACAAACAACATATGAATGCTATAGATTAATAGGGGTATTAATATTAGAAGATAAAAATCACAAATCTGACTCATCAAGTAAAAATTCATCACTTAAAAACAGTCCTTCAAAATTCTCTATAATTATAATGCACCCCCTAAGTTATAGAAACTTTGCTTAGTTGAAATCTAGTTGGTGTACTTAACCGACGAACAATTGAGCTAAATTACACATTGGACAAGTTAGCTAGTAATGATTAAAACTTCAATTTGAAACGTCTCACTATAAATGAATAAGAATACCACTAAGCCCTTAAGCTTTTCCAGCAAGCATAAAAGCCTTGTAAGTGACAGTTCTAATCAAATTAGGTCCACCCCAAGCAGTTTGAAGCTCTTGAATCATCTCTTGAGACAACAAGTCCACACCTTGAGTCTTAGCAGTATTGACTGCAGAGGAGGATCTCAACATCCTCAAAACCCCTTCAAACGAGGATTCCTTTGGTATTTCTAGTGCCACAGGCTCACCCTCACAGCCCAAACCAACACTCTCAAACGGAAATGGAAGTGTCCTATAACCTTCCCATAAGTACTTCGTCTTCGGGTCCCAAAACGGCTTAGTTTGTTCATGAAAGCGATGGACAACTTCCTCTAATGCAGGGCTTATTGTGCAAGCGTTGTAGCCCCAAACCGCGATTACGCCTCCTGGCTTGCGCAGCAGGCGCTTGACGAGGGAGTAGAACTTTTGAAGGTCGAACCAGTGCACGGCTTCTGCCACGGTTATAAGATCGATAGAATTCTCACCCCCCAGTAACTCGACCAATTCGTCATCGGACATGGATTCCGGTGTGTGAATGTAACGAACTCGAGGGTGTTGGAGTGCATTTTTCAATTGGGACTCACTTATGTCGCTTCCTATTACTTGCTCATAGTGCTCTGCAAGCTACAAACACATCGCACACAACACAGATTAACTGAGACAACATGGCTATAACAATAAAATTGAGAGATGGATGGAGGTGGATGAACGAGTAATAAATAGGTGTACTAACAGAGAAAGCTGCTTGGCCGTTGCCTGTGCCAACATCCCAAGCTAAAGAGTGTCCCGGCGGCGTGAGAGCGGCGAGCATGGAATACCATTCCTTGGGATAAGTTGGCCTTCCTACCAAGTAATCATCTGCCTGCTTCTCGAATAACCCTGCCATTTTTGCCTTTTCATTTCTACTCTCTCTCTATATACATACATGCAGAGAATATATAATCAAAATTGATATTCAATTTGACCATACAAAAAATTGATGATTAAGTTTCATTTTGTTAATTTTTACGAATTACTTATTGCTGGCGGCGCCAAGTTAGAGGCAGTTCTTGACTTTCTTGGACTAGTCTAAGTGTTTATGTCCACAAACTAAAACGAAGACCCTTATCAAATATTTTAAGTGTCAATTAAATTAATGGACGACTAATTTGGGCCATGTTTAAAATTAATGCATCAATATTTGCAGAAATTTGACTAGCTACTTAGAGTGACATATGCTCCTGCGTCATTTGCCGTAAAATTCTACAAAAAATCTGCAGATTCTGGATGTGGCATTTCAACCGGTGAATGGTCAAACCCAAGAAATTAATTAATTGTAGTTTGAGTGCATAAATTGATAATTAACTAAGTTAACTCATTTTTTCTTCTAAGTACTGTAATACCATAAATTGATAATTAAAATATCATGTTCTTTACATTATTTCTCTTTTGAGTTAATTTGCTGATGGATTTGTGAAGGAAAATCGAATTTAAATTTGAATTTCAAATGAAAATGTGACATAAACTTTTTAGCGAAACAAAAATCAATTTGGTTAAAATTAAAACCGAATAAATCCGTTGAATCGAATCCAAGTTCAATTTTAATTTTTGGAGATAAAGTGAATCAAATCGAACTTGCCCACTCCTCGCTAACAGATTCCGTATTGTAAGTGCATATATATAACGAACTAGCAAGAATATTCATATCTATGCCAATTTCCAAGATCATACTTTTGAATTTTGATGGTAGCTAGCTCACTTCATACATTATGAACAGATCCTGCATATGTACATGCATCTGTTTTAAGGTGGATTTGCTCATTTCTTCATGTATAATTAATAAATGTTTTCATTTAAATATGATAGTTGAAACCATTAATTTCTTATAACATCATATAAAGATTATCTCTGCAAAAAATCAAGCAAATTAATAATAGTTTAATCATACATATGTATTTATTAAATTTCACTGTTCACTATAGGCATTTTTACTATTACATTACCGACTACCAAACAATATGCAATTCAGTTGATGTTTTTTGAGAGATGATCTTTATATTATATTACCAATAGTTCCGACTATCACATTTGCATACGAAAAACCCCAAAAAAGATAGATACAAGTATTTTCCATAGCCCTCATTTAGTTAAGCAACTTCTTCATCACAACCTAACTTTTCCAGCAAGCATAAAAGCCTTGTAGCTGAGAGACCGGACCAATTTCAAACCACCCCAAGCACCCTCCATCTCCTTAACCACCTTCTCCGGCAACAAATCCACACCTCGATCCGTAGCCGTAGTCACAGCAGACCAAGACCTCAACAGCTTCAAAAACCCTTCAAACGACACCTTCTTCGGCATCTCCATCAACACTGGCCGCCCCTCGCAGCCAAACCCAACACTCTCAAAAGGAAATGGAAGCGTCTTGTATCCATCGAACACATACTGGATCTTATTGTCCCAAAATGGAAGTGTCGTGTAATGAAATCGCTTCATGATTGGATCAAATGTTGGGCTCACTTGAAAGTCGTCGTTGTAGCCCCAAACAGCAAGAACCCCTCCCGGCTTTTTCAACACGCGGGAAACGAGGTTGTAAAACTTTGGTAGGTCAAGCCAGTGGACGGCTTGCGCCACCGTCACCAAGTCAACCGAGTTTTCGCCGCCAACCAAGGCTATGAGTTCATCGTTGGTGATGGTTAACGGCGTGTGGGCATATCGAACGCGAGGATTGGGCATTGCACGCTGCAATTGGGGTGAACTCACGTCGGTTCCGATTACTTGTTCATAGTGCTCAGCAACCTGTTTAATATATAAAAATTTAGTATTTATATATATACACGTATATATATATAAATTTAGTATATATATATATATATATATACACACAGGTATATGTTCATGCATGAAGAACAAATGATGTTTTATCGTGAGATATTAATATGATATGTTGTCAGATTACAATCTTGATCAGTTAATCATATATTTAATCTGTGGTAAGATATTTACGTTATATTGTTTAAGAAATTTATGTATGTACTAATCTCAAGCACAAGTAATATTTTTAATATATATGCTATTATGTTGTAGGATAGTTATTAGTTGATTATAGTCCTAGTCTTGAGCTAAAGATATTGAGCTTAAATCCATGTGCACAAATACATGTTTGTTTGTAATGTGATTGACCAAGGAATCAATCTAGCAGAAGATTGAAAAGATTATTTGGGTAAAGTCCGAGCCTACTATGAAGGCTCATCACGAAGCTTGTCATTAAGGTTTAAACCTAGGCCTTGGCTTATAAAAGGGAAACACACCCTTCATTTTAAGGGGAGCCACCATGAACAGTACTACATCTCTCTATTACTCTCGTTATCTCTCAAATGTTCATAACTTATGTATCATGTATAAATCCTATTATATTAATGAGAATAGCCTAATTCCGTAGACGAAGTCTAATTTGAGTGAACCACGTACGTATATTGTTGTCTTCACAGATCCGTTGATCCATTTTTGGGTTCAACAGTTTGGGAAGGAGAAAACTAATTCAGATCGAAAAATTTAACATGTATAAGATATTAGAAAAATATGATGTCATACGGGCAAATTCAATACCACTAAATTAGTATAGAACAATAAATCCAAAGTTAGAATCTCTTATTACGAAATTCCCTTTTGCACTAATCACTCTGCTAAAACAGGTTACAAAATCAAAAATCAATCCCCCAAATTAAGAAAGGGAAAAAAAATTGAGGCACTTACGCAGATTTACGTAGATCCATCTAAAAATAAATAACAAATACGAAGATAAAACATTTGAAATCAAGAGAGATAATAAAAAAAAAGATAGTATTATAGTTACATACAGCAAGAGCGGCCTGGCCATTGCCGGTTCCAACATCCCAAGCTCGAGTGTGGTGAGGAGTGAGAGCTGCTAACTTGGAATACCAGTCCTGGGGATAACTTGGCCTCCCATCCAAATAAATATCTGCTTGCTTGTCAAATAAACCTGCCATTTTTTTCTTTATTTCTTTCACTATTTTTTTTATCTTCTCAATTCTCAATTCTGGTGCCTTCTTCTGTTTAGCAAGTTCTTAATCTTTGCTTCTCCATTTATCTCTTTCACCATACACAAACAAAAAAGACTTCAACTCTCGACAAATCTTAATTAATTTCTCTAATTAACTACTAATTTATTCAAACTTAGACAATAAATTAAGCTTTTACTCAGACAAATAATCATGATTTTTTATTTATTCATATTAATAAACTTTGATTTCTATTGCTTGTATCCGAGGAGTTGCTTCCTATCCTTCACCGCCAATAATCCATTCCTCTAATTTTTTTATTTTGCTGGGTTAGTTATATTGATAAAGACTACTTCTTCTTTTTTTGCCATTGACACGCACTATCCCAAAATTTTCAACTAAAGACTAATCTGCGCCGGGGGCCGAGAAGACTCACTGAGGCATTTCAACCTCTCCTTGGCCATAAGTCAAATGTCAGTTTCGTGTCTCGAACCCAAGACTAGGAAGCAAACCTGACTTGGAACCCGATTTTCCACTGGACCACTTGCTCGTGGTTATTGATAAAGACTACTTGAATTAGTTTACTTTTTCCTCCTTCTTTGAAAAGTTTGAAATGTATGATTTAAAATCACATGTGACATTGGTACTAGCTAGTATTACTGGTCTAATAGTATTTCTATTAAGAAAGGGCAAAAAATTCACAATTGCCATAACCATATTTTTTTTGTCTAATCCATTTAACTATTTATATAATTTTTTTTAGTTGAAGCCAATTGGAAGAAAAATAAGTTGATAAAAAAAAAAACTCAAACATTGCAATTAGACTCGTGAGTCCTCCATCGACCCGTGACGCCTGACGGGTTGACCTGGCTTTTCTGACCATTTATGGCCACCTTAGGTGGCGATCTTGGTAAGATTTTGTTCCTCTCTTCAAGTACAACGAGCCTATATCTTTAGATGTCTCATATGTTAGTCTATTTTTGTAAATTTAACTTGAAAGTTTCATGATTTTGGATCGTTTTTTACATTTTCCGATCATTTTTAGCCACTTTTAGCCATCAATCTAAGTATTAAAGTTGTTCTACTCGTCAACCATATTTTATGCTTTCACGTTTTCCGACCATTTTTTGCCACTTTTAACCATCGACCCAAGTATTAAAGCTATTCTACTCGTCAATCATATTTCATGCTTTCACGTTTTTTGACCATTTTTGGTCACTTTGGACGTATTTACTCAAGAAGTTGAGGCATACAGAGTTGAGAAAATAATTCTTTCAAATCAAGGATATTTTTTCCTTTCAGGAAAAGTTTTCTCTAACTTCTCTCTAGGCATAGAAGGCCATGGAGAGCTTGCAGGTGAGAATTTTCTCTAGATTTGAACGTACCGCTTAGTACTAGACCCAGAGTTAACCTCCGCCTCCATCCCCATCTGAGCAAGCCCTGAATTCATTGGCTCCCATTTACTTCATTTCCTCTCCCCCTTCATTTTTGTACTACCATTCCCTTCGTTTTTGTACTACCTCTCTTGTCTTGCAGGTGCAGGCACATACTTAAATTTGCTCACAAAAAAGTTTTGGGAAGTCAATGTGGTTGAACTTGAATGTTTCCTTTGAAACAAGTGCTTTATAGTTTCATTTTCTTTTAAGTTCTGAATACGATAGTAACCTATCTCTGAACAAGTAAACACTTCTCAGTAACACTACAGATCAATTAATCTTATTTTTGTTCACTTTATAAATTGGAGATTTCAAATTTAATTGTCATCGATGAATATTAATATTAATATATTAACTATTTAATTTTTTTTCGAAAATGGAAGAAAATTACAAATAGAAGCCCCTAATACATCATTGATTGATAGAATCAAACAAAATAGCAGTAGAAGCACAAGAAGGGGTTTGATGAATCCAAATTCTAGTAACCTCCAAAGAATGACCTTCTGAAGCCAAGACATCTGCAGCAAAATTAACTTCACAGAAAATGTGTTTGAAACAAATAGACTGGAATCGCTGGGAAAAGGTGCAAATATCATGAATAACTATCTTGAGCTTCCAAGGAAGAGAACACTGATGGTTAATACAGTCAATAACCAACTTGGAATCATCTTCAATCATAATGGATTGGAACCCAGCTCTAGACGCCTGCAGCATTTCAAGCAAAAAAGCAGCTGCCTCGACCTGGTGAACAGAAGAGGCCTTAACACAATAGGATCCAACTAACACAGTAGTACCATCACAATTACGAATGTTGAAACCACCCGCAATAGAAGAAGCTCGAAAAGATCCATCAAAGTTAAGCTTCACACAATCACTAGAAGGAAACGTCCATTTAATAGATTGAGCTCTAGAGGAAGGACCTGAAACAGAAGAAGAAGTACTAGTAGAAATATGATTAGATGTCCAGTAAGCTTTCCCAGTTTTAGCAGCAACTCGAAGAACATGAACATGATGAGGTCTGTTATTTCTAAAACAAGGTTATTCCTAGCTTCCCAAATCTGCCAACAGAGTAAAAGAATCTTACTAAAGGTGATGTTCAACAGAAGCGGAGGAACATGCCAAGAAGTGTAGGAAGAAAACCAGTCTAAGAAAGAAGAAGACAGTGAGGGTTTAGGAGAGTAAGAAACCACAGACCAAACAACTTGGGCAAAAGGGCATTGGTAGAAAAGATGATCAATGGTTTCAAGGTTGGAAGAACAAATGGAGCAGGTCTGATCTAAGGTAGGAAGTGAATGGGAAAGATGATCTTTAGTTCTCAAACGACCATGAATAAGAAGCCAAGCAAAAATCTTAACCTTGGGAGGGAGAGGGAGAGTCCAAATTTTTTTCAAGGCTGTGGTTCGAGGATGATTATCAAGTTGAGACAAGGATAGCCAAATGGCAGATTTTATAGTAAACCGGGCATTAGGAGAAAGCCCCCACACAAACTTATCATCTCGATCCCAAAGGGATAAAGGAATAGACTCAATTTTCTTAACTATCTCAGGGGGCAAGAACTGAAGCAACAAAGACACATTCCACTCATTATTACTAATAAAACGACCAACATAGATGTCATCATCAAAGTTCTGTATAAGATTAGGATCAACTAGAGTAATAAGAGGAAAGGGAAAACCCAAATTATCATGCCAAAAAGAGATATGTTGACCATTGCCAACTTCCAACAAATGCCTTGTAATAGGACCGATCGAGCAGTCAAAATACCTTTCCAGGCAATAGAAGCATTAGATTTAGTTTTGGCTTTCAAAAAGTGACTATGTCTAAGATATTTAGCAGAAACTACCTTTACCCACCAATTACTAGGTTGAGTCAGAACCTTCCAGCCAAGTTTAGGCAAGGTAGCATCATTGAAAAACTTTGTCGGACGAATACCAAGACCGCCCATGGACTAAGGACGGTAAACATCACGCCAGGCCACAGCAAGAGTAGAATTTGAACCCTAGAAAAACTTACGAGCCTCAACATCCATAGCTTTAGTAACCTGGGGAGAACACTTAAAACATGACATAACATGGTTAGGGATGCTAGAGAGATTGGATTAGATAAGAGTAACTCTTCCAGCTTTAGATAAGATTAACTCTTCCAGCTTTAGAAAGAGTGGTACTCTTCCAGCTAGCTAACTTAGATTTAATCTTAAGCAACATCTCCTTAGCATTAATGGGATCTTTCCAGAAAAAAAATATTGTGAATTCCTAAATATTTACCAATTGTAGCCGTATGTTGAATAGAGATAATGGAAACAATAGAGTTTTTCCTATCAGCGGTGACATTGTTAGAAAAATAAATAGTGTTGTTATGGTAATTAATACGCAGTCCTGAAGCATGAGAAAAAAGATTGAGCACATTAAGGATATTACGAGCAGCCTTAGGAGAAGCCTTGCAAAAAATAAGACAGTCATCTGCAAACAAAATACTAGAAATTCGAATACTAAAAGGAGAAGAAAGAAGCCCCACATGAGACCTAGCATTGGAGATATTATTAGTGACGAATTAAGGGCTCAATACACAAGATAAAAATATAAGGTGATAAAGGATCACCTTGTCTAATACCACGAGAAGGATGAAACATATCATAAGGAGAAACCATTAACTAAAACAAAATAAGAAGGAGAGGTAATACACTTCATGATTAAATTAATCCACCTAAGGATGAAAACCATACTGGTGCAGACAAGCATGAATAAAATTATAATCCAATAAGTTATAAGCTTTTTCAAGATCAATTTTAATAGCCATAGCACCTAAAGAACCTTTTTTCCTACGGAAATCAGAAAACAATTCATGTGCCAGTAAGATATTATCCACAATATCCTTACTAGGAGCAAAGGCACCTTGATTCTCATAAATGCAAGCCTTAAGCAGAGGTCTCAAACGATTGACCATGATTTTGGTAATAATCTTATAAATAACATTACAGAGACTAGTTGGAAGAAAGTGATTAATATAGGTTGATCAATTTTTGGAATGAGGGCAATATTGGTGTGATTTATAAGAGAAATATCAAGATTATTTCGAAAGAAATTGTCAACTAATAAAAAGACAGAATCCTTAACAACCTCCCAATTCTGGTGAAAGAAGAAAGCATGGGGATCATCAGGACCTAGAGCTTTCAAAGCACCAATAGAGAGCACCGCACAATGGACTTCATCCAGAGTAACATTCTGCAAAAGAGAACAATTATCAGCTGAGGTCATGCAAAGTTAATAATAGAAACAAAGTCATTCAAAATAGACAAGGAAGGAAGATGCGCCGCCTAGAAACAAATTTTGAAACCATCAATAAGAACACTAGCAATATCGGAAGGGTTATGAAAAGATATCTCAGAAGGACCAGTAATTGCATAAATGGTTCTCCTCTTCTTACGAATTTGGGCTTGAGTTTGAAAATATTTTGTATTCTTATCACCAAGAGAGAGCCAATTAACACGGGCTCGTTGGGCCCAATACATTTCCTCAGCAACAAACAACTCCTGCAACTTGAGAGTTAGTTCAGTTTCACGATCCCATAAAGAAGAAAAAGAAGGATTAAGATTCTTTTGAAATTGAACATTATCAAGGTCTGACATAGTCTGTTTAATTTGGTGAAAAATATTTCCAAAAGTAGACTTACTCCAAGTACGAATATTATCTTTAAAGGCAAAGCATTTAGCAAGAAAACTAACCAGAGCATTACCATTAGGAGGAAGAGACCAAGCTTGTTTAACTAGATTACTAAAATCAGAGTGCTAAGACCACATAAGTTCAAGTTTAAAGGAGTTTGTAGCCAATCCAGGTCTAAGATGAATATCAGTATTCAAAAAAATAGGGCCATGATCAAAGCCAGTAATAGGCAAATTAATAAGAGAATAATTGTTAAAAGCAATAATCCACAAAGGTTTTACTACAACTCTATCCAGACGTTCAAAGATAACTTCATCATTATGGTGACAATTGGACCAAGTATAAGGTTGGCCAGCAGCATTTAAAGAGGATAAATTGCCCATATTGAGCATGTTTTGAAACGAGGCCATGGAGGAGGAAGCTGTTTGAGACCCTCCAAACTTTTCATTAAGGGACAAAACATTATTAAAATCACCCATTAACATCCATGGGATAGACACAGGATCAAATTGAACAATTTCTTTCCATAAATCAAGTTGAAGAGATTTTTGAGGGCATATATAGACAAAAGTAGCAAAGAAAGTGACATGACCCTTCCTGAATTTCCCCTCGAAACTCGGGAAGAACTCTGCTCTTGTATGACAACCTAAAGAAATTCCCAGAATACCCCTAAGTCCTTGCAAATAATTATGAGAATTCTGCCAAAAATCAAGCAGAATCTCCCCTTAAGGACTGGTTAACCGTCTTCCACCAGTCAGACTAAGAATCAGATAACACTCCAAATTCCAATAAGGTCAACCATCTAACGATGTAACAACAATTATAAAATTAGTCCAAAAGACTTATCAGAACATCTAGGTAGGATAAGTAAATACATAAATAAATATCCTACTGGATAGTCTAGGTAAACGCGCAGCTGAAAATTTAATGCCTCCGCCTCTGGATATGCCCACATCAACTCAACAGCCTGGAGGGGATTTAAAACATGAAAGTTGTGAGTGGACAAATAATCATTTAAAAATCATTTCCGAGGAAAATATACCTTTCCCACGAAAATCTATCTTTGTTAAAACACTTGGTGGGACCCACGAAAATCCGAATAATGAAAACATTATGTGGTCCACAACCCTGCTTGAAAACCCTCCTCAAAGGAGTTTAAAAATCATGTACACATACCTGGACACAAAATATACATCAAAACATATCCCACTGCTCCCCGAATAAAATCCCGAGTCGTAGCTCGATACCCTCCACACACTCGATATACCTCGAGTTGTTTAGAAACATGTACTACGCGTAGAGAGCTTCAACGACCTGGTGGAGAAAGTGCCCCTCGACACCAGCGTCGGAGAACCCTCAACGATCTGGCGGAGAAAGATCCTCGACGCCAGTCGGAGAAAATCTTGACCCTCGGGGACACTAATTTAGTGAAAACCAAAATCCATATTTTGAAATCCTTGTTTCTTGGCTTAGGCCAAATTCATTGAAAACCGGGTTTAAACTCAAAATTGTGGACTCGACCGAAATCCAAAATCAATCAAGTCAACCCATTTAAAACCCAAATCCATAAAGTCAGGCCATAGCCAAAAACGTCATTTCCAAATAATTATTGAAAGCCCGTGTCCAGTAATAATTTAATAATATCCAGAAATTTTCCAAAACAATACGTAATAAGAAACTATATCAAATATACCATTATGCATGCATTATACTTTACAAAACCAAAGTCCACTCACCACACGTCCAAATAAGCTCAATCCCGAGTCGTACACTCCTCTAAAGTTCACGGAGCAGTATCGCCTGTAAAAAGCAACAATCGCGATTACCAACAATAATTAAAACCCTACATTTAGACTCCCTAAACCCCGAGAGGCTTGCATGCGTCACACTAAAAATGGAGCCACTTCGGACGCCCAAAACTACCCCTAAACGACTTTCGATCAACCCGAAACCTGCGCCAATAGGTCCAGAACGTCGAAACCTTATCGACACGCGTCGCCGTGACCTAAGGACCAAACCCATGCGCCTACTACGGTGCCTCATGCGCCTGCTACATTGTTCCATGCACTGCTACAGTACCTCACGCGCGCGACTCGGTCTGACTCGGCGCTGACTCGACGCTTACTCAGTGCTGACTCAACCGCCAAGTGGCACCACATGGCTGCTAGGTGGCCTCCACGGTGGCTGCCAGGTGGCATGCCACGTCAGCCCCCTCTGACCGAACTAGTCGATGGAGTGTCACCGGAGAGTCACCGGAGAAGACGACCGCTCCGCCTTGTGCCGCCGTCCGCCATCGCAGGAAAACTCCATTGCCAGCTGACCTTGAATTTTTTTTAACTTCCTCAAAACTTAAATGTTTTTCACAAATTTTTAGTCTAAATCCATCTACTCGAACCCAGGAACTCAAAAATGAAGTCTAAACACGAAACTCGTACCGGTGTTGGCCGAAAAATCAATTGAAAGTTTTGATTTTTCCTTTCCTCGGTTTGGTGTCTCCCGTGTCTACTTTCTACGACGGTTGGTACGTTCTTGATCACGGGAAGGAGGAGAATCCGATTAGTGGAACCAAATCGGACGAGGCTGCCTTGAATTGAAGCTCAAATTCTTAGGTTTTTCGGTTCGGTCGCACGGGTTGGATGAGTCGCAAAGAGAGAGAATGAAATGAAGGAGATCTGATCTGCTTGGGGTTAAACATATCTACCCATCCCAAATTACCAAAATGCCCCTGAACATTCTAGACCCACAACTCTCTCATACGAACTCTGTTTTGCGTGTGCCGCCTGTCTACGAACTCGTGAGTTCGAGACCTACGCAACGGTCCCCGAAACACAGCCAAAAGTGTCTCAAAACAAAAATTGATTTTCAAGCCCCTTAAATAACCCAAGGTAATTTCGTCATTTTGTAAATTAATTTACGAAAATTCACAAATAAAATTTTCGGGTCGTTACAATTCACCACCCTTAAAAAAATTTCGTCCTCGAAATTCATACCTGTCACTAGAACAAATGTGGATGATGCGCCCCATCAGTGTCTCGGTTTCCCACGTGGCCTCCTCCACGTTATGATTCCTCCACATAACTTTAACTAGAGGAATAGTCTTTCTGCGCAGTACTTTCTCCTTCCAATCTAAAAGTTGCACTGGTTGCTCCTCAAAAGTCAAATCATCTCTCAGCTCAATTGGTTACGCCTCCAATACATGAGATTCATCGAATAGATACTTCCGGAGCATGGATACATGTAATACATCTTGAACCCTTGACAGTTCCGAGGGTAAAGCAAGTCTGTATGCCACTGGCCCTATCCTCTCAATAATCTCATAAGGCCCAATGTAGCGAAGACTCAGCTTTCCTCGTCTACCAAACGAACAACTCCTTAAGAGTAAGAATTTCTCTTTTCCACTCTAGATCATTAGGTACGCAATCTTGCATGTTCCCAACCTCCAACTCTATCCTAATAACACACAAAGTAGGATCCTGGAGTTGAGCTTCAATGATTCGATCAATCATGACAGGTCTTACATGGAAACTAGCCAACAGAGCCCCCTGGTTATCCATGTCAAGTATAATTCCCGCTGTTCGGAAGTCCACCAACAATGATAGGTAAACAGTATGCAAATGGGCCAAGGAACCCATGGACTTTCTGCTCAAGGCATCCGGCACTACATTGGATTTTCCAGGGTGATATTCTATGGTACAATCATAATCCTTTATCAGCTCAAGCCACCTTCTTTGTCTCAAGTTCATATCTTTCTAGGTAAAGAAGTATTTCAAACTCTAACGGTCAGTGAAGATTCGACACGTTTCCCCATACAAATAATGTCTCCAAATCTTCAGTGCGTGCACCACTGCAGCTAACTCCAAATCATGTGTGGGGCAATTCAACTCATGAGGTTTAAGTTGCCTTGAAGCATATGCTATCACCTTCCCATGCTGCATCAACACGCAGCCTATACCCCGTAATGATGCATCACTATACACCTTAAATCCTCCGTTATCATCTGGAAGGGTTAACACTGGGGCATAATTCAACCACCTTTTTAGCTCCTGAAAGTTCTGTTCACACCCATCATCCCAGTCAAACTTGACTCATTTCCTAATCAATCAAGTCAATGGGGGTAGCTATCGTAGAAAATCCTTCTATGAATCGCCAATAATATCCCACTAAACCCAGAAAACTTCTCACTTCTGACACTGTCTTCGGTTGCTCCCAATTTGCCACTGACTCAACTTTTTGGGGATCCACGCTGATACCCTCAGCAGAAATCACATGGCCTAAGAATCCCACATTGGTCAACCAAAACTGACATTTATTGAACTTGGCGAATAGTTGCCTTTTCCTCAGCATATTCAGCACCAACCTCAAGTGCTTCTCATGTGCCTTAGCACTCTTCGAATATATCAGGATATCATCAATGAACACAATCACAAACTGGTCCAAATACTTTCGGAACACCCTATTCATCAAATCCATAAATGATGCCGGTGCATTAGTTAACCCGAAAGGCATCACCAGGAACTCATAATGCCCATAGCGTGTCCTAAACGCCGTTTTGGGAACATCTCATTCCCTGATCCTTAACTGATGGTACCCAGATCGAAGGTCAATTTTAGAGAAATACTTTGCCCCTTTTAATTGGTCAAATAAATCATCAATTCGTGGCAAATGATACTTATTCCGCACCATAACCCTGTTTAACTGCCGGTAGTCGATACACAGTCTCAAACCACCATCTTTCTTCCTTACAAATAACACCGGTGCACCCCAAAGTGATACACTTGGTCGAATAAACCCCATATCCACCAAGTCCTGCAATTGAGTCTTCAATTCCCTCAATTCTTCCGATGCCATTCTATACGGTGCATGTGATATAGGTTGAGTACCCGGAAGAAGCTCTATGGTGAACTCAATCTCCTAGTGAGGTGGCATTCCCGGAAGATCCTCTGGAAATACATTGGGAAACTCATTCACCACAGGAATATCCTATACTCTCACCAGAGTATCCCAAGAATAATTCACGTGAGCTAAATAGCCCTCACAACCTTTCTTCAATAATTTCTCAACCGTTAAAGCCGATATCACTCCCGAGGGAAGTACCTTACGATCACCCCGAAACGTAAGTTCCAGCAAGCCTGGACTCCGGAAAACTACCCTCTTGTCCAAACAATCTATGGAGGCATGGTGCATGGTTAACCAATCCATCCCCATAATCACATCAAAATCATAAATGTCCAAGGGGATTAAATCTGCCTCTAACTCATAACCTCCACTACTACCAGACAACTACGTATCACAAGGTTCGCGACTAACATATCTCCGGTAGGAGTGCCAATACCCATATCCCAACCAATCAGAGACAATTCTCTATCAGCAAAAAGTGTGAAACCTCGAGAAATAAAAAAATGTTTAGCCCTAGGATCTATCAAAATACGAGCATCATGATTAAAAATAGACAACATACCAGTAACCACCTCTGGTGCTGCTCGAGCCTCCTGCTGAGTCATAGCAAAAACTAGGGCCAGTATACCAGAAGACCGACCACGACCCCATGTCTCCCTCTGGCCCTTCTGGCCTCACTGGCCTTATTGCCCTCACAAGACTGGGTCTGGCTCCCTGCTACAGTATCAGATGTATGCGCTGCTCTCTGACCCGATTCAGTAGCATCTCGGCCCAAGGAACTACTGCTCGGACGACGATGTGGACAATCTCTCTTAAAATGACCAGGATCCCCAAAAAGGTATCAACCGGTGTCACCCACCTATGCAGGTCTGCCACTCTGTCTCCCGGTCGACTGTACTGAAGCGCCGCTAAACTGAGCGCATGATTGTTGTCCCTGACCGGCTCTGCCACCGCCTTGTCCGGATCTTGCACCCCAGAAGATCCAGAACTGAAATTGCCTCTTTGAGATGGTCCTTGACTAAGGGCCCCGAAACTCTAGCGATTCCGGTGTCACCTGGAACCACTAAACTGGTGTTGAGCTAGAAAACTCAACTTTACTCTAGCAGCAGCGTCTGACAAATCTCTCAAAGAAGTATGAGCCACAGCAGTTATTACTACTCGAACATCATTTCTCAGTCCATACTGTAACAACCCTGAATTTCAATTATTGGATTTATGTAAATTATTTATGTAAAATGACGATTTTACCCTTGCTTGTTAAGGGCGTGGAAATCAAATTTTGTTTCGGAACATTTTCGGTGGTATTTGGATACCGTTGCGTAGGTCTCGAACTCATGAGTTCGTAAACAGGCGGCACGTGAGAAACGGAGTTCGTGTACGAAAGTTATGGGTCTAGATGTGTAAGGGCAATTTGGTAATTTGCCATAGAGGGGAGATATTTTTAACCACCCAAATCAGATTAATATGATCCACATCATTTCATCATCACATTCTCATCTCTCTGAACCACCCATTTTCTCCCAAAACCATTGAACCGTGCGAAAAACACACCCAAAACCCACAAAGTAAAATTTTGATTCAATGTTTTAACTTCCATTTTTGATCCACTAATTGTATTCTACTCCTTCCCACGATCACAACTGTACCAACCATCGAAGGAGAGGACCACGGGGGAAGTCGAACCGAGTATAGGAAGTTTCGGATCTTCTGATCAAATTTTCGGCTTACACAGGTACGTGTTTGTGGTTTTGAGGTCATATTTGGATTCTTGGGTTTGAGTAGATAGATTTAGACATAAAATTTGTGAAAAATGGTTGAGTTTTGAGGAAGTTATAAAAGCTTGAAGTTTCGGCCAAAAATGGGGGATTCCGGCAAAACCAAACGGTGGCGCCGGCAACCGGTCGTCTTCTCCGACGAGTCACCGGTGACCGGTCGGGTCGAGTGAACCGGTCGGGTCAAGTGAACTGATTGGATCGAGTGAACCAATCGAGTCGAGTGAACCGATCGAGTCGAGTTGAATCGGTCGGGTTAAGTGAACCGGTCGGGTTGAGTGAATCAATCGGGTTGACTTAGATCGGGTCAGGCCAAGTTGGGTCGGGTTGGACCGGTCCAGGCACGTGGGCACTGTAGCAGGCGCGTGACCGGTGCGTGGGCGCGTGTTCCGACCTTTCGTCTGCGCGTGGTAGCGCGTGGGGTCGATTCTGAGGTCACGGTGGCGCGTGACATCTAGTTTCAGACCTGTTGGAGCAGGTTTTGGGTCGATCGGACGTCGTTTAGGGGTTGTTTTGGACATTTGAAGTTGCTGCGTTTTCTAGGCCAGCATAGGTAGACCTCCCGGGGTTTAGGGGGTTTATATTTAAGGTTTTTATTATTAGCTGGTAATCCCGATTATTAATTTGGACAGGCGATACTGCTTTAGAAACTTCAGGGGAGCGTACAATTCGGGATTGAGCTTACTTGGACAGGTTTGTGAGTGGACTTTTGGTTTATAAACTAAAATGCATGCATAAATATATCTTTGATTTAAATATTATTATGTATGGGTGCAATGAATTTCTGGAATTTAGAAATGATGATGGACACATGTTTTCCAATATTTCAGTGAAAGTGTGTTTGAGAAATGGCCTGGTTTTTGTACTCGATTTTGATATCGTTTTGAAGTGGTAACTATTTGAGTCTGTGATTTGGGTTTAGACCTGAAATTATGATTTTACCGATTTTGGCCGTAAATGATATTTCAAAGAATTTGGCTTAGTCCAAGAAATAAAGATTTCAAAATACGGATTTGGTTCACTGGTTTTCTGTCCCGATGGTTACAGTTGCTCTTACTAGTGTTGAGGGGTTTTGCTCCGCTGGTTGTTGAGGGCTCCGACTTTGGTGTTTGGGGTCTTGCTCCGCCGGGTCGCGAGGCTGTCTACTCGTAATACAGATTTTAACACATCTCAAGGGATACCCTGGTGTGTTGTGGATATGTCGGGAACAGTGGATTTGAGATATTATGTGTTCAGGTTGAATTAAATGATTTTAAACTTCGTTGGGGAGGATTTTCAAACCAAACTGTGGACCACGAGGTATTTTCATTATACATATTTTATGCGAGTCTAACTAAGTGGTTTTAAATAGAAATGGAATTCCGATGGTTTCAAATAATGTTTTTATAACATAAACTGTTTTATGTGATGCATGCATGGTTTTATAAATGGAGGGGGGAAAAGGTAATATTTCATTGGAAAACTATTTATAAATAATTATTTTTGTCCACTCACAACTTTTGCGTTTAAACCCCCTTCAGGCTGTTGAGTTGAGTTGACGCGGACACTTCTCTCGAGGTAGAGCCATTAGTACTTTCGGATGCGCTGTATAGTTATACTTGAGTAGGATATCTAAATTGTACCCTTGATCCTACTTAGACGCTATGATATTATATTGTATTTGGTTGGTCAATAATTACGGAAATTATTGAGTGCTTGAATCCCTTGTCTAACAAGTGAAAGTATTTATTATTATTATAATTTGTAAGGATTGAAGGGTATTTTGGGAACCTTTTCTTAGGTTGTCAGACGGGATCAGGGTTCTTTCCGGGTTTCGAGGGGAAATTCGGGACGGGTCCTGACACATACTCAAATCGTCGACACTTATCCATCTCAGTTCCCACCAGAGCCGGTACAAAGCGTGACAACTCAAGAAATTTCTGATCATATTGGGCCACCGTGATGTCCCCCTGCTGTACCTATAAGAACTCAGCCTCTCTAGCATCACGGTATGAGCGAGGATAAAACTGCTCGAGGAAGCGCTCCCGAAAAGTTTCCCAAGTAAAAGTAAGGACATCCCAATCTGTCAGCTGCAAAGCATGCCACCACCGGTACGTATAGCCACCCAGAAGAAAAGTGGCTAGTCGCACCCTATCTTTAGGAGGGCACCTCATAACAGCAAACACTCGCTCCAAACAAGTAATCCACTCATCTGCATCATTGGGGCCTAACTCGCCCGTAAACACTATCCGCCCCAACCTCTGGGCTCGCTCAATGTCAGATACTTCAGACGTAGCCCTACCCTGAAGTACTGTTGTAAAAAACCGACCCAATTGATCGAGGGTATGCCTCAAATCAGGCTCTACTACGGGTTCAAGTGTGTCTTCACCGTTTCAAGACTGTTGACGGGGCTCGCGTCTCGGAGGCATTACGCTGAAAAGAACCGTAATTTATCAATACCACAATCAGTTGTACACCATGTGTACGGTCTACATGAATTTAACCTAGTGCTCTGATACCAAGTTGACATGACCCTTCCCGAATTTCCCCTCGAAACTCGGGAAGAACCCTGCTCCCGTCTGACAACCTAAAGAAATTCCCAAAATACCCCTAAGTCCTTGCAAATAATTATGAGAATTCTTCCAAAAATCCGGTAGAATCTCACCTTAAGGACTGGTTAACCGTCTTCCACCTGTCAGACTAAGGATAAGATAACACTCCAAATTCCAATAAGGTAAACCATCCAACGATGTAACCACAATTTTACAATCAGTCCAAAAGACTTATCAGAGCATCTCAGTAGGATAAATAAATACATAAATAAATATCCTACTCGATAGTCTAGGTAAATGCACAGCTGGAAATTTAATGCCTCCGCCTCTGGATATGCCCATGTCAACTCAACAGCCTGGAGGGGATTTAAAACACGAAAGTTGTGAGTGGACAAAATAATCATTTAAAAATCATTTCCGAGGAAAACATACATTTCCCCCTCCACGAGTAAAATCATGCATGCATAACATAAAAACCCTTTTTATATAAATATAATATATAGATAATCCGAAAACCCACTGTCAGGACCCGTCCCGAATTTCCCCTCGAAACCCGGGAAGAACCCTGATCCCGTCTGACAACCTAAGGAAAGGTTCCCAAATACCCTTCAACCCTTAGCAAATGATAATAACAATAAATATTTTCTCTTGTCAGACAAGGGATTTAAGCACTTAAAATTCCCGTAAGTAAATACCAACCAAATACAAGAATATCAGAGCGTCTAAGTAGGATCAAGATACAAATTAGATATCCTACTCAAGTACAACTACTCAGCGTAGCGGAAGTGCTAATGCCTCTGCCTCGAGATACTGTCCGCGTCAACTCTACGGCCTGAAGGGGGTTTAAACACAAAAGTTGTGAGTGGACAAAAATAATCGTTTATAAAACGTTTTCCAAGGAATACTACCTTTTTCCCCCTCCATTTATAAAACCATGCATGCATCACATAAACAATTCATGTTATAAAAACATCATCTTTAAATCACCGGCATTTTCATGTTCAAAATCATTTATTTCCACCTAGATACATAACATCTCAAATCCACTGTCATCGACACATCCACTAGCCACCAGGGTATCCCTTGGGGTGTGCTAGTACTGTATCACAACTCTCTGTACTATGCTATCACATCAGTCGGCATATCTCTCGATTAGCATAACATATCATTAGCCGGTATGACCTACGGCTATCATATTGCATCAGTCGGCATAGTCGGCATATCTCAACTATCATAACATATCAGTCGGCATATCTCGACTATCATATCATATCAGTCGGCATATCTCGACTATCATATCATATTAGTCGACATATCTCGACTATCATATCATATCAGTCGGCATATCTCGACTATCATATCATATCAGTCGGCATATCTCGACTATCATATCATATCAGTCGGCATATCTCGACTATCATATCATATCAGTCGGCATATCTCGACTATCATATCATATCAGTCGGCATATCTCGACTATCATATCATATCAGTCGGCATATCTCGACTATCATATCATATAAGTCGGCATATCTCGACTATCATATCATATCAGTCGGCATATCTCGACTATCATATCATATCAGTCGGCATATCTCGACTATCATATCATACCAGTCGGCATATCTCGACTATCATATCATATCATATCAATGTTTATCCTGGAGGTTCATCGGGTTCACCGCTAATAACGGATCTTAATCCCGAGTCCTGGCCTCCCACAAATCAGACCAAAATCCGATAACTCTTACAACAGGGTCAAAACCCAAATCATTGACTCAATAATTTCTACGTCAAAACGTTATTAGAATCGAGTCCAAAACCATGATATTTCTCAAATCATACTTTAACTGAAATAGTGGAAAACATGTGTTTAGAAATCATTTCTAACATTCAGAAATTCAATGCCACAATACATAACCGTATTTCACAAAGATATTTTGATGCATGCAATTCAGTTTATAAAACAAAGTCCACTCACAAACTTGTTCAAGCTAGCTCAATCCCGTCTCGCTCGTTCCTCTGAGGTTCCCGGAACGATATCGCCTGTCAAGAGCAACAATTGGGATTACCGGCTAGTAATAAGACTCGTATATAACAACTTCCTAATCTCGGGAAGTCTACACATGTTGTTCCTAAAATCACAGCAACTTCGGACACTTAAAACGACCTCTAAACGATGTCCGATCAACCTGAAACCTGTACCAACAGATTCAGAACGTCGAAAACTGGTTACCACGCGTCGCCGTGACGTCAGCCTCGACCCCACGCGCCGCCATCCTCCGCCGGAAGGTCGGCACACGCACCCACGCGCCCTCACGCGCCGGTCACGCGCTTGCTACAGTGTTCACGCGCCTGAACCGGTCCAACCCGGTTCGGCTCAACCTGACCCGGTCCAACTCGACCCGACCGGTTCACTCAACTCGACCGGTTCAACTCGACCCGACCGGTCACCAGTGACTCGCCGGAGAAGACGACCGGAATGTCGTCGCCGTCGCCGGAAGCTGGCCGGAGAAGATGACCGGACTGCCACCTCCGCCGCCGTCTGGTTCGCCGGAATCCCCCATTTCCGGCTGAAACTTCAAGGTTTTCTAACTTCTTCATTTCTTAACCGTTTTTCAAGATCTACACATGGAAATTTATCTACGTTTCACTAGGAATCCAAATATGAGGTCAAAGTTCCGAGATCGTACCTGGTTTGGCCGGAAAACGGCCGAGAAGGTTCGGTTCACCTCCCTCCTCCGTCCGTCGCCTACGGCGGTACTCCCGCTCCAATAGCTACCCCAAAATGCTCGTGGGGTCCCGGGGAAGATCCTCCCGACCTTGGTTTCGCTCAAATCGGATCGAAATCCATCCGATGAAAATCAAGTTTCTTTGTTCACATGGGGGGGGGGGGGTTTCGGGTAGGAGAGAGAGAGACCATCTTGACCAATCTGCCGAGGAGAGAGAAAATATCTACTATATAGTTCCAACTTCTCCAAAATTACCAAACTGCCCCTGAAGCTTCTAGACCCGTAACGAACTCACCGGGTCTCCGTTTTCCGCGTGCCGCCTGTCTACGAACTCGTGAGTTCGAGACCTACGCAACGACCCTAGAAAAATTCCCAAAAGTCTTGCCAGTCAAAAAGTGACTCCCGAACCCGTCCAAAACTGGGGGTAAAATTGTCCAATCCTCAAAATAGTTTAATTTCTGGTCCGGGTCGTTACAATCTACCCTCCTTAAGAAATTTCGTCCCCGAAATTCATTCCTAACCATGAAACAATGAGGATATTGTGCCCGCATTAGTTCCGCGATTTCCCACGTGGCCTGCTCCACGTTATAATTCCTCCACAACACTTTAACTAGAGGAAAAGTCTTTCTGCGAAGTACCTTTTCCTTCAAATACAGAATTTGCACCGTCACTTTATTTAACTGCCGGTAGTCGATACACAATATCAGACCACCATCCTTTTTCCTCACAATTAATACCGGCGCACCCCATGGTGAAACACTTGGGCGAATAAATCCCATATTCACCAAGTCCTGCAATTGAGTCTTTAACTCTCGCAATTCTGCCGGTGCCATCTTATACGGTTCCTGTGAGATAGGTTGAGTACCTGGCAAAAGCTCGATGGTGAACTCAATCTCACGGTGTGGTGGTAATCCTGGAAGATCATCTGGAAACACATCAGAGAACTCACTCACCACAGGAATATCCTCCACTCTCATCGAAGTATTCTGAGCATCTATCACATGAGCCAAGTAACCCTCACAACCTTTTCTCAACAATCTCTCAGCTGTTAACGCTGATATCACTCCATAGGGTAATACCCTACGATCTCCCCGAAATGTAAGTTCAGGGAATCCTGGACTCCGAAAAACTACTGTCTTATTATAACAGTCTATGGAGGCATGGTGCATGGACAACCAATCCATCCCCAAAATCACATCAAACTCAAAGATATCTAAGGGGATTAAATCTACCTCCAAACCATGGCCTTCAACCATCACCGGACAACTGCAAATCACTAGGTTCGCCACTAACATATCTCCGGTAGGAGTACTAATACCCATGTCCCAACCAATTGGAGACAATTCTCTATCCGCAAACAATGCAAAACCCCGAGAAATAAAAGAATGAGTTGCTCCCGGATCTAATAAAACACAAGCATTGCGGTTAAAAATAGATAACGTACCCGTGACCACATCCGGTGCTACTCGAGCTTCCTGTTGCGTCATGGCAAAAACTCGAGCTGGTGTACCAGAAGATCGACCACGATCCCCATACCTGCCTCTGGGCCTGTTGGTGCCACTAGCTCTACCAGCCCCACCGAAATAGGTCTGCCTCTCAGCTGCAGTATCATACATCTGTCCTGCACTCGGGCTAGCATCAGTCGCACCACGACTGAAGGAACTACTGCCCGGACGTCGTTGTGGACAGAATCTCTTGATGTGACTAGGCTCCCCACAGAAATAACAACCGGCATCACTGAAGCCACTAGATCTGCCACCCTGTCTCCTGTTGAACTGCACTGAGGCACCCCTAGACTGTGCAAAAGATTGTCGTGTCTGACCAGCTCCGCCACTGCCTGTACTAGATCTCCCAGAAGATCCAGAACTATGACTGCCTCTTTTTGATGGTCCCTGACTAGAGGATCCGGCAGTCCAGTGATCTCGCCGTCTCCTGTAACCACTGTACTGCTGTGGCATTGGGAAACCCAAACTCAACTCTACTCGAGCTGCAGCATCAGCCAAAGTCCTCAACGAAGTGTGGTCCATAGACGTAACTGCTGACCGAATTTCACTCCGCAGTCCACTCTCAAATCTATGGCACTTGTCTGACTCGGTCGCTACCAACGTCGGTGCAAAGAGACTCAGCGCTATGAATCTCTGTTCATACTGGGCCACCGTCATGTCTCCTTGCTGTAAATGCAAGAACTCGGCCTCCTTAACGTTCCGGTGTGAGCGAGGGTAAAACTGCTCCAAGAAGCGTTCCCGGAAAGTCTGCCAAGTAAGCGTATGGACATTCCAACCTGACACCTCCAATGAGTGCCACCAGTGGTAAGCAGAACCACCTAGTAAAAATGTGGCCAGTAGAACTCTCTCCTCTAGAGGACACCTCATAATCAAGAACACCCGCTCCATGCGAGTAATCCACTCCTCAGCCTCATCTGGGCTAGAGTCACCCATGAATATCGTCGCCCCCAGTCTCTGGGCTCTCTCAATATCAGAGACTTCATGAGAAGCTCTATCCTGGAGTACAAAAGCTAAAGTCTGACCCAGCTGTTCCAGTGTCTGCCTCAAATCAGGCTCCACTGCAGGTTCATGGTCATCTCCACCATTCCCTGACCGTTGATGGAACTCTCGTCTCGGAAGCATTATACGCTGAAAAGAAGTTGTAAACCATTAATACCAAAATTTCACCTGTACACTAGATGTACGGTCTACAGGAATTTAACCTAGTGCTCTGATACCAATTGTCAGGACCCGTCCCGAATTTCCCCTCGAAACCCGGGAAGAACCCTGATCCCGTCTGACAACCTAAGGAAAGGTTCCCAAATACCCTTCAACCCTTAGCAAATGATAATAACAATAAATATTTTCTCTTGTTAGACAAGGGATTTAAGCACTTAAAATTCCCGTAAGTAAATACCAACCAAATACAAGAATATCATAGCGTCTAAGTAGGATCAAGATACAAATTAGATATCCTACTCAAGTACAACTACTCAGCGTAGCGGAAGTGCTAATGCCTCTGCCTCGAGATACTGTCCGCGTCAACTCTACGGCCTGAAGGGGGTTTAAACACAAAAGTTGTGAGTGGACAAAAATAATCGTTTATAAAACGTTTTCCAAGGAATACTACCTTTTTCCCCCTCCATTTATAAAACCATGCATGCTTCACATAAACAATTCATGTTATAAAAACATCATCTTTAAATCACCGGCATTTTCATGTTCAAAATCATTTATTTTCACCTAGACACATAACATCTCAAATCCACTGTCATCGACACATCCACTAGCCACCAGGGTATCCCTTGGGGTGTGCTAGTACTGTATCACAACTCTCTGTACTATGCTATCACATCAGTCGGCATATCTCTCGATTAGCATAACATATCATTAGCCGGTATGACCTACGGCTATCATATTGCATCAGTCGGCATAGTCGGCATATCTCAACTATCATAACATATCAGTCGGCATATCTCGACTATCATATCATATCAGTCGGCATATCTCGACTATCATATCATATCAGTCGACATATCTCGACTATCATATCATATCAGTCGGCATATCTCGACTATCATATCATATCAGTCGGCATATCTCGACTATCATATCATATCAGTCGGCATATCTCGACTATCATATCATATCAGTCGGCATATCTCGACTATCATATCATATCAGTCAGCATATCTCGACTATCATATCATATCAGTCGGCATATCTCGACTATCATATCATATCATTCGGCATATCTCGACTATCATATCATATCAGTCGGCATATCTCGACTATCATATCATATCAGTCGGCATATCTCGACTATCATATCATATCAGTCGGCATATCTCGACTATCATATCATACCAGTCGGCATATCTCGACTATCATATCATATCATATCGATGTTTATCCTGAAGGTTCATCGGGTTCACCGCTAATAACGGATCTTCATCCCGAGTCCTGGCCTCCCACAAATCAGACCAAAATCCGATAACTCTTACAATAGGGTCAAAACCCAAATCATTGACTCAATAATTTCTACGTCAAAACGTTATTAGAATCGAGTCCAAAACCATGATATTTCTCAAATCATACTTTAACTGAAATAGTGGAAAACATATGTTTAGAAATCATTTCTAACATTCAGAAATTCAATGCCACAATACATAACCGTATTTAACAAAGATATTTTGATGCATGCAATTCAGTTTATAAAACAAAGTCCACTCACAAACCTGTTCAAGCTAGCTCAATCCCGTCTCGCTCGTTCCTCTGAGGTTCCCGGAACGATATCGCCTGTCAAGAGCAACAATTGGGATTACCGGCTAGTAATAAGACTCGTATATAACAACTTCCTAATCTCGGGAAGTCTACCCATGTTGTTCCTAAAATCACAGCAACTTCGGACACTTAAAACGACCTCTAAACGATGTCCGATCAACCTGAAACCTGTACCAACAGATTCAGAACGTCGAAAACTGGTTACCATGCGCCGCCGTGACGTCAGCCTCGACCCCACGCGCCGCCGGAAGGTCGGCACACACGCCCACGCGCCCTCACGCGCCTGCTACAGTGTTCACGCGCCTGAATCGGTCCAACCCGGTTCAGCTCAACCTGACCCGGTCCAACTCGACCCGATCGGTTCACTCAACTCGACCGGTTCAACTCGACCCGACCGGTCACCGGTGACTCGCCGGAGAAGACGACCGGAATGTCGTCGCCGTCGCCGGAAGCTGGCCAGAGAAGATGACCGGACCGCCACCTCTGTCGCCGTCTGGTTCGCCGGAATCCCCCATTTCCGGCCGAAACTTCAAGGTTTTATAACTTCTTCATTTCTTAACCGTTTTTCACGATCTACACATGGAAATTTATCTACGTTTCACCAGGAATCCAAATATGAGGTCAAAGTTCCGAGATCGTACCTGGTTTGGCCGGAAAACGGCCGAGAAGGTTCGGTTCACCTCCCTCCTCCGTCCGTCGCCTACGGCGGTACTCCCGCTCCAATAGCTACCCCAAAATGCTCGTGGGGTCCCGGGGAAGAGCCTCCCGACCTTGGTTTCGCTCAAATCGGATCGAAATCCATCCGATGAAAATCAAGTTTCTTTGTTCACACGGGGGGGTTTTCGGGTAGGAGAGAGAGAGACCATCTTGACCAATCTGCCGAGGAGAGAGAAAATATCTACTATATAGTTCCAACTTCTCCAAAATTACCAAACTGCCCTTGAAGCTTCTAGACCCGTAACGAACTCACCGGGTCTCCGTTTTCCGCGTGCCGCCTGTCTACGAACTCGTGAGTTCGAGACCTACGCAACGACCCTAGAAAAATTCCCAAAAGTCTTTCCAGTCAAAAAGTGACTCCCGAACCCGTCCAAAACTGAGGGTAAAATTGTCCAATCCTCAAAATAGTTTAATTTCTGGTCCGGGTCGTTACACCCACCGAAAAAGCTATCTTTGTTAAAACACTTGGTGGGACCCACGTAACACCGAATAATGAAAACATACCGTGGTCCACAACCCTGCTTGAAAACCCTCCTCAAAGGAGTTTAAAAATCATGTACACATACCTGAACACAAAATATACATCAAAACATATCCCACTTCTCCCCGAATAAAATCCTGAGTCGTAGCTCGATACCCTCCACACACTCGATATACCTCGAGTTGTGCAGAAACATGTACTACGCGTAAACAGCCTCAACAACCTGGTGGAGAAAGTACCCCTCGACACCAATGTCGGAAAACCCTCAACGATTTGGCGGAGAAAGACCCTCGACGCTAGTAGGAGAAAACCTTGACCCTTGGGGACAATAATTCAGTGAAAACCAAAATCCATATTTTGAAATCCTTGTTTCTTTGCTTAAGCCAAATTCATTGAAATACCAGGTTTTAACTCAAAATCGTGGACTCGACCGAAATCCAAAATCAATCAAGTCAAACCATTTAAAACCCAAATCCATAAAGCCAGGTCATAGCCCAAAACATCATTTTCAAATAATTATTGAAAGATCGTGTCCAATAATAATTTAATAATATCCAGAAATTTCCCAAAATAATACGTAATAAGCAATTATATCAATATACCTTCATGCATGCATTATACTTTACAAAACTAAAGTCCACTCACCACACTTCCAAATAAGCTCAATCCCGAGTCGTACGCTCCTCTGAAGTTTCCGGAGCAGTATCGCATGTCAAAAGTAACAATCGGGATTACCAACTATAATTAAAACCCTACATTTAGACTACCTAAACCCCGGGAGGTCCACATTCGTCACACTAAAAATGCAGCCACTTCGGAAACCGAAAATTACCCCTAAACGACGTCCAATCAACCCGAAACCTGCGCCAACAGGTCCGGAACGTCGAAACCTTGTCGACGCGCGTCACCGTGACCTAAGGACCTGTCCCACGCACCGCCACGCGCCGGCGGAAGGCCGGACCATGCGCCACGCGTCGGTCACACGCCGCCACGCGCCTGCTATAGTGCCTCACGCGCCTGCTACAGTGTTCCATGCGCTGCTACAGTACCTCACGCGTCGACTCGGCCTAACTTGGCGCTAACTCGGCCTGACTCGAAGCTGACTCGGCACTGACTCAGCCGCCAGGTGGCACCACGTGGCTGCTAGGTGGCCGCCAGGTGGCACCACGTGGCTGCCAAGTGGCACTACGTGGCTGCCAGGTGGCCTCCACGTGGATGCCAAGTGGCATGCCACGTCAGCCTCTCTGACCGAACCAGTCATCGGAGTGTCGTCGGAAAGTCGCCGGAGAAGACGACTGCTCCGCCGTGTAACGCCGCCGGCAAACTCCATTGCATGCCGGCCTTGAATTTTTTCTAACTTCCTCAAAACTTAACCATTTTTCACAAATATTTAGTCTAAATCCATCTACTCGAACCCAAGAAATCAAAAATGAAGTCCAAACACGAAACCCGTACCTGTGTTGGTCGGAAAATCGATCGAAATTTTCAGTTTTTCCTTTCCTCAATTCGGTGTCTCCCGCGACTGCTTCCTGTGACGGTTGATACGTTCTTGATCACGGGAAGTAGGAGAATCCGATTAGTGGAACCAAATCGGAAGAGGCTGCCTTGAATCGAAGTTCAAATTCTTGGGTTTTTGGGTTCGGTCGAACGGGTTGGGTGAGTCGCGAAGAGAGAGAGTGAAATGAAGGAGATCTAATCTGTTTGGGGTTAAAAATATCTACCCATGCCAAATTACCAAAATACCACTGAACATTCTAGACCCACAACTCTCTCACACGAACTCCATTTTGCGCGTTCCGCCTATCTACGAACTCGTGAGTTCGAGATCTACGCAACGGTCCCCGAAACACAGCCAAAAATGTCTCGAAACAAAAATCGACTTTCAAGCCCTTTAAACAGTAAAATGGCCTCATGATGATGTGGTTAGCTAGTTTTAGACTAAAGGAGCGAAGTAGGTGCGAGATTGGGAACAGAGGGCCACGATCAGAAAGCCAGGGAAATTTCCAGGACCAGGTTCCAAACCCTAACAGAGCATCGCCTAAGACTTCAACCATTTTCTCTATATATAACTATTTAATTAGTATATATTACTTCTAAAATCTACATCCAAAGGCAAATACACAATGCAAACTTGGAAATTTTTCACATAGTTGATACCTCCAAATGTAGTGTTGAAAAAAAAGAAATAACCCATTTTGATTCTACCGTTCTAACACTTTAACACTTGAACTTGTGTCTCCTTTGGTTGTAGCAATAGCATTTCCATTTTTTTGAATGTTTAGGATCATCACTAAGAGATTGACATATTCCACAAAATGCTCCCTCTTTCTTGCATTTTTGTCACAACTATTTGAGTTTATACGTTGTCCATGAAACGTTGTGCCTTTTTTTTTGGTCCAACCATGAAACGTTGTGCTTAAACGTGAGCATTTATCCACATTAGACACCATCATCTCTCTCTCTCTCTGTAATGGGAGCTCCCTCTCAAAACTGAGAGACTCTGCATCCATTGATGCATTAAAAGCTCTAGATCTTGCATATCTAGGACCAAGCTTAAGCATTCAATACCACCAAACTCATAGGAGTTATTGCAAAGAAATGATGAAGGTGCTGCTGCAGCTTCTAGGTAAGTTTCCAGCTGTAAGGCCTCCATTTTTGCAGGGCATTCAAGGCAACCCTGCTGGAATCAATGAAACTACCTTAAAACCAAACAGAGGGGATCTTAATGGCAAGAAGATTGTGCATGTGGATAGTAAAGATGATTATCAACCAGACCAGCAAGCATTAATGGCGAGAGATAATAGGGGAAGAAGAATAACGTACCATCTTGAAGTCTATAAATCAACTGAAGGTCAAAGGGAACAAAACCACCCACAAAAGCAAACAAACAAGAAGCAAAGAGCCCCTCCAAAACCCCCTTTTGCAAGGTACTCTATCCTCTGGACCTTTCTTTTCTTTATTTCACCCTGCTCTCTGCTCTGTACCAGTTGTGGATACCCAATGGCTCAAATGAAGGCAGATCATTTTATAATCAAAGGAGTCAATGGGGATATCTGACCTGGAATGTGGTCCAAAGCTAGTTGGTACGGTAATGGCTAGCAAGGCCCCAAACAGAAGTGCAGTCAAGAAAATTTTATCCACAGCCTGGTCAAGCTTCGGGGAGGCCCGAATCACCCACATCAAGGACAACACTTTCACAATCATGGTGCAAGATGAAGCAATGGTGGACAGAATCATTGATGGTTGTCCTTGGTCTGTGATGGGATTCTGTTTCTCAGTCCAGCGGTGGCCTGACAATAGATCTGTGGAAGAACTTCCCCTTCACCTGGTTACATACTGGATCCAGGCACATGGTGTTCCCATGAACATGCTGTCGGAGGAAAACGCAAGAATGGTGGGTGGAAAATTGGAGTGGTCGAGGCAGTGGAACAGTGGAAGACCCATGGATCCACGGCCCAAGAAGCTTCCTCTGATGTAGAGTCTAGATCGACTCAACAAATCCCCTCCCCCTGGGTTCTGGCTACCAAGAGCAGAAGGCTCAGAGACTTGGGTTGAATTTCGATTTGAAAGGCTCTCGGATTTCTGCTACAAGTGTGGCAGGTTGGGGCACTCCGATCAGGAATGCCCTCACCCTCCAACACCAACTGAGAACACAAGAGCTGCGGCATATGGTGAATGGCTGAGAACTACAGAAGTAAGGGAAGACCGTACGCAGGCAACACCAACCCCTCCGAGAGGAGTCAGGCGAATGGCAAGGGCCTCCAGTGCGGTGCATGCCTCTGAGGGGCGCGTGGGTAGCTTGACAACCGAGGAGAGCCTGGAAATTGACAGGACTGGGCACCCGTTTGCTAGTTGCGGCCCAGGGGGCAAAGCGCTCTCTGAAATGACTGAACCCATACTGAAATGAAAAGCCTCCTGTCTACATCTGGTTGAAAAAGAGGGGTCACTCTTTAACCCCATATCTGAAGCTGCATCGGCCTATGATGCTTTTCAGAGTTACATGGAAACAGCTAGTACATGGGGAAGAAGCGGTGGTTTTAGTCAAGAAGAGATGAGAAAGTCAATATAGGCTGGAAGTATTCAAAGCCCAATCTTTGACAAGCACCAACTGTGGGCCAACTCGTTGATTTCTCTTGGTAAAAACTATGTCAATAACTGAGCTAATATGAGCAAAATATGGTGGACCAGGGCCAGGGGAGCCGACCTCTAATTGGGCTGCCCAAAATTGATGAGCCAAACCGTTTTAACTTTGTGGGCAACCTATCACAGAGCATGACTGATAGGGATGTGGATGGGGCTTTTGCAACTTTGGGCCTAAAGAAGGATATAAGCAACTTTGGTGTTGAGATTGACTCTGCAAGCAAACGCCCCAAGCTTACGACGGCTGAGTTAGAGGAAATATCTCTCCGATCCCCAATCGGTGCGAGTAGGAAAGTCAAGAAGTCAAAATCTCCTCCCAAGATGAAAGGCAGCCGCAAGGGGAAGGTGCTAATGTTCTCAGACCTTAACCTTGTGGAGGTTGAAATTGGAATAGCTGATGGAAATGGAGGAAATATAAGTGAAGTGTTTGAAGAAGATGAGGATATGATCGACAATGGCGGCGGAAACGCTGGTGGTGGCTGGCCGGTGTCAGCTGCCGGGAAGAAATAAGACTTATCAGTTGGAACTATCAGGGGCTTGGGGCTGACCTGACAGGCCAATGCTTTCGGCAAATGATTCGGACGCACAAGCCCTCGGTAATGCAATATAGTAGTTTAATTAATTTCAGTCGGAAAGCTGGTTTTCATAACTGTTTTTGTGTAGCCCCGGTGGGTACTGCTGGTGGCCTTGGCCTGTTATGGAATGAAAGCATGGATGTTAGTATTTATATTTCCTCTAAATTTCTCATTGATACCACAATCTGTGAAAAGAACTCGGGTAAAGTCTTTCAGGCTTCTTGGGTCTATGGAACACCGTATAGAGAAGATAAAATTGAAATATGGGACTGGTTAAATCGCACTCTAACCCCCATGAGTATTCCTTGGATATGTGTAGGCGATTTTAACGAATATCTATGG
The DNA here is from genome assembly GCA_037349345.1 of Oemleria cerasiformis. NCBI lineage: Eukaryota > Viridiplantae > Streptophyta > Magnoliopsida > Rosales > Rosaceae > Oemleria > Oemleria cerasiformis. The sequence goes on along the minus strand of JAZGTL010000012.1, from coordinate 4,663,840 downwards.
GCACATGAGAAAGAGGGAGGTTGACCGGACCGCATCAATAGAAGAAGATTTTTGCAGGAATTCATGGATAAAGCCAGCCTGATTGATCTGCGGTTTAAAGGTCAACAATTTACTTGGAGGGGTGTAAGAGGTGATAATATGTTAATTCAGGAAAGGTTAGACAGAGGCCTCATCAACACGTGCTGGAAATCCTGCTGGCCATCTTGTGTTCTTTCCCACTTACCTGCCCTGGGGTCTGATCATTGCCCCATACTCATTGACTTGAACCCTACTCCAAGAAAAGGTAAAAGATGATTCAAATTCGAAGCTTACTGGTCAAAGGAGCCTGAATGTGCTAATATAGTAAAGAATAGCTGGGAGAGGATCTTTCCACGATACAGATGGGGTTGGGGTGCAAAAATTTCTGCTTGCCAAAAAAGTCTGTTTAACTAGAGCAGGAAAAAAATCTCAAATAATAGGCAGAGGATTGAGATCCTAACAAATGTTCTTGAGCTTCTACAGCACAATTGGGAGGTCAACAATGGGAGGATAGATCAAATTAATTCTGAGCTCGGAAGATTATGGAGTTTGGAAGAGAAGTATTGGCACCAACGCTCCCGGGTCAAGTGGTTGACAGCGGGTGATGCAAACACGGCTTTCTTTCATCACTCAACCGTCCAAATGAGGCATCAGAATTTGGTACCAAAAATCAAGAAGCATGATGATTGTTGGGCCGATGAAGATATTGAGATTAGGCAGACAATTGACTCCCACTTTTAGGAAATTTTCACCAGCTCAGTGCCGAGGGACTGTGGGGAAATTCTCACCTTTGTGGCCTCCTCTGCCTCTCCCCAAGTTAATAAAAATCTCACTGCGATGGTCACTGAAGATGAGGTCAAGCTAGCAGCGTTCCAAATGGGACCTTTGAAAGCACCCGGGCCGGATGGCTTCTCTGGCGTGTTTTGCCAGAATTATTGGGAAACGATAAAAGATGACTTGATGATCTTAGTGAGGAGCTTCTTTGCGGGATCCCTCCCAATTCATAAGCTAAACTCCACAAATATTGCCCTGACACCAAAAATTCCAAATCATGAACTAGTCTCCCAATATAGACCTATTGCCCTCTGTAACTACTCCTACAAGATCATCTCCAAGGTTCTATCAAACTGATTGAAACCACATCTTGCGGACTTGATTACACTACAACAGAGCGCTTTCATCTCCGGTAGGAAAATCCAAGATAATATTTGCACTGCTCATGAAGCTTTCCATGCTCTCTGAAGCTTAGGAAGGCTACAAAGAAGTATGAAATGGGCCTGAAGCTCGATATGAATAAAGCTTATGACAGGATAGAATGGGATTTCTTGGAAGCGGTTCTGCTGAAAATGGGGTTTGCTGTAATTTGGGTAAGGAAGGTGATGGACTGTGTGAAATCAGTGAACTTTGCTGTTCTAATTAACGGACAACTGGGGAATAACTTTGCCCCATCTCGAGGGCTACGGCAAGGGGACCCATCTCCCCGTACCTCTTTATATTGGTTTGTGTCGTACTATCAAAGAGGTCTGGTGGAAGGGATCAAATTTAGCGAAAATGGACCGGTACTCTCACACCTCTTTTTTGCTGATGACTCACTGTTTTTTATGAAAGCCTCTGTTAAGAACTGAAGGGTGGTGAAAAAACTGCTTGAAGTCTACTGCCTGGCCTCTGGACAGTTGGTAAACTACAACAAATCCAACCTATTTTGCAGTCCTAACACACCAATTGATCTGCGAAGCCAGATTGGAGATATTTTGGGGGTTCAAATAACTAATGACCCAGGTCTCTACTTAGGCCTACCATTACTTTGGGACAGATCAAAAAAGGAGGCCCTGATATTTGTGAAAGAAAAAATTATGAGAAAGGTGCAGGGTTGCAAACAAAGCCTATTGTCTCAAGCAGGTAAGGAAGTTCTTATAAAAGCTGTTGCTAATGCTATCCCAACATACTCTATGTCTGTCTTGCGATTCCCTAAATCCATGTGTAATCAACTAGATGCAATCCCTGCAAACTTCTGGTGGGGGCAGAACCAGGACCGGAACAAAATTCACTGGGTAAGCTGGAAGGAACTTGGGCTCCCTAAAGCTCAGGGTGGAATGGGTTTCCGGAATATGGAGGATTTCAATGTCGCTCTTTTGGCAAAGCTGTGCTGGCATTTGATTTGTGAGCCAAATTCCTTATGGGCCCTGATGATTAAAAGCAGGTACTTCCCAAATGAAAGCTTTCTGAATGCCAAATTCTAGGTCCTCCTGGGCGTGGTCCAGTTTATTAGATGGCAGAGAAATGTTTTTTAGGGGAGCTCGATGGCAGGTTATTGATGGTAGGCCCATAAAATTTTGGACTGACAATTGGGTTATTAGGCTACCTATCTTGCAACCTAAATTATCGATCCCAACTGGGGTAAATCTGGAAGAGGTGGTGGCAACTTTCATCAACAATCAGACGGGAGATTAGAATCTCAGGGGTTTAAATGAAGTCCTCCCAGCACGGGAAGTGAATCTAATTAGTGCCATGCCTGTGGGTGCTTACCAGGGGGGTGATCGCCTAATCTGGCCATCGTCAATGGATGGAGTTTACTCGGTGAAATCTAGGTATCATTGGTTGAGGGCACGTGCTCCAAACCTGCTGATGAGTCGCCCATCAACCTCGAACACTACCCCAATGGAGACATGGAAACTTATCTGGAAGATTGAGACACTGCCAAAAATCAGAGCTTTCCTGTGGAAGATCATGAAGGGTTGCATTCCAACGAAAGGAAACTTGTTCCGTCGACATCTGGGTACGTCTCGCTTATGCCCTGTCTACCTAGAGATGACTGAAACTGTGGAGCACATGCTCCTTCAATGTAGCGGTGCCAGGTGTGTTTGGTTTGGCAGTGTGTTGGGCTATGTCGTTAATCACTTGTCTATCTCTACCTTTGAGGCGTGGTTCACTAGCATTGATGCCCCTGGTTTTATGAGGAGTTCTGAAAAATCCAGAATCCTGTCACTGATTGCTGGCTTATGTTGGTCGATATGGAAAGAAAGATGCCGGGTGACTTTTGAGGGCTGCTCTTTCAATCCCAGAAGAGTAATTGAAGCAGGAAGGTGGCTACAAGCTGAGTTTTGGGCAGCAAATGCCTTAAGCCCTGTACAGGATCAGGTTGTGGAGGAAGTGGGAAGGAATGACCAAGGCTGGAGACCGCCTGATCGACATATTCTAAAAATCAACTCTGATGCCTCTTGGTTGCCATGTTCAAAGCGGGCTGGCATTGGAGTAATCGTGAGGAATGATAATCGACAATTTTTGGCTGGGTGCGGCTCAGAGCGGGTCTCTAGTTCTGCAATTGAGGTTCAGGCTTACTCTTTGTAACCACCCGGAAATTTAATTAGTGAATTTTCATAAATTAATTTGAAAAAAGATTAAATTACCCTTGGTTTTATAAGGGGCTCGAAAAACACTTTTTGGTTAGAAACACATTTGACAGTTTTTTGGGGACAGTTCCGTAGGTCTCGAACTCATGAGTTCGTAGACAGGCGGCACGCGGAAAACGGAGTTTGTGTGAGAGATTTGTGGGTCTAGAATGTTCAAGGGCAGTTTGATAATTTTCCCTAGGTAGATATTTTTAACTCATATTTCACCAGATTCTTCTCATTTTCCTCTCTCTCCTCTCACGACTAATCCTCTCTCTTTCTCTCCCGTGAACTTGCGTGAAGGCCAAGGGAGAAACCCAAAACATTTGGCCGTTTTAGACCAAACCAAGGACATCATCGGTTCCTCTTCTCCCCGTGAGCATAACCATACCCTCCGGGAGCCAAGGGGATTGCTGTGGACGACGGAGCAAAGCTCTAAACATTGACCGGAACTTCTCAGCCAGTTTCCGGCCACCACATGTATGGGTTCTCAATTTGGACTTGATATTTGGATTCCTTGGCTCGAGTAGATAGATTTCCATTATTAGAACGTCGAATTTGGTTGAGAATTGAGAGAGATACGAAGGTTTGAAGTTCGGGTGTTCATGAAGGTCCGATGACGGAATATTCCGTTGCTCTGGTTAGGACTGACGCCGTTAAGTTTAACGAAATATGCTAACGGCGTTAGCATATTCGGTTAAATCTAATGGTATAGTAACAGACGGAATATTCCTTCGCCATTAGAATATTCCGTCAAGATTTACGGAATATTCTATGAATAGTGCCAAGTGAGTGTGGGCGCGTGAGGGGCGCGTGGACGAGCCGCCGACGCATGGCGGTGCTTGGGGCCAGTCCTTGGGTCACGGTAGTGCGTGGGGCCGGCCCTTGGGTCACGGCAGTGCATGTCGACATGTTTTCGATGTTCCGGACCTTTTGGCGCAGGTTTCGGGTTAATTGGACATCGTTTAAGGGTAGTTTTTGGTGTCCGAAGTGGCTGCATTTTTAGTGGGACGCGTGCGGACCTCCCTAGGTTTAGGGAGTCTGAATGTAGGGTTTTTAATTATCGTTGGTAACCACGATTGTTACTTTTGATAGGCGATACTGCTCCGGGAACTTCAGAGGAGCGTACGACTCGGGATCGAACTTAATTGGACGTTCGGTGAGTGGACTTTGGTTTTGTAAATTATAATGCATGCATAAGCGTATATTTGAAATAATTTCTTGTTACGTATTGTTTTTGGAAAATTTCTGGAATTTAGAATTCACTGGACACGGGTTCTCAATAATAAATGGGAAATGACGTTTTGGGCTATGGCCTGGTTTTATGTACTTTGCTTTTATGTTGTTTTGACCTTATAGATTTTGGATTTCGGTTGAGTCCACGATTTTTGGGTTTATACCCGGATTTGTGATTTTATTGGATTTGGACATAAACCCGGTTTTTCAATGAATTTGGCTTATGCCAAGAAACAAGGATTTCAAAACATGAATTTTGGTTTTCACTGAATTACTGTCCCCGATGGTCAAGGTTTTCTCCGATGCTGGCGCCGAGGGTCTTTCTCCGCCAGATCGTTGAGGGTTCTCCAAAGCTAGTGTCGAGAGGTATTTCTCCACCAGGTCGTTGAGGTTATCTACGCGTAGTACATGGGTTCTGTACAACTCAAGGTATATCGGGTGTGTGGAGGGTTCGTGTAACGACCCGTCCCGAATCCTCGGAAAATGGCACCGTTAGTGGAATCCCCTCCACCCGGAATCCTCCGGCACAATCGGTATTGTTATCCTGGCCCCCCTCCGAAATCCCCTAGCTGCAGCCTCATGAGGATTCGAACCCTAGACCAAGCTTTTTTATTCCTCTCAAGGAGTACACCTTTCACCAACTAAGAAAGGCGCCTTTTATGTAACGACTCGTCCCGAATCCTCGGTAAACGGTGTCGTTAGTGGAATCCCCTCCACTCGGAATCCTCCGGCACAATCGGTATTGTTAGCTTGTCCCCGTTCGAAAATCCCCTAGCTGCAGTATCTTCGAGGATTTGAACCCTAGACCAAGCCTTTTTATTCCCCTTGGAGGGGAGACCTTTCACCAACTATGCGGCAGCTCAGTTAGTGAAAGGTGTCCCCTCCAAGGGTAATAAAAAGACTTGGTCCAGGGTTCGAATCCTCAAAGATGCTGCAGCTAGGGAATTTTCGAACGGGGACAAGCTAACAATACCGATTGTGCCGGAGGATTCCGGGTGGAGGGGATTCCACTAACGGCGTCGTTTACCGAGGATTCGGGACGGGTCGTTACAGTTCGACTAGGGTGAGTCATCTCGGATATTGAGCTACAGCTCGGGATTCCATTCGGGGAGCAGTGGGATATGTTATGCTATATTTTGTGTCCATGTCTGTTTACATGATTTTTAAACTCCTTTAATGAGGGTTTTCAAAGCAGGGTTGTGGACCACGAGATGTTTTCATTATTCGGATTTTTTGTGGGTCCCACCGGTGTTTTACCAAAAACAATGGATTTTCTGGTAAGTTTTCGGCTTATCTTTATGGATTTATTTGAAAATGAATTTTATATTATGCATGCATTGTTTTACTCATGGAGGGGGAAAATGTATGTTTTCCTCGGAAATGTTTTAAATGATTATTTTGTCCACTCACACTTTTCGTGTTTTAAATCCCCTCCAGGCCATTGAGTTGACGATGGCACTTCTAGAGGCGGAGGCATTACATTTCAGCTGCGCCTTTATCTAGACTATCGAGTAGGATTTATAAATTTTTTGTGTTTATCTTTCCTACCTAGATGCTCTAATAAGCCTTTTGGACTTATATTAATTTATGGCTACATCGATTGTTGTTTGGTGATGTTGGGATTTGGAAGTGTTATTTGATCATTCGTCTGGCAGGTGGAAGACGGTTAATCATTCTTTAAGGGGAGGTTCTGCCGGATTTTTGGAAGAATTCTCATAATTAGGATGAGTTGTGGTATTTTGTTGAAGGGTTGATATGTGTATTTTTTTCTTCTAAAACCCATTAAAATCCATCAATTTATCAAATCATGAAATTTTTTAATACACCTATATTTTCATATTGTATTTTATAATTTTGATTGAATACACCTAGATTTTAAAGGGTTTTAAAACAACCTATCAAAAGTTAAATTGAATACACCTATATTTGTATAGAACTTATTAAAATCCTAATTAAATACCCCTGAATTTGAAAACCCGCCCTGAAATCATTTAAAATCTCAAATTGAATACACCCCCCTTAATGTTATGACTTAGGGGGTTCCTCTCCACACGTTATGTAGGAGGTCTCGAGTTCGACTCTCATAAAGAGCGAAATTGATACTTAAACCCTAATTCCTCTCCCCCAATATCATTATATATATATATATAAAAAAAAAAAATTACTTACTTAAAAATCTTCTATTAATTGTAGGGCTATTAATTAAGGATCACTTAACTAAGATATATGACATAAAACCAAAAGGGATGGTCTAGTTGGTTCAAGCATTAGTTGGTTTGCTATCAGATTTAGTGTTCAAATCCCACTATAGCTTTTGGCCATTAGAAGACAATATTAAGGGGTGTCTCTTGCCATAACTATATAAAATATAAATACATCAAGTAAAGAAATAGACATGAAGTTGCTCTATCTAGTCCTAGGCATGGTTTGGTTTGGTTTGGTATTTAGTCGACATATGAACCATATCGAAAATTTCAACCGGTTCTGTATGGTTCGGTATTCCACAATTTAAAATTGAAACTAGATCATACCATACCGATTGTATTCGGTATAGTTTCGATTTGGTTCAATTTTGCGCCAAATTTAAAAATAAAATAAAATTTTGGCTGGGAACATTACACAAAACTGCCTTAAGTTGGACTTATCAAACTTCAAAAAAATTAAGAAGAATTCGAATCCAAATTTAGAAGTTTAAAAAAAATCCAAAAACTGAGAAATGAGCAAAACCCATTTAATAACCGACGAAAAAAATGACAAACTTACCAAAGAAAACTAAAAAAGTGAACACATTTGCAGGTTATCCATTATAGACCAAATGCAGACAAGAGAAAGCCCAAAAAGTGGAAACAATGAAGATAATATACACAGAAAATGGTGAAGATATATATATATATATATATATATATATATAATTGATTAGTACTCAAACAGTCAAACCTACAAGCACACTAGAAATAATGGAAATAATTTACCCTGAAAATCTACTTGTATTTGTAGACCTCAGACTGCAATTGCAGACCATCTCTCCACCTCTGATGAATCAAAATGTTAATAATTTTTTTTTAAATATTAAAAATAAAAGTTTAATTCGGTACGGTACGGGATGATACGGTATTCAAAATTCAAAATCAAAATCGTACCGGACCAAACCGGTTCGATTCGATACCGTACCAAGCTTTAATGCGGCTTAATTATTCAGTATTTTTTCAGTTTAGTTTGATCTAGAACCGTTTTGTTTCAGTATTTCAGTTACATATACCCAAGCATGATCTATTGTGGTAAAGTCTCATCGTGCTGGCCGAAATAACCATAATCACATTGAACCCAAGTTTAGAGTAAAATCGGAGTTGTATTTAAAAATGTGGCTTTACAACCCGCCGTTTGAGATGCTCTTACATGTTTTTGAAAACTTATTTAACATCAGGCCATGGATAATAGATAGGGGTTAGTAATAGGCCAGGTCTAACTTTATAACAGAGGATACAGTAGATTAAGATTGTTCATCAAATAAACATTTCTCAATGATGCGCTATGGTTGAAATTGTAAACCACAATAAGGATGAAGATAATGATATACTCTTTTCAACAACCAAAACTTAGACAAAATAACCATAAGAAGAAAAAGAAAAAGAAATTTAAAGTTACACATCAGCGGCGAAACGTTTGTACAATTCTGATGGGAGCCTCGGAGTAGGCACGGCTTGTAATGGAGTCCTCATGTAAGTCACAAGCCCTGAATTTTCGGACATGTCAATTTCTTCCGGCTTCACCTCTTCCATAGGAGCCCAATTGAAATGATGCAATAGGTGGCCCAACATGGAGGCCACCAAGTTGATACCAAGTTGGGCTCCCGGGCACACTCGCCTGCCTGCTCCAAATGGGAGCAGTCTAAAATCATGGCCCTTCATGTCAACATCCTCCTCTAGGAACCTTTCGGGTCGAAACTCATTTGGGTTTTTCCATACTGCTGGATCACGAGCTACAGCCCAAACGTTTACGTGAACGTTGGAACCCTTGGGGATGTCGTAGCCGCTGATCTTGACATTGGCATTGGCTCGGTGGGGGAGCATTAGTGGGGTTGGAGGGTGCATCCTTAGCGCTTCCTTCGCTACGGATTGTAGGTAAGGGAGATTGGAGAAATCATTTTCGGTCATGACCCGTTTGAATCCGATAACCCGATCTAGCTCCTCTTGGGCCTTTTGTTGCACCCTTGGGTTCTTAATTAGCTCGGCCATGGCCCATTCAACTGAAATGGCTGTTGTGTCCATGCCCGCAGTGATCATGTCCTGCACAAACCGTATAATTTCAATGTCACTCAATGAAACAAAATAAATAAAAGGACAATTATTATTTATATTCTTTTCCCTTCATCTGACCTAGGCAACGTTTAAACGAGATTTGTTATGCATCTATCTGTCTACTCAGAACTAAATAAATAATAAGGCTTAATAATTCCATTGTCCCTAAATTATGCACAAATTTTAAGTTTCATAAACTTCAATATGTGTTTTAGTAGTACTTGAAATAGGTGTCGAGCTACATCAATCGTCCTAACGTCAATTTTCTTAACGGTATCTGTCAAAAATAAAGATAGAGTTGTTTTCAATGATCTTTGTATACTACCTGCCAATTAACAAATTTTCCACTAAATATGGTCAATTTTCCCGTCCAAAAAACTCTCATTCAATTGAGAGTCTTTTGGAAATTGATCATTTTTGGAAGAAAGTTTGTGAATGGGCATGTATAGTATAACCAAATTATAAAAATACTATTTTACCCTTAGTTTAACGAAACCCATTGAGAAAATTTAGACGAGGATGATTGATGGAGCTAGAGGCATATTTTCAAAAATCAAATATATTAATATTGAAATTTATGGATAAATTTTTAATTTTATATGATAATTCAAAGACGATAATAAGTATTAATTCTAAAAAGTAATAAATTATATTATTAATAGGAAAGAACATATATGTACTTACCCATAAAAGCCCAATAATGGTGTCTTCACTAAGGTCATACTTGTCTTGCAATGTGAGCAATGCATCCACAAAATGTTGCTTGACTCCGCCGCTCTTCCGTGCTTGAGTGTGCTCCTCCATGATTGCCCGGGTGAGACGGTCTCTCCGTGCGCCGTGCTTGGCAAACGCCTCCTCCTCGAGTGGGAACATCCAACGCAACCATGGAATGTGTTCCGCCATGGCAAGCGACGCTCCCAGCTTGAGCCCGTTGGCTACGATGGCCTTGAACTCTAGGCCTTGCTCGTCTATCACATCTTCCGAGTTCACAAAACGTTTCCCAAATGCTAGCCTTGTTATGTTGTTGAAAGCCACTGCTCCCAAATACTTCTTCACTAGCAAACTTTTCCCATTTTCTGCAATATGGTAAAAGTTAATAACAATCCAATATGGTCAAAATTATTAATTCGTAAATAATATAGAATAAAACTTTTAAAATGTAAATAACAAAATCCTTTTGAATGAATTTATAAGCTAGAACATGGACCATGTGACTTCTTTTATGAACTAGGGAGCTAATTAGATAGGATGAACATGGCTAGACCAAACCCAAAGTCTTTTTGTCATCAATGCTCTTTCTCTCTATAATTTTGCATTGCTAAATGGATGACTACTACCAGCTTTAAAAGGCTTTTGTAAATGATTTGTGGGTTAAGCCGGTAGGAATATATCTCCACTTTCAATAAAATAAAAATAAAAAATAAAAAAAGGCTTTTTCTAAAAAGTCTCGTGGAAATAGCTTTAAAAGGCAATCGTTGCATTTAAAATGTATTCATTCCTTTTCTTTTAATAAACAGAATTGTGTTTCTAAATAATTAAAAACTTTTATTTTTATAAAATATTTTCATATGATATATTTTTTTTGGATAAACAATATGATTTTTTTTTTTTTGTGAGAAACACTTTTATATGACTTTAATTTAACAGAACAGCCCTATTCACTGCTAACCCAAGTGGCAAATGGGTAAAGTGCCACCTGGCAAGTTAGTGCAAGCCTTCAAGGTCAAGAAAACGCCAAAGCCCCATCTGAACGGAACACGTGTGTACGTACGAATGGCAAGACAAACCAAGTGGCCATCTTGCGTCCATAATCAAAAGTTGACTTTTCTTTTTTAATTTCTTTTTCCCTCCTAATTGTTGAGAAAGTTGATGGCTTCTTCTTTTAAAGAAAAAAAGTTCAATACTAAAAATGAAAGTGAACAAATCCATCATTTTCATTACCATTTAATTAAGTTTCTCATTCATTTTTGGCAAATTTAAAAACGTTTATGTGCTCTATAAACAAGTTTCGATTCGATCATTCTTATATAAAGAAAAAAGCTTTTTAAAGCTTTTATGGTTGAATTTTCAAGTAAAAAATAATTATTACTAATTTATTTTAAAATATAAATAAAGAAATAAATTATAAATATCATACTAAAATTATTTAGGTCAAGATAAAAGATTTTTATTTTTCAAGAAAAGCCTCCCAATAGATGTAGTAACCAAAATTATCGATAATTGAAATTATTTTTTAGTCAACGAAGATTTCTCTTTATAGTCTTTTTCTTGCAATATATGCTAGATGTCTCATATTCAAGGAAAGGTGTTATATTTCAAATTTAACAATTTTACAAAAAAAAGATCGGTACATAATGTATATCGCAATCTAGTCTTTGAAACAAAAATATTTTTAAGTAACCCTTTCTTAATTAGAATATGGTTGTATTCGTAAATTTAAAAAAAAAAAGTAATTATATGGTAGCTTATTAGGTGGCCAGCAAAGAGAATAATCATAATTAAATACGTACCAGGATTGGTGCAATGTTTGAAAATGGACTCAACCATGGCGGTGACCTCGTCTTCCCTAATTGGTCTGAGAGCCTCGATCCTCTTGGGAGAGAAAAGCTCGAGAGTGCAGACCTTCCTGACCTTAACATAGTGGGGCCCGTAGTCAGCCCAGATAAGATCCTGACCGTCCTTGCTGAACTTGGCAGCCGATCTGCTCCTATGCCTGTCAGCCAGTTTCTGATCCTGCTCTTTCAGCACCTCCTTCGCCAATTCCGAGCTGGACACCACCACGTTCAGCGTGGACCCCGTCCACACCGAGATGATGGGTCCGTAGACCTGGGCCCACTCGGCGTAGCATCGGAACCTCACGGGCTTGATGTCGTAGAGGTTTCCGACGATGGGCCACGGACGTGGGCCTGGCGGGAGCTTGAATCTTAGCCGTTGGAAGAGCCTGTATGCGAGGAAGATGAAGAGGAAGATGGATGAGATGGGGAAGAGTAGTCCAGAGAGAGCCATCTGTTGTGTGTGTGCGATTACAATTGAGAAGAGGGTGGGAGTTGGAGGGAGGAAGGTTGATATATATGAAATAAGCTGTCGATGGAGTTGGTGAATAGATGATGAGAGATCGAGAGGAGAGAGAGAGTGGGTTACCCACTAAGTATTGCAAGGTGATTCAATACATGTGTATGCTCTTCATCTTCACCTTTAAAATTAAATGGGACTCATCCTCTGGTGAATATAATGAACGTATTGAATACATGTATGTATGTATTGAATTATTTTCCCTAAGGCATATGCAATTTGGATGGCGGGAGTTGGTGAGGAGGAGAGTGGAAATTAACAACTAAGACGTGGACAAGTTTTGGAAGACGATGGGTCACCAACATTCCACTAGTATTCATAATCATTTGCTAAGTTACGGTCTACTAATTGGCATAAAATTATATTGTATGCCAGTGGTTTAAGTCCGACCAATAGGATAGTCAATCCAATCAACGGTTAATAGTTTGGATTGCGGTTTGGTTCGGGTTAATTTGAGTTTCTAATTGATTTTGGATTGAGTTGGAGTTTGTTCGAATTCAACTCTGTAATTTAAAATATATTTTTCAATTATGCAAACAATCTCAATATTCCTTAATAATTGAGGCTTAAATATTCTTATTTAAAACTTTTCTTTGATAATCATAATATTATTTCAAAAGAAATAAATTAATCGTTTATCAAAATTATATATGTTATTGAGGAATGAATATGCAGAATCTAATCAATTAAAATTATATGTGTTTAAATAAATTATTGAATTTGATTGGGTTGAACTAGGCTTGGACGGGTTAAGACTTCACCGCAACTCAACAAATGTTTTTAAGTTGAAATTCCGGTAACTTGGTACGAATTGTTTTCTCAATTTAAACCTTCTCGATGGCGTTAAAAACCTAATTAGCATGTACATATTGGAATGAGCAATACACTAGATGTTGAGCTCGCTACTATTGAATTGATTTGGGTGTGGAGAAGGTTCGGATTAGTCTTTGGCGGTTGGTGAAAGATTTTCTTTTTCCTTTCTAATTTTTTGTCGGCGCGGTTGGTGAGGTTAGAATTGATGATAAGGGATTCATGTCAGCGTAGGGATGAAGGAATCAAAGTTTGGTGAGGATGTAACGGGGAAAAGGAAAAACAAAACACAAAAGGTTGGTGAGGACAAATTAGTAAAAAGTCCTTCTAACCTTTATTAGAAGTTGAGAATAAAAAGAACAAAAATTTGACAATTTATTAAAAATGGCAAAATTTTGGTTTTTAAATTAAAAAATATCACTTTTTAAAAAAACATTCAATTATAGCAAAATATTTATCCAAATAAACTCAAATTCTCTCAACATTAAAACAAAGGAAGAGGCTGAACAAACCATAAACACTAACGCAAAAAAAATCAGAAATATTTTTCTTTAGTGCCTCAATCTTAAAATCTTATATGCTCAAGAAATTGTTCTTGACAAAACAAATTGACAACAAAAATTGACAAAACCTTACCTTATATCTTTGTTCTTCCATCTATAAGGTAAATTTCTTTAACTCTTATTACTTCCTTCCATCTTTTGTTCTCAACAACCAGATAGGATTTTTTTGGCTATTTTCAATTCTCGTCGTTTTGCAAATTCTAAGATTATTTGCTATTGTATGATGCATTTTTTTTTACGGAAGACTATTAAGGATCTAAACCTATGTTATTTGGGATTTGTTTATATTCCCAAGCATAGATGATCATGGACGTTGAGAACCATTATGGATTCTTTATTATGTTGCGTTTTAGTGCTCGGTAGAAGAACCCTTTTCCTAAATTCGTTATTAATTGAGTTGTGCAGTTTCTCGTTGCCGCTGCAACTTTACACCATGGATTCATGATTTTGAATTGTGAGTTTATTATTTAAGTTTCTTACTTTCTGAAGAATAAGCAAATGCTCACAACAAAGGTAAAAATATTCTACATAGATCAGACATGACAGAATTGTGTAATTCAAGTGGAGATATAGATGTTGGTCAATTGTACGAGACCAAGGAAGAAATAGAAACAAAGTTTGGCATTGATGCTATGAAGAAAAATTATGAGTTCAAAGTCAAGAGGTCGAATAAAGAAAGATTTGAAGTTATTTGTATTGATGATCAGTGCAAGTGGACACTATGTGCATCCAAGTTACGACAATCCTCGTATTTCAAGATCAGGAAATATGTGACCATACATTCATGCTCATTAGATGCTATCCATTGCCATCACCGACAAGCAAGTAGTTCTCTTATTGGTCAATGCATAAAGTCTAAGTATGAAGGAGTATCACGAATACATAGACCTCATGACATCATAGAGGACATGCGGAAGGACATGAGTGTGAATTTGTAACGACCCGGACCAGAAATTAAATTATTTTTGAGAATTGGACAATTTTACCCTCAGTTTTGGATGGGTTCGGGAGTCACTTTTTGACTGGTAATACTTTTGGGAATTTTTCTTAGGTTGTTGCGTAGGTCTCGAACTCACGAGTTCGTAGACAGGCGGCACGCTGAAAACGGAGATCCGATGAGTTCGTTACGGGTCTAGAAGCTGCAGGGGCAATTTGGTAATTTTGGAAATGTTGGAATTATATAACAGATATTTTTCTCTCTCCTCGAGAGATTGGTTGATGCAGTCTCGGTCCTATCCGATTCCTCCCCGTGCGAACACCGAAGGCCATATTCATCGGAGGGATTCCGGTCCGATTCGAACAAAACCAAGGTCGGGAGGATCTTCCCCGGGACCCCACGAGCATTTTGGGGTAGTTCTTGGAGCGGGAGCACCGCCGTAGGCGACGGACGGAGGAGGGAGGTGAACCGAACATTCCCGGCCGTTTTCCGGCCAAACCAGGTACGATCTCGGAACTTTGACCTCATATTTGGATTCCTGGTGAAAAGTAGATGAATTTACATGTGTAGATCGTGAAAAACGGTTAAGAAATGAAGAAATTAGAAAACCTTGAAGTTCGGCCGGAAATGGGGGATTCCGGCGAACCAGACGGCGGCGGAGGTGGCGGTCCGGTCATCTTCTCCGGCCAGCCTCCGGCGACGGCGAGGCCGTCCGGTCGTCTTCTCCGGCGAGTCACCGGTGAACCGGTCGAGTCGAGTGAACCGGTCGAGTCGAGTGAACCGGTCGAGTTGGACCGGGTCAGGTCGAGCCGGACCGGGTTGGACCGGTCCAGGCGCGTGAACACTGTAGCAGGCGCGTGACCGGTGCGTGGCAGCGCGTGGGCGCGTATTCTGATCTTCCGGTGGCGCGTGACGGCGCGTGGGACTGTTCCCGAAGTCACGGCGGCGCGTGACTGAGGTTTTGGGACGTTCCGGATCAGATTTTGTTGGTTTCGAGGCCATAGGAGTTCATTTAGAGCTCGGTTGGGCAATCCCAGCGGTAGGGATTGACCGTGGAGAGGGTTTTGAGTTTGGGAAGTCAAGGTAGTTGGGTCATTATGGTGTAGGTGTTCTGAGGCTAGAGCGTACATGAATTTTGGGTTGGATGGTGATGGTAAGCGGACTTTGATTATAAATTGTAATGTATGTATAAATATCTTCGATTTCATTACTGTTGTGTATGGTTGTATTTATAAATTGTGATGCATGTATTAATATCCTCGATTTAAATACTGTTGTGTATGGGTGCAATGATTGCTGGATAATTGTTTTTCCAATATTTCAGTGGAAGTGCGTGGTGAGAAACGATATGGTTGTTGGATTCGATTTTGATAGTGTTTTGATGTGGTAATTATTTGGGTCTATGATTTTGAGTTGAAACCGTACTTGTGACTATAAAATAATCGATTTTGGATCCAATACCGATTTGAGGGGGCCAGGATCTGGGCTAGGATCCGCTGAGGCGGTGAACCCGGTGAACCTCCAAAAATAAATAATACCGATTTGAGGGGGCTAGGATCTGGGCTAGGATCCGCTGAGGCGGTGAACCCGGTGAACCTCCGAGATAAATATTGATTTGAGGGAGGCCAGGATCTGGGCTAGGATCCGCTGAGGCGGTGAACCCGGTGAACCTCCGAGATAAATATTGATTTGAGGGAGGCCAGGATCTGGGCTAGGATCCGCTGAGGCGGTGAACCCGGTGAACCTCCGAGATAAATATTGATTTGAGGGAGGCCAGGATCCGGGCTAGGATCCGCTGAGACGGTGAACCCGGTGAACCTCCAATATAAAAGGTGAATTTGCAGAGATTGTGGTAGAGTCCAAGTAGTACATATTCTAACACACCCCAAGGGATACCCTGGTGGCTAGGAATATGATAGCCGACTGATGAGATATCATGGTACAGAGAGTTATGATACGATATGATAGCCGATGATATTTTCGGCTCTAATATGAACCAAACGACAATTGTTATGGGCCTAATCAACATATGAAAATACGTCGTAATCCGGGTCTGTGGGTTGGTGTGGGCGGTGACCCAGATGGACGAATTATTATTGGTTCATTAGTTTGTTGTCCTGTGGTTTTCCAGTAGAGATGTCAGCAATGTCTGACTACTGACTTTTGGTATCAGAAAGTATTTCTATTTGAACCACCACTATTCCGAGGTTTTGGTTTTGACCGGTATTTTATCCTGCGTCTGACAGTAGGAGTGATCAGTAAGTACAGAGATTATGTTGGGAACCATGTAAAGTTTAATAAAAATTATTTAAGAATAAAGGGTATTTTATGGTAATTAAATGTTGAGGTAAAAGAGCTGTCAGACGGGATAAGGGTTCTTTCCGGGTTTCGAGGAAAAATTCGGGAAGGGTCCTTACAGAATTTAAGTTATGTCAAGGCTTGGAGAGCTAGGGAACATGCATTGGAGTTGGTTAGGGGGTCACCAAAGGAATCTTACGCAATACTTCCATCATATTTTGCTATGCTCGAAGCCTAAAATCCTAGTACGTACGTTAACGCATATTGAAACTAATGAAAAAAAAAAAAATTTGTATTGTTTCATGTCACTTGGACCTTGCATTAGAGGATTTCAGAGTGTTATTAGGCTTGTTATAGGACTCGATGGAACATTTTTGAAAGGTAAATATCTTGGAACATTGTTAGTTGCCACATGCATGGATGGAAATAACCAAATATACCCTCTCGCATTTGGAGTTGGAGATTCAGAGAATCTTGCATCATGAAATTGGTTTTTGACTAAATTACGGGGAGTTATCAGGGATGTTCATGACTTAGTGTTCATTTCAGATAGAAATGAAAGCATTTGGAAGGCTGTCTCCATTATTGTATTTCCTGATGCTCATCATGGGGCATGCATATTCCATATAGGTCAAAACCTTAAGAGCCGCTATAAACATGAAGATGCGCATTCACTATATTTTAAAGCTGCAAAGGCATATCGGTTTCATGAATTTGATTTTTCTTATGGTGGAAATATCCAATATCGACTCTGAAGTTACTAAGTATCTTAAAGAGACTTGATATGAAAGGTGGGCTCGTGCGCACTTTAATGGGAAGCGGTACAACCTCATGATGACAAATATAGCTGAATATATCAATTCAATTACTAGAGATGCTCGCAAACTACATATCTCCAATTTTCTTGAGCATTTAAGAATGAATATACTTCAAAAATGGTTCTATAATCGTCGAATTGAGGCAGCCAAAATGAATTCACATTTGACAAATTGAGCTGAAAATTTGATTAGAGGGAATAATAAGAAAGGCCTAGGGTATCATTGCAGGTATGTACAAAAACTAATTCAATTTTCTCTTGTGGTTTTATTTGCTTAATGATGTTTTCAAATTGAATATAGTGATCAGCATAGTGGGTTCTATATATACTTTTTTCATTTTGAATGTATATTGTAAATGCATCTCATATTTTATAAATATTTAAGTATCGCCGATTGAAACTTACTCATTTTATGTATATGATGAAAGCCGTGTTGAAGTTGTTAATTTAGAGAAGAAGTGTTGTTCATGCCGAGAATTTGATCTTGACCAACTACCATGTGCACATGCTTGTGCAGCATGTAGACACTGGAAAATTTCATGCTACTCCACTTGTTCCCAATATTATAGTACAAACTCATTGGTCATTGCATATGCGGAAGCTATATGGCCAGTTGGTGATCAAGCAGATTGGAAGGTATTTGATGATGTGATAAATAGGATTGTCCTACCACCAATTAGACGAAGAAGGTATGGTAGGCGTGAGGAAAAGAGAATCCCATCACTTGGAGAAGAACGATCAACTCGTAAGTGTACAAGATGTGGTTCAATTGGCCACTATCGACAAACTTGCAAGAATCCAATTGCATTTCATCCTACTCTTTAGAAAGAGTGATATAACATTTTACTCTTTCAATTTAAGGATTGTAATGAATAAGTTTTTTGTTTTTATAATTTTTTTATATTAATTGTTTTTTTGATATTGTAATATATGAGAAATGTTTTGTGAAATTTGACAGTAACAACAATAACATTATTTGTATCCTGAAATTAATTTTGGTTGATTGTGGCAAACGGATTTTCTTTTTGTTCAAAGACAATTAGTTAGAATTTGAATGAATCATTTTTCTTTATTGCATCGTATCAGAGAGTTAAGTGGAGCATGAAAGGAATGATGCCAAATTGAAATATGAAGAATCAGAAGAAACTTGGAAACAGACTCCAACTTCTTTCAAAGAATAAGCCTAGAAAGCATATGAATTATATTCTAAAAATCAAGTTTTTTTTTTAATCTCAATCCTACATATTGAGAATGAGTATTGAGAAAATGATTGGGGTGCAGAGATCTTAGCCATTGACATTGTGATGAAGAAACTACAATGAGAATGCAAGAAATTAAGAGAATTTGTACTCTGGTGTGTTTGATATATAAGTCATTAGTAATTGTTTTAGGCTTATTACTTGATATGCATCTAGAACAAGTCAGTAAATTTTAAAATGCACAAAAAATTGAAATTTATTTCAGTTTGCACCCAGAACAGGCATTCTGTTACCTCTGTTGCACCATTCGTCAATTTATGTTACTAACGCCGTTAAAAGTGCTGATGTGACAGTAATATTACAAAATTTGTAGGAGCAATTAAGACATTTGCTATATTTGATTAAATTATATATTAAAATTCTTTTTAAAAAATTAAAACTAATTTTATTTATCCTTACCCTTCTCCTTCCCAACCCACCCGATCCTCGCCTCCCTCTCCCCCTCTACTGGACCTCCCCCCACCGCCCACCCGTTTCTTCCTTTGTGGAAGCTCTGGGACAAATTCAATGGAACCCTTCTTAAGTACACCTAATGGGACAGTACAAAGAACCATGTTCCCACGAAACTCCTGCCCATTTGCATAAACCATGTCCCCGGATTTCTTCAACCACTCGTAGTACCGCCTCTGCCAGTTCTACAGCGGATCGAATCCCCCAACGAACACAACCGTACTTGGTTCGTTGACTTGTTCTGGGTGCATATCATGTAATAAGCCATTGTTTTACGCAGCAAATGATCTTCAATATACGTGGCCTACACCCTCTTTGTAAATTCTTCCAATCAATGAATTTTGTTCTCTTTTGATTAAAAAAAAATGATAATGAATCAAGTGTTCTAAGAAATTAAATCTTTTTCAGGCATTTTATCAAACACCCTCTTTGCAAATTCAACCTCTCCCATTTTCAATACATTCTAATCAATGAATTCATCAGATACAGATCAAAAACTGGATTTTCAAGATTTGACCATTAACTTGCTGCCCCTCCTCCAAAGCCCCAAGTTACCACATCATCCAATCCAAATTTTCCGAAGAAGGGAGCATATGGGCATAAAGGATTACAGCTTCCAATGGCACTAACAGTTGCGATGTTCATTTTCTATATTGTAGCTTCTGGTAACAAGTTTGAGAGAGCTTCTTGGTTAGGTCTGTAGTGTCGTTCCATGTCTTTTCATTTGTTGCCGATGAGATGCCGTTTATAGCTCGGTTCCCTTTCTCAAATTGCAGCTTTGAAGTTTATGGGAGGCTTCTGATTTATTTGCATCTAAGGTAGGGCCGACTGTGGTTGCCATGGCACTCTGTGTACATAGCTTGAAGCTTCCCGCTCTTGAATGAAAGGGTTGTGTTTTTTCGCTCCAATTCCATGTAGGTTCATTTAGTTATGATTACCAAAAATAAGGTTATTTAGTTTTGACTTGTGAGGGTATTTGAGTCTATTTAAGTAGGTTTTTTTGCTATAATTGAAAGTTTTTAAAAAAAATGACACTTATGAATTTAAAGACCAAAATTTGGCCATTGTTGATAAATTCTTCAAAAAATTGGCTACTTTCTAAGCTCCATTATTTGAATTAAAAATAAATACCTTTGTTTGCAAGCTGAAGAAAATTGAACCTGAATTTGAAATTTAACTTTTTATTTTATTTTCAATACATAACCTTAACTCAAATCATAATTGGTTTTGGTTCAGGTTTTGTTTCAATTTGTCTTCATTAATGTATTATAATCTCCGCATAGTGAAAATTTAAGTAAATTATATAATGAGTTAATTATTAGATATTAAACTAAACATATTATCGTTAAATCCGAAAAATTAAATATGGCATTTTTTACCTATAAATAAAAAAGAATACCATTAGAATATTGGGCCTAAAATTGGCAGTGGCAGAGTATTTTTGTTATTTAGACCAACCGGCCATTGGCAAGCCGCCGGCCTGCCACGTGGCATGTGTTACGGTGGATCCTCTCCATCTTTCATCTCACTCTTACCTCCATACTCCTCAGTGTGAGTTTCACTTCACCCATGAGACGAAATGAATCAATCATGGCCGGTTCACTGCATTTCCGGTAGTCAGTAGACTCCCTACAAATAAGTAAAAACCAGCTGCGGTAGGGGCATTAATGGAAACTGTTAGGATGTAAGGGCGGCTTCAGGCGATATGGGCTGTGAATGGGTTATAATGGAGGGCCTGCATGTCTGTAATAAGCCTTATTTATGCTTATTTGGCTTAAGGGAATAAAAATATGGTTCGTTTCTTTTAGCGGAGATTTAGATTTGAATTTAGATTTTAAATTAAAGGTAAATTTGTTAGTTATAATGTGATAATATGTATGTTAGGATTTGAATAAATAACCTTAGTGAATCTCCATCATTTTTTTTTCTATCCTTCAGTCTTTTTTTCATTTGTTTTTCTTCTTTTTTTTTCATCATTTTTTCTCATCATTCTATTTTTTTTTTCATCATTCTTTGTTCCTCTGCTCTCTTCTCCTCAGTCAGCTCTCATTTCTCTCTTATTCACATTTGTTGCCCCTTTTTCTCATCCTCATCCTCTACCATCCCTATTTTCTCCTCTTTCTCTACCACCCATATTTCTATCTCCTCATCCTCCTCTGTCTGCCCCTTCACATCATGTTTCTATTAATCTCTATGTAGGTGATAAACTTTCACATCATGCTTAGAAACCACCACTTTCTTCAAATTTATTGACCATATTTTTCTATGTGATCACTAATAATTAAATTAACATAAGATTTGAGTGGCCCTTAATTGAATAATAATTGAATTAACAAAAAATTTTGGTGCTCCTTAACATTTTTTATTTTATTTTATCAAATATAAAAAATATTATTGGAAAAGTATTAAAAATTGACCAGCTAAATAGTTTTTGAGTAAGAAAAAAAAAATGGTAAGTTTACACTAAATCACACGATTATATTTGTACTTTCAAATCTTGTATTTTACTATCATGTATTTTTTAAAATATTACAACATTGACATTCCGTTATTTATTTTGTTAAAATTGATATTAAATGCTGATGTGATCGTGATGAGACCTACAATTTAATTGAAGTATGTGACAAGTAGATGTCACGTGACAACAAAATTAATAGGTTAATTTGAAAATGTTTAAAACTAAAAAAAAATAATTGGTATTATATTTCAGCTTTTTATCTTCAAACCCTCTCTTAATCCAACCAGAATTCCAACCAACAAATACAGTTTCAGGATTGCTACTTATCTTCTCAGGTACACTCCAATCCAACCAACGAGGACAACAATGAATCGATAAACTCACCAATATACACTTGTCTAAAAATTTACAATTACCAATTCCATTCAATCAATCAAAAGTGCAAATTTTACTTTTTTTTTCTTTCTCAAAATCAAAAGTCCAAAAGTTACATTACCCAATCCCAGTAAACACTCCACCTCTGCAAGCAATTCGAAAACCTAAATTGCCTCTTTGTCATTGTTTCCACCAAATTGCCCACGTGGAGATGATTTGAAACTTGGGGATGATGAAGTGATATTTTACCCTGGTCCAGCCGTGGTTAATTAAGCCGGAGATGCAGAATACAGCAGTCTTTGAGGTATCGTCGGAGATGGTGGGGAAGACTGGCTTGGAGGACTTGGAGGAGGAGTCATGGGAGGTTGCTGATGAGGATGTGGACTGTGGAGGTCACGGAGACTGCTAATGGCCCATTGATCCGTTTTCTCGAAAGCGTGTTTTTTTAGTTTATTAAAAAAATAATACGCAGAAAGTGATAATAAGAAAACCCAGTTGGTTGATTCAGAGCTCTGATATGCAAACTACAACAACAAATCTCACCCTCGAGATCAAAGAGTTTGCCCCAAGATATACATGATTTTTAGGAAAAATCACGTGAAAAGAAAAAGATGAAAAATCAACAATTAATGGAAAGAGGGCAAGAGAACCTTTATGTAATGGGTTTCCACTTTCCAATTGATTTTGTGGCCAGATGAGAAGGAATTGTGGTTGGATTGGGAGAGGACTTGGAGATAGAAAGCTGACGAAAACCAAACCTGGACAGGCGTGTTCTTCAGAAAAATAATACCAATATTTTTTTAGTTTTAAACATTTTCAAATTAATTTATTATTTTTTTTACCACGTGTCATCTATTTATTATATACTTCAATTAAATGGTAGGTTTCATCATGATCACATCAGCATTTAACATCAATTTTAACAGAATAATTAACGGAGGGTCAAGATTGTAACATTTTAAAAAGTACATGATAGTAAAATGCAATATTTGAAAGTACAAATATAATTTTGTGATTTTGTGTAAACCACATGACAATGAAGTGTAATTTACCAAAAAAAAAATTTAATATTTTCCAAATATAATCAAATTTAGAAAGCATTGTTGGAGATTCACTAAGGTTAAGTTCAAGTCACAAGTGATTGATGGTGATGTATGTTTTTTTTCTCGTGAAAAATTAGTTGATAATAGTTTTATGTTAGAATATGGTTGAGTGGTATTCAAGTTTCTTCACTTGTAATGATAAGCCTCAGGTTCTAACTCTTATGATAGCGATAACGTTATACTTGCGTGAAGTTTGATACATAGTGACCGATCCTTTTTGTGTTTTAATCTACGTCTCACATTCCCTCAAATTAAAATGAAAGTGAAAAATCGTTGTATAAAAAGAAAATAAAAACCTTAAAACCTAAAAATGATTAGAAGTAAACCTTACCAGTGAGACATAAATTGAGAAGTTTTTTTTGTTCGGAGTTGAGTTTCACACTCTATTTTTTGCAATTTAAACTTCTATTTTACAATTTACATTTTCATGGTAAGAAATAATTAATATAGATGTAGAGTGTAGAAGGTAAAAATGGAGTGCTAAAGATTCTGAAGAAAATGCTGGTTTATTTATTTTTTTACCAAACCCAATAAAAATGCTGCTTTTTAACCAATAATGTGGTATTCGTTTCTGAAACGACAGAGTCGTCGGAACTCATAGGAATAAGCATAACTGATAAAAGAGTTGGTAGCAGATGGCAACGACAGCATGTTTCATCATCGTCAGCCGAAACGACATCCCGATTTACGAAGCTGAAGTCGGATCCGCTGCAAAAGTATTATTTCTTTCCCCTCTAATATACTATAATTTCAATTCCATTTTTCCTGATTTCCATCTTCGTCTACAATGCCTTTGTTGTTCAGAGACTAGGGATTCAGAATTCAAACGGTCATATGATCTGTCTCATAATCTCCATTTCATGACTCTCATTTTTATCCCAAATTACATCCATTCGCATTCATAAAGAAATGGGTTTTCTCATTTCTTGGTCATCTCTGCATCTACAATGTTTTTGTTTGATTTCTGTCTTTTTTTTTTAAATTTCATTTTGTGTATTGTTTAAGATTTTAAAATTCATTAAAATTCTTATAATATATGGGTTAAATTGAATACTTAATTAATTATATGGCTAAATACTTACATGGGTAGTGACTAGTGGGTGTTGAGTTGACACTTGACAGAGAGAAGATGCTGTTCAGCTGCATCAATTCATAGTTCATGCGGCTCTGGATATTGTTCAGGACCTTGCCTGGACTACTAGTGCCATGTCAGTCACTTGTTCTGTACCCCCAATGCCTTCTTCTACGGTTCTGCATTTAACCTTGTTTACGCATGTTGTTAATCTTTATAACATTCTTGCTGCAGGTACTTGAAAGCAATAGACCGCTTTAATGATCTTGCGGTTTCCGTCTATGTTACTGCTGGCCATATCCTAGATAATTTGTAATACAATGTGTCACTTTCACCTATCTTAGATTGTATGTTTTCCGCAGCCATAATGTTTAGTTTCCATTGTTTGAATTGTGTAACGTTCTTGTTTATGATTAAAGTACTTCATAGGTTATGAATATTCAGAATTTGGCAATCAATTCTCTATGAAGACCTCCATTTTTTTAGATCAAGAAAGTATCTTTAACTTATGACGATTATACAACCTCAGCAGATGGCATAACAATGACGTCAATTAAGTATTTTTACTTTAATTTCCCAGTCCATTTTTGTTGTCACTGTTGTGTTTTCTTTTCATTGTGTGTATAATTTCCCAGTCCTTTGTTGTTGTCACTATTGTATTTTCTTTTCATTGTGTATACGTGAGGCAATGTTGAGTGAAATTTCATTTCATTTGTTCCTATGCTGTACTGTGTTAGCATTCAGTTTCCACTTTCCACTTTCTAGTAGGATATTTTCTTTAACTGGACATACATACACGACTTATGCTACTTCATGACTCCCGTAACGACGATGGAATCAAGAGCTTCTTCCAAGAGGTTCATGAGCTTTATATCAAGGTAAGTCTCTACTTACCATCCGTCCTATATTTTAGTTCCTTTTTTCACTTCTGCACTATACTATTTGTGGACTTTCTCTATGTTGTCTAGAATCTTTACTCATCTTGTAGCCTTGGGATGTTATGAGATGAATAGAGGTATACTACATATTTTCTACATTGCATTCTGTAATTCTAAGATGTAAAAATAGCGCCAGATTTTAACCAATACACCTTAATTGTCTAATGGAAAGGCACTCTCCTGAGAAGGCACGTAGTTACAATGTAAGGTATCCAAATCAGTTTGTTTCAGTTAGATGCTTGGATCATAATCCCTGTAAGTTATAATCATTTGATAAGAGCCCAGGAACTTTTGACTACAAACTTGTCTACCTTCTTATGAATCTGTTAAGGGTATCCTTTACTATCAGCTAGTAAGGTCAATCTTTAAAAGGAAACTCCTTGCAAGGAATTGCCTGGGGTTGTATCTTGGGTGAATAGTGTTAGAAGTTAGAAGCAGTAGAAACCTACAGTAGTGATGATGCTGATATAGGATGTGCACCAAAGTATGGCATTAATCTGCATTTTTCAATTCCTATGAATCCTGCATCAGTGTCTGTTAATAGCCATCCTGTATGCATCCCTTATATTTGTTCTTAATTGCTTAATCGTACACTAGGCGGTGTTTCCTTGGAATTATTATTCTTTCTTACCACTCCCTTCCCAATTGGGTTTCTCAAGAACTCGGGAATATTATGTGGTGGATCATATTGCTTCAACTAAAGGTGATATTTGTCGAATTGGTTTTGGTGGTGGTAGTGGTTGTGCTGGTGGCAGTAGTTGTGGATGGCAGTGGTTGTTTCTGGTGGCCAGACATAACATTGATCATGGTAGTATTTAGCGGTGGTTTGACATAGGAAGTTTGTTGCATGCTTGATGGTTGTGATAAAGGCATGATAGGAGTATCCACTATTAAAGCCCGTTTTAAATTTAGAGTTCTTATGATAGTTTGATTTGATGTTAGCTTTATACACTTGTTATTACTGGTAAGAGTTCTTTTAATTTCAAAAGTTTTCACATGTTTGTATATTATATCATACTTCATATGATGTTTTATGTTTCTGAAACTTTTCATTTTTGGACCCACATTCATGGTGTTAAATCGTTTTGAAACTTGTGTGAAGTCCAAATATGATCAACACAGTTCAGCTCTAGGGAGGCAATTTCGCCCTCCCTTTGTCTTTAGGTATCCATCCATAATAAAAATTTGTTCTGTATTTTGATAGGATTTAGGAAATATTATCTATCTGGTATCAGCGTCTTCATATGTCTGATCTTCTGTCATCTATAAATATCATTTCAAAACCTGAGTTGATGGGCGAAGCATAACCATGGTTTTTTGTGGTACTTAACCATGGTATGAGTGTCTCCCATGCCTTATCTCTTTTCGGTGCATTTGGATTATGGAGTTTAAGCGTACTTAAGGATTAAAATTGATGGAATTTAAAAATATGTGACAAAGTTATAGAATTTGTAAAATCTTTGGTTTGACTGGACCTTTTAAGCATAATGGGATTCAATACAGAATTTAAATTTCTTTATTGAGGTATCAATTATCTGACAATTAGTGGCGGCGGTGGCGTAAGTGATGTTGGAAGTAGTGGTTATGGGAGTGAAGTAGTGGTGCTAGAGGAAAGATGATGGCAGGGTGGGGTTGGTGGTTGTGCCGGTGACTGAGAGAAGGTAGGGTGTTGGTGGTGGAGGTAATGGAGATGGCAACGTGGTGTCTATGTTGATGGTTCTAATTGTTCTCTAAATCTCCGGCTGTCTTGGGATTTTGGGACATTGGAAATCACACCTATGTAGGTGAATTAAAATTGATAACCTCCAAATTCCAAGTTTTTACCCACATAGAAGTCATAACCTTCTTTGTGGGTGAACCCATATGAGGAAATTAGTAAATGTTTCATTACACCACTCTCTTTTTGTAACTTTTACCTGTACCTTCCACATTTTGATCATAAATTGAAGTATAACCTTTATCTTTTACTTTAGTGTCTTTGATTGGAAATGAGTCATGTCTTAACAAGAAATTTGGAAACTAACATAGGATTCTATTCCACATAAGACATGGACAGTTGACTCATAAGATGTTTGTGAATGTGCAGACTCTTCTTAATCCTCTCTACCTGCCTGGTTCGCGAATTACATCATCACATTTTGATACCAAAGTTCGTGCCCTTGCACGAAAACATCTATAGGAACCATGATGCATCCTGTGGGTAGACTAAGCTCTTGATTTTTCAGAATAAGGTGCAAAGCTTCCATAAATATGGTATCTCAAGGCTTTTCTTTTCCTTTTGCTTTTTCAGGGTTTAGTTCAAGATTGTTACTTATAACAATGTAGTACCATATTTAGGGTTTGTGTATGTATTAGAAACTTTCTGTATTACCCATTCTCAGTAATTACTGTTGTGTTTTCCCCCTATTTGTTGGAGTAACTAAAGATGTAATTTTATTTTTTTAACAATGCATCGTCGGTCTTGTATTATTTCACTCTACATCAATGACTAATTTTTGAGTTCTGAGATTGGTGTAACTGTGTAAGTGGTGGAAAGTCTTTTGTCAGGTCGTCGGACTACCCCTCCGATTGACTTATAGCAGTACATAATACTTTTTAGCGGTCACGATGATAATCAAATGCTACATATATGATTTTCAATTACAAAGAAGGCCCAGATTTGCTTACAAAAAATTCATCAAACCAATGTATTTTTAAAAAAACAAACCTTTAAATTACATGCGCCTCCAAAAAAGAGTCAACCTCTTGAAAAAGCTAAGAAAGAAACTACAGGGTCATGCTTGTTCCTCCTTTCTCGGTGTGAAGTCAAACAAAGAATGGCTGGCCAGTGGCCACTAGTACTAGAGCTGTGCATGGATCTAAGTTGAGACGGGTTTTGCAAAAATCACGAATCAACTCAAGGTTTTCGAATTTTCAATTATCCAAACCTAAACATAACTACATCAAAGTGAAACCATCGGTTATTTAAACCACCCGAGTCGGTTTGGATCGATTCGATTTCGTATTGGACTCATATATTTATTTATTTATAACTATATAACCATCATTTACCAAACATTGATGGTGAAAATTGAAATTCTTATTCACAAACATACATAATTGTAAACTATCAATACGATCAATAGAAACTAAAAAAGTAATATAAGAGTTTAACAAATATTAATCTCAGAGTTGCAAGTTCATTGAAATGTCCAAATGTCTCAAAGATTCATATTTTAACAATTTTATAATTAAAAATGAAGTAGCACAAAGGGTTCAAGTTGATGATTTTATAGTGTGAGCAGAAACTTTGTGATTTCCGTTTTAATGCTGGATTTGTCTTGTTTCGTAACTTATATACGGATTCTTGTGTCCTATTATCAAGTGAAAGGGGAGCCAAACTGTTGTTACATGTACTCAAGATATTATCGTGCTCTAGAATTGGTATTTGGTGCCACTGGGTAACCACTGCTATTGATATGGGCTACATGTTCACGTTGTGTGATAGCTGCATTGCTTCTTGGGAAGGTCGGTTGGCACTCAAATATGTGAATACTAACCATTTTCTTACCTTTTCCCTCAAGTTTATTTAATTTTTGTGGGCCAAGTTTTCTTGTAGCCCCTGGGTTTACTTGAGAAAGTGCTAGTTGATCAGATGATTAAGGTGAGCATTTGATTTAGTTTACCAAACAATGGGATTTGAAATGCAGGGATGTCAAATCCAAATCCATGTTCCCAAACGGACCCTTAGAGTTGAGTTTATGAGTTGCTTTTGATTCTGTTTGCAGTTTCAGTTTGGTCACCCAAAGCTTATGATTTGTACATAAACTTATGTCCTGCGGTATTTCTATCATAATTACTCCTCGGCATTTCACCGGTTTTTGTTTGTTCTTAATTTCATTCCAATTGTGTGGTGGAAAGAATCCTCTAGAATTGTAAAAGTATATGCATCAGTCGATCTCTAGTGTTTAATTAAGAAACAATTCCCACAACAAAAGGTCCTTCCTGTAGATCATTTTCTTTTAATACGCTCTCGACTTTTCAAAATTATGAAACCACAGAATTCTCACATACTGTGTATTTAAATTTTTGTTCAGGTTTTGTGAAGTCCAAACAGGTAGGAGATAAAGTGCATGAATCCAAACTAAATTGAATTCAAAAGCCCCAAGATAAAGCCTCATCCATGGCGCGTACAGGGTGCATCTTTGCTTGGTCGTATTTTATCTTTTGGTGCATTTGATCAGTTAGCATCAACAAATAGAACACTACTGACTTCCATATTGATTGTTTTGGGTTTTCTTTCTTTAGGTTCCAATTGCAATTGGAGGCCTTGGACTGGCACCTCGCCGGCGTTCGCTTCCGCAAGGATCTTCCAGGAATTTCAACATACTCCTCCATTATCGGAGATTCATTATGATATTCTTGTAACGTTACAGGTATTCTAAAAACTCTTACCTCCAGAAGCAGTACATTTTGTTTGTTGGTTTTTCCAGTATTCTCCCAATCTGCAATGTACTGCTGTAAGTGTGACTTTTCATTGTTTTAGTTTCCTTCACTGGATATTATATCATTCATTCTTTTAAATGCTTGATTGTATATCATAATATGTTGTACTAAGCATCAAGGAGATCTTTATATGGGGTACACCAGTATCCAAGCCCTGAATCCGTGAGTTCAAGATTACTTAATGGAGATTGCTTTGCTCTTCTGATTTTGTTTTCAGTGGTCCTCTCTAATTTAACTCGATTACTTGTGGTTATGTCTTGTGAGTTCACGTGAGTAATTTACTCAGTTTGGTCTCAAGTTGTTGAGATGTATGTCGCAGGATCCGACAAATTCGGATATCTTAACAAAGAAAAGGCTCAACCGGCTACAACTGATCCAAGCTTTAACCGATGGAGAACAGAGAATGCCATGGTTAAAGGTTGGTTGATTAATTCCATGGAACCTGACATCATGCATCTATTACTCCGTATGCCTACGGCGAAAGATGTGTGGGATGCAGCAGCTAAGACTTATTATGATGGAGGAGACTCAACTATGATTTATGAGCTGTCTTGCAAGGCTATTCAGATGAGGCAAGGAGGACGCTGATTGACAACTTACTATGCTGAGTTACGTGGTATTTGGCAGGAGTTAGATCACCGACGACCTGTCAATCTACAGAACCCAGCTGATATTCTGACTCGAAATCAAGAAATTGAACAAGATCGATTGATTATTTTCCTTGCTGGCCTAGATGTTGTTTATGACAAGATAAGGAGTGATATTCTTCGTACTGACCCTTTACCCGGTATGGAATCTGCTTTTGCTACGGTTCGTCGTGAAGAGCAGCGTCGTCACACCATGTTAGGTTGTTCGCAGTCAGCGGCGGCTATGGCAATAACCAATACCAAACTCACGAATAAGGCTCCAAATAAGTCCACTCAGAAACCGACGACTGATGGCCCGTGTTCACACTGCGGAAGTCATAAACATTCTTTTAAAGGATGTTTTAAACTCCATGGATACCCAGATTGGTGGGAGGGTTTGAAGGAGCGTCGTGCAAAAGAGCAACAAGGAACCCAGGGCAAAGCTGCTCTTATGGGAGGTGGGGCTGAGGCCATACCACCTGGTGTCGATATTCATGATGCAGCTCCATCAGTGGTGATCGGCACCTCTGCAGCCCGGCCGGTTGTCACCGGCTTCTCTGATGTCCCACCTGATCTCTCCTCATTG
Source organism: Oemleria cerasiformis (assembly GCA_037349345.1). NCBI lineage: Eukaryota > Viridiplantae > Streptophyta > Magnoliopsida > Rosales > Rosaceae > Oemleria > Oemleria cerasiformis. The sequence goes on along the minus strand of JAZGTL010000012.1, from coordinate 4,633,050 downwards.
TCCGTAGTCGATTATTCGGATGCAGGTAACATTGGTTTTGCTTGTTACACAGGATCTACATCTTCTGATCCAGGTTGGATTATTGACTCGGGTGCAACCGATCACATGACCTTCCATGCGGCTACTTTTCAGAGCCGTACTACACCACATCGTGATAGTGTGGCTAATGCAAATGATGTTTCTTGCCCTGTTACTGGCGCAGGAACTGTCGCCCTCACACCATCTTTATCTCTACATAAATGTCTCCTTGTTCCCTCATTATCAAATAATTTACTTTCTGTTAGCCAAGTCACTGACCAATTACAACGTTTTGTATTAATCTATCCTCACTTATGTCTTCTTCATGATATCTTAACGAAGGAGATTATTGGTCATGGTACGAAAAGGGGGGGACTCTACTATGTGGATGATATTTGTATGGGTCGTGTCCTTACTACAACGGGATCTGTGGAAGACAATAAAGCAAAGATTTAGTTATGGCATCATCGTTTGGGGCACCCATCTTTTGGTTATTTGAAACATTTATACCCTAAGTTTCGGTGTGAAACTTGTATTCTAGCCAAGAGTCATCGTACTCATTATCCTTTAAGTTCAAATAAAACTTATATTCCTTTTACTTTGGTTCATTCTGATGTTTGGGGGCCAGCACCAATCGCTACTGCTTCTGGTGTACGGTGGTCTGTTACATTTATTGATGCATGCACCAGAATGACATGGCTTTATTTGATGAAACGAACAAGTGATGTTTTTGGGATATTTCGAGTGTTCCCATCATATGGTTAAGATGCAGTTCTCAACTGTTCTTAAGGTGCTCAGGTCTGATAATGGTGGAGAATACGTAAATCATGAGTTTCAAGCATATTTTCAAGAACATGCATGGGATTTTACATGAAACTACATGTCCTCACACTCCCCAGCAGAATGGGGTGGCAGAACGAAAAAATCGACACCTTTGGAGATTACCCGGTCTCTACTTATTGGCTCATACATGGCACCCAGTTTTTGGTCAGATGCATTGACTACTGCTGTGTTCTTATCTAATCGAGCTCCCTCAAGTGTTCTCCAATTCAAGACTACGTTGGAAAAACTCTCCAGCTATGTTACACTACCCTCTCATTTGACTCTTCCAGCTAAAGTCTTTGGGTGTGTTGTGTTTGTTCATCTACATAAGAATTAGCAAACAAAGTTCGAACATGTGCACTACGCTGTGTTTTTCTTGGGTATTCTCCTCATCAAAAAGGGTATCGATGTTATCAGCGTCGATTTTTTGTCTCCATGGATGTTACTTTCTTGGAGACCGAGATGTTTTTTAGTTCTTCAATATCCAATGCTTCTCTTAAGGGGGAGATTGGAATTGTAGAAGAGAAGAATTGGTTGGAGACTTTGCCAGACGAGACTCCAGACATGGAGATTGCAATTACATCAGTGAATGGGAAGCAGCTGACTCTCACTGGTCTTGAACAGCAGCAGCACACTGCTGCCAATCCTGAGCAACAACAGCAGCAGCATCACGCTGCCACTGATATTCAACAGCAGCAAATCACTGCTGCCATTTCTGAGCAGTTGCAGCAGCAGCAAATCACTGCTGCCATTTCTGGGCAGTTGCAGCAGCAGCATCACGCTGCCAGTGAGAGTGAACAGCAGCAGTACGCTGCAGCAAACTCAGAACAGCAGCAGCCAACAAACTTTGAACAGCAGCTGCAGCAATACGCTACAGCAAACACTGAACAGCTGCAGACAGAAAACGAGGTGGTTGAAATCAATGAGATCTCGTCGTCCCCCCCTTCTACTCAAGTTTCAAACCAAAATCCATCTCCTTCAATAGATATCCTTGAGGTAAGCCTAGAAACTCAGATTAATACTAACAGTTTTATTGTTGAGACTGACAGTACATACAATGAGGAAGGGTATAAGTTACCACCACGAAGTACTCGTGGAAAAGCTCCTGATAGATTGTCTCCTGAGGATTTCAAATCCAGCAGATATTCAATTGGAAATTATGTTTCTTCTCATCGACTACCAGTGTTGGTGAAGGCATTTATGGGTCAGATGTCTCCTGTGTCTATCCCTACTAAAGTGCAAGAAGCATTAATTGATCCAAAGTGGAAAAGGGCAATGGATGATGAGATGGAAGCTTTGGAGGAGAATCACACTTGGGATATTGTTAAATTGCCTACAGGGAAGAAACCCGTGGGGTGTAGATGGATTTTTACAGTAAAACATAAGCATGATGGTTCGATTGACCGGTATAAGGCACGGTTGGTTGCACGTGGCTTCACGCAGATTTATGGAATTGATTATCAAGCGACGTTTGCTCCAATAGCAAAAATTAATACTATTAGAGTTCTAATGTCTATTGCTGCAAATCTTGGATGGCCTTTGAAGCAATATGACATGAGGAAGTGTATATGAGTTTACCACCTGGATATGCAGGTGAGGAGGACTTGACATGTGCATGCAAATTAAACAAATCATCGTATGGTTTGAAGCAGTCTCCGAGAGCGTGGTTTGGTAGGTTCAGTGTAGTCATGAAGAAGTATGGATATTTGCAAAGCAATGCAGATCATACTTTGTTACTAAAGAAGAAAGATGGTAAGATTACCATTTTGATTATCTATATGGATGATATGATTGTAACCGGGAATGATAAAGAGGAGATGATAAAGTTAAATGCTTATTTAGCATCTAAATTTGATATGAAGGATTTGGGTGGACTGAAATATTTCTTGGGAATAGAAGTATCAAGGTCTAAGTAGGGTATCTTTCTTTCTCAAAGAAAGTATGTGTTAGATTTACTAACTGAAACAGGCATGCTTGGGTGTAAACCAGTGGATACTCCAATTGTGCAAAATCACGGTTTAGGGGCATATCCTGATCAAGTGCCTGCTAATAGAGAGCGTTATCAGAGGTTAGTTGGAAGGCTCATTTATTTATCACATACAATGCCTGATATTGCTTATGCTGTAAGTGTGGTTAGTCAGTTCATTCTACTGAGGATCATATGAAGGCAGTAATGCGTATTCTGCAATATTTAAAATCTGCACCTGGAAGAGGTATAATGTTCACAAAAAAATGGGGATTTGAAAATTGAAGGGTATATAGATTCTGATTAGGGAGGCGATATGCTCAGAAGGAGGTCTACATCAGGTTACTTCACTTTCATAGGAGGTAATTTAGTTATTTGGAGGAGTAAGAAGCATAAAGTAGTAGTGAGATCAAGTGCAGAGGCTGAGAATAGAGCCATGGCTAAGGGTATTTGTGAGCTCTTATGGTTAAAGATTCTAATAGAGGAATTAAGGCTTCCTCCTACAGCTCCAATGAAACTATTTTGTGACATTACAACTGCAATTGATATTGCCCACAATCCAGTTCAACATGACCGAACCAAACATGTTGAGATTGACTGTCATTTCATCTATGAGAAGATTGAAGGGGGAGTTATACAAATTCCGCATATAAAGACGATTGAGCAGTTAGTAGATATGTTGACAAAGGCTGTGTCGAGTCAGACATTGTATGACTCACTTGTCAAGTTGGGCTTAGACGGCATCTACGCACCACCTTGAGAGGGAGTGTTAACGTGAGTGACGTTATGAAAGAGGAAAGTAAATATTTAGGAGTTATTAGAATACCTTGTAAGGATTAAACTTCCTTTTAGAATAGGAAGACTTTTTCTTCTGTAAAGTATTTATTTACCTTCTGGTGTAAAGAACAAACATACTGCATATTTTGACCTAACCTATTTTGAGTGGTTTTGAACCTCTCTTTTCCTCTTTGTTGTTCTGGCTTAAAAGTGAAAATTTCAATTATTGGAGGCAAAGAGGTGTGAAAATTGAAGGAAGAAGGAGGGTTGGAATTGTTGGCATATCCATGTACCCTGTTAATCCATAAATTTGATTGAACTGTTTGGACTCTTAGCAGTAATACCATATTAATGTCCTTTCTCTTTGTTTGTGTGTGTTAATGAAGGTATTGTATGGGCATGATCAATAATGTTCAAAATACTGGAGAATCTTGAAACAACTCTGATGACAAAATATTTATGGTTTATAAAATTAGAAATAAAGCTACATTGATCACTTAACAATGAATAGCTTCCACTATTTCATTAACAAAACATTTTGTATCAATCCTCCATTGTTGATGTTTATGTATGTCATCAGTTGCAATACTTCAATTCTCATGTCTACAATCATGCTTAATAGCTTCAAAACAATTAGAAACAAAAATAACTTTACCCTGAAATTTATTGCATATTGTAAGCCAATTTTCTGCTCTATCTCTTTAGTTTCTTCATAGTACCGTTATAGAGCATGTATAGTACCCATATAGTAAATGAAGGAATAATCTGGAAAATTTCCAAAAAAGATCTCAATCTTGTTTTTGACATAAGTTTCTTGTTTCTTAACCATTTTAAGGGATTCAAAAGCTTAAATTGAATGCGTTCTCATGTAGTTTATGATGATGCTAATATTGAAAGCTAAAACATACAATACAAATACGAATTATAAAATTTACAGTAATTAGGTTTTTGAGGGAATATTGTTTTCCCTCAATATCTCTGATTTCCTCTTTTCTTAGAAGACAATGTAGGAAATTGAACCCAAATTAAAGAGGAAAACGAAACCCAAAGCAAAGAGAACGAAATAAAGTCAAGGATGCATACACCAACCATGATGGGTTTGTAGAGAGCGCGCAGAATATGGGAGAGAGATAAGAGAGAGAGTTGGAAAAAAAATGGATTGGGAGAAACTATGGAGGGGCTGAGGTTTTTTAGGATAGTATATATATACCATGGACCAAATAACAAATACCTTAATCTTTTGGTTATGGTGTACTGTGATTAAGGGATTGGGGTATCCTTGTATAGAAATCATGATAGTGGGGCATTTTGGCCAATTTCCCTATTCTTTTTACTGTATAGCATCATTTTTTAAAATTTTTATTTAATTTTCCATTTTATCTATGTTAAAAATTTTAAGAAAAAATAAAGATATGCGAAAGGTACAAAAGACAAGCCTGATTGGCTGATTTTCCTAAACCAGTAATAAAGCCACTGTAATATTTCTTCAATAAGAATAACAATTATTTATCCAAAATAATTAACAATAAAGAAACAAACAGCTGTAAACCCATATGGGATTAAAGTATAATTTTTAATATATATATATATATATATATATATACCCTCAAAAAATATATATACCCTAATATATATATATAACTGATCGATGACGCCACATTTTGACACAAATTTTGAAGTATTAGATTAATTCTCTTTCAATGTTAGAGATGCAATTATATTTGACAAATTAATTTTTTATTAAATAATTATCTCCTTGAAACCATGTGGGTTACCCCAGTGGTTCTTGACTCACTTAGTGTCTAACTGGCAGGAATGAGATTCGAGATTTACTGGGCGCTACTCGTAACTAGGAGTGGATATGAAAATAATTTTAACCTTCACAAGACCCGCTGGGCACAACTCGTTGCTAGGAGTGAGTATAAAAACAATTTTAATCTCTCCGGGTTCCATTGGGATTAATCTCACTCTTGTGGGCGAGGTTCACCTCAAAGTTTGACAACAAAAAAATAATTATCTCCTTGATAGACAAAATCCTAATTAAAATCTTTATTATCTCCCCTCTCCTATTAATTAAGATATTTATTATCTCCGGTTAACTCCCAATTTTGTCTCTCTCTTCATCCATAAATAGAATTTTTCTCCATCTTTTCTGTTCTTTGTTCAATTTCTATCATTTTTTTGCTCCTTCCTCCTAACATCAAACTAGAGTTTTTAGAGTTTTGATATGCATTGATGATTCATTAATTGATTTGTTTAGTTCTTAAGAAAAAATAATAAATATGAAAACCGAAAAGATCAAGAAACTTCCCTTTTGTGGTTATTCAACTATTTTTTTGTTGACCAAAAACAAAACTTCTTTTTTATCGTCTAAAACCTAATTGATCAGTTAATTCTTTAGCATTCAATTAAGAGTTATGACGACAAAACTGTTTAACAAGTTTAAATGTATCCTGCTGTAGCAATTCGATGGCTGAGGCCTGATGTGTAGTTCTGCTCGCATAATCTTTAATCGCCCTATTCTTGTCGTAAAAAAAAAAAAGTTTAAAATGTATCTCTCAACATCCGTAATACTAAGCATATACATATATATATATATATGTACGATTTTATGTTTCTTAACCTAAATAATTCCAATTTTCATAAATTAATTTCCAAAAAAATAACAATATATGGCAAAAGTCAATAGTTATTCAACGGTTGTTACGATCTTAATTTTTATGATCGTACAAGTAATGTTAGTTTTAGGAATTTCAATCTCAACACATTCTCTATCTAATTATGATTTTGCAGATGAAAGCTCAAGAAATTTTTCTCATGATTGTGGAATATTGTTTTTGAATTCTATTCGCAAGAAAAAAGGAGGGGCTGTGGATTATATGTGCTGCATGCAACTTATAGACCTTGGACAATCTTGCGACAAAGCATTGGTAATTGAAACTCTTCGAATACTTGGAATTGAAGTAAACAAACATGATACTTTGAAGATAAGTGCATCAATTTGGAACGAATGTGTTACAGAAATAGAATCTGAGATACCTGGTCTCTACCCCCCGCCAATTTGGGACCAATGGGACCAATGGGATCAATGGGATCAATGGGACCAATGGGATCAATGGGACCAATGGGATCAATGGGACCAATGGGATCAATGGGACCAATGGGATCAATGGGACCAATGGGATCAATGGGACCAATAAGATCAATGGGACCAATAAGATAATGTGATATAAGTTGAATACAATATTGTATGCATATGACTTGAAATAATAATTATTGACTAATGTAGCTTCTTTAGGAGTCACTAAGTAGAGTTTTAACGAATGCGTTCGAGATTGTTTTGATGGTCCACATAGTAATTAAAAATCAAATATTAGATTATAGCCTTCACCATATCAAAGTTATCAGAGTGTTAGTGGAAATATCCTTTGACATTCACACCATTCCTGCAAAAATATATAGAAGTCACAAGTAAACATATAATGAGTATACATAATGCTAAACTTTATCATTTATTTGAATTAGCAATTCGATTGATTCATAATTAAGGATTGGTTTTTTTTGTCTTCTCCAACTTTCAGACTCGGGTTCGAATCTAGACGGCACCCGTTTTTTATATTGCAACTGATAAAAACAGAAAAGAATAAGGAAATTAATCGAGGAGCCATTGTACAACTTTCCTTTGTCCAATCCTTTGGGATTGGATAAAGGGAAGAAAACTGCAATCTCATGATTGACTTTTTCCGAGCCCTTATTAGCAAATCCAATCATGTCCAAAATTTCGAGCTTGGACGAACCCGAAATTAACAAAAAGTTTCCCTCGATTTGACGGATCAAGTCGATAGAAAGGATTTTGGTCCTTCTTTGAATGGATGTGTAGGCGTGCCACCACCCGGCCACCAAATGGCCTGAATGGAATGATAAATGTTGGATACGTCCTTTAGGCTGACTTCTAACCTCACAATTGTGCAACCAAACAAGGAACCTCTTCTTGGTCTGGATTCTTTCACTCCCTAAAGGTCCAGGGTGTTTAGGCTTTGAACTTGTGTTTTTATGTATTTTCGGTTTTTTTTTGGGAACGAAATGAATGCAAGTGCAATAATTAAGTTGAAAAAGAAGATTAACTATGTTTAAGAAAATTAACTATATTTAAAGAAATTAAACTGGAACGTAAACGCAATAAACTAGAACTTAAAATAAACGCAATAATTAAACTTAGTAGAGCGAATAATAAAGCGATTAAATAAACGGAATTGAAATAAACTCGAATTGAAATAACGATTAAATAAAAATAATCTTGAATGTAAAATAAGGTAATTGAAAGTGCTTTGAATAATAAACTTACGCTAAAAATCGAAGAACTTGGCTATACTAAAGCTTGAATGCAAACTTAAGCTAGGAATTGAATGACTTAATTGGCTATGCTAAGGCTGAATGTAAAATCTAGTTTAGGAATTGAAAGGTGCAAGATAAAGAGTAAGTTTGTGTGTTGATGTGGATGTTTTTTTCTCCTCTTCAGCTTGACTATTTATAGGGTGTCAGCTAACCCTCGAATTGGCCATGCTTGGCCTCCACTCTTCTGACTTCAAACCTTCCTTGTTGAGCCACCCAATCCTTCCTTGTTGAGCCACCAGAACCTTCCTTGTTGAGCCACTCGAATCTCTCAAGGCTTGATTGATTGTCTGATTGGAATTGTCACTAAAATCTTGCCTTGTTGAGCCGGTTTGATTCAAGATCGGATTGATGCAAACTTATTTGATTGAGATTCAATCAAAACCTTCTCTTTTGGGAAGATTCTAGGTTGACATTATGTTGGCTTGATTTATTTCCTATTCCGACTATTCGACCATTTGAGTCGGGTTTGGATTTTTGAGCACTCGGCAAACTCTTCAATCTCTTGGGCTTGAATTAGCTCAAAAACGAAACTTGTGAATTTGGTTGAGCCGAAAGTTAGGAAGTTCAACTTGATCAAATGGAAATCCAAAATCAAGTTAATTGGGTGCCATTGGGCCATAGGTTGGTCACTATTTTTATTTCTTGGTCTAAAGAGCATTTAATTGAGCCATGCTTCCATCAATCACCTTAAATATGTGATAAATCTCACACCCATCATCCCTCATATATCCCATGGCGGCTGGCCTTGAAACATAGAAGTAGCTCTAGGGTGACTAGCTAGTTGGCTATCCGACCAGCCCAGCCAACCCAACCTGGCCGAAAATCCATGGCCTTCCCTCTTCCTTTTTCGGTCAGTAAAGTTGACCAATGTGAGATTTGCAATATTAAGGCTTCAAAGCCTTCTCTTTTCACTTCTTTGTCTGCTTATATATATATGCAAACTTTTTGGCTGACAAACTTTAAAGAATGGTTTTGTCACCTTTCCCACTTGAAGCAGCCTGCAAGGGAGGCTTTCTCCTTCTCTCTCTTTCATTTCATTACTAATTATATATATACATTTACATAACTTTAGCTGACAACCAACTTGACAAGAACCAAACAAAACTCCCTCTCCCGGTTTCACCTTCAGACGACCTAGTAGAGAGAAATTTCTCTCCTTCTTCAGCCGGCCCTCTTCAACCAATCTTGGACTTAATTTCAGCCAAGCTCTACATCATATTGGCCTCAATTTCCAGCCAAAAATCACCCATCTTGGTCTCAATTTCTAGCTGACCTTGACCTCACCTTGATCTCAATTTCTAGCCGAAAACTAACCCACCTTAATCTCAATTTCTTGCCAAAAACTAACCCACCTTGATCTCAAGTTCTAGCCGAAAATTCACATCACCTTGGTGTCAATTTCTAGCCAACCTTGACCTCACCTTGATCTCAGTTTCTAGCCGAAAACTAACCCACCTTGATCTCAATTTCTAGCCGAAAACTAACCCACCTTGATCTCAAGTTCTAGCCGAAAATTCACGTGGGATTGGGTGTTTATCATGGGTAATTCGCCTGGTTAGGGCGTGAATTGGGGGCGGTTGAGTTTGGCTAGGTTTTATGCAGGGATGAAGAGAAAGAGAGAGGGGGTGTGGGGGCATTCATCGTTGGGGGGTGTGGGGGCATTCATCGTTGGGGGGTGAGGGGCTGGTTCGTGAAAAGGGTGATCATGAAAAAGTACAAAGTGCCAGCGAGAAAAATCACGAACGATGCCGGCGAGAAAAATCACCATCATCACCATGATCATCGTGAAGATTTCGCAGGGGTAAAGAGAAAGAGAGAGGGGGTGTGGGGGGCTTGTTCGTAAAAAGGGCAATCGATGAACGAATTGAGGATGGGCACTCGAGCTAGATTGGATTTTCTTTTTCTTTTATGTTCTTTTAATTTTTTGTTTTGTTTTGTTTTATAATTTATTTATGATTATATTATTATTTTTAAAAATATTCAATTTTATTGTTTTTATCTACATGGAGTTCATGTCAGCATAAAAAAAGGGTGCTACAAGCAATGTCACTTAGTCACTTAATAGATTTTTTAACAGATTGCTAACGGTGGATACCTAGATGTTGTGTTTTGATAGCTTAGGTACCTAGATGAAAATTTTCGTAGTTTGGATATGAACTTGAAATGACCCCTATAATTTAGGGGGTTTTATGTAGTGTGTCCTAATCTTTTTTACTCGGAGTTTAATTTCAAAAGTATTGTTTGACAGTCAGTAATCTCATCTCTTACTATTATTATTAAGAACAACAACATATATAGATAATAGCAAACATGCATATATAATTAATTAGTCAAGCACATTCTTATATATGCATGGATTATATTATTTTTGATAGCATTTGATTCACTAAATTGTCTAGGTTTTTGGATGAAGAACCATGGGTAGCGGTTGCTTCTTGTGCAAGTTTCTTCCAATCCATGGCCTTAGTTTTCATTTTCTTACCTTTCTCCCCCTCCATCACCTCTCTAACAGTCTTCTCCACTTGGTCTCTGTTGACATCCCTATCCATCTCCGTGCCACTGCCCCATTCATTGCAAGTACACCAACTGTTGGTCGGCTGGTCCGCGAATAACGGCCAACAAATCATAGGAACTCCGGCAGACAGACTCTCTATCGTCGAGTTCCACCCGCTGTGTGTTAGAAAAACTCCAACGGATGGGTGGCTAAGCACCTTCTCTTGTGAACACCAACTTACCAATAGCCCTCTTTCCTTAATTTCGGCCAGAAACTCCGGTAGCAAAACCGCGGATTCACCATCAACCAAATTAGGCCTAATTATCCACAAGAAGGGATAATTGGTGTTTGCAAGTCCCCAGCCAAACTCCCTGACAAGTTGAGGTGTCATGACAGCTACACTCCCGAAATTGACATAAACGACGGAATTTGGCGACTTGGACTCCAACCATTCAATGCACTCATCATTTTCTTCTTTCCACAGATTGTATCCCATATGCTTCAAAGGATCGTCATGTTGAATTTGATCCTTAAGAAGAAATTCAAGAGGGCCAATGGTGTAAATGGGTGGGATAAGGGTGGAGGAGAGAGCATCCACAACATCTTGCTCCAATGCATCAAAACTATGAACAACAACTGCTGAAGCTTTTTGAGCTCCCTCCATTGACTCCACAGTGAGTTTAAAGAAGACGTTTTCAGGATCTGTTGTGTGAAGGATCGTCGGTAATTCCCTTAAACGGATACCTTTCATTCCCGGGATCCAATCGATGATCTTCTCCATAAAACCATTTGTGAAACAACTCTCATCTGCATGCAAATTAAGTGATCAAAGAAACCATTCAATCAATAATTTCTTATTAATATCTGTAAGTCGATCGAAAAATACAACAGTCTCACATTGAATTCATACGAGAGTTGTTAATTAGGGTTAGGGTATATATATACCTTTGAGTGGTATGAGTCCTTTTTCCATGAGAGCTGGATATTGAATAGAGGCCATGAATGCAGATGCAGAAATAGTAAAGAACATGGCGATAGGGATCCCGAGTTCTTGAGCAGCTGTGATGGTGGAAGGGATCAAACCATCCGAAACAATGCAAGTCACTGGAGGACCATCATCATTGAGTTCTCTTAGGAGGTTGCGAAACGGAGGCAAGAGGTTTTGGAAGATAAAGTCATGAAGAAGCAAAAGGGTATCTGGAAGGGTTTTGAATCGAAAATCGGGGATATTGGCAATGCCATGGAGAGATTGAGATTGAAGGAGGCGGTTGTGGTTGAATTGAGTGTTGAGAAAGGTGACATGAAATCCTGTTTGATGAAAGAGTTTTGAAAGCTTAAGCATAGCCTTGATATGGCTTTGAAGTGGAATTGGAATGCAAACCACATGAGGAGGATGAGGCCTATAATTATCTCCTAATTCATCAGTACCTGCCATGGAACTTGAAACTTGAAACTTGAAACTTCAAACTATAGATTAAATTATGACAATATATGATGATGATCCAGCAATATTGGAAATAAGCTCACCATAATATATACCTAGCTGGCCTAGCTACTGCCTAGCTCATAGAATAAAATCGTGGTTCTTAATTAATTACCACATTTATTGTATTCATTGTATTTAGCTTATTTGTTGGGTCAAATTAACCTTATTAATTAATACATTAATTGAAATATTCAATTTTCCGTTTCAAGATTATTCTAAATTATTTAACCGCTAGCGGTGAGATTTGTTTTTCGATTACAGTAGTAAGACGTTTCAAATTCGACTCATATATTTATATATGTCTTATTTTTTGTCACCCTTTGATGTTTTCTAAACAAATATGAGTTGTTTTCTTTTGAAGATTGCTGGGTTATTTTTCACTGTTCTTTTTTTCTTTTTCAAAAAAGTGTGGTAATCAATAATATCTAGTTTCTAAAGATGACAGTTATTTCTTCACCAATCTTTTTTCTTTTTCATGAATTTCTAAAAAGTTATTGTATGACTTGAATGCTGTATAGTTATAGCATTATTGATTCATTGTATTATCATAAAATTGGTTAATTAGCTACGTAATTTCCTATTAATCCAAGTAGCTTAGGGCCTGCTTAATGTGATCTCACAATACTCTACCATAAAATTGCTTAGCTAGCTATAGTTGCCCTACTAACCCGAGTAGCTAATTAATTAGGACGTGTTTATATATGGTGGTGAACAAATTAACAGTTTGGCTTAGAATCAAAACAATCACTTTGCCTATTGCTTACTATTGTATTTTTATTTATTAAATATAAAGGTTATCACAAAATATTTTGATGAAACCTACTCACAATTCTGACTTTATAATAATAGAGATTACAAATAATTGTGAACTTTATAATAATAGAGATTACAAATGATGCTTCACAATCGCAAAGTTTGGGGTAACACATTATAAGCCTCCAAAAGCCCGTGATAATTGACATACGTAATCAACAACAAAATTATATTAATTAATTAATATAGAAAATTAGTATTTTCCCCTCTAATCCATTTTTTTCTATATGCAACCCACCATATTATTTATTCATCAATTAAGTCCATTGACTAAGCTCCTTAGGCTCCAAATAATTTACCTAATTTTACAAATAATTTAAGTAATTCTTATTGACAGTACCCTTCCTGAATTTCTCCTCGAAATTTGTGAGGAGTCCTGCTCCCATCTGACAACCCATGACAATTCAAACTAATTCCTAAAATACCCTCACCCTCTCGTGATTGCTCTATGAGAATTCTGCCGAAAATTCGGCAGAATCTCCCCTGTAATTTGATAAAACCGTTTAAATACTAATCTAACATCCAACCAATCCAGATTAAAGTCACAACCAATCAACTCCAAGTCCAAAATAACCAAACTACAGAATAATTTACAAAATCCCAAATAGTGAATCAAAGCAACTAGGTTGCAAAATTAGATTTACAAGTCCAACAAATCCTACTCGAAAAGATACGGTGGCAACACAGCTAGGAAGGGATGCCTCTGTCTCGGAATATGCCCTCGTCGAACGTAACGGCTTGGACGGGATGTAAAACAAGAAAAAGTGTGAGTGGATAAAAATAATAATTATTCAAAACATAATTTCCGAGGAAAACATACCTTTCCCTCCGTAAGTAAAATCATGCATGCATAATGTAAAATCATTTTTAAGTAATTAACTAAATAAAATAATCACAAAAGAACTTACCGGAAATCCATTTATTAATTTAAAATCCAGCTAGACCCATGAAAACACGAACATTAAAAATATCCCGCGGTCCACAACCATACTTTAAAAACCCTCATCGAATGAGCTTAAAATCATAAGAAAACCTGGACACATAACTGTAAAAATATCCCACCATTCCCCGAATGAAATCCCGAGCCGTAGCTCGACGTCTGGGGCCCTCCAACACGGAGACAAGCCCTCCTAACCACCGCCGATAATACCTCAAGCAATGGCTAGAAACCGAGAGGTCTAACCCGAGGACCTACTCTCCATACATCCGATAATACCTTAAGATATGTGGACGTAACCCTGTACTACGCGTAGACAGCCTCAACGAGCACACAATTGATAATACCTCAAGTCATGTGTCGGAGAAATAACCCTCAACAAGCACACGACCGATAATACCTCAAGTCATGTGTCGGAGAAATAATCATGATACTCAGAGATGGTATACAAGTGAAAACCGTAACGTGAAATCAAAATCTTAATTGAAATCCTTTTTACATGGCATAAGCCAAAATCATAGAAAACCCGGGCTAAGAGCTAAAAATATACACTTGGCCAACAATAAAATCCATAAATCCAAAATCCGCAAAAATCGAAATTCATAAAACCATAATCCAATAAATCCAAAATTCTTAAAACCAGCTCATAGCCCCAAAACCTTGAAAACCAGGCTTAAATCCAAATTATATAATTTAAAGTACTTTCAAATCCGTGAAATCGGGTTATGCCCAAAAATCGTCTCAAAATCGTTATTAGGAATCCATAACCAAAATAAGTCACGAAAATAATTATTCTAAATTTCTAGAATTTCATAAAAGATAGTAAATCATTTTATAATAATTATTCTAATTTACCAAAATTCACCTTGAGCAAGAATTTATGCATGCATTATGAATTGAAAATCAAAATCCACTCACCGAAGGTATGAATAAGCTTAATCTTGAGTCATACGCTCCTCTGCAGTCCCCGGAACGGTATCACCTATCAAAAATAACATTCATGATTACTAAACGGTATTTAAAAACATAATACACCTGCAATCAACAACTAGAATTGAGATAATACTACATTAAGTCCCAAATAATGATAGGAAGACAATACCCATTCTACCTCTAACACAAATGCATATGTTTATGCACGTATTATATCATAGGAAATTAGAAATATGATATTATACCTCCATTATAGGTACAACTATGTAAAACACATAGATCCAATATAATTTTTACCATAATCATAGGCAAATAAAAATGTATACCTACTATCACTACAACAAAATGTTGTTTTAACGACTATTTGTTTAGCGAGGATTTAATATTCCTTGCTAAAAAAGGCTTTTCGCGAGGAAAATTCAGAATTGTCACTAAATGTGAGAAATAATTTTTCCCAAATTAGCTCAACGTATAGGGAGGAAATTATGCATTCTGTGAGGAACTCTATCGAAGCAGTAGAATTTCATTGCAAGGAAATTCAATTTTCTTCGCTGAAAGTGTAACGGGAGTTCTCACATGTTCCCTACAAAAAAAAAAGCACTTCCTTTTGCCCTTTGCCCTTTGCCCTTTTCCCTTTGGTCTCAAACCTAGAATCTTCAATCCACACTATCCATTTTCTCTCAGAGATTCTTCACTGATTAACGGCGCCGGTAGGTTCCAATATGATATGAGGGCTTCTCTTCTCTTTCCTTCCCTCTCTATGGTTCGTCTCTTTGCTCTCTTGATTTAGGTTCTCTCTCTTTTCCAACTACAATACATCACTCTCCCATCGATTTCTCTGTTGATTTTCTATAATCGTCTATTCCCTCTTATTTCCTCTATTGTGTATGTATAGTTTCTGTTTCAATCATTAAACTACATCAGTTTTATCTGAACAAGTTTTCTCCCTTTAGCTCTAAATTATTATGTTTATTTTGATACTATTTTATACCCAATAATTCTAAATAAATTTTTGGCTTATTTTCAGGTTCTGGAAATCCAGTGTACTAAGAATATAGCCAGGTTCTGGCTTATTTTATACCCAATAATTCTATATAGGTAGACAAATACAATGTATTAAGAAGATAGAAATATAATATATCCTAACCTACTATATATATAGAAGACAATTACGTAGTGTACCTACAAAATAGAAATACATTCACCTTACTTCTACATAGAAAGACAATTACAATATACCTATTATTTGCACCTAATTTGATTAACATGATTAAGGCCGACCAAAGCCCTCAAGAACCATACTTAGCCTCAGCTTAACAAGACGCACAACCTTAGACAAAGACAACAACCCCCTAGGCCGACCATGTCAAAACACCAGGATACGCGTTAGCTCCCGGAATTGGGACATTTATCCCACATCGAAATACTCCACCAACAACATTCAATGCCACTATAAATACAAGGGTACCTCCACCCAAAAAAGGTAATAACATCTTTAACCTTACACTGTCAAATCCCTCCAAACACTTAACTAACTTAAGCATCGGAGACTATTTGGCCGGCACCCCACCGATGCTCCTTTACTTCCGCCTTCCCTTATTGCATGTCTCCTTACACCCAGGAAGTGAGTAAAGTGAGCTTGAAGGGACAATTCTAAATTGGTCCATTTTATGCATCAACAGTTTGTCGCTGTCTGTGGGAAATCTGAAAACAACCTCCCACGAACTCACTTACCACAAAGCCGTCCCAACATCCTCTGAAACCATGTTGGACGATCAAGAAGAATGGGTACTCAACAACACCTCCATCGTGCAAAGGAGCTCTAGGGACTATCCCAGATATGCTAAGACAGACGTTGGACGATCTCCAACGAGAAGTGGCAAAGTTCAGGGCTCACAATGCCAAGATTCAGGCCAAGAATCAGGTCATATCAAAATAGTATAAGAGCACACTCGCCCTTGTAAGGTTGTGCCAACGTAAAGAGTCGCGAGACAAAGGTCCGGCCGACCATGCACATGCTGACCCGGTCACCACCGAGCGTTTCCAAGCCGATCAACCCGTCCTCGAGCCAATTCCCTCGGACAAACACAAGAGGCTACATGCTAGGATTCGCCCTAGCTCATCTGGAAGCCAATTACTCATCCAGCCACAAAACAACGATGTACCCTCTCAACCAACAATCTACCGGGACGCTCGGCATCTGTTAGACGATCGGGAAATGGAGTTAGAGCCCTTCCGCCTCACTTACGCTACATCGGACCCCAAGGCAACAGGGCAATCCCCCTTGCCCATCTTGACCACGGGAGGCCGCCAAACCATGGAACACACCTCTGGTATGGCTCGCGATCAAGAAGACCACGGAACCAGACCTCCTGAACAACCAAGGGCCAGCAACCGGGAAACTCAAAACGAGACCGGCTTAACCGCAGGGAGCTACTCTCACAGTCGACGAAGAAATCAGGATCGCCAAGCGAGAGGTAATAGTGAAGATGAGCACCAGCCAAACCCTCCCCAACAAGGCAATGCTATGGTAGAAAGCCTCCTACGACGGGTGAACAACCTTGAGGCAAAAAATGAGAAGGGCAAGGCCTCGGGCTGGGGTAATGCCAGCACTGGCCCTTTTACCAACCGAATCCTTCGGTCAAGGCGGAGGACCGAGGTAAAACCATTGAAGATAACTCCCTACACGGGAAAGGGGGATCCCGTCACCCATCTAAACAACTATGTTTCCGCCCTGGCATACAAGAACGTGACAGAGAAGGTCCAATGCCTGATCTTCAGCTCCACTTTCACCGATGCATCCCTCAACTAGTTCTACTGCCTGGCTCCCAACACCATCGACTCGTTCGATGAACTTCAGACAATTTTTCTGAACCAATTCATGATCCAAACGGACATGTTGGTCTCCACAAAAAACCTCTTCTCCCTTAGATAGGAGGAAGATGAGACACTTCAAAAATATGCTGTCAGGTTCAGCCTCGAGTACTCATGCTGTCGGGACACTGACGACAATGCTGCATTTAACGCTTTCCGAAGCGGCCTTAAGGAATCGCTTTTCAAGTATGTTTCCCACACAGAGGACTAGAAGGATTATAGTGAGATCATGCGAAGAGCGGCAATCCATGCCAAGGCGGAGTTCTTCCACACTCCCACCAAGGAAACTAGGGCACCTTCATACTCAACTCCGCTAGGAAACAATAACTAGGGCAGAACCGGCCATACTAGTGGCAGCTACAATCACGACTCTCAACAATCCCAACAAGGAAAGGGAAAAATTACCTACGATGGACGCTATAAGGGCAAGAAGGGCCGGTCGAACTACAATGGCGGAGGATTTAAACAGAGTGATCGACATCACAAGCAGACACGAAATTTGGTAGGGGACAATGCCAGACCGCGAAGCCGGTTTGAAACTTACACCATCCTGAACAACCCCCTTAGACCATGTTCTCCTTAACCTGGAAGACATGATCCCTAAGGCCAAGCCAAGAAATCTCAACTACCGCCCAACCCACAACAAAGAAGCCTTTTGCCAGTACCATAAGTACAATGGCCACACGATCGAAGAATGCATTTCTTTCAGAGACATTATCGAGCAAATGGTTCGCCGACCAGTTTCTACAGCATCCCCCCTTACCTATAACGCTTCAGCAAATTAATACCATCAGCGGGGGACCCTCCCTATCTTCCTCAATCACCTCCAACCGAGGGAAGGGAAGAAGAGCTTCCTTCGCGCAACTCGGACCAGCCACCAAGTCCTCAGCATCAACTTCGAGAGAGCAGGCAAGGTAGCAAAAAATGGATGGCCACCCATCACGTTCTCGGAGAAAGAGGAGAAGGGCATCGTGTTCCTGCATGACGACCTTTTCATCATCCGAGCCCGAATCTCCGAGTATGACATAGGGAGAATACTCATTAACACCGTGAGCTCGGTCAATGTACTCTTCTGGGACGCCTTCAAACAAATGGGCATCAACGAAAAGGAGCTTGACCGAAAGGTTACCCCGAATCTGGGATTCTCTGGTGACTCGGTCTTGCCTAAGGGAGTCATCTCCCTACCGATTTCTAAGGGCACCACCCTTGCTGTGACCACGGTCATCACAACCTTCCTCGTGGTCGATTGCCCCACGGCTTACAACGCCATATTAGGAAGATGATTGCTCAATCAGACGAAAGCCACAGTGGCAACACACCTGCTCCTGATGAAATTTCCAACTCCTACGGGAACGAGACAGGTAAGGGGAGACAAACTCTTTGGTCGTACCTGCTATGCCACGGCTCTAACCAAGACAAGCGTACCAACTGTGCCGGACCAAACGGAGACCGTATCCGTCGCCGAAACGACCATGGGGGATGACCCCGTCAACCCTGAGCTCATGCAGGAATTCCGAAACAACCCTCCGGAAGACCCACGGGACATTGCAAACAAGCCACATGCAGAACCTGTGGAGGAAACAAAGGTAATACCTCTATCCAACATACACTCGGAGTGCACGATTCAGATCGGCTCTAAGCTAAAACCTTCTATATGAGCAGCCCTCGTAGAATTCTTGAAGGCCAATGCCGAGGTTTTTGCGTGATCTTACGCAGACATGCCAGGCATCTCCACTGCCGTAATCTGCCATCGGCTTAACATTGATCCGTCATTCCGACCGGTCACACAGAAGCAGCGTAGCCATGATGCCGAACAACAATTGGCCATGCAGGCTGAAATCACCAAGCTCAGTACCATACACGTCATAAGGAAGGCCATTTACGCCGCCTGGGTGGCCAATGTGGCACTTGTCAAGAAACCTGTCGGATCTTGGCGCATGTGCATCGACTTCACCGATCTCAATAAGGCAGGTCCCAAGGACAGTTTTCCCCTGCCCAAGATTGACATGTTTGTCGATGCCACCGCAGGACACGAGCTGCTCAACTTCATGGACGCCTATACTCAGGCTACAACCAGATCCTCATGAACCCAGGTGATCAAATACATACAAGCTTTAGAACTAACCTGGGTATCTACTGCTACAGTGGTATGCCATTTGGGCTGAAGAATGCAGGGGCTATATACCAGCGACTGGTTAACTTTATGTTTGCCGACCAAATTGGCAAAACAATGGAGGTCTATGTTGATGACATGCTCGTCAAGAGCATGACGGACGAGGAACACATCCCAAACCTGGCAAAAATGTTCGGCGTCCTCAAGGCGTACAAAATGCGCCTCAATCCCACAAAATGCGTCTTCGGGGTCGGATCGGGCAAAATCTTGGGCTACATGATCAGCCAGAGGGGGATCGAGGCAAACCCAGAGAAGATCAAGGCGATCCTCCACATGCAGGCGCCACAATCGGCCATGTTAGTACAACCATTCATATATAATCAAAACAAGAAGCGTAAAGCAATCAAGCTAAATCCTACGGGCACCACCTTTCGATTGATACACGCGAGGCATGCATCGACCGAACAAGGGTAACTCTAAGCCCTCCCAATTACCCGACACAAACACAAATCTGTGTTTCCAGGCCTTTTGGCATGTCGACATATCTTCAATAAACGGGCCGAGATCGCACTTTGTCCTAGACTCCACGTACACCCAATCGGTCCTGTCTCGAACAAACTTATACAATTGGCATACGTGATCCCATGTAGGCTCTTCCTTTCTGCACAACTTGAAGGCGGTGTACACCCCGGTCAACATGATCCAGCAATTAGGATTCAACTGACCGAGTGCAACACCGACCTCCACAGCCATGTGTTGCAACACCGACCTCCACTTCATCCCTGGCTGCAACGAATAGTTGTGGAGGTCGGTGTTGCACTCTGTCAGTTGAATCCCAATTACTCGATCATGCTGATTGGGGTATATACCGCCTTCAAGTTGTGCGGAAAGGAAGAGCCTACATGGAATCACGTATGCCAACTGTTTAAGTTTGTTCGAGACAAGACTGGTTGGGTGTACGTGGAGTCTAGGACAAAGCGCGATCTCAGCCCGTTTATTGAAGATATGCCGACCTCCCAAAAGGCCTGAAAACACAGATTTATGTTTGTGTCGGGTAATTGGGAGGGCGTAGAGTTACCCTTGTTCGGCCGATGCATGCCTCGTGTGTATCAATGGAAAGGTGGTGCCTGTAGGATTTAGCTTGATTGCTTTATGTTTCTTGTTTTGATTATATATGAATGGTTGTATTAACATGGCCGATTGTGGCGCCTGCATGTCGAGGATGACCTTGATCTTCTTTGGGTTTGCCTCGATCCCCCTCTGGCTGATCATGTAGCCCAAGAATTTACCCGATCCGACCCCGAAGATGCATTTTGTGGGATTGAGGCGCATTTTGTACGCCTTGAGGACGCCGAACATTTTTTCCAGGTTTGGGATGTATTCTTCGTCTGTCTTGCTCTTGACGAGCATGTCGTCAACATAGACTTCCATTGTTTTGCAAATTTGGTCGGCAAACATAAAGTTAACCAGTCGCTGGTATGTAGCCCCTGCATTCTTCAGTTCGAAGGGCATAACATTGTAGCAGTAGATACCCAAGTTAGTTCTAAAGCTTGTATGTATTTGATCACCTGGGTTCATGAGGATCTGGTTGTAGACTGAGTAGGTGTCCATGAAGCTGAGCAGCTCGTGTCCTGCGGTGGCATCGACAAGCATGTCAATCTTGGGCAGGGGAAAACTGTCCTTGGGACATGCCTTATTGAGATCGTTGAAGTCGATGCACATGCGCTAAGATCTGATAGGTTTCTTGACAAGTACCACATTGTCCACCCAGGTGGCGTAAATGGCCTTCCTTATGAAGTGTATGGTACTGAGCTTGGTGATTTCAGCCTGCATGGCCAATTGTTGTTCGGCGTCATGGCTACGCTGCTTCTGTGTGACCGGTCGGAATGACAGATCAATGGTGAGCCGATGACAGATTACGGCAGTGGAGATGTCTGGCATTTCTGCGTAAGATCACGCAAAAACCTCGGCATTGGCCTTCAAGAATTCTACGAGGGCTGCTCGTATAGAAGGTTTTAGCTTAGAGCCGATCTGAATCGTGCACTCCGAGTGTATGTTGGATAGAGGTATTACCTTTGTTTCCTCCACAGGTTCTGCATGTGGCTTGTTTGCAATGTCCCGTGGGTATTCCGGAGGGTTGTTTCGGAATTCCTGCATGAGCTCAGGGTTGACGGGGTCATCCCCCATGGCCATTTCGGCGACGGATACGGTCTCCGTTTGGTCCGGCACAGTTGGTACGCTTGTCTTGGTTAGAGCCGTGGCATAGCAGGTACGACCAGAGAGTTTGTCTCCCCTTACCTGTCCCGTTCCCGTAGGAGTTGGGAATTTCATCAGGAGCAGGTGTGTTGCCATTGTGGCTTTCGTCTGATTGAGCAATCATCTTCCTAATATGGCGTTGTAAGCCGTGGGGCAATCGACCACGAGGAAGGTTGTGATGACCATGGTCACAACAAGAGTGGTGCCCATAGAAATCAGTAGGGAGATGACTCCTTTATGCAAGACTGAGTCACCAGAGAAGCCCAGAAGCGGGGTAACCTTTCGGTCAAGCTCCTTTTGGTTGATGCCCATTTGTTTGAAGGAGTCCCAGAAGAGTACCTTGACCGAGCTCGCGGTGTCAATGAGTATTCTCCCTATGTCATACTCGAAGATTCGAGCTCGGATGATGAAAAGGTCGTCATACGGGAACACGATGCCCTTTTCCTTTTTCTCCGAGAACGTGATGGGTGGCCATCCATTTTTTGCTACCTTGCCTGCTCTCTCGGAGTTGATGCTGAGGACTTGGTGGCTGGTCCGAGTTGCGCGAAGGAAGCTCTTCTTCCCTCGGTTGGAGGTGATTGAGGAAGATAGGGAGGGTCCCCCGCTGATGGTATTAATTTTCTGAAGCGTTATAGGTAAGGGGGGATGCTGTAGAAACTAGTCGGCGAACCATTTGCTCGATAATGTCTCTGAAAGCAATGCATTCTTCGATCGTGTGGCCATTGTACTTATGGTACTGGCAGAAGGCTTCTTTGTTGTGGGTTGGGCGGTAGCTGGGATTTCTTGGCTTGGCCTTGGGGATCATGTCTTCCACGTTGAGGAGAACATGGTCTAAGGGGGAGTTCAGGACGGTGTAAGTTTCAAACCGGCTTCAAGGTCTGGCATTGTCCCCTACCAAATTTCGTGCCTGCTTGTGATGTGGATCACTCTGTTTGAATCTTCCGCCATTGTAGTTCGACCGGCCCTTCTTGCCCTGATGGTGTCCATCGTAGGTAAGTTTTCTCTTTCTTTGTTGGGATTGTTGAGAGTCGTGATTGTAGATGCCACTAGTATGGCCGGTTCTGCCCTAGCTATTGTTTCCTAGCGGAGTCGAGTATGAGGGCGCCCTGGTTTCCTTGGTGGGAGTGTGGAAGAACTCCGCCTTGGCATAGATTGCCGCTTTTCACATGATCTCACTATAATCCTTCCAGTCCTTGGTGTGGGCAGCATACTTGAAAGGTGATTCCTTAAGGCCGCTTTGGAAAGCGTTAAATGCAGGCTTGTCATCAGTGTTCCGATGGGGGGACTACTCGGCCTCTCCCTCCTGCCCAAGAGCCTCATCTTGACCGAGTTTGAGATGTTGAATACCCTTCGGTAAGCCAGAAGGTCTTCGTCATCCAAAGTATTCACCTGTTGGTCCACCTCATACACCGAACTGGCGACAGTCACCAGCTCCATAGCCTCTTCAACATCAATTTCTAGCGGTCCCGACACCAACTCCAAAGATTTTGACGTTGAAGCCACCATCGTATTCCTATCAACTGGCGACCTCAACAACTCGCTTTACCCAACTGACGATACTTAGGCGTTAGCGATCTCGGCCCCATCAACGGCCGAAACATAACGGGTATCGATAAAGCTGAACGCCCTCTCGAGCTCATCTTCTAGTTCCGGGCCCGAAAACACTTGAGGCTCCTCAAGGATCGACCTAGTAACGATTGGATCCACCTCTACCTCTACCCTCGGGTTTGACTGAGGGGAGCTAGAGGCCGATTCAGATGCATTCAACCGAGAATCGGAGTTAGCAGAACTAGCGTCCGATTCACCGTCAAATGCATTAAAAGGCCGACCCTGGGATCCTTCTGAATCATAACGAGAGCTTGACATCTACATATAATACAAAAATTCTAAGGAAACATGCTCGACACAACTACTATGGATAAACAAGGATCTAACTATCAAGTTCATAGACAGTTCATGCAAAAACAGACGATTCGATCGTAAGAAAAGCGAAAAATAGGGACCATACCTTGTTTCTGGGATTTCTGCCGTGAAAATTGCCGCAGTTTACTCGCTGAGAATCGCCTCAATAGGAATGAAAGGTCACCTGAAATCGCCTCACAAATTCGACAACCCATCTTAAAAGCAAACGTGAGGAAAGAATGGCGAAGTCGAAGACCTTATACACCTACTCGGCCAGGCGAAAGGTCGAAACACGAAACCCTAGGAGTATATCACACGACGCGTGGTACCGCTTGTCATGCCACGTGTCGCACATCTATTGCGCGACGCTTGGGATTTCAGCACAAGCGGGTCGACCAAGGTGACATACAATCACCCTTGGAAATGGCACTCGATCGGCCTAAGACATCTCTCCAAGCCGATCGGTCACGTGATCGTGCGAGGTTCCGCATAAACGGGCCTACCCAGGTGACATACAATCAACCTTGGAGTGGCAATCGTTCGGCCTAGGACATCCTCCAAGCCGATCGGCCACGTGATCGTGCGAGGTTCCGCACAAGCGGGCCGACCAAGGTGACATACAATCACCCTTGGAAGTGGCACTCGATCGGCCTAGGACATCCTCCAAGCCGATCGGCCACGTGATAGTGCAAGGTTCCGCGCAAGCAGGCCAACCAAGGTGACATACAATCACCCTTGGAAGTGGCACTCGGTCGGCCTAGGACATCTTCCAAGCCGATTGGCCATGTGATCGTGCGAGGTTCCGCGCAAGCGGGCCGACCAAGGTGACATACAATCACCCTTGGAAGTGGCACTCGGTCGGCCTAGGACATCCTTCAAGCCGATCGGCTACGTGATCGTGCGAGGTTCCGCGCAAGCGGGCCGACTAGGGTGACATACAAATCCCCTCGGAGTGGCACTCGGTCGGCCAGGACATCATCCAGGCCGATTAGCCACATAATCAACCTAGGACCCATTCGGCCAATCCCAAGTTTCAAGGCCGATCAAACATCCTTCGGCCACCCAAAAAAAAAAAGAACAACCTCGACCACCCGACCTTCCTTCCAAGATAATTAACATCTGACATCTCGCCTCGGCCAAGGGCTTGGGGGACTGGGGACTAGTATTGGATAAACCCCCACAGGTTGACAAAGAGGAACAAGCCCTCAACCGAGGAAATCCACCTCAGTCAATGACTTGGGGACTCCTGTTTGCACCTAATTTGATCAACCTGGTCAAGGCCGACGAAAGCCCTCCAGAACCATACTTAGCCTCGGCTCAACAAGACGCACAACCTTAGACAAAGACAACAACCCACTAGGCCGACCGTATCTGGTCGGCCTACCCCTTGACCTACCATGTCAAAACACCAGGATACACGTCAGCTCCTGGAATGGGGACATTTACCCCCACATCGAAATACTCCACCAACAACATTCAATGCCACTATAAATACAAGGGTACCTCCCTTCAAAAAAGGTAATGACATTTTTACCCTTACACTGTCAAATCCCTCCAAACACTTAACTAACTTAAGCATCGGAGACTATTTGGCCAGCACCCCACCGGTGCTCCTTTACTTCCACCTTCCCTTATTGTAGGTCTCCCTATACCCAGGAAGTGAGTAAAGCGAGCTTAAAGGGACAATTATAAGTTGGTCCATTTTATGCATCAACACCTATAAAAACAAAAATGCTCTATTAATTTACCTATTCTGAATACCTTAATATACCTACAATTCGCTCTTCTTCTGCCTTTATTGGTTCAAACTTTGCCGATGAATTTGATAGGTTTGAGGAACTCCATGGGATGCTCGAACCCACCTTAGGAGCCCATCTCGTGAGCTCTCAGCCTATGGTATTGAGGCGCTCTATTGCTGTTGATTGTTGGTGTCAACTTTTTCGGTGGTGTCTATGAGATGAAGATTGGGAGAACTTAATTAATTGGTAATTGGAGTGTTTTTATTAATGCATGAAGGTTGAGGGCTTAATTAGTTGGTAGTTGGAGGTTCAATCAATTCATAAAGAAACAAACAGAGAAAAGAGAAGGAGAAGAACTTTTAGTTTTGGTTGTGTTCTCATTTTCTAGGTTGTGGAGTGAGTATTGTTGATTAATTCTCATATCGATCAATAGTTTGATAGAAAAATATGAATTATTTAAATTGTGAAAACTGATAATGTATGTATATCTGATAATCACTATGCCAAAAAAAATAAAACGGACTGGACACTTACTGTATGGCCATCTTAATGTAGTACAAATGGCGAAGAATGCATTGGATTCTATGTGGATCGTTGAGAGAGTGATGGAGTGTAAGGTTATTGCCACTTTTTTCTGGAAATCCATTCTCAGTAATGTAAATTTTGGGGCTCTGGTAGTGTTTCTTGGTGAACTCCAAAAGTTTCTGCAGACCTTGTGGATAACTGAAGATAAACCGACTTCCATTAATGGACTGCATGCTCACATACTCAACAGTTTGTATTAAACATTTGCTACACTAATTATATTAATTATATGCAGAAGTAGATCGAAAAGAAGAAATGGTGAAGTCATTACTAATTAGTTTGATATTACCTGTGGACCAATTTGGACTTTATTTATATCTGCAACAATATTGGAGAAAAAATAATTATCAGAGACAGTAAATAAGCAGCAGCAAATGGAAATATAAAAGGTAAATAAATAACGTAGTAATTATATTTAATACGTAGAGTCTCTGCAGAAGCTGAAGAATCAAATCGATAGGCGATTGGGTCATTTGGCTTTCTTGGGTTGTCTTTACCAAATGTTGCGGTGTAATAGTTGACGCCTATAAAATCAAAGGAATTCTTCACCAGTTTCTTCTCTTCCTCACTGAAACTGGCCGGGCAGCCTTTCCATTACTGAACCTCTGATAGTTTTTGGATAGTATCCATACGTTAGCAGTTCCATATATGTACCTAATTGACAATAATTAAGAAAGTTAAATTTATTACTATATTTAACTATAATTGTTTCATTATTGTCACAAATTCGAAGTCCAAAAGCCTTTGGGCTGCAGCTTTGTCTTCTGCTTTATCCGAAAAAGGCTCAACAAATTGCCCTACCAGACATATTCCAATTTGTCCACCTTGTGATCTGTTGAAAAATTAATAAAGAAAAAGAATGATAAAATGTTATTAGCAGCCAAGAAATTTCATAAGGTAAATGAAATAATAAGGAGAGTATGTATGTATTATTATTATTACCTGAACCGTGGTGTCTGTAGAGCTTGACCACATCGGCATGGGCCAGGAGAAGGTTATGACCAAGCATGTATGGTTCAGTGGCAGAATTGCCAACTGTACAATTTGGTGCATGTGGAAAATCTGCAGGAACTGATCGAACATCTGGCTGGTGGATCAATATTATCCCATTTTGGCCATGATCAACGGCTCCTTGATGGTGATCCAGTTTTTGACCCTATCACCATAAGCCTTGAAACAAATTTCACTATAATCTGTGAAATCAGCCCTGATATAATATAATCATCAAACTTAGTTATATATATATTTATGTAATACATGAAGAAATTAGTTATAAATACAGTGACAAAATTGAGGTATAGTGATACCCTCCTCATTTATCCCACCACTCAAGCTTCCCTCTGCATATTATATATAAAACTAGTTCAAACCCAACAAGGCAACAGAATTCAAACTTGAAAATGAATCTGCGTTGTTAAAGTAGTTGTGATCGAATTACTTGGAAGAATTCTGGTCCAGGGCAAGGAAAATCTGTAAGAGCCAACCCCCAGCTTCCTCAAAGCCTTCACATCTTTCTGCAATTAAATAATAATACAATCTGAATCCTGTTAATTGAACAGAAAAACAAAAACAAAAAAGACTAGCTGGCTTTGATTTTTGTGAATGCAGTAGTACGTCGTCATCATCACCTTGCATCGTTTATATGAATCAGTGGCGGTGGACAAGTTAGAGCCATCCATAATTCTCTCTGCATGTAATAAAGAAAAGAAAAAAAAGATTAGTAAATGGAATGAATAATGAGCAGTTCATCAAACTAATAGAATAGATTATTTATGATTACGATGAACCTGGAAATTTTTGAATATAGTTGTCCCAGACACTTGGTCCTTTTCCAGCTTTATTTGCCGATCCTTCAGTCTGCACCCAATTCCATCCAGTTCATATATAACAAAATTTAAATAAAATACAACAAAAATATAAAATTACATGATGGAGGTGGTAATGTGGAACATATATATGTACCTGTACAGCAGAGGTTGTGACGCCGACGACAAAGTCCGTCGGAAAGTCGGCCATGTTGACGTCAAATTCTTGAGGGAAGGAGGAGGATTCAACAGAAAATGAAAATGCAAGTGCAGCAAGGATGAAGATGAAAGAAGATGAGGATGCCATGGCAATTAACTAAGGATTGAGGAACTGAGGGACTGAAGATGAGTGTTTGTTTATCACGATCTCTTCCTCACTCTTCGATGCTCTGTAACTCTATGCCCAAAACCTCAAACTGTATCATTATATATATACAGGAGGAGGGAAGAAAGTGAGGGTGAAGTTGGAAATTGCGCACTTGGTAAAGTGTGACAAGAAGGAAGCAAGTATGAGGGTAAAGTGGGAAATGTGCGCTTGGTAACAAGTGATAAATGCGCTCTTAATGAAGCATCAAGTGCACCTCCATCCCTAGCTAGCTTTTACCCGTTCTCTCCGTATGGTACTATGGAGTGACTACAAGGATAATAAAGTTAGAATTTAATGTACTTAATTACAATAATGAATGCATTTCAACTAACTACAACACCAAATTCATTTAATACCCGCATCAAACATACTACCATCAACCTTTAATCATCAAACATTTCAAATTCTATATATTAAATATGAACTAGAATGCTCACAACTTCCGTTCATGATGTTATTTTGTCATATAGCCAATAAGAGGAGTATACCTCTCTATCAAAGCATCTACATATAAACCCAAAAAAGGTCCTGTAATTATGTGTCATAATTAAACATTAAATATATGTGTGGCCAAATAGAGTAGAGGTTCATTAAACTCAAGGTCAAAGTGTCAAATAATCCAACCACAACAGGTTGGCTCAATGGTTAGAGTGTTCCCAGGTCTGATATACTCCCGGTTAGTCCTGAGTTCGATTTCCCCTAGGTTATATCCTGATTGTGGTTAGGGTTACACTGCAATGCGTGTGTGAGTTTTTCTGGTCCCCGACGCAGATTAATCTTTGGTTGTCAACTTTGGGATACTGCGTATCAATGACAAAAAAAAAAATCATAAGATATGGGTATTTGCCTTCCAAGTTCCAAAACGTTCTATCCTCCTTTATATCTACATAAATAAAAAAGGTCCTATGGTGCTTTATCTTAATTAAACATTCAATTTATGTTTCCCCAAATATAGTCAACATTAAACTCTAAGGTCAAACAATCCATTGAGGCATTTGCCTGAGAGGTCGATATCCAATCTATGTATTGTAATTCTCTTCCCCTTATATAATTGTATCAACAAAAAAAAACTAATGCTACAATGTTCTCTAACTTTCAAATTAATGCATTTAAATGAAGTAACTACAAGAGCATAATTTTCAATTTTACTAATTAGAAAGGATCAATTTCCCATCCAAAAACTTCAATATATAATTTTTATTGTCTAGCACATCAAACATCTTGAAATTCAAAATTTCATTAACTTTCAAAGTATATAGTTATAGTTGAAAGTTTAATGATGTGGATAAACTTCAATTAAACATGAACTAGACATATAGATAAGTTGAAAATAAGAGCACTATAAGCATAAAATAATTATATAATTAGTATGTCTTATTTGGTTTAGGCAATTAAACCATTCATCATTGTGATTCGATTTTCTTTTAGATGGTTTGATTATTTTAAGTCAAAACTAAACTACATAATACATACTAACGACTTCAATTCAAATCGGATGGCCCTACCAATTTACCTTAGTTTCATTCCCACCCATCATAATGATTATAGGAATATAGGAATATATATATATATATAGGAGTCATAGGTCTAATATTACTCGAATTAATAAATAAAGAATAACGAATTTTCCATTTCAGCATAGGGACAATTTGGGATTGCTGTGTTTTTTCTGCTATGTTTTCTTAATAAGCATATGTATATTAAAATAATTAAACGTTTGGTAAAACGTAAAGGTGGACAAGGCGGTGGTGGAGATGGAGGCACTTGTGCCAATGAAATTGAGTGGCAACTGTGGTGATGGAAATGGAGATTCGGATGGAATAGATAGAGATAAGAGTTAAAGAGGTGTTGGTGGTGGTGAAGGAGGTGGCGGCGGCACTGGTGACCGTGATGTGGTGGTGGGTGGCGGCGGTGGTAGTGGTGGTGGAGGTTAGGATGGAAAAGGTGGTGGTAGTGGAGATGGCGATGGCAATGGAGGCGCTAACAATGATGACGGCAACGATGGTGATTATGGTGGAAGTAGAGGTGGCGGTTGCATTAGCAGCCGTGACAATGATGACGGCGATAATAATGGTGGTGGAAGTGAAGATTGGGTGCAAGAAATAGTGGTAGAGGAGGTGAAGATAAAGGTGAAAGGTGGTGGTTAATTTCTTTAAGAAAAAAATATAAATGATGAGTAAAAGATGATATTTTTAAAAATTAATTTAGATATTATAGGAAGGAAAAATTTTCTTTAAAAATATTTACAAAAGTAACATGTAAGTTTTTTTTTTTCAATTGCTATCAAAAGGTTATGCTTTTAAAAAAAATAAGATTTTTATTTTTCCAAACACTTTGTAGTACTTCACTTTTAAATAAAATAACTTTTCTAATAATAAGAAAACAATACGGGCCATAGTCTAATAAATTCTATATAGAGGGTTAGGTAAGATTACATGACAAGTTAAGAATATTTAAAGTAAAAAGTGAATATAAGAAAAGGATATCTTTAAAACTGACGATGTTTATGAAAGTTGTCGATACACAAAGCATAGAACTAGATAACAAGAAGGGATGAAAGGTCATGAATCATAAGTTACAAAAGGATATATTATAATTATAACATTAAACTCTTGAGTCCAAATTCTCCAAACATTAAAAAAGGCGTCTTTTTTGTAAGTTATGGGGCGGACAAAGTAATAGTGTTTGCTCTTCAGCCCTACACAGAATCAACCACCTGCCAATGCCAACATGCCACACAGGTAATGAGATGACAATATATATATATATAAATATATATCATACATCTTCCAGAAAACGAGCATACCTTCTTTCGTTTAGTCTTCCTTTTCTTCGGAGCAGGCTGTTCAACACTACCGACCTGCCAAGAACCAAAAACATGAACGATCTTAACAGCTAAATCAACCACAAAGAAATGCAGGCATGAACAGAAATATTAAGAACAAGTAGCTTCTTAGGGTAGTAACACCAACAAAATGACTGTAAAGGACCAGATACTTACAATTTCTGGGCATTCATAATCAATACCGGCAGCCTCTATTCTCTTTTGACGCTTCAAGTCTCTCTTTATAATCTTCTCCACCAACTTCTTGTGCTCTTCCGATGTTCTTTCCTGAAAAATCATCACCCAACAAGGAAAAAGTTTAAGCAAGTCCTTGCAGGATTGTTTGGTAATGTCAAATGAGAAAAGTCTCTAGATGTAACTTTTCATGTCTGCACTAAATACCTTGTCGTGCCTCGTCCTCTCAATCTGAACCCAGTTGATGGGTCTGACTTTGTAGTTGAAACCATGCCATCTATAAAATAAACAAGACACAAATAGTGAGCAATTTATAGCCGTAAATTCATTGCAAGGGCAAAATGTGACAGTTTCTACAACCGTTCATGCTGGGACAATTGTTTACATAGGTGTATAATCATCTAACACAAAAAAACTACAATGCAATATACAGTTGGTAATCTGGCTCTGAGCCAGACTGAAAAAGAAGACCAATAAATCAATAGAAAGTCAGTTAATATCTTTTCAAACAGCGCAGTTACACCATCTGGGAGAGATGTAACTATAATTGTTATGATGCCCCAGTCATAATAGTTGACGACAAAGCATAAATATAGAATTGCTCTTCAAATTAGTTTCTATAGATCATGTGCGAACAAAGATATAGAAGAGAAGCATTTTCATCTAGGCTCCTTAAAATCAGCCAACTTTAACAACTGTGCCACAATCAGGTTAATACATATTTGACACTATCTATGACCCTTTATTACTTGTGTTAGAAATCCTGCAAATACAAATAACAGTAACTCTCATATTCATATTAGTTTCATCTCATCTTATCATGTCTCTAAAAGTCATCATTCCTAGTTTCTGACAATCTAATTTTCCGTGTGAAAAGACTGTATTAAGAAAAGTAATAAAGTTTGGTTTGACAGTTATATTTTTCCATGTGGTTAAAATAACATAAGCTAGATGGTGGAAAGTTAAGACTTAGGATGTTGAAGATCATAACATGAGTTATTTGGGAGATTTTGATTCTTATATAAACGCTCAAGTGGTGCTTCATTATATGATGTAATCTAGTAGTTTGGTTGTCATGATGTTTACCATATTACGATTGTTTCTTCGAAAATTGATTTATCGTTCACATAATAATTAAAACTATTCAAGTAGTAAAATATGGGCACACAAATTTGTGATTTCGCCATAACATTCAATAAAAATTTATCAAAGTCAGTAATTTCATGTAGTATTTACTATTTATCTACTTATTAGGTCATGTGCCAATATAACCACCAATAAGTTGAACTTCTGACCCTTCCTTCTCTAGTTTGAAGATCAATAAAAATTTCAAAACAACTTTAAACCCAAGAAATTTCCAACAATAAAAATTGCCTTTAGATTTTCTTCCATAACTAATAGAGGAATGAGTCTTCTCTTCTC
Organism: Oemleria cerasiformis; assembly: GCA_037349345.1. Classification (NCBI taxonomy): domain Eukaryota; kingdom Viridiplantae; phylum Streptophyta; class Magnoliopsida; order Rosales; family Rosaceae; genus Oemleria; species Oemleria cerasiformis. The sequence continues at coordinate 4,600,327 of JAZGTL010000012.1, read as the reverse complement.
CTCCCTTCTGCTCTTATAAATAGTTTCCTACTCTTCTCCATTTCAAGTGACTGATCAAACTATTTGTGAAATGATTACCACCCAACCAACCAGGTCCCAATAAAATGGATTAGAGATAATTTTCTAAAGAAGCCTTCCAACGTAAATACACATTTGGACTTCCATACACAAATGCATTTTAACGCCATACAAACTCTGATATCATAACAGATAAGTAAATAAAATAACTAATCAATTTCTTACATTTTTGGGTGGACATTCTGTGGAGGAATAAGATGGACTTGTAAAAGATGTTCGAACAACAAATAGTTATGCATAGTTTCAGCTACAACTTTCGCCACCTGCAAACAAGGCAACGTTAGCACCGAAAAAGAAAAATAGAAACATTTTACAGAAGAACAGAATTTTAGATATTAAATTCTCGTGAAATGAATACAACCCCAGGGTCCTCAAACTCAATGAAGCCAAAATGCTTTGATTTTCCTGTCTATGAAACATCACATGAAAGGAGAAACAAAATTAGAATCTGTCAGAAAACAATACTACTTTAACTACAATATAGCACTACATGGAACAGAAGATCTTTATGTGCAAATTTTCATAATTCCGAGAGGAAAGAAGGTGTGGGGTGGAATTACGTTCAGGAGTAGACATTACATATATTTCAAAGACATTTCAATTGGGAACTTCAAAATAAGTCATCTCTGGAAATACCTACTAAAATAGGTCACTCAAGAGAACGCCCAAATTCGTCCAACTTGGTACTATCACAAAATTCACAATACTTTTTGTAATTCAGAAAGAATATTTGTTCCTATTTAAATTATTTGCCAGAGTATCTCCCCAAAAACTCAAGATTTCCAGAGTCAGGCCAACTGTGAGCTCACTTGAGTCTGAACTATCGTCCCATGCCCCCTGTCCCCTAGTAAGTTTACTCACTAGACCATGGTTAGAAAACTAAAATTCCAATTTAACTTGCTCATTAACTCAGGTAAAAACTCTCTATGCAAATGGCTTATCATCCAAGTGGAAATTTCAACAAGAATTAAGTTTCACCAGTCCAACCTCCCAAGATAAGACTGTAAATCCTAGTTAAACCATTAAAAGCTTTAGATAAGTGAAGATGAAACATTGCTACTATTACAAACTGGAAGTTATTTGCTGTGGTTCAGCACCCTAACCTTTTTGTTACGCGCAATTCTCAATCTCGTAATCACACCAAATTGCCCAAAAAAGCCTGCAAAAAGCAACTAATTAGCAAGAACGCAATCTTCACCATAACATATACAAAAAATTTCATTCAAAATTATCAAATTTTACAATCCACTGAACCTTCCATTTCATTCTCATAGAAACCGTGAGGTATCCGACCAATGTATAAAACCCTAGCAACATCCTCCTTGGGCTTTTCTTCTGGGAGCTTACGCGCCGGACCGCCTTCTAATGGCTTTCCTCGTAAATTAACCAAAAACAATAAATAAAAAACCAAAAATAATAAAATAGAAACCCATGGATATAAGTGAATAGGTTGTAAAATTTGGATTAAGCATTACCAAGAAATCAGCGGCGGTAGAAGTTGCAGCGGCGGTAGCCGTAGTAGTTGCAACTTCTTTATTGTGGGTAGACAGCGATAATTGGGCAGAAGCTTTGCTCAATTGCTTTTTCATTGCCTTTTTCGCCTTTGCCCCCATCTCGTTGCAAATATAATGATCTTGGAGATATAAACAAATTAAAATTAATAAGAAAAGTTCCGGAATTTCTAAGTGTAATGAAATCAGTCGGCGAGGATATTTTCTAGCAAAACAAACAGGATTTTCAGGATGCGAGAAAAGTAGGAGCTGATAAAGAATGGGATTTACCTGGAGAAAATAGAATTGAGCTAGGGTTTTTCTGTGTAAAGATGAAGACAGTGAATAAGCGGAGGAAGAAGAGGCGGGTTTTAGGTCAAGGTTTTCAGACTAGTTCGGCGGCTTGGGCTTGGGCTTGGGCTTCGGCCTGGGCTTGGGCTTCAGCTTTAGCTTGGGCTTCGGCTTGGGCTTACATTCATATCTGCCAAAATCACACCCGACCTATTGATTTACCAATTCCAACCACAACAAATTTGGAGAAATTTGGGTCTACGCTACTCATTAAATTCTTTTTTAATAAAAGAAATTATGGTGGTTTTATTTTAATCAATAATGATATTTCATTATATTAAAATGACTATACGACAATTGACAGGATCCTTTCCGAAATTTACCTCGAAATCCGTGAAAGGTCCTATTCCGGTCTGACAGCCTTTGACAACATAAGTTAATACCTGAAATACCCTTATATCCTTGGAAACATCGAATTAAAATTTTATCGGGACTCCAACAGAACCTCCCATGTACCTAATTGACCTTCACCCACCTGTCAGACGAAGGACAGACCAGTGGTTCACAAACTACCCCGGAGGACCTCATCTGCAAGCAAAACAAAATAACTGATGTATCACCCTCGTGTGAACCATCAACAACTCGTCAATCTGGGTCACCGCCCACACCACCCACTTACCTGATGACGAACGTACCCTTGCCACATCTCAGGCTTTAGTCACACTTCGTGGCTCAGTTATTGCACCATAGCTATTTCCTGAATATGCCAATCTAGTCATGCTTCTGTTTCCCTAAACCCTTATAGAAGTCCATACATGCCTCAATGATTTGATCCAATTCAATGTTCAAGACTTGGTTGAATTGAGTCTCACTGACTTTACCCGAGTCATAACCCGATATCCCGTCTTTTCCCACCCCATAGTTCAATATTCCCGCTCTTTCCGAGCCTCAATCCAATATTCCCTACCATACCTCACATCTCTTCGGGCGTATGAGAGAATCCTCTCTGACATACCCCACCGAGTGTATGAGGGAATCCTCCCTGACATACCTCACATCATTCATCAGGGTCAAAACCCAAATCACAATCCCGGTCCGAAACCAAAAAATAAATTAGGATAAACTACATAAAAGTATCCAAACTATAGAGGTCATTTTAAGTTCATACCCGAACTATGAAAATTTTCATCTAGGTACCCAAACTATATGGCCGTCAACAAATCATTACTTCCGTTAAGTTTCCCATCCAATACACCGTTAAAAGGGCACGTGGCAAGTATTTGGTCCAAAATTAAAAGGGTAATTTCGTCACAAAATTTGGGCTAAAAATGAAGAACAAACCAAAATTAATTAAAAATAATAATTACTCTCAATCTTCATCTTCTTTGTCCCGCATTATCATCATCATCCTCATCTTAATCTTCCTCATAATCTTCATCAATCATCCTCTTCATTTTCATCATCCAAAAACACCCTTTTTCTTTTGTCCTGCATCATCCTCATATTAATCCTCATCATCCTCATATTAATCCTCATCATCATCCTCCTCCTCATCCCAACCCCATTTTTTTAAATTGATCCCTAACCTTGTCCTTCTCGACATTCGCAAGCTCCTGCTTCGAATCCAACCCCTCCAGCTCACTCACCCCCAGAAACATCGCCAACGATGAGATCGAATATCCTTTGGCTCTCACCGGCGAGAAATTTTCCCCCACGCTAATCTAACTGATCTATCCAAAACTCCCCTTAATACCTTTGATCACCCCCATAATCTCAGATTTCGACTCTTCCCCCAAATTTTCCTTCAATTTCAAAAACGTGGCATGGATTGCTGACTCAAGGGCCATGATGTCATCGCAGATTGGTAGGAACGATTCTTTGACCACGCTCAGGTGGTTCGGGTGTACGGTGTAAGCGTTGAGGTCGTCTTTGGTGTTGTAGAGGTTGTGGAGGAGGTGGGTGAAGGCAAACGGGGAGGATCAGGAGCGGAGGAGTGGGCTGGCAGAGAGGTGGAGTGTGAGGTTGAAAGAGGTGAGACCGTTGAGATTGTTGACCATCACGTTGACCTTGGACGGGTCGGCGTCGTCCTTGACCTTGAAGAGGACCACGTGCTCGACGATAGTCTGGGTGGCGGAGGAGGACATGGCGATTTTGGTGGTGAAGTGGGAATGCGAGGTTTAGGGAAACAAAGGATGTGTTTGGGAGGTGAGAAAGTGCGAGAAAATTGAAGGGAAAAAATGGTCTGCTTGCTCTCAGTGTGAGATTCATATCTGCAAATTGGTCTGGGATGATGAGGATGACGATGATAATGCGGGACAAAGAAGTTGAAGATTGAGAGTAATTTTTTTTTTAATTAATTTTGATTTTTTCGTTCTTTTTCAGCCCAAATTTTGTGATGAATTTGCCCTTTTAATTTTGGACCAAATACTTGCCACGTGTCTTTTTAACAGCGTATTGGATGGGAAACTTAACGGAAGTAGTGATTTGTTGATGGCCATATAGTTTGGGTACCTAGATGAAAATTTTCATAGTTCGAGTATGAACTTGAAATTACCCCTATAGTTTGGGTACTTTTATGTAGTTTATCCAATAAATTATTAGCTGGGTCTACGCCCCAACCTTATAACCTTGAGCCAAGCCCGATATCCATATTCCAAATCAATATCCTTGTCAATACTAAACCAAAAATATAATAAATCACTCTTAATTCAAGAGATGCATAATGGTAAGACATTCGATAAATCCATTTAAACCTTAAGCTTTAGTTTCCGAGCCTCAAAAGGATGCTAATATATTCCTAATTTCTCTCAATTTCCACCACTCACACTCCGTGGTATGACATAATATATAGAATTACGCATGCCTTGTAATCCCGGAAACCTAGTCCGTTCATAGTACATCCAAAGTACCAACTCAAGGAAGCCCTAGTCCCAAGGAACCCTTTGACATACCAATAACCAAGCTCCTTTGACCCTTGAACTAGAACCCGCCCCGTAACCACACAATCCAAACTGAAATGAGTTAATCGGGGCCCTAACCATACTCAAATGGCCTCAAAACCACCCAAAAATGATCTGGAATGTGCCAAAACTCTAGACTCGCGCCACCGTGGACCGAGAAACTGCCCCACGCAACCCCACGCGCCAGCAGAAGACCGAACCACGCACCACGCTCCGGCCATGCTTGACTGCGCTGTCATGGCGGAATATTTCGTCGCTATGACGGAATATCCTAATGGAACCGAAATATTCTGTCCAACCTAACGACGTTAGGGTTCCGTTATAACGTTGTTACTCGTTGACGGAATATGCTAACGTCGTCAGCATATTCCGTCAAACCCTAACGGCGTCAGTTGACCTAACAGTTAACTAACCGCTGACTATGCTACCACGTGGAAACTGAGTTAGCTGCTAACTGGTCGCCACGTGGCTGCCAGGTGGCATGCCACGTCGGCATACCTCAGTCGAACCAGTCGCTAGAGCTTGTCGGGGATGACGGGCGAACCGCCGTCGTCGTCGCCATCGTCAGTGGTCGGAATCTGGAAATGCTCGTCCGAATCTGCCATTTACGGCCGAGAGCTCAAGCTTTTCAGATTTCTCCAAACCCCACCATTTTTCACGATCTACCCACCTAGATTCATCTACTCGACTCTAGGAGTTCAAATATGCGCTCAATAGTGCAGAAACTTACCTCGTTTAGCTAGAAAATCGTCGAGAAGATTCGGCTCCATCTTCGACCTTCGAACCGCCATGAACGGTGGTTTCCATGCCCTGAAACTGGCATCAATCGACTCGTAGAGTCGAGGGGATTACTTATCTGGCCTTGGAATCAACCAAATCGACCCCTACATGATCGAAGACGGTAGTGGTGGTCTTCGTAATCTCACGGGGAGAGAGAGAGGGTCGAAAGAGGAGAGAGAGAGTGACTCTGTGAGGAGAGAGGGGAAGAATAAGGAAAAATCTAGAAAAGGGCCTTTTTGTAAAATATCTACTTGCCCAAATTACCAAACTACCCCTGGACTTATAGACCCATAACTTCCTCATCCGAACTCCGTTTTCCGTGTGCCACCTGTCTACGAACTCGTGAGTTCGAGACCTACGGAACAGCCCAAGAAAAACTTCCAAAAGTGCTTCCAGATAAAATGTGACTTCCGAACCCCTCCGAAATCGAGGGTAAAATTGTCTTTTCCCTAACTAAATTTCAAATTACTTTAATTTCTGGTCCGGGTCGTTACAACAATATTAACACATACAAAATTATCAAAAAAACAATATAACATACAAAACTCGCATAAACAATAAAAAAAATTTACATCATTAAAATTATGTAAAATTACAAATCAAGGCTACAAAGTTCAAAACAACCAAAATTCTAAACAACACCTATAACCCTAAACAAATTACCTCCATTAAAAAACCAGCCTCCGCCATCAAAATTCACCACATTCCTTCTTAAAGAATTTACTGAGTAGGAGCAAATCTGAGGAAGGTTTGATTCCTAGCGATCTAATTGTGCATAAAGACGAAAAAGGGACAAAAAATCCAATCTAACTACAGTGGCCAAAAGTAATAGGAGATATTGCACTAAACTCCTCCAACAATAAGATAGAACAAAATTGAAGAAACAATATGAAATTCTAAAAAGAAGATTTTGGATGATGGGATAGATTGAAAAAATTGAAATATGAACTATAATGAAGAACTCAAATCTGAACATGGTTCAGATCTTACAGTTACTATAAGGAAAAACAAAAGACGGTTTACCTCTTGGGTGTGCTTTTTCTTTTAATGTGGTCTCAGAATCTCAAGTCATGCTTACATTATATTCACAATAGGAGTTGGGAAATTGCAAGAGGAGTTGGGAACCTCTTTGATTAGAGTAAAGCCTATACAAGTTATAAAATTTCTAAAACTAATGAGTTCGACAGTGATGCATACGTCCCTATACGAGTTATAAATTCTTGGATAAACTTGTTCAATCAATCAAATTTAGTTCAAAGTTTGTTTCTTCTTGTAGAATAATTAATTACGCATACATAATTAATTATTGTCTATAAAAGGATGAGAAGCTTTTGTTTACATGGAACTAGCTTCTACGAGAGGTATTTCGACTCGTTACGCGTAACTTCATAATTCAAGAGTAAATTGGAATACGCGCGAGCATGAGATATTTTTATATTACAAACGCGTTTAAATTTCACGTGTCAATTTGCATTTTTTTTTTATATTTGTAATGTGATTAAAATTTTCAATTTTGATATTTTTTTTTAAACTAAAAAGAAAAATTAGAGCAAAGTGATGTTGGTAGTTCCTGATATGTTGGTGGAGTTTATAATTTTATATTGGTATTTGATATTTGATTAAATTTTTTAAAATCGATTAATTACTACTTCACCCTCATTATTGATATTTGACTAAATTTTTTCATGCTTTTAGTGGAGATCGTTTTTTTAGGGTTATATGCGTTACTTGGGTATTGGTTGTTTTGGACTTTGTGGGCATCATTTGTAATTTTGCATAGTTTCAGTGATGTGAGTTTGTTAGCTATTAGTGCGGCTTTGTCCAATTTAATATTGTTATATTGGTTTGTGGGTCTTGGTGTCATAGTTTGATTTTGATGGTATGATTGTACCATTTCTTTATGATATATAATGATATCATTCTTGATTAAAAAAAAAAAAGTGAATAGTATTATTAGCATTATGTGAAATTTAACCAAAAAAATCGTTATGGCTTTATATATATATATTGTGTTGTCTTATTAGTAGTGAATTAGTGGCCATGTATCTCAGCATCTATTTCTTTAATACATTTATCCCAAATTGCCTCACTTAGCTTCGAAGTATCACGATTGCTTAATTCAATACTAAGTATTCCAATAGTTGAAATCACTAATGCTTTGTTGCAACGTTGACCAAGGTTCGTAAGTACCCGGCGCTGCTTTTTGCTGGCGTATAGAATCGAAAATCTTTACTTCACAATTGAGAGAAACATTTTTGAAGCAATTCGACGCAAGCGTAAAATTAACTTGAGAATTCTCGTAAATCTGATAAAGAATTATCTAAGTTTGATAAATCGTAACCGAACATTACGTACCATCCCGAAAATTAAGATCGTAACAACAGTTGAATAACTATTGACTATTGCCATATTTTGATGTTTTAGTAGTTGAATACCCTTCTTTTGCTGGAAAATAGTTAATCTATGGAAATTGAAATTACTGGGGTTAAAAGACAAGAAATTGTTCTTATATATATATATATATATATATAATGGATGATGACATTTAAACTTGTTAAACAGTTTTGTCGTCATAACTTTTAGTTGAATGCTAAAGAATTAACTGATCAATTAGATTTTTAGACTATAGAAGGGAAGTTTTATTTTTAGTGAATGAAAAAATAGTTGAACAACCATAAAAGGGAAGTTTCTTGATCTTTTCGATTTTCATATTTATTATTTTTTCTTACGAAATAAATAAATTAATTAATGAATCATCAATAACACGGCTATACTAACATTTTCAAATCTTGTATTTATCACGTTGTACTGGTGATCGTAAGTTGAGAGGGCTTGATTTCTTGGTGAAACCTATCCTTAGCTGTGATGGCCATTCAAAGCACGGTAGTCCACACAAAAACGCCGCCAAGTGCCTTCCTTTCTTTAACATCAAGAACTGGAGAAGAGTATTGGTTGAACTTAAAACTGTATTGAACGATACCCAGACTTAGCATTTGTGACCAAAGTTTCATTTCTGAATTTGACTACTTGCAGGCAATAGAGAAATTCAATGATCTGGGATTCGAGTCGGTGGAAGGCTGGAGTGAGTTTTCTTCAAATTAATCTAAAATGGTAAATAATCAACTTATCTGTTAAGTTTTAAGACGATAAAAGCAAAGTTTATTGATCTCTTTGATTTTCATATTTATTGATTTCCCTAAGAATCAAATTATTACTAATTTGAATAAATTTTTACAAAGGTGATCTTTAAATTGAGACCTACTAGGTTGTAATATTACTTTTTAGTGTGAATCCAAATGGTTATAACCGCGATATAGAACCAACTAGTTGACACTTGAGCATTTACATAATTGTTTTATTGGTAATAACCACTCATTTGGGCTCACTCCACAAACAAATATAACAATTTAACTGTTTATTTTATGAGTTACTAATCTCTCATGTACTCGCTTAAGCGTGTGTCAATTTTTTTTATTTTATAAAGTAAGGAAAAATGAAAATAAATTCAAAAAGATAAAAAAAATTATTAAAAAGGAATGAGAGGAAATAAGCAACTACTCACTCCTTCCACTCAAGTGTTTATTATTTATTGATAAAAAAAAAAGGTGTTTACTATTTAAAATTTTAATTAAAATATATGATTTTATTATTTTGTTCACATTTTTTAAATTATAATAAGGGCATTTTCGTCCAAAAAAAATTGGTGAAGTTTTTTTACCCTCTCGGCTTTATAATAATAGAACTATAGGAGCAAGACTGTGTTTGGACTGAACGCGTATCGAACAAAGATCGTGTCTATTTACGCTCAAACAATCCATATGGATGGAAAGCTGGAAGCTTCAATAGTTCCCTACTGAACCTTAGAGTGCTATGATGGGGTATTTAAGTCCGTCCCTACTAAGCCCTTAAAACTTATTTGTTGACAACATCACATAGTGCAACCCATCCTAACTCAGCCAAAGAAGCTAGAGAAACTCAGACTCAATAAACCCATGTATAACTAGCTAAAGCCTGCAAATAATCTACATACACCAACCAGCCATCTTAGACTAGATTTATATCTCATAATGGCTAATTTTCTGGATCAGGAACAAGAGGTGAAATTTTCATGCTGTAAGTTTAATGATGATAATGTACATTGTATCCAATTCCATTACTTGTTTCATGGCTTTGTAATAGTACAATTCAGGCTTGATAACTAAATCATGTGAGGATTGGTAAAATCAAATTTCAAACTTATTGAACCATATGCGAACTTTGACAGTCAGAAGCATAGAGGAAATGATAGTATACGAGTAAGCAAAGACACACCCTCTGCCATGGATGAGGCTTTATCTCTGGGAACTTAAATTCACTGCAGTTGGGTTTCATGCATTTTATATCCTGCTTGGAGTTCCCAAACATGCACAAAAATTTAAACCTCGAGTGGCAGAACGAAAGTTAGATACGAATCTTAAGCCAGGGGTGACCAAACTCAACCCAAGCAGAATCCAAAGCAACTCATAAACTCAACTCAAATTTCTCCAGGAAACAAGGGCTGCAAGAGAGAAAGGATTTACGTGGTTTGGCTATAAAGCCTACGTCCACGTGCGAAGCCGGCGACGAAATTCCACTAATAACGAAGGAGATTACAAAAAAGATTAAATCTCACAACCCAAATCCCAAATACGCCCAATGCACTCTCTCATACAAATGATGCGGCACCACAATCAAAACATAAGAACGGTTTTTAGACCTTTCACAAATATGTGGCTGCACACACACCAGACAAAGAGAAACCAAAGTGCCAATTATATATACTCTAACTTTACCAAATCCTATAAGAAGTACAAATCCATAATCCTTATAAGACAAGAAACCAAACTCCTACAAGAATTAGCATCCCTAATCCTTATAGAACAAGGTACCCAAAAAGTTAACAAGAGTAAGTAATAATTGGCCTAACAAAAGCTCACTAATTGACTTAAAATTTAAGCCCAATTAACACACTTATCTTTCATAAATAGAGGCAACAGAATCAGCTTGCTTGGCATCACCCAAAACCTTTTTGAAGTTTGGTTGATTGACCAGGGTCCAAAAGTAAAGCTCTTAGTCATGAGCTTGGTGAACCTAAAAAACAAATTGCATGTCATAACAATGTCAGCAAGGGAGGTATGTGTTAGAAGCAAGATGGGTGTTCAAGGCACTTACTCCTCTCTGAAGTTTAGAAATCAAAGCTACCTCGGCCTAAATAGAAATCACAAAAAAATAAGTTCAAGCAGAGTGAAAAAAGTAGACACTCCAATTTAACTAAGGCGCCTGGAATGCATAGGAGATTATAAACTATCTGGGTACCAAAGCCGTAAATCAGGTCATACATCAGGACACGAGTTGCAAATCAACTGTACCCTGCTAAACAAAATAAAATAAAGATCTGGTCATGTCTCTATGATAAATGATCGACTTTGATGTCTAGGATAAAATAAACCAAATAAGAGCACATCTATAAAAGAAACAGGCAAAGAAAAAAATAAAGGTTACCTAACTTGGGAAGAATTAACAAGACAATAAAGAATTCAAGATTATGTAACTTACTGGAGGAAGGTACGCAGTTCCGGATCTCGGTCTATACCACCCCAATTATGTTAGCATCAATCTCCAATGATCCAAAATCAATCCGTTGCTCGATATGGGCCTAAAGAATAACATACAATAGTAAGCATAAGAAAGAGGAATAACATCGCAGGCAGATTATTTCACCAAGATTTGAGAAGAGATAAAACAGAGAAAAAATTGTACTCGCACCTTCAGATTTACACAAAGAAAAACAGCAGAGACAGAAACTATCAATAAGAGAAGACCCGCAGAGAGGATTGTCGGCCTTCAAGTGAGCAACTGAAGCAATACGATTATATAAACCAACTTAGATAGACAGCATAGTCTTACTTACCATAGCATGCAATGACATTACTATCAAAGATGGGACCATCAGGTGTTTCAAGCCGCGGAACATATAATTATATCATAGATTCTTTGGAACGTAAAATCAAACTAGAATTTCAAGCAACGTAAAGCAAACTGAAACGCTACAAGTATTAAGCAGAGAGAACAAAAGCCCAGATGGTTGGTAAGCCAATCAGTTGACACGAATAAAGACTCATACGATAACATCTCTGTTACACAGAAAAGATAAGAAGTATACAATTCAGTGAGCAAGAAAAACAAAGAGGAAAAGAGAAGTTCAAAACTGCAGCAGAATTGTCTGTGTGTGTGGGTATGTATATATTCAGTAGAAAAAATGAATCCGTATAAAAACTTTAGGAGAAAGAAAACAGGAAAAACACATAAGCTAAACACTGGAAACATATGTCAATTAACACAAAACAAATCCAGGTTCTATCACTCACTCATCTTTCATAAAAGCAACGGAATCAAATGTTGGTGACATTAAATATAACGGACAACAAACCACATGGTATGCCACTTACTGATTTGGATGCTCTTTTGATTCAAGTGTTGGATTTTATACCCAGGAAAAAGAAAAAAATTAAGGCCTGACAGCTACGTCATAATTGATACAAGACATAAACTATAAACAACAGTGTGTGCTTGATACACATAGGAGCTGATACAAGACATAAACAAATGTTACAATGAAAATTCAAAAGTAAATTACTCAAATGAGCTCACAAGACATAAACACATGTTGTTCTCCCATCCCGCGGGTGGTGTCATTTACTTAGATGATATCGAATAACATACATGAAGCACAATGGTATTAAAACTTAAAAGGAAACAACACTGACCTTCTAGTATATCCTAAACATTTATGAATGAAAAATCAGAAGAGGAAAACAATTTTTCCATAAGTAATAAACCTGAATTCACAGATTTTCAGGGCCATGCATCTTGTATCCATATAAATCTTTCCTTGATGCTTAGTTCAAATAATATGACACAATCAAACCATTCTATCCATATTAGCTTAAAGAACTTATATTATCCTAATCCCCACGAACCCAAACTCAGCAATCTCAATAGGAATTTCTGTAAAACTGAAATGGTATTATATGTATATCGTAATAAATATTAATCAAACTCACCCTAGGGCTAAAGTTGAATACAGTAGGAAGAGGCCGACCATGAGGAAGCCAAGAAATTGGGTCTCTTAATTCATCAAAGAAAGGGTAAATCAAGCTTCCAACTGCCAAAAACAATGCAGAAAAAGCAAATAGCACTGTATGATAATATCCAGTAAAGGCAAACAAAACAATGAAAGTCATACTTTCATGGCAGATTGGGGAATATTCGAAAACCTATGAACAACATCTACTGCTTCTGTAGGTAAGCGTTTTTGGAATACCTACAACCTGACCAGAATATCATTCTAAGTGAAATTCTTTTGAGAGCAAAGGGCTAATTAACAGCCTTACTGTATCTACTTGGCAACATCTGTGTGGAACAGGACACGAACCAAACCACAATTGGTCACCATGAACTATGAGGAATGGGAAACAAGGCAACGGATCTTAGAACATATATAGAACAAACTTCAATGAGTTATCTTAGTAGGCAAAAAACATAGTGAAATTAACACCCTTCGGTATCATGTCAACATTATATTCCCTGCTCGAGCCCAAACTTTCTGCAGGTTTTGTCGTCTCCCCTAAAACGCTTCAAGAGCTTTAGAGCAGGGTATAAAATTTGAACGATAATCTATCAATTGGGCAGAAACTTTGAAAGATCATCGTAAGCATTTTCAACAATTTCTTGTGAGTTGTTAGTAACAGTTGAACAAAGTTAGCAGTTTCACGGAACCAAATGTGAAATGTGAGGAGGTAATTAAATAAATACCTGTGTGAGATTAAGAGAGCTTGATGCTCCTCCATAGTAGTCATTTCTGTCCATATGCAAAACCTGTTTGAAGATTACATCCTTTGATGAAGTAGACAAACATTCAATTCATGGAAACAAATGGAAACCAACATATGTCGTTAACCAAAAATAAACAAGAAGCAAACATCTAGATTCCTTTATAGAAGATAACAAGAATGAATCTATAATGCAGCCAGAAACTAATTAAGGTGCATGTAACTTTTGTTTTTCTCGATCTAACATGGATTCAAATTCGAGATCTCTTTCAATAAAGTAGAGATTAGTAGTCAATTGGCAATAGCTCTAATACATGACTAACATTAATGCTCTAAGAATGCAAGGGGATTGTAACTAAAGTGGTTAACAACATTTATCCTTGTTCACCAGAGGCCAGTGTTCCAATCCCCCATCCTCAATATCCCTTGTATAAAAAATCTAAAAAAAAAAGCTCCAATAACAAAACCTTGTTCTAATAAGTTCAAACTGTTAGGACTTGACAAGATGATGATAAATATAATAACAAGAGTAAAATCCAGAATCTAAGGAATTATATAACAATCTGAAACAATCTCAACTGAGAGAGAAAGAGCTCCACAGATAACAGCCTAGCTAATTTGTTAGCAGAATTGACAGTTGGATAAGTGCAGGTCTAGCCTATTAAGGCAGCATATGTTCTACCTTATTTAGTCTAGCTATATATAGAAGAGTATATTGTATAGTCAACTACTTATCTTGCATAGTCAGATGCAATGGCTGATTTACAGCTTTGTAATTAACCCGATAGTCTCTATATAAAGGAAGGAACTCTCACAAGGAGACTCATTCAAAACAAAACCCTTTTGACATGGTATCAAAGCCTCAAATTATTTTTTTTTCAGTTTTTCTTTCAGCTTGCTGAATTCCTAGTTTATTGGTGGAGTTTTGTTTCGTTTGTTTCTCAGCTTCAGGACTGTTGGAAACCTCTTCATAGGTTTTTTCGGCAGTCTCTTAGCTTTCCAGAGCATATATATTTTTCGATTTTTGGGTGGTTTGGGCTGTCGGAATTCTGGTGTGGGGCTGTCGGAATTTTTTGTTTCTGCACAGCTCCTTCTTGTCTTGGATTGTTGGGAAGTTTTGCTCGATCATACTGTTCCTGTGACTGTTGTGATCTGTCAGGTCTTTCAATTTTGTTTCTTGTGGTTATTATGTCAGGCGAAAATTATATTGTTCGCTTTACTGGCAAAAACTACGCTAGATGGGAATTCCAATTCAGGATGTTTGTGAAAGGGAAGGAGTTATGTGGTCATTTGGATGGGTCTTCTACGGCTCCAACTGGTCCCAGGGAACTTCGTTCATGGGAAGGTGGGGATGCCAAAATTGCTTCCTGGCTCCTCAATTCTGTTGAACCCCATATGATCAACAATCTTCGTGGGTTCACTACTGTTAAGGATATGTGGGATTACCTTCGGAGGATTTATTATCAAGATAATTCTGCCCGAAAGTTTCAATTGGAGTTAGACATCGGAAACTATCGCCAGGGGAACCTCTCGATTGAACAATTTCATTCCGGTTTTCTTAATTTATGGAGTGATTATTCTGGGTTGGTACATTCTAAGGTTCCCAATGCCGCTTTAGCAGCACTACAAGCGGTTCATTCTGAGTGCCAACGGGATCAATTTTTGATGAAGCTTCGACCCGAGTTTGAAAGTGCACATGCTGGGTTAATCAATCACACAACTGTCCCCTCTTTAGATGTCTGCTTGGGTGAACTCTTGCGTGAAGAACAGCGTCTCGCCTCACAGCTTGGCATTGCTCAAGACACTGGTGGTACAAAGTTGGTTAATGTGGCCTACGCTGCTCACGACAAAGGCTGATACAAATCTCCGCCGCAGTGCTTCAGTTGCAAGGAAGTTGGGCACATTTCAAAGCATTGCAGCAAAAAATTTTGCAACTATTGCAAGAAGGAAGGCCATATCATTCAGGATTGCCGTATTCGCCCTTAGAATGAATCCGCTCCTGCCTTTCATATTGTTGTTCAGTCAACCTTTGTACCTGCATATTCTGCTCAGACTGTTGTTCCGGGTTCTTCTTCCACCATTACTCTCGAGCAGGTTCAACAGATGATTGTTTCCGCTCTTTCTGCTCTTGGTCTCCACAGTAAGAACCATCTTCTTCCATCTCCTTGGTTAATTGACATTGCGGCTTCCAATCACATGACTGGCAGTCCGGCAGCTTTACATGATGTTCGTAAGTATGATGGTGAGCAGCATATTCAGATCGCTGATGGCAGTACTCTTCCTATTACTGCGGTTGGAAATCTGGGGTCTTCCTTTACTAATGTTTTTGTGTCTCCTGATTTATCTGCCAATCTCATTTTTGTTGGCCAATTAGTAGATGAAAATTGTTCTCTACATTTTGATCGTAGTGGTTGTCGTGTGCAGGATCAAGTGTCGCGACAGGAGATAGCGAATGGGCCTAAAGTGGGATGTCTTTTTCCTCTTCAGTCGTTTTCAGTTTCTCGTTCAATTTCTGTTGGTTATTCCGCTATTGCTAATAATAGCCATTTTTTGCATAAGAAATTGGGACATCCCAATTCTGTAATTTTGACACATCTTATGAAACATGGTTTTTTGAGCAATACAAATGCATTTTCTTCCTTATCTTTTGATTGTGTACCTTGTAAACTTGGGAAAAGCAAATCTTTACCATTTCCTTTGCAGGGTAGTCGTGCTTCTACATGCTTTGAGATTATTCATTCTGATGTTTGGGGTATGAGTCATGTTCTTTCTCATGCTCAATACAGGTATTTTGTGACCTTTATTGATGATTACAGTCATTTCACTTGGGTCTATTTTCTTCGTTCTAAAGCTGATGTGTTTTCGACCTTCCAAACTTTTGTTGCCTATGTCGAAACACAATTTTCTACATGTATTAAGACCTTACGCTCTGATTCCGGGGAGAATATATGTCTCATGCTTTTCAATCTTTCCTACAACAAAAGGGTATTCTCTCTCAGCGTTCGTGTCTGTACACCCCTCAACAGAATGGCGTCGCCGAGCGGAAGACTAGACATCTTTTAGATGTTGTTCATACCTTGATGCTTGAATCTTTTGTCCCTCCTAGATTTTGGGTAGAGGCATTATCTACGGCTGTATATTTGATTAATCGTTTGCCTTCTCCTACCTTGTTTTTTGATTCTCCATATTCTCGTTTTGTTTGGTGTTCCTCCTGACTATAATTCTCTGCATGTTTTTGGTTGAGTCTGTTTTGTTCACTTACCTCCCATTGAACGTCACAAGCTTGCTGCTCAAGCTGTTCAATGTGCTTTTCTTGGCTATAGTAACTCTCATAAAGGGTTTGTGTGTTATGATGCAGCTGCTAACAAGCTTCGTATTTCTCGAAATGTGATTTTTTTTTAAACTCAATATTTCTTTCCGTCTCGTCCTCATTCTGTTTCTTCCTCTGTCTCGCTTCCTCCTTTTGATGATATGTCTAGTACTCCTACTCGCTTTCAGCCAGGTATTGTGTATTAGCGACGTCGTTCCCTGCCTCTTCCTTCCTCTACACCGCCACCTGATCCTGTCTTGCATGAGCCCCGCCGGTCTACTTGAATTTCTCGGCCTCCGGATTGGTATGGGTTTTCTTCTTCTATTCAGGCTACTCTTGATGCTACTTATGTGCCTAAGTCTTATTCGCAGGCTTCTACTCAAGAGTGTTAATGCCGAGCTATGCAGGACGAACTTCAAGCTCTTCAAGACAATCACACTTGGGACATCGTCCCTTGTCCTGCTAACGTTAAGCTTATTGGGTGCAAATGGGTATACACCATCAAGCTACGTGTTGATGGCTCTATCAAAAGACATAAAGCTCGTCTAGTGGCACTCGAGAATCGGCAGGAGTATGTCCTTGATTATGAGGAAACATTCGCTCCCGTGGCCAAAATGACTATTGTCCGCACTGTTCTGGCCATTGTTGTTTCGAAAGGATGGTCGCTTCGCCAGATGGATGTGTAGAATGCTTTTTTACATGGTGATCTACAGGAAGAAATATTTATGTCTCCTCCTCCGGGCATGTATCCTCCCTCTTCTGTTGAGGTTTGTCGCTTGAAGCGGTCTCTGTATGGTTTGAAGTAGGCACCGCGATCATGGTTTGAGAAGTTTCGTACTACTCTACTGGATTTCACTTTTACTCAGAGTCAGTATGACTCTTCTCTCTTCTTTTGCAAAATTGTTATTGGGATTGTTCTACTTCTTTTGTATGTCGATGACATTGTGATTACTGGATCTGATCTCCAGTTAATTGCGCAGCTCGAACAGCACCTCCAATCTTCATTTCATATGAAAGATCTTGGTCCACTGCAGTATTTTCTTGGACTTGAGGTCCAACATTGTCCGAATGGCACACTTTTACATCAGCATAAGTATACCCAAGACCTTCTTTCTTTAGCCGGTCTTCAAGACGGTAATTCGATTCTCACACCTATGATGGTCAATTTGAAGCTGCATCAGGTGGGTGGTGATTCCTTATCTGATCCCTCGATGTATCGGCAACTGGTGGGCAGTTTGAATTATTTGTCCATTACTCGGCTTGATATCTCGTTTGTTGTTCAGCAAGTCAGTCAATTTATGTAGGCTCCTTGCCAGAACCACTTGGCCGTTGTCCGTCGTCTTCTTCGATACCTTAAAGGGACATCTGGTCGCGGTTTGCTTTTTCCTTCTAGGAATTCTTTAAAGTTTGAGGGTTTTAGTGATGCCGACTGGGCTGGTTGTCTGGATACTCGTCGTTCTGTTACGGGTTGGTGTATGTTTCTTGGCGATGCCCTTATTTCTTGGAAGAGTAAGAAGCAGGCTTGTGTCTCGAAATCATCCACTGAGTCTGAATATCGGGCTATGTCATCTGCTTGTTCTGAAATTGTATGGCTTCAAGGGTTGTTAGGCGAACTTAGTGTTTCGCAGCTTACTCCTACTCCTCTTCATGCTGATAATACCAGTGCCATTCAGATTGCTGCCAATTCCGTTTTTCATGAGTGCACCAAACATATTGAGGAGGACTGTCATTCCATTCGTGAAGGCCTTTCTTGCCATGAGATTACTCTTCCACACATTTCCACTGAACACCAAACCGCTGATGTCTTCACCAAGGCTCTCTCTCGTCATCGCCATCAGTTCCTGATTGACAAATTGCTGCTTCTTGATCGCTCAGCATCAATTTGAGGGGGGATTTTAGCAGAATTGACAGTTGGATATGTGCTGGTCTAGCCTATTAAGGCATCATATATTCTACCTTATTTAGTCTAGCCATATATAGAAGAGTATATTGTATAGTCAACTACTTACCTTGCATAGTCAGATGTAATGGCTGATTTACAGCCATGTAATTAACCTGATAGTCTCTATATAAAGGAAGGAACTCTCACAAGGAGACTTATTCAAAACAAAACCCTTTTGACATAATGAACTTCTAAATGAAAAAGAGGTAGACAATTAATCGACCAATCATATAATAAGTAGGCTTATAAATAAAATTAGTCCAAAAATGAAAGAAAAGCAATTGAGTTACACCCTTGGAGCCCATCGATTGAGAGAACACACTTGAGATCACTCCCGAGAGTTATGACCTCATACTCATTCAGTCTTCATTCATGGCAGCACAGAAATCATAGACTATGCATGTAGACTAATTTCACAGGGAGAGAGATGCTACCACCAAGTTATATTAAACAACTGAGATTTGGCTTACGACATGGTCAACCTGGTCAAGGCCGACCAAAGCCCTCCAGAACCATACTTGGCCTCGGCTCAACATAAAGCACAACAATGCAAATCCCCAAACATCAAGTGCACCCCACCAACACAGCCATGCGCAAAAGATAAAAACCCACTAGGCCGACCAGATCTGGTCGGCCTACCCTTCGGTCGACCGTGTCAACACGACCACGAAGCTCGGTACCACTAGGACACACATCAGCTCCAGGGAAAGGGACATTTATCCCACATCGAAATATTCCACCAACAACATTTAATGCCACTATAAATACAAGGGCACCTCCCCTCAAAAAAAATAATGACATATTTTGCCCTTACATTGTCTAAATCCCTCCACACTTAACTAACTTAAGCATCGGAGACTACTAGGCCGGCACCCCATCGGTGCTCCTTTACTACTTTCCCTTTGCAGGTCTCCATACCCCCAGGAAGAGTGAGTGAAGCGAATTCGAAGGGACAATTCTAAGTTGGTCCATTTTTGGCATCAACAGTTTGGCGCCGTCTATGGGAAATCTGAAACAACCCCCACGAACTCACTTGCCGCAAGGGCCGACCCAACGCTCTCTGGAATCATGTTGGGCGATCAAGACGATGGAGAACTCAACAACACCCCTCCTTTCATACAAAGAAGCTATAGGGACAACATCCCGGACGTACTAAGACAGACGTTAGACGATCTCCAACGAGAAGTGGAAGAGCTCAGGGCTCACAATGCTAAGATGGATGCCAAGAATTAAGTCTTGTCATAACAGTATGAGAGCACACTTGCCCTTGTAAGGATGTCCCAGTGTAATGGGCCGCGAGGCAAAAGACCAGTTGACCCTGTATAGGCCGACCAGATCACAACCAACCAGATCCTGATCGATCAACCTATCATCGAACGAATTCCTTCGGACAAACACAAGAGGTCGTACGCTAGGGTTCGGCCTAGCTCATCCAGTACTTATGCCACATCGGACCCAAGGGCGATAGGACAGCCCCCCCTGCCTATCCTAACCACGGCTGACCGGCAAACCGCGAGACATGCCTCTGGTATGGTTCATAACTAAGAGGATCAAAGTACTAGAGGTCCCGAACAACAGCCAAGGGAAAGTGACCGAGAAACTCAAGATGAGATCGGCTCAACCGCGAGGAGTTACTCCCACGGTCGAAGGAGAAATCAAGATCGTCGAGTGAGAGGTGACGATCAAGGTGAACACCGGCTGAATCCGCCCCACCTCAACAAGGCAATGCCCAGGTAGAAAGCCTCCTATGACGGGTGAACAACCTTGAGGCAGAGAAAGAAAAAGGCAAGGCTCCGGCTTGGGGAAAAGCTAGCACCGGTCTTTTTACCAACCGAATCCTTCGGTCAAGATGGAGGACCTAGGTAAAACCCTTAAAAATAGATCCCTACATGGGAAAAGGGGACCCCGTCACCCATCTAAACAACTATGTCTCCGCCCTGGCATACAAAAACATGACATACGAGGTCCAATGCCTGATCTTCAGCTCCACTCTCACCGACGCAGCTCTCAATTGGATCTACTGCCTAGCCCCCAATATCATCGACTCTTTCGATGAACTTCAGACAACCTTTCACAATCAGTTCATGATCCAGACGGATAGACTGGTCTCCAAGGAAGATCTTTTCTCCCTTAGACAGGAAGATAACAAAACACTTCAGAAATACGTTGCCAGGTTCAGCCTCGAATACTCCCGCTGCTAGGACACCGATGATAAGGCTGTATTCAATGCTTTCCGAAGCAGCCTAAAGGAGTCACCTTTCAAGTATGCAGCCCACACGGAGGACTGGAAGGATTACAATGAAATCATGCGAAGGGCGACAATCCATGCAAACGCAGAATTCTTCCACACCCCCACCAAGGAGACCAGGACATCCTCGGGGAACAACAGCCAAGGAAGGGCCAGCCACACCCCCGGTGGCTATAGTCACGACTCCCATCATTCACAACAAGGAAAAAGGAAGCCTACCTACGATGGACATCATCAAGGCAAGCGGGGCCGATCGAATTATATTGGTGGGGGATTCAAGCAGGGTGATGGCCGTCACCAGGAGGCACGAAACCTGGTAGGTGACAACTCGGGACCACAAAGTCGATTTGAAACATACACCATCTTGAACATATCATTCGACCATGTTCTACTAAACGTGGAAAACATGATCCCCAAGGCCAAGCCAAGGAACCCCAGCTATCGCCCCACACACAACAACAAAGAGGCATTCTGCCAGTACCACAAGTACAATGGCCACACGATCGAAGAATGCATCGCTTTCAAGGACATTATCGAGCAAATGGTATGCGAAGGCAGACTCAATCAGTTTCTACAGCACCCCCCCCCCCCCTTACAAATCGAGCATCCGAAAATCAATACCATCACCGACGGACCCACCCTATCCTCCTCCGTCACCTCCAACCGAGGAAAGAAGTGCTTCCTTCGCGCAACCCAGGCTAGCTGCCAAATCCTCAGCATTGGCTCTGGGAGAGCAACCAAGATATCCAAAAATGGATGGCAACCCATCACATTCTCAGAGGAAGAGGAGAAAGGTATCACATTCCCGCACGATGACCCTTTCATCATCCGAGCCCAAATATCCAAATATGACATAGGGAGAATACTCATTGACACTGGGAGCTCGATCAGCGTACTCTTTTGGGACGCTTTCAAACAGATGGGCATCGAAGAGAAGGTTCTCAACCGCAAGGTCACACCCCTCCTCAGCTTCTCCGGGGACTCGATCTTACCTAAGGGCATCAATTCCCTATCGGTATCAATGGGCACCACCCCAACAATCACTATGGCTATCACAACCTTCCTACTGGTAGACTGCCCCACAGCCTAGAACACCATTATTGGAAGATGACTGCTCAACCAGATGAAAGCTATCGTGGTAACCCACCTACTTTTAATGAAATTCCTAACTCCCATGGGAACGGGACAGGTAAGAGGAGATCAACTCTATGGGCGAAGATGCTACGCCACGGCCCTAACCAAGAAAAGCAGGCAAGATCGGCCATATCACACAGAAACCCAATCCGTCACCGAAACTGCCCTAGGGGATGACCCCATCCATCCTGAGCTCATACAGGAATTCCGGAATAGCACCCCGGAAGATCCACGAGACCTTGCAAGTATGCCATAAGCAGAACCTGTGGATGAAACAGAGGCAATACCTCTTTCTGATCTACACAAAGATCGCATGGTCCGGATAGGGTCGAAACTCAAGCCTTCCATACGAGCAGGCCTCGTCGAATTCTTAAAAGTGAATATCGAGGTCTTCGCATGGTCTTACTTGGACATGCCCGACATCTCCACGGATGTGATCTGCCATCGGCTCACCAACGACCCATCATTCTGATCGATCACCCAGTAGCAGCGTGGCCATGACATCGAAAGGTAGTTGGCCATGCAAGCCGAAATCACTAAGCTGAGCACCATCCACTTCATCCGGAAAGCCATCTATGCCGCTTGGGTAGCTAATGTGGTACTTGTCTAGAAACCATCCGGATCCTAGACATGTGAATCGACTTCATCGATCTCAACAAGGCATGTCCCAAGGACAGCTTCCTACTACCTAAGATCGACATGCTTGTAGATGCCACCTCGGGACACGAATTACTCAGCTTCATGGATGCATACTCCGGCTACAACCAAATACTCATGAATCCAGGTGATCAAATCCATACGAGTTTTAGAACTAACCTTGGTATCTACTGCTACAATTCTATGCCTTTCGGCCTAAAGAATGCAGGAGCTACATACCAGAAACTAGTAAACTTCATGTTCACCGATCAGATAGGCAAAACGATGGAGGTCTACGTTGAGACATGCTCGTCAAGAGCAAAACGGCCGACGAGCACATTCCCAACCTGACTAAAATGTTCAACGTCCTCAAGAAGTATAAGATGATCCTCAATCCCATGAAATGCGTATTCGGGGTGGGATTAGGCAAATTCTTAGGCTACATGATCAGCCAGAGGGGGATCGAGGTGAATCCTGAGAAAATCAAGGCAATCCTTGACATGTAGGCTCCACAAAATCACAAAGAAATTCAACGCCTAACAGGACAGGTAGCAGCTCTAACGCGCTTCATTTCCAAAGCCACCGACAGATGCTCCTTATTTTTCAAATCCCTCAAAGGCAAAGGCAAACACATCGATTGGACGGAGGAGTGCGCCAAGGAATTTGACGTGCTAAAAAATTACATGGGTAGAGCACCATTGCTAGCCAGACCCGAAAATGGCGAGCCACTCTTTGTCTACCTATCGGTATCGATCTCGGATATCAGCTCTGTTCTCATCACACGACGGGACGAGGTGGAGCATCCCGTATATTATGTTAACAAAGCTTTTCAAGATGTCGAGACACGGTACCCCAACCTAGAAAAACTTGCATTGGCCCTTGTAGTCACAGCCCGGAGGCTCCGACCGTACTTCCAGGCACATGAGATCAAGATCATCACCAACAGGCCTTTGAGACAAGTTTTGCAGAAGCCAGACATATCTGGCCGTCTCACCAAATGGGTAATTGAGCTAATCGAGTTCGACATATCCTACGTGGCCAAAACAGCTGAGAAAGGACAAGATGTGGCAGACTCCATAACCGAGTACTCGTATAACCCTACACAATACATGCCACCAGAGGCAACCCCTCTGCAAGCACCCAGCATCGAAGAAATCTAGAAATCCACCAAGGCACCCCTGATCGACCTACAACGCCCTTGATGGACACTATACGTGGATGGATCAGCTTGCCACCGTGGGTCAGGGGCAGGATTAGTTCTCACCACCCCAGAACTAGTCAAGCTAGAATACACCCTACGCTTAAGTTTCAAAGCCTCCAAAAACGAGGCCGAATACAAAGCACTGTTGGCCGGCCTACGCTTAGCCAAATACCTTAAGGCTAACCAGTTAAGCATCTATAGCGATTCGCAATTGGTAGTCAGCCAAATCAACAATGATTTTGAGGCCAAGGACAAGTCCATGTCACTATACTTGGCCCTGGAAAAACAACTCCTTCAAAGCTTCTCAGCTTACGAAATAAACAAAATCCGAAGATCAGAGAACAGCCATGCCGACGCCCTGGCACGACTCGCATCCTCCTTGGATGAGAAGGAACATCGGTAAGTACTCGTGGAAGTCCAACATGTGCCCAGCACGAGACAACGACCAATATACACCATCAACACCAGCCCGACCTGGATGGATCCCATCAAAGCCTACCTCCGAGTTGACACTCTCCCAGGCGACAGGATGGAGGCCAAGAAAATCAAGAGACAATCAGCTCGGTACACCATCCAACACGACCATCTCTACAAGCGCAGCTTCACAACCCCACTATTAAAATGCCTAACACCAGATATGGGCGATTATGTCCTCAGGGAAAAGCATGAGGGCATTTACGGAGATCACTCTGGAGCACGCACCTTGGCACAGAAGGCCTTCAGACAAGGATACTATTGACCCACCATGCTCTTCGACGCCATTGCACTCACACAAAAATGTGACAAGTGCCAACAACACGCAAAAATCCTTCACCTCCCAGCCGAGTCCCTCACGTCTATGCTCAGTCCATGGCCATTCTCCCAATGGGGACTCGATCTGATTGGTCTAATGCCCGAGGGAAGGGGAAACGTCAACTACGCAGTCGTCGCATTAGACTATTTCACCAAATAAGCCGAAGCAAAACCATTAGCAACCATCATTGCAGCCCAGATCGAGCATTTCATCTATCAACACATCATCTGTCGCTTTGGGATCCTCCACACAATCGTCACTGATAATGGGAGGCAATTTGATTACAATCGTTTCAGGGCTTTTTGTGATACCTACGGCATCAAGCTCCTTTTTGCTTCACCCTCACACCCCCAATCCAACGGACAAGTAGAAGCAGTCATTAAGAGCATCAAATACAACTTGAAGAAGAAAATCAATGAGGACAAGGGCAAGTGGTCCGACATTATCAATGACGTTCTATGGTCCCACATAACCTCCTTCAAGATGGCCACCAATGAGACTCATTTCGCCATGGCTTTCGGCACCGAGGCCGTCGTACCAGTAGAGATTGGCGAAACATCATAGAGGGTAATCTCCTACAACCCAAAACAAAATAGTCACCAAATGGCTCTCAGCTTGGACCTGCTGGAAGAGCGCAGAGAAAAGGCCAACCTCAAGCACATCGCATACAAGCAACGAGTCGCAAGATACTACGACTCGAGTGTCCGCCACAGGAGCTTCAGGATAGGCGATATAGTCCTAAGGAAGGTCAGCCTTGAAACCAGGGAGAGATCGGCCGACACCTTCACCCCTACGTGGGAAGGACCCTACACAGTCTCCCGAATATGCAGAGAGGGGACCTATGAACTCAAAGATTCGAATGGCAAGACACTCCCACAACCTTGGAATGTGGACCATCTTAAATTCTACTACAACTAGAACCGACCATCGACCACAACCATGTTTGGCCCTGGCCGACCTCTTTTTGTACACATTCCTGGCATCGCCAGAGACTTTATCAGTGAATAAATTTACGAGGCAATCCCTCTTAATTTTCATCCCTAACAACCTTTCAGTTTATAAAGTCATGCAAAACTATTCACCATGGGGCATCTCACCTCTAACAACATTAATTTCTCTTCGAACAAACTTTCACATTTTAACCACCCTTGGGTGAACTTTACTTCAAACAGCCTCATCTCACTCAACATATCGAATTCAACCTATTTTGAGCTACAAGCAAACCTTATCACCACAAAGCCACAATCACACAGATGCAACAAACAAAATAAATGCTTACAATAAACAACAATACTCGTTCATTAACAGGCCATTCGGCCAAACAATGGGTACAAAATTAATTACAACACTAAGGGGCATTCCCCTGGTCTTCAGAGACATCTCCACCATCTCCCGGCACCTCAGCCTACCCATCAGCTTCATCATCCTCCTCATCTTCCAGTAGGGTTGCCCCATCTTCGTCTAGATAATCTTCCAGTTGGGGAGGATGCTTCAGCCAGGGGAACTGGATAGCCACACCAGTGTTAGCCAGCAGGATTTGCCTGAATAGCCATCCTCCAGCCTGGCCCCGAACCGTTGCAAATCATGACGATGCGCAGGGGAGGCCTTGTATTCCTCCGCATCCACTTTTTTGGCCGAGACAAGCTGGTCGGCCAGCAGCGTATTAGCCAACTCTGTCTGCTACACTCTGGCCTCCAGCTCGGCCATCCTAACTTCCGCCGTACCGCGCTGAGCTTCGGCAGCCTCACGCTGAGCAACCAGCTGCTTCTCCAGCTCCATCACCTTGAGCTTAGCATCAACTTTCGCCTGGATTGACCTCTCAGCCATTTTCTCCTTCTCGGCCCCTGCATCCATTTTTGCCTTCAGCGCCTGGTGCTCCTTAGCCACCTTCTCTTTAGCCTGGCTGGCATGCCATAGGGTGGTGAAGACCTCACCAATAAACTGCAAACATAACCAAAAAAACAAAAATGCTTAGAGGCCGAAGAGCAGTAACAAAAAAAGAGAGAACAAATTACAGCGAGAAGTCACTTACGTGTGCCCCAGCACGCATGGTTTTGTCGCATCGATCGGCGATGTCCTTCGCCTTCTGGAATATTGAATACCCTTCGGTAAGCCAAAAGGTATTCCTCATCCAGAGTGTTTACCTGTCGATCGACTTCATAAGCCGAACTGGCCACTGTCACCAGCTCCATGGCCTCTTCAACGTCGATTTCCATCGGCCTAGATGCCGACGCCATTTCCACGGACTTTGAAGTCAAAGTCACTGCCGTACACTTTTCGACCGGTGACCTCAATAGCTCACTCTGTCCGACTGATGACACCTCGGCGTTAAAGGCCTCGGCCCCGTCAACGGCCGAGACATAACGGGTATCAATAAATCTGAAAGCCTTCTCCAACTCTTCTTCCAATTCTTGGCTAGACAGCCCTTGAGACGCCTCAAGGATCAGTCCATCCACGTTTGGATCCACCTCTAGCTCTACCATAGGGTTTGGCCGAGGGGAGCCTGAGGCCGATTCAGACACGTTTAAACGGGAATCAGAGTTAGCCGAACTAGCATCTAATTCACCGTCAAACGCATAACAGGACCGATCCTCGGATCCTTCTTAATCACCACGGGAACTTGACATCTACAGACAATACATCAATTCTAAGAAGGGAAAGATGCAAGACACAACTACTATTGACAAACAAAAGATCTACCTAACAGCATACATCAAGTTTATCCCCAGTTCATGCAAAAACACATTATCAATAGAAAAAACAACGAAAGAAGATGGCCATACCTTGTTTATAGAAATTCCGTCGTGAACACCGCCGTAAATCACTCGTCGGGAATCGCCTAAACAAGGGTCAAGAATCGCTAGAAATTGCCTCAAAATGTTTGAAATACTCTCTCGAAAGCGCAAAGTGACTAATATGGGATGGATTCGACATCTTATAAGACCCATTCGGCCAGACAAAAGGTCTCACACATAACCCAAGGCAATAATTACATGACGCATGGCACGCACTCAGACCAAGGTGATCGTGCGAGGTTCCGCGCAAGCGAGCTGACCAAGGTGACATATAATCACCCTGGAGTGGCAATCGGTCGGCCATGGACATCCTCCAAGCCGATTGGCCACGTGATCGTGCGTGGTTCCGTGCAAGCGGGCCAACCAAGGCAACATACAAATCACCCTGGAGTGGCACTCGGTCGGCCATGGACATCCTCCAAACTGATCAGCCACGTGATCGTGTGAGGTTCCGCGCAAGTGGGCCGACCAAGGTGACATACAATCACCCTGGAGTGGCACTCGATCGGCCAAGGACATCCTCCAAGTCGATCGGCCATGTAATCGTGCGAGGTTCCATGCAAGCGGGCCGACCAAGGTGACATACAATCACCCTGGAGTGGCACTCGGTCGGCCATGGACAGCCTCCAAGCCGATCAGCCACGTGATCATGCGAGGTTCTGCGCAAGCGGGCTGATTAAGGTGACATACAAATCACCTAGGAGTGGTACTCAGTCGACCATGGACATCCTTCAAGCCGATCGGCCACGTAATCGTGCGAGGTTCCACGCAAGCGGGCCGACCAAGGTGACATACAAACCACCCTGGAGTAGCACTCAATCGACCATGGACATCCTCCAAGGCGATCGGCCACGTGATCGTGCGAGGTTCCACACAAGCGGGCCGACCAAGATGACATACAAATCACCCTGGAGTAGCACTCGGTCGGCCATGAACATCTTCCAAGCCAATCGGCCATGTGATCGTGCGAGGTTTCGCACAAGCGGGCCGACCAAGGTGACATACAATCACCCTGGAGTGGCACTCGGTCGGCCATGGACATACTCCAAGCCGATCGGCCACGTAATCATGCGAGGTTCCGCACAAACAGGCTAGCCTAAAAAAAAATAAAATGATGCGGCATATCCTTATTGAACGATTAACCTACGGCACATCGCCTCGGCCAAGGGCTTGGGGGACTAGGGACTAGCAGGGGACGGATCCCCATAAGTTGACAAAAGAATAACAAGCCCTCAACCGAGGAAATCCACCTTAGTCAAGGACTTGGGGACTCCTGTTTGTACGTAATTTGATCAACCTGGTCAAGGCCGACCAAAGCCCTCCATAACCATACTTGGTCTCGGCTCAATAGAAAGTACAACAATGCAAATCCCCAAACACCAAGTGCACCCCACCAACACAGCCCTGGGCAAAAGACAAAAACCCACTAGGCCGACCAGATCTGGTCGACCTACCCTTCGGTCGACCGTGTCAACACGACCACAAAGCTCGGTACCACCAGGACACGTGTCAGCTCCAGGGATAGGGACATTTATCCCACATCGAAATATTCCACCAACAACATTTAATGACACTATAAATACAAGGGCACCTACCCTCAAAAAAGGTAATCACATCTTTTGCCCTTACACTATCTAAATCCCTCCACATTTAACTAACTTAAGCATCAGAGACTACTAGGCCGACACCCCACCGGTGCTCCTTTACTTCTACTTTCCCTTTGCAGGTCTCCCTACCCCCAGGAAGAGTGAGTGAAGCGAACTCGAAGGGACAATTCTAAGTTGGTTCATTTTTGACATCAACAAGGCTTATAAATAAAATTAGTTCAAAAGTGAAAGAAAAGCAATTGAGTTACACCCTTGGAGCCCATCGATTGAGAGAATACCACTTGAGATCACTCCTGAGAGTTGTGACCTCATACTCATTCAGTCTTCATTCATGGCAGCACAGAAATCATAGACTATGCCTGCAGACTAATTTCACAGGGAGAGAGATGCTACCACCAAGTTAGATTAAACAACTGAGTTTTGGCTTACAACCACCTCTTCAAGAAATACATTACATCAGGCCTGACAACCAACGATTCTAACATCAAAGTATCAAATATGGTTCGGAAAACTCTTTTAGCGTAACAAGTAACAGTGGCACTTCACTTCAATTGACTAAATTGAATTATTACAAGGGTTTCCTACCTCTCTAATCAGTGTATATGGGAATCTTACAAAGAATTTCCTACCACTCTAGTCAGTGTAAATGGGAATCTTACAAAGAATATAGACAGAGATTTTCCTGTAAACTCCTCAACTCTAATGCTTTTGATTCACAGCTTTAACCCAAAACTCAAAGTACTCTTAATAAAACAAGAAAAAGACAATAGACATATCCAAAGATAAATAATCTCACCTTAATCATTTCAACTAGCACTTTCTCAAGGAAACAAGGGCTGCAAGAAAAGTTTTCCTAACAAAATTAAGTGAACTTGAGGAAAAAGGTAAGAAAATGGTTAGTATTCACATATTTGAGCTATCACACAACCTGTAGGACATATCAATAGCATTCGTTACTCGGTGGCACCAAATACCAATTCTAGAGCAAGATAATATCTTGATCACATTTAAGAACAGTTTGGCTCCCCTTTCACCTGATAAAAGGACACAAGAATCTGTATATAAGTTAGGAAACAAGACAACTTCGGAATTAAAAATGATGGCATCCAGAACTTACCAACACCCAAAATCACAAAGTTTCTGCTCAAAGTGGGAAATTGATAATCCTGATCATCAGATCACATCAAGCATGCATTAAAATCTCATATCACTTAGAATAATAAAGAACTAAGCAGGTAGTGTGTGAAATACTTAATAGATCATCAAAACAAGAAAAGAATGATCATAAGAAATCAAACAACGAAAGGAATGAGTCATATCTCCTACCAGCTATAATTGTCTCTGTCAGAAAAAGAAGAAAACTAGTAGAAGATAGAGCATTAGAAATACTTACGTCAGGCTCATTAGTGATAAGGTAGGATGTAGGAAACATATACCTGGACAGAAATTACCTGCATAGAAAATTCAGAATGACAATTTCCTAAAAAGTACCTATGCATGAATTAAAATTTACCGTTCAACCATGACAAGGGCAAAGCCAAGCTTGTTCAAGTCATACCGGGATGACCACAACTGTACAATCTCACCAGTCTTGAGTTTGTTTGCCTCTGAAACTTACCTCCAACTTGGATTTACGTACAGTTTTCATTTGTATACTATCTCCGGGTATCTTGCTTATTTCTCCGACACATGACTGGAGGTATAATCGGTCGTGTACTTGTTGGGGATCCTCATATCTTGAGGTATTATCGGATGTGTGGAGAGTAGGTTCCCGGGCGGACCTCTCAGGTTCTAGCCATTGCATGAGGTAGTATCGACGGTGGTTAGGAGGGCTTGTCTCTGAGTTGGACGGCTCAGGATATCGAGCTACGGCTCAGGATGAGCCGGGATATTGAGCTATGGCTCAGGAAGAGCCAGAATATCGGGTTACGGCTCGAGATGGAGTCAGCGAGTCTCAATTCAACCAAGTCTTGAATATTGAATTGAATCAATCATTGAGGCATCTATGGACTTCTATACAAGCTCAGGGAAACAAAAGCCTGACCAGATTATCATACTCAGGTGATGGTAGGATGTTTTACGAGAGGGATATGCCGGCTTATGATGGTTATGATGTGATAGCCGAGGGATTTGCCGACTCATGATAGGTGATTTGGCGATATGATAGACGAGGGACTTACCGACTTATATGATATGATGATTACTGTCATGGGTGGTGACCAGTGCCTGAGATATTTGACTAGGATACTTTGGTCATTTAGGTCAGTGGGTGGAGTGGGCGGTGACCCGGATTGACAAGTCGTGGCAGGTTCGCACGAGGGCGACATTTCGGTTATTTTGGTATACTTGCTGAGGAAGTCCTCATGGATAGTTTTATGAATTGCTATTGCATCTTTCGTCTGACAGATGGATGATAGTCAACCGAGGATACGGGAGGTTCCGCCTAGTTTTCAGTAGATTTTATTTTTTTGTAGGTGTTTATTAAGCAGTAAGGGTACTTCAGGTATTATACTAAGATGTCATAAGTTTTCAGACGGGAGCATGGCCTTTCACGGGTTTCGATGTGAAATTCGGGAAGGGTCTTGTCATGTTCCGTTTCAGGGAATCGGTCGTCCAAATTAATTTTTCTAATTGGGACCTGCATTTCTCGATGGCCATGGCCATGGCCATGGTCAATTTCAATTTCAAAAAGCATTACCAATTCAAAAACCCATCTCCCTCTCTCTTTTCTCCCACGGCCTCGCTATCTTTTTCCTCACCTTCTCCGCCCTCTCCCTCGACATACTCACTGACTCCTCCACTTCCCTTTCCCAATTCAAGACCCATAGCAGAGCTTTGTTTTATTTCCTTTGCTGAAATACCCATTGCTTGAAAAAGCAACTGGGCGGTCATGTGAGTGGAAGTACAGGGATGGTGGCGCAGGTAGAGGGAGGAGGCGATGAAAGCCCAGGCGAGGTCTGGGATTTGGGATGGGGATCGAGGATGTTCATGTTCATCATAACTCTAACATGACCATTTTGCCCTTCATTTTGACGGTAAGTTAGCAGATATGATGGAAAATGGGCAACTTGAAAAGAAAAAGGGGTTTCATGGGGCATCTTGGTACAAAATCGAGTTCAGGGTCCATTTTGAGACTAAAGGCAATGGTCAAGGGGTATCTTGAGTAAAAAGCCATTATAAATAGATAGTACAAAAAAAAAATTATAAAGATAATGTTATCAAGCAAGGGCTTTTTACCGTAAATGCACCATGTACTCGCATCAATGTTCCACTTGCACCCTATTCTCATTGTTCGTTTATAATACACCCTGAAACAGGCGACTCATCCAACTCATGTGCTTTTTCGTTCAATTTGTCAAGTGGTCGTCAAAAAAAGGGTAAATTGATTGTTTTACCCTCCATATCACCTCACTTTCTCCTTCTCCCTCATGCTCACTCTCGATTCTTCTTCTTCACTGAGACAAACACGCAAGCACCGAGAATCACCCCTCATCGCCATCTTCGATAATCCGATGACCAAACCTTCAACGACACCTCCTTCTTGTTCGTCTCAACAAAACAAACTCAACTCAGTCAACCACCATCGTCGCAGACCACCGTCGGTTAAGAATCGAGGCGAAATTGAGGGATGGACGTGGAGCTCTCGAGTGAATTCTGATCAACCCAGGCCTTACAACCACCGCCCATGCCATGGAGCTCTCGATTTTTAGAGCAGATGTACGGGTCTGGTCGGATACAGGTATCGGGATTTGAGAGCATGCTAATAAAGAGATGCCATTCGAAATGGTGTCCTGGATCACGGAGGTGATGGCAGGGGAGACCAAGTCCATCTGTGACAGGACCCTTCCTGAATTCCCCCTCAAAATTCGTGAAAAGCCCTGCTCCCGTTTGACAACCCTTGACATCTCAAATTAATTCCTAAAATACCCTCAACAGTCCAACAAGACTTACGAGAAATCTACCAAAAATTCGGCAGAATCTCCTATGTAATTTGGTCAAATCGCCTTCCACCTGTCAGACGAAAGATTCAAAAATTAAACTATAATCCAAATAGTCCAGATCACATCACAACCAATCAACTCCAAATCCAAAACAACCAAGCTAAGAAATAATTTACAAATAATCCCAAATGGTTTGTTAGAGCAACTAGGTTAGAAAGATAAAGTACAAGCCTAACAAACCTTACTCAGAGATCGTAGGTAGTAGCGTAGCTGGAAGTTGATGCCTCCGCCTCGAAATGTGCCCTCGTCATACTCCATGGGCTGGAGGAGACGTAAAACAAGGAAAAATGTGAGTGGATGAAAATAATAATCATTAAAACCCAATTTCTGAGGAAAACATACATTTTCCCCTCCATAAGTAAAACCATGCATGCATAATGTAAAATCCTTTTAAAAATAGTTAACCAAATAAAGATAATACAAAGAACTTACCGGAAAATCCATTTTTAATTTAAACCCCGACGGGACCCACAAAAACACAAGCAATCAAAATATCCCATGGTCCGCAACCATGCTTTGAAAATCCTTCTCGAAGGAGCTTAAAATCATAAGAAACTTAGACATGAAACTTTAAAAATATTCCACCATATCCCTAATGTAATCCCGAGCCATAGCTCGATATCGGGGGCCGTCCAACGCGGGGACAAGCGCTCCAAACCACCACCGAAAATACCTCAAAGCAATGGCTAGAAACCGAGAGGTCCAACCCGGGGGCCTACTCTCCACATATCCAAAAATACCTCAAAGATGCGGACGTAATCCTGTACTACGCATAGATAGCCTCAACGAGCGTATGGTCGAAAATACCTCGACACCATACGTCGGAGAAATAACCCTCAATGAGCACATGACGAAAAATACATCAACGTCATGTGTCGGAGAAATATCATAATATTTGGGGATGGTAACCATAGAGAAAAATCATAATGTAAGTCCGAAATCCAATTTAAAATCCCTTTTTCCTGGCCTAATCCAAAACCATAGAAAACCCGGGCCAAGAGCCCAAAATCTAATAAATTGAAATCCCAGGCTTAAGTCCAACGTCAAAAGCTCGACCGAAGCCAAATCCATAAATCCAAAATCCATAAAACCATAATCCTTAAGAATGAAATCCTTAAAACCATATTAAAATCCATAAGTCCAGAATCTCTAGAATCATGATCCATAAAACCGGGCCTTAGCCCAAAACCTCAATCGAGTTTAAAATTCATTATCCAAAATAAGCCGTTAGAATAATTATTCG
Source organism: Oemleria cerasiformis (assembly GCA_037349345.1). Classification (NCBI taxonomy): domain Eukaryota; kingdom Viridiplantae; phylum Streptophyta; class Magnoliopsida; order Rosales; family Rosaceae; genus Oemleria; species Oemleria cerasiformis. Next base: position 4,565,968 of record JAZGTL010000012.1, on the reverse strand, counting down.
AATATTTCTGAAATTTTATAAGGGTAATAAATTATTTTAGAATAATTATTCTAATATACCAAAATTCATATTTAAAAGGAATTTATTTAAAAACACATATTATGCATGCATTATGATTTGAAAACCAAAATCCACTCACCAAAAGTCCAAACGAGTCAAATTCCAACTATTCGGTCCCCCGTGACCTTCGGAGACACCATGCCTGTTAAAAGTAACATTCGGGGTTACTAACGATAATTAAAAACCTAAAATCCAACCCCCTAAACCCCGAGAATGCACATACGTTTCAAACGCGTTTAACATGACTTTGGACGTCTGAAATAGGCCCTAAACAAACTCTGATCGACCCGAAACCTGTGCCAACAGATCCAGAACGTTGAAAACATGAGTTGACGGAATCCCGAGGAAGTACCCCACACGACCCCACGCACCGGTGGAGGGGCGGTGACCCTTCCCCACGCGCTACTGTGAGGTCTACTCGCCTTCAACCTCCAGCCGGGCCTACCCGTTTCCTCCATAACCACCAGATTTTCAAAGCTCAATATCTCACTCATTTATGTTCTAATATTGAAAATCTATCCACTCGAGCCAAGGAATCCAAATATGAAGTCAAAACTGAAATCCATTACATGTGGTGGCCGAAAATTGGACGAGAAGCTCCAGCCAATTTTTGGGCCTTTGTTTCTCCATCCACAAGAGTCTTCGCGCTTCAAGAATGATATGGTTGAGCTCGTGGGGAAGAGAGGAAGATGTTTCTGTGTTTAGTTGGGTTGAAAAGGACAAAATCAAAATCACAATTTTTTGAGTGGAGTTTTTGGTTTATCACGGGGAAGGTAGAGAGAATTCATGAGGCAAGAGAGAGGGAATAAGGAAAAATCTGGAAGAAAGGGAGAAAAAATCTTCCCAAAATATCTGCCTCCAAAAATTACTAAAATACCCCTCAAGATTCTAGACCCGTAACTCACTCAAACGGCCCCCAATTTTCGTGTGCCGCCTGTCCACGAACTCGTGAGTTCGAGACCTACGCAATGGTTCAATAAAAACTTCCAAAAGTATCCACAAACAAAAAGTAACTTTTGAGCTCTGAGGATAAAATCGTTATTTTCTAAATTAATTTACGAAATTTCGCTAATTAAAAATATGGGTCGTTACAATCTGGTCCTTGCTGATTAGAACGTTGGCGTTGATCGATTCGGTGATGAAGCACTACAGCGAATCCATTCTCGTATGGACGTTGGAGAGATTCTGGAGCGGGACTCCCGAGTCTGGGTGCTCAGACATAGCCGGAAGATGAAATGGTTGACTAGGAAATGATAACCTTTTCTGAACTTTTGTTTTTCAATCCATTGTTATTTTGTTGTAGTTGGGTAATTTAGCTTTAAGATAATCGACCCTTTTTCTATTTTTCTCTGATTGATTCTTGTTCATCACCAAACCCTCTTCTTTTCGTTGATTCAGTCTCTCTTTCTTATCAATCAATCTGCACAAAATCTTGGTTTGTGATTTATCTTTAAATTGAGGATTTTTTCTTTCTTCTATTTTTGCTAATAATATCTTGTACTCAAAGAATTTGTATATTCATGTTAATAAAATTCGGGGTTGGATTGGATGATGGGCTGAGGCGGGTGTGATTTTGGTTCAGTGACCTCCTTAATGACTAGGCTCATTGAGGCTTGATTGGAAAATTTGACTAGCTCATAAGTAATAAGTCTCTTGTACTCAAAAACCCAAAAATATATCTAATTTGTTGATGCATAAAATGTACCAACCTAGAAGTAGGAAGACCGCACTCACCCAAGAACACAAGCATGTACGTGGTTCATCCAAATCGGGCTACGTCCACAGTGTTACCCCATTCTCATTAGTATAATAGTGTTTGTTTGTACATGATACAATAGGCTTAGAGCCTTCTAGAGAGAGGGTGATAAATGTTGAGAGAAGGGAGAGCTCTCAAGGTTAGAGAGAGAGTGGTATCTCTAGTGAGAGAGTGGGATCCCTCAAATAAGGATGGTAGTACTCCTTATATAGGCAATATTAGGTCTTGATGGTGGGACCCGATGATGGGCTTTAGTAATGGGCCTTGATGATGAGCCTTGTTAGTGGGCCTTGGAGATGGGCTTGATGTGATCTTCTGAGTCTTTTGTACGGGCTCGTTGCTTGGTCAGATGTAGTGTCAAAAAGTCCCCTAAGTTCTTGACTAAGGTGGACTACCTCGGTTGGGGATTTTTAACATAAGTGCATTGACTGAGCAACTCCTTTGTTTCCATCAACTGCTCCGCTCTGTACACTATCACCAGTCCCCCAAGTCCTTGGTTGAGGTGGGATGCCGAGAGAAAAAACTCACTTGTAGTTTGTTGAGTGTATGAATGTGTTGGTATGACAGCAGTTGCACTCTAGTAGTCCCCTGGTGAGGGTGGAGCCTTGTTGATGAGCTTTAAATATTTGCAAGTATTTCTTACCGGTTGTGGGTGCCAGTTGGCTCGTTTAGCTAAGTCTAGCTTTGAATGTTGTGTTTGTTATGAGCGAATGTGTGCCCGGTATGTGTTCAGCAAATGTATGCTCGGTATGTGTTGAGCGGAAATATGCTTGGTATAGGTTGAGCGAATTTGTGTTCGGCGTGTTTTTGTGTTTGTCATTGTTTGAGCTATTGTTCGCTTGGCATGTCTTGTGTTTGCCATTTGTTTGAGCTAAAGTGTGCTCGGCATGTCTTGTCTTTGCCATTTGTGTGAGCTAAAGTGTGCTCGGCATGTCTTGTCTTTGCCATTTGTTTGAGCTATTGTTCACTCAGCTTGTTTACATTTGTTTGAGCTAATGTTCGCTCATCTTGTTTGCCTTTGTTTGAGCTAATGTTCGCTCATCTTGTTTGCCTTTGTTTGAGCTAATGTTCGCTCGGCTTGTTTGCCTTTATTTGTGCTAATGTTCGCTCAGCTTGTTTTGTGTGAATGGAAATGTTGTGAGTATAGTGATGCCAATATGTCTAGAAGTAATAGTGAAACATGATGCTTATGATGTTCGTAATAAGTTTGTGTTGAAGTGTTACCTAGTTGTGTTGAGGCTTGTTATGAGGTATGTCTTGGTGTGAGCCAAGTTGTTGCTATGGGACATGTAAATATGAGCCCATGTTGGTGACACTAGTTGCTGGGAATACCCATGGAGTGATGAGTTGAGCATGTGTTTGTCATTGCCTCGGAAGAGTTGTGGTGGTGCTAGAAATAGGGGAAAATAGAGTCCCTCACTTGCTGAGTTAAGAAGCTATGCTGAGTTGGGAGACCAATGCCTTATATGAGCTGCTTTGAGGCATTTGTTTTGAGTCTTGATTTTGAAGCGATCTGAGGGCATGCCAAGTGGAAGATTTGAGCCTTGAAGCATCCATGTCGATCGGCCAATGTGACAAAATGTGTGAAGGGTGCTGCCCAAAGTGACCAATGGTGGTGTGGGTTTGTTTTCCACCTTGAATTGCGCTCAGTGATGTTTGGCGATGGGTGTAGTTCTATTTTTTTGGATTCTTGCTCAGTTTAAGTTTTGTATTCTGTCTTTATTTGGGTTAATCCCTGGCAGGTCGGTGAATTGCATGGATTTTTGGTGAAGATAAGTGTATGTGGTTGAAAAAGTTGGGTGTGGGCTGTCATGAAAATTGAATGGGCTGATCGGTCCATTGATGATCACCGAGATGAATGGGCCCCATATTATGGTGTATGAGGTGTTGACTCTTAACAATCGTAAGTTAACTGGGGCCTTAACGTGTGTTTTGCTGGTCTGTGTAGCAAGGGACTTGCTAAGCAATATTGGGTCTGTGGATTTCTCAAAATGGTCCTCTTACGCCCCTTCAATGATAAGGGGCTACTAACCGACTAGGGTCTCAGTTGCGAATCTCGGTGTAATGGATTGGTTGGTGTGATGGGCCACTCGGTGTGTTGTTTTAGGTGGATCGCTCGGTGAGGTGTGATGGGTGTAAGGCATATGGCACTAGTGGATGGTCCTTGTTGGTCGGTGTTTACACCTAATTTGATCAACTTGGTTAAGGCCGACCAAAGCCCTCTAGAATCATACTTAGCCTCGGCTCAACAAGACGCCCAGCCTTAGACAAAGACAACAACCCACTAGGCCGATCGTATCTGGTCGGCCTACCCCTCGGTCGACCATGTCAAAACACTAGGACACGCGTCAGCTCCTGGAATGGGGACATTTATCCCACATCGAAATATTCCACCAACAACATTCAATGCCACTATAAATACAAGGATACCTCCCCTCAAAAAAGGTAATGACATATTTGCCCTTACACTGTCAAATCCCTCCAAACACTCAACTAACTTAAGCATCATAGACTATTTGGCCGGCACCCCACCGGTGCTCCTTTACTTCTACCTTCCCTTATTGCAGGTCTCCATACACCTAGGAAGTGAGTAAAGCGAGCTTGAAGGGACAATTCTAAGTTGGTCCATATTTGGCATCAACAGTTTGGCGCCGTCTATGGGAAGTTAGAAAGCAACCTCCCACAAACTCACTTACCACAAAGCCGTCCCAACATCCTCTGAAACCATGTTGGACGATCAAGAGGAAGGGGTACTCAACAACACCCACATCTTACAAAGGAGCTCCAGGGACAACATCCCGGATATGATAAGACAGACGTTGGACGATCTCCAGCAAGAAGTGGCAGAGCTCAGGGCTCACAACATCAAGATTGAGGCCAAGAATCAGGTCATATCAGAACAGTATGAGAGCACACTCGCCCATGTAAGGTTGTCCCAGCGCAAAGAGTCGCGAGACAAAGGTCCGACTGACCGTGCACATGCCGACCCGGTCACCACCGAGCGTTTCCAAGACGATCAACCTGTCCTCGAGCCAATTCCCACGGACAAACATAAGAGGCTACATGATATGATTCACCCTAGCTCATCTGGAAGCCGATTACTCATCCAGCCACAAAACAGCGATGGACCCTCTCAACCGAAAATCTACCGGGGCGCTCGGAAACTGTTAGACGATCAGCAAATTGAGTTAGAGCCCCTCCGTCTGACTTACGCTACATCAAACCCCAGGGCAACAGGGCAAACCTCCCTGCCCATCTTGATCGCAAGAGGCCGCCAAACCACGGAACACACTTCTGCTATGGCTCGCGATTAAGAGGACCACATAACCATAGCTCATGAACAACCAAGGGCCAGCGACCGGGAAACTCAAAACGAGACCGGCTCAACCGCAGGGTTACTCCCACGGCCGAAGAAGAAATTGAGATCGTCGGGCAAGGGGTGATGACCAATATGAACACCAGCCGAATCCGCCCTCACCCCAATAAGGCAATGCAGCCCTCAACTGGTTCTACCGCCTGGCCACCAACACCATCGACTCGTTTGATGAACTACAGACAACTTTTCTGAACCAATTCATGATTCAAAAGGACAGGTTGGTCTCCACAGAAGATCTCTTCTCCCATAGACAGGAGGAAGAGGAGACGCTCCAAAAATATGATGCCAGGTTCAGCCTTGAGTACTCCCGTTGCCGGGACATTGACGACAAGGCTGCATTCAACGATTTTCGGAGCGGCCTTAAGGAATCGCCTTTCAAATATGATGCCCACACCGAGGACTGGAAGGATTACAATAAAATCATGCGAAGAGCGGCAATCCATGCCAAGGCAGAATTCTTCCACACGCCTACCAAGGAAACCAAGGCGCCCTCATACTAGGCTCCCTTGGGAAACAATAACCAGGGCAGAATCGACCATACTAGTGGCAACTACCACCATGACTCACACCAATCGCAACAGGGAAAACGGAACCTCGCCTATGATGGACATCAGGGCAAGAGGGGCCGATCAAACTACAATAGCGGGGGATTCAAGCAAAGCGACAGCCATCGCCAGGAGCCAAGAAATTTGGTAGGTGAAAACTCCGGACCGCGAAGCCGATTTGAGACGTACACTATGTTGAACACTCCCTTGGACCATGTTCTACTCAATGTGGAAGGCATGATCCCTAAAGCCAAGCCAAGAAACCCCAGCTATTGGCCCACCCACAACAAAGAGGCATTCTACTAATACCACAAGTACAATGGCCATAAGATCGAAGAGTGCATTGCTTTCAGAGACATTATCGAGCAAATGGTCCACGAAGGCAGACTCAATCAGTTCTTACAGCATCCCACCTCATCAAAAGCAACCATGCAGATTAACACCATCAGCGGCGGACCCTCCTTATATACCCCATTGACCTCCAACCGAGCAAAAAAGGGCTTCCTCCGTGCATCCCGCAGTAGGCATCAAGTCCTCAGCATCGACTCTGGTCGAATTAAAAATTCGTCCAAGAATGGTTGGCAACCCATCGCCTTTTCAGAAGAGGAAGAAAGGGGCATCGTATTCCCCCACGACAACCCATTCATCATCCGAGCCCAGATCTCTGAGTACGACATAGGGAGACTACTCATCAACACCGGAAGCTCAGTCAATGTACTCCTCTGGGACACCTTCAAACAAATGGGCATCAATGAAAAGGAGTTTGACCGAAAAGTTACTCCGCTTCCCAGTTTCTCTAGTGACTCGGTCTTGCCTAAGGGCGTCATTTCTCTACCGGTTTCTATGCGCACCACCCTTGCGGTGACCACGGTCATCACAACCTTCCTCGTGGTCGACTTCCCCACGGCTTACAACGCCATACTAGGAAGAGGGTTGCTCAATCAGACAAAGGCCATAGTGGCAACACACCAGCTCTTGATGAAATTCCCAACTCCTGCAGGAACGGGACAGGTAAGAGGGTACCAACTCTCTGGTCGCACTTGTTATGCCACGGCACTAACCAAGACAAGCATACCGAGTGCGTCAGACCAAACGGAGACCCTATCTATCGCCGAAATGGCCATGGGGACGACCCCGTCGACCCTGCGCTCATGCATGAATTCCAAGACATCCCTCCGGAAGACCCACGAGACATCAGGAATATGCCAAAGGCAGAACCTATGGAGGAAATAGAGGCAATACCTCTGTCCGACCCACACTTAGAGTGCACGGTTCGGATTGGCTCTAAGCTCAAACCTTCCATACGAGCTGCCCTCGTGGAATTTCTACAAGCCAATGATGTAGTCTTCGCATGGTCTTACGCGGACATGCCAGGCATCTCCACGGACGTCATCTGCCATAGACTCACCATTGACCCGTCATTCTGACCAATCACCCAGAAGCAGCGTTGCCACGACACAGAAAGGCAATTGGCCATGCAGGCCGAAATTACCAAGCTCAGCATCATCCACTTCATAAGGAAGGCCATTTACGCCGCTTGGGTGGCCAATGTGGTCCTTGTCAAGAAACTGGTCGGATCTTGCCGCATGTGCATCGACTACACCGATCTCAATAAGGCATATCCCAAGGACAGTTTCCCCCTGCCCAAGATTGACTTGCTCGTAGATGCCACCGCAAGACACGAACTGCTCACTTCATAGATGTCTATTCGGGCTACAACCAAATCCTCGTGAACCCAGGTGACCAAATACATACAAGCTTTAGAACTAACCTTGGTATCTACTGCTACAATGTTATGCCCTTCGGGCTTAAGAATGCAAGGGCTACATACCAGTGACTGGTTAAATACATGTTTGCCGACCAAATCGGAAAAATAATGGAGGTCTACATTGACGACATGCTTGTCAAGAGTAAGACGGACAAGGAACACATCCCCAACTTGGCAAAAATGTTCGATGTCCTCATGGCATACAAAATGCGCCTCAATCCCACAAAATGCATCTTCAAGGTCGCATCGGGCAAATTCTTGGGCTACATGATCAGCCAGAGGGGGATCGAGGCAAAACCAGAGAAGATCACGGCAATCCTCACAAACTCACAAGGAAATCCAGCTCCTAACACGACGAGTGGCAGCTTTGACGCGCTTCATTTCCAAAGCAATCGACAAGTGTGCCCCATTCTTCAAGGCCCTCAAAGGCAAGGGCAAACACATCGATTAGACAGAGGAGTGCACCAAGGCATTCGAGGAGCTGAAGCAGTACATGGGTAGGGCACCATTGCTAGCCAGACCCGTAAACGACGAGCCATTCTTTGTCTACTTATCGGTATCTGTTTTGGCTGTCAGTTCTGTTCTCATCACACGTCGGGACGGGGTCGAGCATCCCGTGTATTATGTCAGCAAAGCATTTCAGGATGCAAAGATTGTAAGGACCCTTCTCGAATTTCCCCTCGAAACCCGGGAAGAACCCTTATCCCGTCTGACAGCTCTTTTACCTCAAAAATTAAATACCAGGAATACTCTTTATCCTTACAAAAACAATATTTAGTAAACCTTACAGGGTTCCCGATAGAACCTCTATACTTACTGACCACTCCTACCTGTCAGACGCAGGATAGCATACAGGTCAAAGCCAAGACCTCGGAATAGTGGTGGTCCAAATAGGAATACCTTCTGACACCAAATGTCAGTAGGTCAGACACTGCTGACACCTCTACTGGAATATCACAAGACAACTGACTAGTCAGCCACTTGTGAACCAACAATAAATCGTCACTCTGGGTCACCGCCCACACCAACCCACTGACCCGGATGACGAAGTATTTCCATAGGTTGATTTATCACATGACAATCGTCGTCAAACCATATTAGAGCTGGAAATATTCTCAGCTATCATATCACATCAGTCGGCATATCCCTAGCCGCCAGGGTATCTCTTGGGGTGTGCTAGTCCTGTATCACAACTCTCTGTACTATGCATAAATAGCCTCGCGACCTGGTGGAGCCAAAACTCCTCGATGCCAGAGTCAGAGCACTTAACGAAACAACGGAGTAAAACTCTCGACGCTTGTCGAAGAAATAGTAACCAATTATATTGAAGGGTTCACCGCCAACAGCGGATCCTAGTCCCATATTCTAGTCTACCTCAAATATGTTTATCTTGGAGGTTCACCGGGTTCATCGCCAACTGCGGATCCTAGCCCCGGCTCCTGGGCCCCCTCAAAACCCTCAAAACCGTATTGTTTATATTGGAGGTTCACCGGGTTCTCCGTCTCAGCGGATCCTTACCCCGGCTCCTGGGCCCCCTCAAAATCGTATCGTATCCAAGAATCAAGTATTTTATAATCACAAATACGATTTCAGCTCAAACTCATGGATTCTAATAATTTCCATGTCAAAACAATATCCAAACCGAATCCAACAACCATGCCATTTCTCACAACACACTTTCACTGAAATATATTATTAGTCAACCAAGCATTCATCACCACACACATAATTACATCAAATACTACTAAAACAATTAAATCAATCCTCATTCAATTGAAATCCCAGTCATCACATAATCGTACATAAGTCATATAGGTATGAGTTTAGGAAAGGATTCCACTCACAAACATCATCCAACCCAAAATTTATGGACACTCTAGCTCAAGGAATACATGCACAATAATAACCCAACTACCTTGACTTTCCGAGTTCAAAATCCGCTTCAAGGTCAACCATTACCGCTGGAATTGCCCAAAACGACCTCTAAACGACGTCCGATCAACCTGAAACCTGTACCAACAGATTCGTAACGTCAAAAACTAGTTACCACGTGTCGTCGTGACCTCAGACTCGGCCCCACGCGCCACCGGATGGTCGGCACACGCGCCGGTCACGCGCCTGCTATAGGGTTCACGCGCCTAGACCGGTCCAACCTGGCTCGGCTCAACCTGACCCGGTTCAACTCGACCCGACCGATTCACTCGACCCGACCAGTTCACTCAACCCGACCGGTTCACTCAACCCGACCGATTACCGGTGACTCGTCGGAGAAGACGACCGGAAGGCCGTCGCCGTCGCCGGAGGATGGCCGGAGAAGATGACCGGACCGCCACCTCCGCCACCGTCTGGTTCGCCGGAAATTGCCATTTCCGGTTGATTTTATCAAGGTTTTCTAACTTCTTCATTTCTTAACCATTTTTCACGATCCACACATGTAAATTCATCTACTTTTCACCAGGAATCCAAATATGAGGTCAAAGTTCCGAGATCGTACCTGGTTTGGCCAGAAAACTGCCGAGAAGATTCGGTTCCCTCTCTCCTTCGTCCGTCGCCTACGGCGGTACTCCTGCTCCAATAACTACCCCAAATGCTCGTGGGGTCTCGGGGAAGATTCTCCCGACCTTGGTTTCGATCGAATCGGATCGAAATCCCTTCGATGAAAATGGGGTCTTCGGTGTTCGCACGGGGAGGATTCAGGTAGGAGAGAGACGGACCAATCTTCCGAGGAGAGAGAAAAATATCTCCTATATAGTTCCACATTTTCCAAAATTACCAAACTGCCCCTGAAGCTTCTAGACCCGTAACAAACTCACCAGGTCTCCGTTTTCCGCGTGCCGCCTGTCTACAAACTCGTGAGTTCGAGACCTAAACAACGACCCAAGAAAAATTCCCAAAAGTACTGCCAGTCAAAAAGTGATTCCCGAACCCGTCCAAAATCGAGGGTAAAATCGTCCAATTCTCAAAATAATTTAATTTCTGGTCCGGGTCGTTACAGAGATGTGGTACCCCGACCTAGAAAAGCTTGCCTTGGCCCTTGTAGTCATAGCTCGGAGGCTCCTACCATACTTCCAGGCCCATGAGATCAAGATCATCACCAACCGACCTTTGAGACAAGTTTTACAGAAGCCAGACATCTCTGGCCATCTCACCAAATGGACGATCGAGCTAAGCGAGTTCGATATATCTTATGTAGCGAGGACAGGCGAAAAAGGCCAGGCGGTGGCGGACTTCATAGCCGATTACTCGTACCAACCCACATAGTGCATACCACCAGAGGCAACCCTTCCACAAACACCCGCCACCAGCGAACCCCAGAATACCACCAAGGCACCACCAATCGACCCTCAACTCCCATGCTGGGCACTATATGTGGATGGATCAGCTTGCCACAGTAGGTCCGAAGCAGGATTAGTTCTCTCTTCCCCAGAACTGGTCAAGTTAGAGTACGCCCTCCGCTTTAGCTTCAAGGCTTCCAATAACGAGGCCGAGTACGATGCACTGTTGGCCGGCCTACGCTTAGCCAAAGATCTCGAGGCCAACCAACTGAGAATCTATAGCGATTCATAATTGGTGGTAAGCCAAATCAACAACGACTTTGAGGCCAAGGACCTATCCATGTCACTATACTTGGCCCTGGCCAACCAACTCCTTCAAAACTTCTCGACTTACGAAATACACAAAATCCTAAGATCAGAGAACAGCCATGCCGATGCCTTGGCTCGACTCGCATCCTCCCTGGCCGAGAAGGAACGGCGGAAGGTACTCGTGGAAGTCCAACACATACCTAGCACGAGGAAATACCCAGTATACACAATCAACACCAACCCTACCTGGATGGATCCTATCACGGCCTACCTCCGAGATGGCACTCTCCCTGACGACAGGATATAGGCCAAGAAAATCATAAGACAATCCACTAGGTACACCATCCAGCACGGCCATCTCTACAAGCGCGGCTTCACAACCCCCCTATTGAAATGCCTAACACCAGACATGGGCGATTACGTCCTCATGGAAATGCACGAAGGCATTTGCGGAGATCACTCTGGGGCACGCACCTTGGCACACAAAGCCTTCAGGCAGGGCTACTACTGGCCCACCATGCTATCCAATGCAGTTGACCTCACACAAAGGTGTGACAAGTGCCAACGACATGCACATATCCCTCACCTCCCAGCCGAACCCTTCACTTCTATGCTCAGTCCTTGGTCATTCTCCCAATGGGGACTCGATCTAATCGATCATATGCCCGAGGGGAGGGGTAACGTCCACTACGCCATCGTCGCGGTCTACTACTTCACAAAATGGGCCGAGGTGAAATTGTTGACAACCATTACGGCACCACAGATAGAGCAGTTCATATACCAAAACATCATATGTCACTTTGGGATCCCTCACACAATCGTCACTGATAATGGGAAACAATTTGATTGCAACCGTTTCCGCGCCTTCTGCGAGACATACGGCATCAGGCTTCTATTCGCTTCACCCTCACACCCCTAGTCCAACGGCCAAGTAGAGGCTGTCAACAAATGCATCAAGTACAACTTGAAGAAGAGACTGGACGAGGACAAGGGCAAATGGGCCGACATTATCAACGACATGCTATGGTCTCATAGGACCTCATTCAAGACTGCCACCGACGAAACCCCCTTCGCATTGGCTTTCGGCACAGAAGCAGTCATACTTGTCGAGATTGGTGAAACATCGTATCGGGTCATCTCTTACAACCCAGAACAAAACAATCACCAAATGGCTCTTAGTTTGGATCTCCTGGAAGAACGAAGGGAAACTGCTAACGCCAAGCAGCTTTCCTACAAGCAGCGAGTTGCACGATACTACGACTCAAGGGTCTGCCACCGGAGCTTCAAAGTAGGCAACCTAGTACTGAGGAAAGTCAGCCTAGCAACCAAAGAACGATCGGTAGGCACATTCGCCCCTACATGGGAAAGACCCTACATGGTCTCCCGGATATGCCGAGAAGGGACCTATGAACTGAAAGATACGAATGGCAGGACACTCCCACTTTCTTGGAATGTCGACCACCTAAAGTTCTATTACAAGTAAAGAAGGCCAACGGCCCAAAAACATGTTAGGCAACTGGCCGACCATTTTGTACACATTCCTGGCACTACCAGTTATTCTCAATGAACATATTTACGAGGCAATCCCTCTTAAGTTTCATTTACATATTTTAAGTTTCATCAACTCTCTGGTCAACGGCCTCACATAATCAATATGTCTAAACAACATTTACTCCGGCAAACACGTGTAATAATGGACACAAATAAAATCCTTTTATATCATAAACAATTCATACGTACATAGCCTTTCGGCCTACAGTAGATTAAAAAGTACAAATCAAATTACAGATTTAAGGGGCATCCCCCCGGTCTTCACCTCCAGCCTCATCCTTCGCCAACTTGGCCTGCCCCTCAGCTTCATCCTCCTCCTCCTCATCTGGCAGAGGGTTTCAATCTTCATCAAGATAATCCTCCAAGTGGGGTGGATGCTTCAACCACGGAAACTGGATGGCCACACCGGTGTTCGCCAGGAGGATCCGTTTGAAGAGTTCATACTCCAGCCGGCCCCCAAACCGTTGCAAGTCCAGATGGTGCACCTGGGAGGACTTGTACTCCTCGGCCCCCACCTTCTTTGCCGAAACTAGTTGATCGGCAAGCTTTGCATTAGTCGCCTCTGCTTCTTGTGCTCTAACCTCTGCTTGCTGGGCTCTAGCTTCTAGCTCGGCCACCTTCGCCTCAGCAGCCTCACACTGAGCAACTAGCTGCCTCTCTAGCTCCTTTGCCTTCAGCTCGGCATCCACCTTCGCTTGGATAGACCTCTCGGCCATCCTCTCCTTCTCGGCCGCGGCCTCCATCTTCATTTTCAGAGCTTGGCGCTCCTCCGCGATTTTCTCCTTGGCCTGGCTTGTGTGTTAGAGGGTGGTGAAGACTTCACCAAGAAACTGCAAAGCAAAGACACATTCAGAAAACCGAATCACAACAAGGAATTAAAATCGATAGGCAGCATACTTACATGGGCCCCGGTATGCATCATCTTGTCGCATCGATCAGCGAACTCCCTCGCCTTCAGAGCCGCTATCTCATCCAACTCATACTGAGACCCACGAACAACGGTGTTCATAAAGTCCAGCTGAGAGGGATGGAAAGCCGTCGATAGCTGCCTCCACGTGTCGTCCGGCTCGTGAGTCCTCACCAGGTCTGGCTCCCCGTCGGTCTTCAAAAAGTACGACCGAAGGGAAGCATCCAGATAAGGCTTCCTCATCTTCTTAGGGACCCTTCGGCCATCCAAGTTCGAGCTGATGTTCGAACAGACAATCTGACGGACGATCACAAGAACTTCAATCTGCCCTTGCCTTTTCTACTGCAGAACGACGTCGGCATCGGTTGGGACCTCCTTCCGCTTCCTCTTCTTCCTCCTCTCCTCGGCCATCAAAAGGCGGCGCTCATTGACCGCATCGTCCACATCAATTACGATGGTCGGCATAGGCCGACTAGCGGACGACGTCGACGACTCAATCGGAGGCACCCCAGCTGACTCCGAGGCACTTGGGAAGAGCGTAGCCAAGGCCTCCCCAGTGGCTACGTCCACTGCATTCTGGCCACCCTCCTCGGCCACGAGAGCCTCTACCCGTAGAGTGACCTTCGACGCCGCCCTACTCCGGATTGGCTTCCGATATTCTCCCTTGGAGGCAGAAGCCCCGGCTTTCTCGGCCTCAGCCCTCGTCTCTACCGCCTTTTTTAGCACCTCGGCCACCTTCTCCATCCTCTTCTTCAGTTGGTCGACGGCGGTTGTGACGAAGTCGGGATCGGCTGCAATACAGACACATGTTAAATACATAAAAAGTGTTCTAATATACAGGTATGTGTATGGGAACACTCACGCAGGGTGGGGATTAGGCCAACTTGCAACAGATGCGCAGGCATACGGAGGTAGTCCCTACTTCTCTCCACTCGGCTTAGCCTTTGGAAGACCTCCGCATAATTGACAATCTCTTGCTCGGTAACGATCGGCCGCTTAAACACATTTGCACACAACAAACCAAAGGGTTAGACTCTATAGGTAGCAACATTTCAAAAAACAAATACAATACATGCAAGTTTACACTACATCATCCTTCGGCCACCACCTTTAGATTGATAGACGCGTGGCATACGTCGACCAAACAAGGGTAACTCCACGCCCTCCCAATTCCCAAACACAAAAGAAAATTTATGCTTCCAGGCTTTTTGGGACGTCGGCATATCTTCGATAAAGGGGTCGAGCTCAGGCTTCGTCGTAGACTCAACATATACCCAACTGGTCCTGTCTCTTACAAACTTATAGAGCTGGCATACGTGACCCCATGTGGGCTCCCCTTTCCCGCACAGCTTGAAGGCGATGTACACCCCGGTCAACATGATCCAACAATTGGGATTCAGTTGACCGAGTGCAACACCGACCTCCACACACATACGTTGCAGCAAAGGGTGGAGGGGCAGCACTACTCCATTATTGAAGTTATCCGAGTGGAATGTCGCCCAGCTAGGAGGTGGATTGCTCAGCCTCTCCCTTCTACCCGGAAGCCTCATCTTTACGAAGTCAGGAATATTGAACACCCTTTGGTATGCCAGAAGGTCGTCCTCATCCATTGTATTTACCTTACGATCAATCTCATAGACCGAGCTAGCAATTGTTACCTGCTCCATGGCTTCTTCAATATCGATCTCCATCGGAACAGTTGCTAGGTTCTTCGAAATGAAAGCCACCGCCAGGCTCTCATCGGTGTTAGTGGTCTCGGCCCCATCAACGGCCGAAACATAACGGGTATCGATAAAGCTGAACGCCCTCTCGAGCTCATCTTCCAATTCCTGACCCGAAAGCACTTAAGATTCCTCAAGGATCGGTCCAGTAACGATTGGATCCACCTCTGCCTCTACCCTCGGGGTTGACAGAGGGGAGCCAGAGGCCGATTCAGTTGCATTCAACCGAGAATCGGAGTTAGCAGAAGTAGCGTTTGATTCCCCGTCAACCTGGTCAAGGCCGATCAAAGCCCTCCAGAATCATACTTAATCTCGGCTCAACAAGACGCAAAGCCTTAGACAAAGACAACAACCCACTAGGCCAGGCGTGAAGAGCATAGGTTGCGGTGGGTTTTGGTCTGGCCATGATTCTTGTTTTGGTTGAGCAGCGATCGATGTCGAGCATGGAGGCTTCGACTTGTGCGGCGTGGGTGTGAAAGCCGATCGGAGTGGTGCAGACGACTAGGTGGGTCTGATTGGAGGTGCAGATCCGCCGAGCCTTTGTTTGTGTGTTGAGGTCGTTGAGGTGTGAGGGCCGACCGGTTTGGTGCAGGCGACCAGGTGGGTCGGATTGGAGGTGCGATAGGGTCGGGTCGAGTTTTCGATCATGCTGACGACCGGGTGGGTCGGATTGGTGGTATGATCGAGTCGGGTTGGGATTCCAATATCTGCTATGTTGATCGGTGAGGGCGTCGTCGCGCCTGGGAGTTCAAGGTCGGTCGGTGGTGTCAATCTGCCTCGTCGGCCCCGTGACTCCTTGGTGACAATGGTGATGGGTGGTCCGGTTCACTCAATCTGCAGGTGGGTTATTGGCGTGACGAACTGGCATCGTGCAGATGGTTGTGTCTCTGTGTTGGTTTCTGCTTGCCGACTGGTCGTGTGCGAGTGTGTGCGATGAAAGTTCGTTGCACCGAGCGACGGAGGGGAGCTCGTGCGCTGGGTCGGCTCGTTGGATCAATTGGCTCCGATCGGCGTGCGTTCCCCAGCTCGTTGGTGAAGGGCTAACGACCAGCTGGAGTCTCGGCATCGAATTTGTTGGTCCCTGGCAAGGGCGTGTCGGCGCTGGGTGTATGCCGAGCGGCATGGCTTCTGCAGGTCGCGTTTTGTAGAGACGCAGTAGAGCAGAGATGTGCCGAACAGGAAGACCTTCGCGTTGTGTTGTTGTTGGACGTATGTTTTGCTGTTGGGCCTTGAGCGATTTGATGGATGTTGGGCTGTAAGTTTGCAGATGCTACTGATGAATGTTGGGCTTGACTTTGTTGAACTAGGCAGATTGCTCATCGGTGGGGGACTTCTCCAATCGGTGGTATCTCGCCGATCGGCAGCGAAGCCATTATGTGCGTTTGCAGTTTGGAACTCCAACCGTCTGGGTTTGCAGGGTGTGCGAAGACGGGTTGGCGATGCGTTGAGGCTGAAGATGAGTCGGCTCATGTATTGAAGATGAGTCGAGTGGAGCTGTTGGGTTTTTTGAGCTTTTTATGGGCTCGGGTGTTTTAATTGGACCCAATTAAAACTCTGTTCTAATTGAATGACCATCTTTCTTCCAATGGGCTTGGTAGTCCTCTTCATTTGGATGGTTGATCGTTGGGTATGCTTCGCCGATCGGTGCATGTTGTTGCCAATCGGTCTGATCAAAAGATGTGGCCTTGCTGGGCTTCTACTGGTCGACATTAGTATGGGGGCCGATCGGTCTTGCCTATCGGTGGAGGTGGTTCTCTCGGCGTTGTCGCCTCTGTGAGCCTTCAGCGATAACGGGCTGAGCGGCAAATGGTGGGGCAATGAGCGGCGTTGTCGCCTCTGTTGGTTTGATGATTAATTGATGAATTAGTTCATTTGAAATGGTGGGGCTCACAAATTTCTCCTTTTTTGGAGTTTTGGCTTTTGAAAGGAGGCTGAGAGGCAGGGTGAGCATGAGAGACTTTGGCAGAGAAAAGAAAATGTTCTCAGATGACCAGAGCTGATTTTGTAGTGGGATGCTTGATATTCTTGGGCTGGGGGTTTTTATGGGTGTGAAGAAGAGAGGGAACCGATATATATTTTTTGTTACGATTTTCACAGACGGCATCAAACGGTTGATGCATAAAATTGAAGTAGGAAGACTGCACTCACTCAAGAACACAAGTATGTACGTGATTCACCCAAATCGGACTACGTCCACGATGTTACCTCATTCTCACTAGTATAATAGTGTTTGTTTGTACATGATACAATAGGTTTCTAGAAGAGCGATAAATGTAGAGAGAAGAGAGAACTCTTAAGGTTAGAGAGAAAGTGATATCTCTAGTAAGAGAGTTAAATCCCTCAAATGAGGGTGGTAGTGCTCCTTATATAGACAAAATTAGATCTAGATGGTGGGATCCGATGATTAGCTTTAATAATAGGCCTTGATGATGAACTTTGTTAGTGGGAGATGGACTTTGCTTAGTCAGATGTAGTGTCAACATAATTAAAATATAAAAGCAAGTACAAAATGTACCTACAAGTCAAACAAATTTAGATCAAAAGAGACGAATATGAATTGTTATCAAAATGTTGGACGTATTGGGCACTTTGAATAGGAACACTCTGAATTCTCCTCTTTCTTTCCTTTATGGGTAAATAGTACAAATTTTCTTTTTTTACTTTAACCTCCTCTTACAAATTGTTTCTGAGGAAGAGGAAGAGCTCTCCAGCCAATATCAAGACGGTAGAACCCTCCTGGCCAATTAACTTGTTCAACGCCTTGGTATGCCCGATCGCGCGCCTCTTTGAGATCTTTTCCTTTGGCAGTCACCCCAAGAACACGACCCCCAGTTGCAATGAAGTTACCATCCGAATCCAGTCCAGTTCCTGCATGAAATACTTTAACGGATGGAGCAACATCTTCCGCTTCATCGAGGTTTCGAATTACACTTCCCTTCTCATAGGGCCCCGGGTAACCCTTACTTGCCATTACCACCACCATGGCTGACCCGGCCGACCAGTTCAACGACACCTCATTTAGCTGTCCTCTACAAGCTGCAAGTAGAACTTGTGCCAGATCAGACTCCAAACGAACCATCAAAACCTGTTCATTAATAAAACCAAACAAGTCAAAATCCATGTTAATCTGTCACTGGAGAGCTACTAATCTAAAATAAGACGATCTGAACAAGACATGACACACCTAGATTGATGCCAGGGCTAAGTAACATATAAATGACGACCTACATTTAAGCACAGAATTTAGATGTGGCATGAAAACTCAATAACCAGCCAAAGTAGATACCAAACTGGCTACTGGAATATTGATATGAGCATATGCAGAATTCATGTTTTTGAATAAGAGTGCAAAGAAATCCATTAACTCATACGGTGTTCATACACTGAAGCGCATCTTCATACCCAGTAGCACTAGGATAATTTTAAAAAAAAATTTGATAATGGCCAAAGAGCAATGGAGAAAGGCAAAATTCACTGGAAGTAGAAATAAACAGGATGAGTAAAGAAATAAGACAAAATCT
Organism: Oemleria cerasiformis; assembly: GCA_037349345.1. Classification (NCBI taxonomy): domain Eukaryota; kingdom Viridiplantae; phylum Streptophyta; class Magnoliopsida; order Rosales; family Rosaceae; genus Oemleria; species Oemleria cerasiformis. The sequence goes on along the minus strand of JAZGTL010000012.1, from coordinate 4,547,179 downwards.
ATCAGAACTTGAAATACTACACCCAAACAACACTGGCCTTCCGCAATCTTGCTTTCATCTATCTCGCTAAACTTATTTCCAACTTCTACCAATGTATGTACCATTCTCACACTAACCAAATATATGCTCAATCGGATCAATTCAAATTTTCATCAACTCATGGCACAAGGCCCACAACCCATTCCTACCATGAAAATAAATACAAGATAAAGAAATGAGAAGCAGATAATATACAGACAGAAAACGCACTTTTAATTTTTTAATCTAAATTGGTGACGGTAAAGTAGCAAAAGATTATTGATAAAGACCTCCCAGGTGGTAACAAACTCATCATTGGTAATAACATTAGAGAATGTTTAGCAGGGGTCTGTTTACTGACCTGACACTCAGGATCGCCAAAGCGCACATTGTACTCAATAAGCTTAGGTAAGCCAGACTTCTTCTCTATCATGAGTCCAGCATATAAAACCCCAACAAACTTGCAGCCCTCTGCTGACATTCCTTTCACCGTGGGGTAAATGATGGATTTCATTACTAAATCTTGAAGTTCTTTAGTTAGGATGGGGGCTGGTGAATATGCACCCATTCCACCAGTATTAGGTCCTGTATCGCCATCCCCAACGCGTTTATGGTCCTGAGCTGATTCCAGAGGAATAGCATTCTCTCCATCCACCAGTGCAAAGAAAGACGCTTCTTCTCCTTCTAGATATTCCTCAACAATGACACGACAACCTGCAGAACCGAAAGCACCTTTTACAAGCATTGAATCAACAGCTTCAAAAGCCTCGTCCAAAGTCATAGCGACAATCACTCCTTTTCCAGCGGCCAATCCATCTGCTTTAACAACAATAGGCACCCCTTGCTCTTGTATATATTGCTTTGCAGCAGATGGGTCTGTAAACGTTTGATACTGCATCAATTACTGAATGCATTAGTTACTCATGATCGTGTAAAAATAGCCACTCAACAACTGAAAAGAAGATTTTCTGCAATATTTGAAGCTAACAACATCCTTTTATCACTCTTAGCATAATATCAAACGTAATGAACAAACCTTAGCAGTAGGTATTCCATACTTATCACACAAACTCTTCATAAAGTTCTTGGACCCTTCCAAAGCAGCAGCCTCAGATGAAGGGCCGAAAGCATGGATTCCAGCCTTAAGCAAATCATTTACGAGACCTGCAACAAGAGGGGCCTCCGGTCCAACAACAACAAGTCCCACACCCCATTTGCGGCAGAAGGAAATCACAGCCGCACTATCAGAGATGTCAAGGTCTGAAATACAAGTGGCATCCCCCGCATTGGAAATTCCGGGATTGCCTGGCGCACAAAAGATGGCATCACAAGTAGGGGATCGCTTCAATGCATAGCAAAGAGCATGTTCCCTTCCCCCTCCACCAATGACCAAAACAACCACCCGCTCTTCTTCTGCAGCATCAGTAAGCAAAACAAGAAACTACATTATATACAACAACAATCCAAGCCAACAGTTTTACAAATTCATCCTAAGTATATACAAAATACTTGTACACAAATAATTACACGTGCATGCATACTTATACAAAATATAAAATACATATCTCTGTAATTCAAGTTCCAGAGGAAGCAAAAATCAACTAGAAATCTGAAAATAACCAACAATAATTAAATTCATAATAAACATAATTCATACTCAATGATAGTTGCAATTTTTTTCCAATAAAAAAGTTCAATTTAGACACATTTTCTAACCAACAAAACTTGAAAAACAAAAATTAGAACCACAAAAAGATAAATGAAAGAATTATATATCCAATGAAAAAGCATGAAAATTTCAAGGAGAACAAAAACAAAGAAACGAAGTAGAACTTTTACCATGAGCATCAGTGATAGGTTGGGCGCGAAGGGAAACGGACGGCCGTGATTTGTGAGCACGGCAAGTGAGAAGGGCCGATGATGGGCCGTTGAGGTGGCGAGAGCGGATTGGTCCCACAAAGGAGAGGAATGGCTTCGGGGAGCGAAGGAAGTGAGTGTTTGTGTTGAGTTGGAGAGAAGCAGCTCCGACCAGGTCCAACGTTGCACAACCCATTTTCTACGAAGGATGAAAATTGTTCGATTCTGTTTCCTTTATCCTTGTTCCGAAAATGCCCTTATGGCGTTCAAGGATTAAGCGAGCGTCTGTCTAACCCTGCTTGGAAATTTCAAAAATTGGAATGAAGAAGAAGCGTAAAGGAAGGAGAGCATCTGGAGGGGGGGGGGGGGGGGGGGGGGGGGGGGGGGGGGTGGCTTTGGGGTTTTGGGTTTGTGTCACTGTCAAGGCTCAGGGTTTTAGATGTTTTCAAGAATTCAAGGTAAATAAATAAAATTAGGTTTTTTATTTTAAATGTACTATATTCTTGTATGAAAGTCTCATTTTACATTTTATTTTCATTATTCACTCAAAATGCACAATCAAACGGCCGAATTGTCCCAGTCAGTGCTTTTTCGTTAAGTTCATCCATTTTCCGTAAAAAATAGTAAAAAACTTAGACAAATAAACCTAAATACCCTTGACAGAGACTCCTATATCTCTTTTCTCTCTTCCCATCATCTTCGTTCTTTTTCCCTGCGACCACGAATACCACCACCCACCACAGCCCTCAACTCTGACCAAGACCAGCCTCACCACCCCACCTAAAATATTTCCCCTATCGAGCGACCTCATCTTTGTCATCCATCGCCATCGATGCTCATCGTAAAGGAGGAATCGGAGTCACGAACCAAAAACCCTCAACAACGTCGCTCGAGATTCCCAATGGAACTAGGCTGTGAGATCACCACCGATCGACTCTTTTGGACAAGGCGAAGAGAACTATGCCCTCCTTCACGATCATCGGTGCTCGTAGCTCGCGGATCAAGGGTCAACCTTCATCGATGTTCGAAACTTCGCGGCCGTTTTTCGTTCAATCCAGGTACGTTCTCGAGAATCAAAGCCCATATTCATACTCCTGGGGCCTCGTAGATGAAGTAAGGTGGGTGAATCATGAGATTTGGTGAAGACTTAGTGAAGTTAGGTTTTCGGCGAGCGTCGACCACGGGAAAATGGCCCTGAATTTTGGGCGAATGATGAGAATGATGACACCTCCTCCATGGTTCTATACTCTGCGTGCAAATCGATTTGGGACCATTGCATCCATTTGGCCTCTCGAAAATGCTTTGTAGTCCTTCCTCCAAGGCACTAGTGCCTTTGAAGTTTACCTCAATGATGAGTTGGTGAGTGAACCTTTTCTTTTCTTTTCTATTTCCTTTGGCCTTATAATTTGCTTCAAGCTACAAATTTCATTGCTTTTCAGTTATTTTCTTTGGTGGATAAGGTGTTGGCCTTCCCCACAATGCTATTATTAAATGATGCTATAAGATTAAGTGTAGCTTATATGCTCTCATGTGTTTTCAGGTAATCTCTAAGCTAAAGGAGGGAAGATTTCCAGGAGAGATTGAACTAAGAGACATCATTTCCAGTAAGTTCGGTAGTTCAAGAATCACCGATGGGCAAGCTCATTCTTTATGGTCCTAGATTCAAATTTTTTATTTTATTTTGGATATTCAATCCAATTTCATTTTGGGCATTCATAACCACATGAAATTGGATTGCAATTGGATATGTGTTGCATTGAGCTTCTGGGTGTGTTTGAAATTTGTGAAATTGTGAAATTTGAGCTTCTCTGTGTGTCTGAGATTCTGGGTTTTTAAGAGATTGCATCTTGGGTTTCTTTCGATTTCTAGGAAATGGGATGGGTGTTGCAATTTGTTGTGTGGGTTGGGATGGGTGTTCTAGGTTGGGGAATGATGGAATGGGAGGGTGTTCTGGGTTGGGGATGATGGATTTACCCTTAAAATTCCAAAATTACCCTTAAAATTGACGCCCACTTAACAGATTGAGTGGAAAGGTACCTAAGTGGAACGACTCAGCAGTTTCATAGTGCATTTTGAGCGAATAATGAGAAAAGGGTGCAAAGTAAGACTTTTATGCGAGAACATTGTGCATTTAAAGTAAAAGGCTTATTACTCAAAATGCTCCCCAAACCAGATCTCGAGTCTCAATTTACTCCTCGAACATGAAATAGTAACAATGTGCAGCCAAAACCCCCTCTTCTGTCAGCTCTGTTGCACTAAAAGTTACACTTTGTTACTAACTCTGTTTAGGTTGCTTACGTGGCAGCATTGGATTGAATGTTTTATTCATTTTGTAGCAAAATATTAAAACTAAATATTAAAAAAAATAATTGAAGAAGAAGATGATGAACAATCTGGGTTTCTCAACCCATTCCCAAACCTCTTAATCCAATCTGGGTTTCTCTACACGATGCCAAGCCTTCCAATTCCCAATATCCAAAATCTTTCCTCGCTGCCCAGTGAATTTAAGCAAACCCATTAACCCTAAAAACACCATTTCTCTCCACCACCACCACCACCACCATCATCATCATCATCTTCTTCTTCTTCTTCTTCATCTAATTGAAATTGGAATTTGGGTTCTGCAAAAACCCAATCCAAGGCGCTGTTGCCGATGGTGGTGCAACAAATCACACAACCATGTTAAATACCAAAAAAAATCGAATTGGGGTTAATTCCGAAATTGCAAAACCTAAATTCTTAACCACTTTTCCAAACCTTGATCCAAAAACAAACCGAGGAAAAAATTGAAAAGGAAATAAAAGCAGCTAGAAATCAGAATTATTACATCTAACCACAGAAATAAAATATTCTCTAAATTTTTCTAGACCTGGAATAGTCGGAAGGAGAGGAGGATGAGTACGAATTGGACGAGGAGTGGTGACAGCGGTGTCTGCAACGTCGTTTAGTGTGAGAGAAAAATGTGGTCTCTTCGCCTTGCCCAGATGAGTCGAACGAAGGTGGTCTTGCAGCTTGGGTCCATCAGAATCGGTGCCAAGGTCGGCAAGACTACCTGGGTTCTCGGCTGGGATTCCTCCTCCACAGGGTGTTTCGACGACGGAGGGTGACATGGATGAGGTGTTCTCGACCTGGAGAAGGGTTGAGTGGGATGGTGAGGTCGATGGTGGTTGGGTGGAGGGCGACGGAGGTGGCTGGTGTCGCAGGCACAATGAGGGAGCGGAGAAGACGAGGGGGAGGGTCGCGTGCGTTTGTGTGGGATTCATCATCTCTTAATTTTTTGTTTTTTTTTTTAATATTTAGTTTTAATATTTTGCTACAAAATGATTAAAACATCCAATCATTTGCTACCACGTAAGCATCATAAATAGAGTTAATAACGGAGTGTAACTTTTGGTGTAATGGAGCTGACAGAAGGAGGGTTATGGCTGCACATTGTTACGATTTCGCGTTCGAGGAGCAAATTGAGACTTGAGATCTGGTTCGGGGAGCATTTTGAGTAATAAGTAAAAAGCCATAAAATTAATAGTATTGAAATAAGATGAAAATAATAATAATAATTTGCTAACAAAAACAATTACTTGCTTATTAATTTGAAGTAATAAGCCTAGTTAAAATTTGATTGGCAAGGAAGATAATAGGTAATTTTAAAAAAAAAATTAAAAAAATGTTTTGAAATTATTTTTTATTTTTGAATTTGACGTAACAGAAATGAGGGCAAAAGTTAAGAACGGAAAATGTCATTGAAAAAGACAAATAACTATATGGTCTTTCTTAGCAAACGTGACATGCCTAAAGGCTAAAGCCAAAAGTTGAAAATCAAAAACTAAAAATGAAGAATAGTGAATAGTGATTGAGAGACAGACCTACCAGGGTACTACGAGGGATGTGAAGTTGTAGTTGAAGAATAAAAAACAAACCTCCAAGTCTCCTCTGGGGTTTTATAATCCTTTCAAGTATGCCTTTCACTTTCACTATGATCCAACTCTGATCTGTGTGAAACTGTTTTCACAAACTGTGGGCTCTTTACCCCTTAGGTTTAAACTTGACATGAAAACAGCCGAACATTTTCATATTTTAAATCATTTCATTTTTTATTTCTTTTTAGCTAGAAAAAATGAAAAGTACGATAGGAAAAATAAATTAATTCAAAATTGTCTTCCATATTTTAATTTTCATTTGTATGTACCATTTCGCGCCTTTACGAAAGAAGAAACCCTAAATAACATATGAATTCTCTAAGGCTAATTAAGCAACGTTAATGGAGTGTAGAGCTCCCTAGACGGCTTTCATAGGACTTCTTTTTAGATCAAGTAGGCCATAAAAATTCACTCATAAAAGAAACTAGAAGGACAATATTCGTACGACGGTATTCGTGGACAGAAGAGCAATTGGACCGCCTATAGGACAATTATTGGAAGGGGGCAACGGATCACCAAAACTACTTGAAATTAATTTTCAAAAATTCAACATTTTAACATTAATTTACCCTCTTAAACTTTCCAAAACTACTTGAAAATTCCACATCTGAATTCAAAATGTCAAATACCAAATGTAAAACTACTGCCATTTTGGTTTGAGGAAGCGCCGTATCAAAAGGAAAATGCAAAACTCACATTGTTCAAATTGAAAGCACGAAGACTAAAATTGAAACACAACAAATTACAAGGAGCAAAATTTAGTTCAACCAAACATCAAGGGTTCAAAAAACAAAATACTTTGTACGTATATATATTACCAGTCTTTAAATATAATTCCTGCAGACAATAAAAACATACATGTAATTCATATTTGGTCTTCAAATAAGCATACAAAACCACCTCTATCTGCATGCAAACTTAAAGCCTCAGACTTCCTAAATTGTCTCGGGAACGTTTGCAACACTCTTAATGCTCATGCGCAGGACACACGATGACAAGTAAAACGATAGAGAGTGAGAGATTTTACATAAGTTGATACAAGACCATATTGAAGTGGGATGGTAAGCAGAAGCAATAGCTAGGTGTGTAAAGCCATGAATAAGTTCTGCTTACGGGCATGCTCTGGAATAAGCCGGTTCACTACATCAGGGGCAATTCCTTGAAGCTCTACCAAAGAGAAGAGAATGAAACATAAATGGGGCATTAGGAACACAGAAACCAAATAAAAATAATTTAATGGATGCAAAACTCTATGTTGATGGATGCGAAACCCTCTTGTTTCTGTCTTTTGACAATTATGTAAACACAAGGTGACCCAAAGAATAAAAACAAGGAGTCCAAATGGATAACAGGTGAGCAAATGGCTACCCTTTGGATACTGTTCCCAATTTCTCTCCCGGTCTTTTTATTACTAAATAATGTCTGTGAAAGGAAAACCAAATAAATTCTGGTTTCAATCCTGTTCTTGGTGTGATCTCAACTCATTGACATATAATGTACAAAAGAAGTCTATTGTTGAAAACCGAATAGATAATAGTTTCCTATCTTGCCACCAAATGCATTTACTCAAGTTCACAATATAATTACCGAAACCTATAGGACCAAAAGTCAAACAAGATGCTACAGGCCTAGGAGCATAACTGAAAATTATACAGACAAAAGCTGACAACAACGCCGCACAGACCATAAATCCTAAATAATCCTAAAGCTTTCTTTATCTTATTATTAGGGTTAGTTACACTTTGCACCCCGTAAGTCGACCATTGCACCATGTAATATAAAATCTTGCAATATGGTCCCTCAGTAACTTAGGCCAAGAGTTCTTTAGGGCTCGTTTGATAACCATTTGGATTTTAGTTTATAGTTTTCACTTTTAGTGCTTCACATATGGAGGAACTGTATGCAGAAAAGGAGAGATGAGGAAAAACAGTGGTAAGGGGGAGAAGAAATAAAAAACGAATCAAAACAGAATCAAAAAAGTGAAAAGAACATAAAATAGGTTTTGTTTTTGGTTTATTCTTTTGATTTTGTGTACCTTTCCTTGTAAATTTCTTCATCATCTTTTTTACCATTTTCCCTCCGTTCTTCTCCATTCCTCTTCCCTCTCTTCATTTCAAGCACAAAAAGTAATAACTAAAAACTAAAAACGAAATGGTTATCAATAGGACCTCAGTTTTTTACCTATGTGGCTTAGCTGGGTCCCAAATTTTTAATGCCGCAGCACACCTACAAGTCTGGGAAAACATATGGGGGTATTTTGGGTAGTTCGCATAAATATCACACTCCCCTCACCCTTACTCGGAACAGAAAGTGGACACCACCAATCCCAAGAGTCGAGACAGGAAACAAGAACTAGAAATCTCGCTTTCCTAGTAATTTTATATGGAAACAATATCTATTTTAAGTAAATACTATCTAAGGGCAGTCTAATCTGGCTTAATCCCTAATGCCATCGAACAAACTATGCAAAACATTTATGAATATTAAACTATTACTTCACGTATATGTAGTAATCTAGTTAATTAAATAAGAGAGAGGACCACTGAATGCAAAATTAGAAGAGCACAACCATTTCTCCCATAAGTAATCTTGAATTCACAGATTTCAGATGCAAAAAAAAAAAGTCAGATTTCAGGGCTTGTATACTGGTCTACCCCATATAAATCTTTTCTTGATGCTTAGTTTAGTATACTAGGACATAATCAAGCCATGTTATCCACATTAGCTTAAAGAACTTATATTATCCTAATCACCAAGAAGGCCAATCCCAGCAGTCTCTATAGGAAGTTCTGTAAAACTAAAATGGTATTATATGTTTGTCTTAATAAATATTAATCAAACTCACCCTGGGGCTTAAAGTTGAATAGAGGAGGAAGAGGGCGACCATTAGGAAGACGAGTATTTGGGTCTCTTAATTCATCAAAGAACGGGTGAATGCAAGCTTCCAACTGCAAAAAAAAAAAAAAAAATACAGAAAAGCAATTAGAACTGAACAATAATATCCAGTAAAGGCAACTAAAACAATGAAGTCATACTTACAGCAGTACATCGCAGATTGGGAGAATACTGGAAAAACCTACAAACAAGATCTACTGCTTCTGGAGGTAAGCGTTTTTGGAATACCTGTAACATGACAAGAATATTATAGTGAATCTCCATTCTAAGTGAAATTCTTTTGAGAGAAAATGCTAATTACAAACCAAACTGCACAATGCCAATAATCATGTATGTTTGGCTGCCTTACATATCCATCTCTAGAGTATTTTGCTAGTCCGGTCATATTAAATGTGAGAACTCAGTTCATATCATCATGCCTCCAGTCAACACCCAACTATACCTTAAATAGTGTCTCGTCTTGACCCCTAACAGAAAACCAAAGCAGATTCCACTGGATAAGGTTACATGCCAAGTGTTCATCCAACCAGCAAGACAAATTTTATACAATTCCTGGCGCTTATGTTCTCATGTAGAAAGCTTTGGGGTTATGAAACATTGCATTTAATGTTTTGGAACATTGAGGGTGCCGAAGAAACTTTGACCATATATTGTCATGTTACATAAGAAATGCAACACATGGTGATTAGACATCCCTAACTTGACCTAAAAATACAGGGAAACTCAAACTGATCAAAACCCTGCTTACAATTACTCATAGTCACTGAATCTTCACTCAGTACTCAGCTTCATGTAGAATAGACTAATTCTCACATGATAGGTTATCGCCTTAAAACTTATCTAATGGCATTATCACGCAGTGGAGTGCATCCCTAAATCAACCAAAGAAGCTAAAGAAACTCAAACTCAACAAACCCACACTTAACTATTAAAACCTGCAAATCTTCATTCACCAATGCACCAACCTAGACTTAGGTTATATCCCTTTGCAGCAGATTATCACTAAACCAAAATTTCTTTTCCTGACTTCAATATGTGCTTGGAAAATACTGGACCTAAATGAGAAGAGAATAAAAACTTCTTACTTGGGAAATCAGTGTAATTATCATTATTCTTTTAAAAAAATTAAGAATAAAATTACAAGCGTGGTCAAGATGAGCAGAAAATCCAAACTATGTACCTTAAACTAGGGCATAATACTAATCATATAAACAAGAAAAACCCACAAACTAGGACATAATAAAACTCCCCCAAACCTAACAGATAGCTGCTTTCCAATCCAACCAAGTATTCGAAAACAATAAATCCCTAAACTCCAGAGAAACTGAAGCCCATAATGCAGAACAAAACCGAACTTTGTCCCATAACAACCCTCTCATGCTGCGTGGATAGTTTTCAAAGATCATATTATTTCTCTCCAAGCATATTACCCAACGGACAGCCGATAAAGAGCATCCCCACAATCCCTCTGCCTTCTTCCCCTTCCTTGGTAATTTGTGCTTTGCAGACAAAAAAAGAAAAACGTTACTTAAATATAACCCAGCTAATCTCAAGTTCCTTAAACAGTTGCCACCAAAGACGAGAGCCACGGGACAGTGTAGAAACACGTGATCTACAGATTCTAGATCATTCTTACAGAGGATGCACCATCGAGCGTCAAGGCATGAGTTGGGTCTTCTTCTTTGTAACATGTCACAAGTGTTAACTCTTCTGTGGGTCACTAGCCAAGTAAAATTTCGGCTTCGTAGGAATTTTGGCATTTCACATCAGCGCTGCTGGCTGGAAATTCCTAGTAGCATTGTAATCACATAAGACACGGCAATAAGACTTGGGGGAAAAAATCCCATCTCCTTGTGTCAGCGCTTGAAGGTTGCAGTCGAGGAGCCTGCTCTAGCAGCAGTAAGTATGATGATAGCTCTACCAATTCCACATCATGTAGATTCCTTCGGAAACCAAAGTCCCAGTTCAAGTATCCAGTAGACGGATTCACCAGACTAGAAATAGTCTTATTGTGATACCTGGATAGCATATAAAGTCTAGGAAATAAGCCCCTTGCATAGAGTTTCCCCCGGCCATAGATCTTCCAAAAATCTAATTCTCTCCCCATTTCCAACAATCAACTAAAAAACATATCGAAAATGAGGCATAGCCTGGGGAAATGTCTTTCCATGGATTTCTTCTTGGACCTTTCACAACTCCCTTAGTGTCCCAAGTCCCAACCAATCAGTGTGGTTATCCATAAAGCCATTTCAAGATTTCTTATAACTAAGCTTCTATTTACGTAGTACAATCTCCTCCCTTAACAAAACGTGGGAGTAACCAGTTAAGGATGCCAACCAAATAAGCAAATTTACCATACTCTCAGTACCAAAGGATAAGTCGAGTTACTACTAGTCTTTACATTCCCTATAATGGTAATTTTGTGAATCAGAAACAAGAGGAGAAATTTTCATGCTGTAAGTTTGATGATGATAAGGAACACATTTCAGTGCAATATTCAGGTTTAATAACTAAATTATGGCTTGATTTGTAAGATCAAATTTCAAATTAATTTACACATAGGTGAACTTGAAAGTCAGAAGCATAGATGAAAGGATAGTGTATGAGTAAGCAAAGACACACCTTGTGCCATGGATGAGGCTTTATCTGTGGGAATTTGAATTCAGTATAGTTTGGATTCATGCACTTTATCTCCTCCCTGGTTGGAGTTCCCAAAACCTGCAAAAAAAATTATAAGACACCGTAAGTCAGAATTCCTTCTTTTCACAATTTTAAAAATTTCAAACAATATTAAAGAAACGATGATCTACAGGAAGGATATTTTGTTGTGGGCATTGCTTCTTAAACACCAGAGAATCGATGCTATACTTTTACAATTCTAGATAATTCTTTCCGCCCTGTTTTATATTTTTACCCACAACACAAAAGGAATGAAAATAAGAACAAAAAAGAAAAAGTGTAATTCTAAGAAGTTATGATAGTTAATACTGCAGAACGAAAATTATGTACTAATCTTAAGCCTCGGGTGACCAAACTCAACCCAAACAGAGTGAAAAACAACTCATAAGAACTCTGATGCTTCTTATTCACAGCTTTTAACCCAAAACTCAAAGTGGTCCAAAAAAAATATGGCAATAAACTCAACCCAAAACTCACCTTAATGATCTCAACTAGTTGGTCAACTCCACTTTCTCCAGGAAACAAGGGCTGCAAGAGAAGTTGTCTTGACAATATTAATTAATAAGGAAAAAAGTAAGAAAATGGTTAGTATTGACGTATTTCAGTACCAACCCACCTGCCCAAGAAGTAATTCAGCCATCACACAACCTGTAGACCATATATCAATAGCAGTTGTGTACTCGGTGGCACCAAATATCAATTCTGGAGCACGATAATATCTTGAGCAGATGTAAGAAACGTTTGGCTCTCCTTTCACCTGATAAAATGAAACAGGAATCCATATATCAAGTTAAGAAACAAGACAAATTCAGCATTAAACAGGATGGCATCCAGAACTTACCAACACTTTTGCACTCCCAAAATCACAAAGTTTCAGCTGATGTGTATGTGGATTCACCTGAATAGCAGGGGTAGCATTAGCCTTGGACATCAAAATTCTTACTATTATATAAGCTCTAAACTCAGATATCAATACCTCAAAGGGGAAAAGAAACACTAAAAATGCCCCAACCTAAATGAATTTTAAAAGTTTAAAATTAAACTATCTATCTTCTTTCTCTTGCGTAATAAATTGAAGGATATTATACGAGATAGCTAGAAGTGAATGGCAGCCATCACAATGCAAGGAATTTCAGGGAATCGAGAAATGGAGTCAGACAAAAATATAAGCCCAGAAGCAGCATGGGATGGAAACTTTTCACACACACAAAAATACATATAATGATGCATGACAGGTACAAAGTCTCAACCTATTGGTCCTATGCTCATTGATACATCTAAATAGAAAAGGTATCAGCAGCAAATTGACACATTGGGTTCGCCAGAAAAATTTATCAACCAATATGTCATGGCACGCACTGGCTCTGCTTAGGAACCCAGGGAATTGTTGTAAAAGATAACATGCATTTATGTAAGTCTTACAGGAAGAAAAATAAAACAAAAATATTACAAGTAAGTTTTGAGGCTTGATGTCACGGTGACAGATTCCAATGCAATTATGTATGTAAGCAAGTGCCCTGCAGATCTGCAACAAAATAAAATTGGAAAACAGAACTCAACAATGGTAAAAATAAGAAAGCAATAGAAATATAATTACATAGTGGCCACATCCCATATGCTCATTTGCGTAGCATGATCCACTACGTAGATTGTGTTAAAATACAACTAAACCAAAGGCAAAATTCAAAATCTAAGACAATTTCATACCTGATAGGTATAAAGTTTAACATATATTAACGGCATCCGCTGGTTGATCCTACTATAGTTCCTTGCAATACGGTTAACAGTTTCAGGAACAAATTCAAGTACAAGGTTCAAGTAAACCTCTTCTTTGTCTGTGGTTGAAAAGAAGCAATGTTTTAGGGCAACAATGTTTGGATGATCCAACATTTGCATAATCTGTAATTCCCTGTTCTTGTAGCGCTTGTCTTGGAGGACCTTCTTGATAGCAACAATTTCTCCAGTTTCTCTACATTTTGCCTGTCAAAGAAGTAAAAGTTAACTCAACACTGTAATCCATTGGAAAATCAGGTGGGTTCAATTGAGAAAAATATTAATATTCTACCTACCTGAAAAACAACCCCAAAAGAACCAGTTCCAACCACATGTTCTGAAATATAACTTACTGTCTGTCAAGCCAAACAATGAAACAAAATGTAAGCGTCCCAAGATACAAGAAATCACCACTACCGGTTTATAATCCATTAGTAGAGTAAATTTGAACACAAATAAATTCTGTTCCAACCTGCCTAGATTGACCACTTCGACCACCAACAGTCGTTCGTATTATATGTCCTGTTTCAGCACCCACACCATCAATTACATCCGGTTCACTATCCTGCACAGAAGAATTATCAAGGACTGTCACCTGAGTGTGGTTAAATACCAAATTAAACCAATCAATCAGAGGGAGTTCCTAGTCTAGACCAAAATTCTTGAGAACCAATTTGCTCACCTGTAGCTTGTTACAGGATAAATGTAAAGACCCGCCATTTTTCACGCGATGGTTGCAACAATTGACAGGGAATGGAAGAATTTGACATGTTTTTAAACAGTTAAGATTTCACAACGCTTACCCTATCCTCATCATTATCCGGCTTGTCTCTCAATCTCATCTCAAGCATCTCCCTCCCCAGCCAGTCAACCGAACTAGACGAACTCTTGAAGCCATTCACGGACCTTGAACTGCCAACTCCACCGTTCCCTAGGCTCGCCGACGCCATACCGATGTCTGATCACAACTGTAGAATTGTAGACGCTAGTACTTGCCACCTTTGCAATACTCTCTACTTTTGCGTCCTGTCCCATCCAAGCACCTATCTTCCTAATAAACAACAAAAAATCGAACTTTTTAAGGCCATTTTTCTGGGGAAAGAGAACATGAACCACTACGAAAACATAAATTAAAATGAAACTGTTGAGTCAAAATAAAAAATATATATTACATTAAAATTTCACAGTAAATTAATTGACTCACTCAAGTTCAGATCCACACCAAACTCACTCCAACTTTCTACTTTAAGCACAAAATTTGAACGCAAAACACATCGAAACTCAATCGACCTCAAACAAAAGAAACTTGACAGTGAATTCAAACTCAAATACATTCAAATTAAGAGATTTTGAAGACGGGCGGATCGTTCAGACGACTGACCTGCAAGCGTTTCGGAGAGGCCTCGAAGCAGAGATCGCGCATTTTAAATTTCGCTCTTGAAGTTTGAGATTTCAGTAGAAAATTTGGGAAAAGAGAAAAGGTTGATAGGAGAGAGTGAACTGTAGGGAATCAGATTATTATTATTACGAAAATCAAATTACTTTTTATTGTTTTTCATTCTTTTTCTTTGATTTTGAGCAGTGAGTAGCAGTTGGCAACCTAAAAACAACTAAAGGAAGAATAATGGAGTTAGGAACAAATGGACCGCTGATTTACTTCGACCTCACTCCCTACTCTTGTTTTTCGGTGACTCACACCCTACTCTTTTATCTAAAACCAGAGGAGGGGGAAATATAGAGGGGAGTACGGTTTGGATCAATGAATATCATTAAAATTCAAATCCAAATGGTTAAAATTTGATGGGCTTGATAAAGTTTGAATTTTCAAAAAATAGAATTGAAATTGTTTTGATCTGAATTATTATTAACGGTTTAGTTTGAATCGATTTCAACGGTTTAAACATAAAATTGTCATATAATTTATTCACTAAAAAAATTCTCCAAAACATAATTATTTCTAAAATTCTAACATTCTCATTAAGATTTCATTCATTCATATGAAGATTTCATTTATTCACATGAATATTTAATTCATTCACATGAAGATTTCAATCATACACATTAATAAATTAAAAAAATTCAATATTTTAAACTTTACATATGACGGGTTATGTTTAAATATAATTTAAATTCGAAAGTAGCACAAAATGAGTAAATATTAAGTGACGTAGGGTATGTTATGAACACCTACATTAACTAACTAATAAATAATATAAACAAATAAGAATTTTAACAGTTCGATTTGGATTCCAACGGTTTTCAAAATGAAAATCCAAATCCAAATTTCATACCGTTTGAATTTTATCCAGTCAAATCCAAATCAAAGTGCCAATAACGGTTTGAATATAATCTATTTCCAGGAGGTCGATGTTGTCGCCTTAGTGAAAGTCGATGGATGGAGCTCATGCAATTCAGAAGTCACTTGAGACCCCATCCGACTATGATCGGGATTCGAAATCTGGGATGCCATTCTTGATTGGAGCTGGATCCAGTCGATTATGGTTTACTGATCTTTCGTCCGTCAAGATTTGGAGGGAGAGGGTTGGTCCAACCCAAACCCAGCACTAGTTATTTCTATTTAAATTTCCCCCTATTTAGTAAATATAAAAGAGAAATATGTGGTATTATTATCTTATCTGAAAATTGTGACTACATAGATTACTCATCAATCAAATCAATCTCTAATTGATTGATTGCCTTAATTAGTATCTTAATTTAAGACATCCACCTTATTTACAACACTCCCCGACCCTAGGATGTCCATGAATCCATAATTAGTTTCCTTATTAAAACCTTTACCACGAAAATCCAATAGGAAAAAACCGCAACTAAGGAAAAGAGTGTATGACCTTGTCTAGATTATTGACATCACGTGGGGCGCTCTCATAACTGCCTCGTTAAAATCTAATAAGAATAAACCTAATGGCATAAAAACATGCTTCTGGATACTCCCCATGATTAATGTCTCTTGCTTATCACATCAAGTGTCAATCTAAATTCTTGTAAACTCAAAGTATCTCGATACCATACAATAACTTCATAAGTGAAATCAAAGTATCTTGATACCATACAATAACTTATGATGTGTAAAATTGGTAGAGACTTGATAAAGAGTTCTGCTACATTGTCTTGAAAACGAATTTCTATTTATTTCACTTTATTGACTTAAAACCTCTTAGTGTAGAAGAATTATTGATGTTTTTAGTTATGTCACTCTATAGGAACCATTCTTCGATTTGACCAATGCACACAGTGTTGTTGTTATGAATGACAGTGACAACACATGTTGTCGAAGGTAGATCATATGTGCTCCTTACATGAAGGACTATAGATCTTAACCAAACAGATTTTCTGCCGACTTCATGGAGCGCGAGAATTTGAGAATGGCCCAAGGACAAAATTAGGGATAATAGGGTGGGAGATGCTATAATGAAGGAGTTACAATAAAGATTTAAGTTGAGGGGGTCATCTAATATCCTTCACAATCTCCCTCCGAAAATATAATAATACCCTTCAGAATCATCTGATGGCTTGAATTGACTTTATGATGAATTTGGGTTAAAATTTCCTCCAATCAATACCAATTTGAATCCCAACTACATTGACGATATTTGTCACAAACCCCAAATATGTTGGTATCCGATTCGAGACCTTATAACTAAGTCTCAAGACCCAATGGTAGGGCCACGTAGTTTAAAACTCAACTCTGAAACTCAAATTTTGGGCGCGTGTGAGTTATTTCAAGGTTTGAACGTTAGGTATGAGCCTTAAATTCGTAATTTAAATTTCAAATCTCAATCCCAAATTATGACCGTGAGTTTAAAGGTTTAGATCGGGTCCTTGAGATGTTAGATATAAGTCTCGAACTTATAATTTGAATCTCAAACTTCAACCAAACTCTTAAGTCTCGACTTCAGTCTCTTGATGCTAGATCGAGCCCTTTAAGCATTCTTCATAAACCTCAAACTCTAAATTTTAAAATCCAAACAAACACTGGATCCCAAAGAATGAGCCTAAAATTGTTAATTGGGTTCTAAACTTGATAGAGGTGCATGATTGAAAGCATTGTATACAGGTACGAAAAAGGACCACATAAAATAAATCTTTGACCTTGAGTAGGGTGAAACCCTAAGTTTAAGGACTTGGTTTGTTTATAAGAAGATAAGGTTGGAGAGACTTTCGAGTATGGCTCAGCATGCACCTCCGGCATGACGATAAAGATCGACACTTTCTTGCTTTGGGGTCAAAACGATGAAGACACTTTTCTTTTTTTAAATATATTATTATTTAATTTACTATTCTTTTGCACAGGCAGTGCCACGTTGCATCATTAAGGTTAAGCTAACTGGAACTTCTTTGTTAATTACCCAATTAGCATGTGCATATAGTTGTGCAGATGACATTCAAGCATGTATCGTAATAACCGAATAATATTTTCTGCATACATGTTATAATTGAAGTTAATTTTTTTAATTATTATTTCACGAATATTCTTGTAAAAAATTTAATAAAGTTGGTAATTATTTATTATTCATATAAATATATATATATATATATATATATATATTGAGACCTAAATAGTCTATATGAATTATCTAAGTCGAAGTGTGCCGTATTAATCAATAATTTGAGCAACAATTAAAATTATCTTAGTGAATTGTCAATTAATTTTATTCATATTAGATATTAACAATTAAGCGACTCTTTTTTTTTTTCAAAAATATTCTTTAAATGATTTACGAAACGAACGATTTTATATAAGATATTAATCACAATCATTGAATATTGAGTTTGCCTTTATAAGATTTAATTCCGAGACTTCTCACTACACATTGGAGAGATATATTAATAGGTTGTAGCACTAGTAGCCTCATAGAGGGAATTTTGTTAATAAAATTTATTTTTATATTTATGTCATTCATTTACAAATCATCTTTACAACACAAAAGACTAATCAAATTTAAATATTATTTATTCATTTATATGTATTAAATTAGATGGACTATTCAGTATGAGAATCTTAATTATTATTAAAATTACCGTTTAGTTCATACCTAAGGAATACTAAAGGTTCATACATGCAGACCATTAAGTAATTTTCAATTTAGTTGATTTGTATATAATAATTAATGAAGTATGATATGCATGTAATGATAATCATTTATAATAACCGGAAAAACGAGGAAGTATCCCAAATAATGAGATCCAAATATTATGTAGGGGAAAAATGCGATAGGAGGTTGGAGCTGGACCACTTTGAACGTGCCCGGCCCACCTGAAGGGCCCCGCGGATCGGTTCAACATCCACATCATTGACTTTTTTCTTACTTTAATCATAATTCGTGCATAAAATATCTCTTTGGTCTTTGCATGCCTATCTTCATCCAAGCAATTGAAGCTGCGGTCAATGTCACACACTTTGCCTTACTAATATCCGGCCTAATGGTATATGTTACGCGTGTGTTAATTTATTTTTTATTTTTATTAAAATAAAATAAATTTTTAATTATATAAAAATAAAAAAAATAACTATCTGAGTCCATTATCCATTCATTTCTCCCAATAATTATTAATTATTAATAATTTATGTACTTAATATTTGATTTTATTCTTATATCCTCATTTACTAAATGCTTGATTTATTTAAAGGTAATTAGTCGAAGGGTAATTTCGTCAGAAAAATTTGATAAAACCTTTTGACCCTTGTGGCTTTATAATAATAGAGATGTACAATATTTGTTATCACTTTTTAGTTTCATTTTCTTTTAGTAAAAGGCGAAGCTACACAAAAAATATCACGCGTGGATCGATTTTCTAATTTTAAAAAATTAGAATGAAAAAATAAGTTATTTTGATATGGTACACTTTTTAAATTTAATCGTGGAAATTCAATCGAGAATAAGAATTTTATACAATTATGATGTAATCAAAAATTTTAAATTCAAAATGTATATATGGTTAATTGATTAAAAAAACAAACAAGGCCAAATGGTCAAATTTGAGATTAACATTCTAATAAGACAATCATGTATTTGGACTTCGTTGGTGGAAAATAATTTCATAGAAAAAATCTACTGCTTGTATACATGATGATAAATATCAACAATTAGAATCATAGAGAAAAAGTCATTTCACAGAAAAATATATTTATTTTCATCATTTAATATGAGTCGAAACTAAAAATTGAAAAGCAAATTCAACTGGTGAGGATAGGAAAATTGTAATATTTTAAATTAATGTATTATAATACATTCAAAATGATTTACAAGAACATGCATGTCCTAAAAAAAATAGAAATAATTTAAAAAAAATATTTCACTAGGCACCAGCTAGTGAGGTATATTATGCTCAGCTGATTTTGTCAAAAGAGAGTATTGAAATAATTTGGTTGGAATGAATTCATTCACACGGCCATCAGGCGAAGTATATACAAGTACGTACAATGATGCGGAAAACTGGAAATAGAGTCCTGCTCCTATTTAATTACATTGATAGATTCCTACTCTAAGACATAAGGAAGTGACCCATCTGTGATAGGACACCACTAGTCCTAATGTACGGAAGTAACCAATGACAACCAAACTTCCTAATATATTTCCATTGCTGGATCATATGTTGTTACAAATCTGTAGTTTGAGGTTTGAAGTTCGAAGTTTGAAGTTTGAAGTTTGAAGGTTGAAGTTCCATGGCAGGTGATAGAGGAGGAGATAATTATGTGGTTTGCATTCCTATTCCACTTCAATCCCATATCAAGGCAATGCTTAAGATTGCAAAACTCTTTCATCAAACAGGCTTTCATGTCACCTTTCTCAACACTCAATTCAACCACAACCGCCTCCGTCAATCTCAATCTCAATCTCAATCTCTCCATGGCATTGCCAATATCCCCCATTTTCGATTCAAAACCATTCGAGACATCGTTATTCTTCTTCATGACTTCATCTTCCAAAACCTCTCGCCTCAGTTTCGCAACCTCCTAAGGGACTCAATGATAATGGTCCTCCAGTGACTTGCATTGTTTCAGATGGCTTGATCCCATCCACCATCACAGCTGCTCAAGAACTCAAGATCCCTATCGCCATGTTCTTTGCCATTTCTGCATCTGCCTTCGTGGCCTCTTTTCAATATCCAGCTCTCATGGAAAAAGGACTCACACCACTCAAAGGTATATATATATACCCTAACCCTAATTCACAACTCTTATATGAGTTCAATGTGAGACTTTTTTTATTCTTCGGTCGACCTACAGATATTAATAAGAAATGATTGATTGAATGGTTTCTTTGATCACTTAATTTGCATGCAGATGAGAGTTGTTTCACAAATGGGTTTATGGACAAGGTTATTGATTGGATCGCGGGAATGAATGGTATCCGCTTAAGGGAACTACCGACGATCCTTCAGACTACAGATCCCAAAAACATCTTCTTTAAACTCACTGTGAAGTCAATGGAAGGAGCTCAAAAAGCTTCAGCAGTCGTTGTTCATAGTTTTGATGCATTGGAGCAAGATGTTGTGGTCCTGTGGATGCTCTCTCCTCCACGCTTGTCCCACCTATTTACACCATTGGCCCTTTTGAATTTCTTCTTAACCATCAAATTCACATGATCCTTTGAAGCATATGGGATACAATCTGTGGAAAGAAGAAAATGAAGAGTGCATTGAATGGTTGGAGTCCAAGTTGCCAAACTCCGTTGTTTATGTTAATTTCGGCAGTGTGGCTGTCATGACACCTCAACTTGCCGCGGAGTTTGGCTGGGGACTTGCAAACACAAATTATCCTTTCTTGTGGATAATTAGGCCTAATTTGGTTGTTGGTGAATCCGCGGTTTTGCCAGCGGAGTTTCTGGCTGAAATTAAGGGAAGAGGGCTATTGGTAAGTTGGTCTTCACAAGAGAAGGTGCTTAGCCACCCATCAGTTGGTTTTTCTGACACACATCGGGTGGAACTCGACGATAGAGAGTCTGTCTGCCAGAGTTCCTATGTTCTGTTTACCGCTATTTGTGGATTAGCCCACCAACAGTTAGTGTACTTGCAATGAATGGGCAGTGGCATGGAGACGGATAGGGATGCCAACAGAGACCAAGTGGAGAAGATTGTTAGAGAGGAAGGGTAAGAAAATGAAAAATAAGGCCATGGATTGGAAGAAACTTGCACAAGCAGCAATGGCTCCACATGGCTCTTCATCCAAAAACCTAGACAATTTAGTGAATCAAATGCTCTCAAAAAAAATATAATCCATGCCAATATAAGAATGTACTTGACGACTTAATTATATATGCATGTTTGCTATTATCTATATGTTATTGTTGTTCTTAATAATAATAAGAGATAAAGATTAACATTGTCAAAGATTACTTCTAAAATTGAGTATATACATAGATATTGAGAATCCACTTTTCATTTTACGAAATTCAATTCCAAGAATATTTTATATGCAGAATATTGTATAATCATCAATTCAGGGTATGTATATTATAACTTAACAAATATTGGGAGAACAAGACATTTTGTTAGAGGGATGAAATGACACAATTTTTTATGAACATATAAATTGAAGGCTACCATTATGTGCAGTGGATCAGATTCCAATGGCATCAAGAAGCTGGGAGTGTTGAGACACAGAGACCAGTGAATTGGCTACAATGGCACCACTAGCAGCAACTGCAGGGACTCCGATCCCAGGAAAAGTAGAGTCTCCA
This sequence comes from Oemleria cerasiformis, assembly GCA_037349345.1. Lineage (NCBI taxonomy): Eukaryota > Viridiplantae > Streptophyta > Magnoliopsida > Rosales > Rosaceae > Oemleria > Oemleria cerasiformis. The sequence continues at coordinate 4,525,338 of JAZGTL010000012.1, read as the reverse complement.
CAACAATAAAGCTGAGGGATGGAAGTTGAATGCCCAGGAAATGAGCCTTTACCAGCTTCTATGGCAGGCCCATATGTTCCTCGATTCCTTCGAAGAAACCTCTGATGTGTCAATGGAGATCCGACTAGCTTCACCTCACATTTGTCTCGGCTGAAGCCAGGACCAACTGCACGCTCCACCGCTCTCCACATAACCTTAGTACCAAGTGAATCATAAGAAGATATATTTGGCCGGCCATAAGAGAATGTGGTATAATGTTAAAAGAGACTACTTGCTACTGTTGACTTTAGAACTCTCATGAGATTCTTAATGTACAAATGTATGATATGTTTCTAGCTAGTGAAGTTCACTAGTATCAGCTGATCAATAGTGTTTTTAAAAGAGTCGATGACATACAAGGTTCCGACAACTTTTCTTTTGACACGAGGAGAGAAGAGAAGCCACACAACCAAAATTTCATGACAACGAAGGACAATCCAACCCAAAAGTTCACAAGCAAAGACAAAAATTCCCACAACAACAAAAAATATCCTTATCCACCAAATTTGAAATCTCAATAATGCCCCTACATCAAACTATCAGGTCAATCCCTTATGGGTTAGGATTTAGCTCTCAAGTTTTAGGCTAACCTGAGGCCTAAACCCTAAGCCCCAAGCTCTCCCACCATTACCCTTACCCAAACACCCTGACCCTCCCCTCCCCGAAACGTTCTAAAACCTCCTAAACCATTAAACCCGAGACAACACCCTTGATTTCGTCAAGATGAACAAGTAGAATCATAGTTCTAAGAAACTGTGATTGGACTTGCCAAGCAATACCCTTGGTTCCCTTAAGGCCAAACAAGTAGATCACAATTCTGAAAAAATGGGTTTGTCCTTGGTTTAAAAAATAATAATAATAATTGATTGTCCTGTGCAAATTTGGTTATAAACTTATTATTGTGTCTTGGGTGCAGTTATCTCTTTATAAAAGCTCAATGAGATCTTTTCACTAGTCACGTTCGTAGATAATAAACCGAAAATTTGATCTGAGTTTAACATGAAATTTTACTCGTACTACGTTTCAGTAGCCTCAGCCGAGCAGCCAGCATTCTCATACTACGTTTAATAAGGATGCTATATGACTAAAATCAACTAATAGGCCAAAACAACGAGGCCAATAATTCAAGAGCTGCAGAACAAGTAAATCAAATGACAAGAAATGTAGATAAGTGAAAATGTAATTAAGTACCTCAGATCTTTCAGCTTTGAGCTCTTTGTATGCAGAGCTTTTGCGGTCCAACCCTTTCCACAAATCGTAGGGTTCAGTCCCTGGAAGATAAGCATGTAAAACATGTTTCCCAGGTGGTGCTAAATCTGGACTTAGCACACTAGGTATAGATATCAAAACAACATTCTGGTCAGCATCCACTCCTCTAATCCAATCATTAACAACTATATGATGAATCCCCAAGTCCTTGCGGATGTCCTGCTCGAAAAATGACAACTATGAGCGCATAATTATTAGAGAGAGAGATCATGTTTGCTTCTAAGATCACTGACCTCTGCATCAAAACCCAAATGAAGATGCATGAAGGATTCACATTGAGGGGTGATCTTCGTCCTTTCCAGATACGAATTTGGAACAACTTCCTTAGGCAATAGATTTAGAGTGTCCCACATAGATGCATTACTAACAACAGCCTTTTTAGCCTGTATAAACTGCACCATAAATGTTTGTTCAAACTTCAATTGTTAACATCAAAGCTATGTATATATTACTCAGTTTAAAGACTTTGTACACACATCATTTACTCACTTGACCGCTTCTTAGCTTGACTCCAGTGGCTCGACCATTTTCAACAACAATCTTTTCCACATGACTTCCTAGAGAAATCCGTCCACCAAACTTCTTCATTCCCCGGACAAGAGCATCAACAATTGCACCACTTCCACCAAGAGGGTACTCAAGACATGAGCCCGGCTTATACCATTCTGCAAACATGTATATCTGAAAAAAAATCGGAGAACAAAGAAATGTATATGATAACATTTATTAAAATGAAGAAATTAACATTGAACAAGCCTCTAGCAAAGCATAAATGCATATTAGTTACCATCTCTGCTGAAAGTATACCATTAGATTTCACCCCAGCAAGCAAGAAAGCCAGTAGGTCCACCCAATTGCGTATGAAGGGGTCTTTCAGTTCCAACGAGTCAACGATTTCTGAGAACGGTCTGAGCAGCTTTGTGGCACCAAGTGCTCCCTGAGGTCCCATTTGCACAAAAGATTTCAAGAGAGAGGGAGCATATCTAGCTCCAGCAGTGGAAAGAACACCCAAATCCCCCCGGATGGAAAGCGGAGGCAGAGCCATTGCAGCTGCAGACAACGGAAGAATTGCATCCTGTGCAAGTTTTTCATATGAAAAGTAATGCAAAGGATATCAACCGACTTTATGATCATTAATTCTTTTTTTCAATCAAAAAATTAAACATTTCGGCATTAGAGATGGTACTCACAAGAAGTTTTTTCCACTCTTGAACAGCATTTGCACTTGCATATTTCTCAAGGTCCTGTAAGGGAGAAAACAAACATAATGAATGAAAACTCCTTTACTATAAGCTGCTAGGTGAATGTAGAGAAGGTTCAGAACCATGTTAATCTCATTGTTTCTTCTGTGTTTCTTTCTTTTCTAAACAACACAATCTATATGAACTCATCTGTTTAGGTAGCTTCCTCATTACAAGATTATAAGAATGATGGAATGACCTGAGAAATAAATGAGCAATAATTTGCCTCATAAGAGAAACCAATGATTAAAATGATGAAGCATCAACCATTCAAAACGGGGGTTCCACCTTGTAAAATTCTGTGGGACCAATGCGTGACAGAAATTCAGCTTCAGGTAAGTAGACCATCCATGAATCATAACTGGCACAAGGAATTGTCTCACCCAACGCATCAAGAACCTGAAAACCAACCAATATTTTTGGATTCAAAACGTAACATCTCTAAATGGGGTGGACAAAAGTTCTATTCATCTTCCATGTTTAGAAGGCATTCCAATAAAACTACTACATCTAAACCATATACAAAGATGGCAACTAATATTGCAATTTTCACTATTATATAGTTAAGACAGTAGGTTGCTCCGGCTGTTGCTCCCTCAGTATGAAGCCAATTGGCTTTCAAGTTTCCCGCAGTTGAAGTTCTTCTAATCGCAAATGGTCCACCTCCGTCATTACACATGGGACTATATAGAGTAAAGAGATCAGCAAAATCCTAATTTGTCCCATCCTTAAAGAAAGAGATCAAATTTATACATTGGCTTAGTTCCTTTACTGAGGACTCTTAAGAATAAATTTTTTCTCTCTTTTTCGTTCTTAAAAGGTCCACCCTTATATTGTACTAAAGGAAAAGAAAAATGTCAAGAATAAAGTCCAATAAAATTTATTTTGATCCTGCATTGAGGCGTTTAGATTGCATTTATCCATTTTTGTTGTTTAGAACAAATAGAAGTTTATATAAAGCAACAGTACTGGAGTGGCATTACAAATGAGCTCCGATATAAAGGATTATTGACTGAAAAAAAAATGAAGGAATGAGTTAGGTACCTGTCCAAGGGGATTAGCCTGAGGGCCTTTTGACTGAAAACCAGAGAAGAGAGATGGGCCAGAGTCAAATTGAAAGCCTTTAATGTCAAAGGAATGAGCGGCACCCCCAGCCAGATAGTGACTCTCTAACACAAGAACATCTTGCTGATACCGTGCTAAAAGCCCCGCGCAACACAATCCACCGATACCACTTCCAATCACCACAACATCAGCCTCTTCCTTCCCTGCACAACAAATAGTAATACAATACACATTTCTCACAAACCACTCAAACAACTACCCTAAACCCACAAAGAAAGAGAGAGAGAGAGAACCCACCTGAGAAGGATTTCTTCTCATTGACAGAGACGGCCCCAGTTGTAGAGGGCACCTGGCCCACGGAATTTCGCGCCAAAACAGTCTTTCTGACCGTTGAGGATTTGAAAGTGGAAGAGAAGGGTTGGAAAAACTGAAGAGTATTATTTGGAAATGCTGCTGCTGCCATTACCAAAATTGCTTTTGTTTCGGGTTTTGAATTTGAGTTTTAAAAGTTGCTTGCTTGTTGAAGAATTCGAAGTGAAGCGAAGCTAGCCAGGCCACGCCATCAGCTTTCCCTGCCTTCTCGGTGGCTGCTTCTGCTTCCATTGTTTTTTTCAGAAAAACAAAATTATCTTATGTTATCCATTAAGACCACCGGGGAACCCTAAAGTCCCAAGTTCGTTTCGACCCTTCATTTTTTACTGTGGCCCCTGTGATGGAAGGCATCGCGCCCATTGCCTCGCCCGTTATGCAACTGAATTTCTTCTTCCTTCTTAAAGAAATGGCAGACTGCAAATGTGTTTTATACCAAAATTTTCGACTTTTACATTAAGTATTTTGAACTCTTTAAAATATATCAAACTGACCTATCCATTATAATTTTCGTAAGTCTTATACAAACGCACCCAAAAAGAACTCCGAAACTGAGTTTAATATTTAAGCATAAAAATGAGGCGATAAGGCTACTTTTTCCCTATTCACCTTCTGAGTCATTTTGGATAAAGCCCCCTTGAGACATTGTCATCAACTAACGAATTTATGACGAAACGTCACTTTGAAATTTGATATAAACCACAATTTAATAAATGTAATTTGCTCTTTAAAAAACACCATGAAAGTAAAACAGTATTTTGCCGATTTTCCCTATAACTTAGTTTATACCCACCTAGGTCTCATAATCTTTTATAATTTACCCTCACCATTGATTACCATCTCCACTCCCAGAAGCTACTACCACAATCACAATCTCAATCTCAATCTCAATCTCATATATAACAGTACATATACAAGTATAAAAATAGAGAGAGGGAGACAGAGCAAACTATGTTTAGGCAATTAAAGCAGTACACAATCTGTATACACTCTCATATAACAGCACCCAGCAATGCCTCCTCCATTAAAACAAGGTGAAACACTGCCAAAACACAACACCAAAATACCAAATCAATCAATCACTCTCTATCAACTCCGACTAATGTCACCCGCTGCCGCTGGCCATCAACCCGAAAAAGGGCTGAAATTGTCTGCAAATCAAAACAAACAATGCTAACTCTTTGCAGATGCTGGACTGCTCATAACAAGGCATAGATAGCTAGCTATATCATAAATAAATAAAAAGAAGAACTCTCAAGCCACTGTATAGTGCTCCGCTTTTATATTTACAGTTCCATTAACAGGCAACATCCACCTATAAAACCTAATTATCTTGATAACCAGTCAAGGCTACAATGACTATCCATAAATTTTCCGAGGGGAACCCAATGCTCAGGCCACCCCAGTAAAAACTGTCGCTATATACGTTAATGATGCTTGTGTCTTTTTCTGTTCTCCTTTTCCCTCCTATTTCCACGCCGTCACCAAACAAACATTGTGATTTCTTCAAACCCATCAAAATATATTTATATACCCGCATCTCCATCATTCAGTATGGTCTTCCGATAGGAAAATTTACCAATGCTCAAACTTTGTTTACACCTGGTAATCTGTCCGAAAAACAAGACAGGCACAGGCCACAGCTGCATGTGCGCCATAAAGGTTTAAGTAGCCACACATCACACTGCAAATCAATACACAAACAGCCAATCAAGTCATTTATACAAGGAAAAAAATCCCCCCTCAAGCCTCTTGTCATTCAAATTTAATTTCCAAGGATGAACACTAAACACAAAACAATTAGACTAGTGTCCATTGCTCACAGTATCTCTAATTCTAAAACCAAAAGCCCGAAAACTTCTCTTTTTCCACCCTTTTTTTGTCTTCTCCCACTTTTCCTTATTTTTTATTTTATTTATGGCAGACGTTCAAACCACCATTTTTTTTTAATTTGCAACAGAAACAAACCTGGGCTTCTTTCATTATTTTTCTCACCTTTTTTACATTAGCGGAACATAAATGTATGATATGATCTTCTATGAATATCAAAGGTGTACAGAAAAATATCTTCAACCCCCAACGGAATAGTCTGGGTTACTAACTCGATTGCCATATGGGGTGGATTAGCCAATTTATTATGGGGTGGGTTACTAGCTAGTATAAAACACCTTTTATTAGCTGAAACCTGAGAAATAGAATATATGAGATGACCTAGTTTTGCTGAGAGAGAAGACAGAGAGTGAAAGAAGAGAGAGAAAGGAACAAAGGAGTAGGTGGACATTTAATGCTTATGAGGGTTAAAACGAGAGAATAAGAAAGCTTTAGTATACCTAAAATTTTCATGATTTTCACTAAACCATGTGGCACCATATACACAGAAAGTGTATGGACAATCGCCTTAGGTGATTGTCCTTAGCATTCCCCTTTGGTACAATTGTGCTGAGTAAATAGAGTTAATAGCATGTAAGAAGTTTAATTCTTTACTAGTAATAGAGTTAATTGTGATGAGTTAATAGCACTCCCCTCTTGATTCCCAGTACTGGTGGTGTGTGAGAAGTTCCATTAGTTTTTTGTAAGAAGTTTCACTTTCACAAAGGGAGAACATTAAATACAGTTGATCTCCTTGTCACCTAGTTACTATATCACAAGACTCAACAAAAACTTAAATCAACAAACAATGAAGAACAATCACTTATTTGCAAATGAATCACAAACATATGGGCTATTTGATCTAATCCAATTTTTTAGCAAACTCATAATTCCAAACTGCATAGAACTAAGCAAAAAGCAAGTGCAAGTATCCGATTAGGGGAATAAAAATGTTGGGATAGATGGTAATTATTAGGGGTCCCTGAAAAGGGCAATTGAAGATGAATGCATTAGAGAAACAGTAGGCGTTATACCTATTAGAGATATGATAGGAGACACTAGGCTTAGGTGGTATGGATATATGCATCATAAAACACTTAGATATCAAACAGGCCAATTAAAATAGAAGGTAAAACAACAAGAGACTATCATGACTGACATGGAAAGAAGTAATAGAAACAACCTAAAGCAAAACCTTCCTGATTGAAAAAAGGAATTCCTAGGGCTCCAACGAACAACGCAAATAAAACTAATACAAGCATCGGAAATAACATAGTATTGTCGGACTCATGGGGATATGAAAATGTTTTACTTCGTGCCAAAACGGATGTGTAACCTTTTGCTCCATACTCTAGAATCGACAATTGGGAAAATAGAAGATACTACATAGAACAGACAAAATGGAAAGGCAGTTTGAATGATGGTGATATAAAACTGAGCAAACAAATAATCTTCCCAGAGCTTACCAAATCAAGGAAAACAAATCCTTAAGAACCTGAACTTGACTTCTGAACCCACACTTGTTTCTGCAAACACATTAAAGTAAAGTTCAACCGCTTATAACCACTTTTTTTTTTTCAAGAAACAAATTTTATTGTTTTAAACAATAAAATTACTGAGGGAGTAATAAAGACGATATTCGCATGTAAAGAACAAAGTTCAAGCACCTCATGTGAGCCATGGCCTCTCTTTGAATGTTTTCCTTCACCTGAAACTGGTGAGCCATCAAGATCCTTAAGGCCATGTGTTAGTCCACGGCGACCATGATGTTTATGGGAGCCTACATAAAAATATCGGCATTGTCCAAATGATTACTACATGAAGAGAAATGCAACAAGCTCCTCACACAGAGTCATAGATCCTTTTATTCGCAACAAAGTCATAGAGAAACATCATTTAACATGGAAATTCCCAAAAACAAAATAATCTAAAAAAAATGATTTCTACGTCCAGTTGTAAGGGTTCTAAACAAGGACCAAAAATGGGTAATGCTAGGGTGACCACATTGTTAGACCACATCTCTAATACATGTAGGGCCCACCAATACAAGTAGGGACCACCTTTTTTAGAGATGCAGTTTAACAATGTGGTCTCCCAAGCATTTATTAGTATACTGCCAAAATATTGGTTTCTTTTTGTTAAACAAAAAGATTTCATTAAACCTGCAATGCAGGCCCCAAAAAGGAATATAATGGCATTAAGCTTCAATTTTCCATGTTAGTTCAAAATTTCAACCGTTTCGCCTGAATTTCTACTTGTGAACTTCTAACCTGCATCACATGCAATTTTTCAAAACCTCCCATAATCTTTTTTGTCTTCAGTAGTTATGGAAACTTGTGGTACACTGAACAAAATTCAAATCCATACTAAACAAGTCATGAGTTCCTATGTTAACACACTATACTTAAAATGGGAGGGAAAAACACGCCTGACCAGTTTAACTAAATTTTAGTAGTAGTAGATTATTGATCAAATAAACAGATTTTGTATTCCACTCCCATATTTCCACTGTCTCTCTCAAATTTTTACCAATATACATATTTTGTCAGTATTTCTCCCCATATTTGTGTTGTTGGACAGTCAATATGTCTCCCAACATAGATACTTAATACCTTGGTTTTAACTTTCCCACTCATAGAATCTTCTGTCAACTCTCATATCTCCACAACTTCCTATAAGCTAGCAACCTTTAGGGTATGTTTGGATGAGGAACTTCAAAGTTCCACGGAATTTAGGCTAAATTAGTTAAAAATGAGGAACTTCAAAGTACCAAGGGATTTCAAATGAGCATAACAAAACAACTAGACAAGGGATTTCCAAAGTAACACCTTGAGGTGTTACTTACAAATTACCATCTAAATGCCTTGCATCTAATCATTTGAAATCCCTTCGTACTTTGAAGCTCCTCATTTTTAACTAATTTAGCCTAAATTCCTTGGAACTTTGACGTTCCTCATCCAAACATACACAGTTAGAACATATTAACACGTAAATATGCCTCATATGCTCTTTAAATCTCAGCAAATATTTTGCTCAATCTGTACACAATAATGTTCAAGTATTCATGGCAAGGAATATAAGTATTGATATTTAGAGCACTCAGCGGTGCAACCTAAAAATAGTTATTTAAATAGTAATCACACCTTCTGAAGAATCTAGCAGTGAGTGGGCAGGTTGGGAAGCAGATGACAAAGACTCATCACTTGCAGATAATCCATCTAAACGATGAAGACGAGTCCATACACTACGATCAGGTCTGTCCTTATTCCTTGCCCGTTTCTCCTGCTTCTCGCTAAAAATGCCACGCATGTCATTCCCAACAATCTTATAATCTGGAACCCCATTTGTATCCTTTAGAATCAACTGCACATGCTGGGACCGAGGAATTCGTTTGTCCTTATCTGAATTTGAAGTCTGGGTTCGCTGGGCACTGTAAATACCAGAAGATTGACTTAGACGTGCATCCTTGTTTAGAAGTATGCTTCTTATAATCCTCCCATTATCTTGACGACGGGGGTTCTGTTTCAATGAAATTACACCACCCATGTTTTTAGAAGATGAACTCTGCTGCGGAACTATGTTTGCTGGGACCTGCAAAAGGAGTTATAGACATGAGCAGATGTCAAAAGAGGCCAACTCTCTTGGAATGCATGACCTTCAACCAGTCTAAATATGCAAACAAAAGATTGGGCTGTGCCATATCATTAGATTTAAATATTTTTATGCAGAAGCTAATATTTAACTTTTAAAGAACGTAATGCTTAAAAATTGATAAATGCATATAAAGGCACCTAGACTTCCCAAAGAATAATGCAAACTAACTGCAGTGGTCAATTGCAGGACATAACATTTACATAAATGATACTACAATCAAATCAATGATATAATTTGGCATATTGAACCCATCATCCATGCACATGCACACCATATCCAACTTGAGTATATTCCAGTCTAGACGGGAGCTAGTTGATGTCTTTATGACTAAAGTTTACGCAGCTATAGCCACCATTTTCGAACTAAATCTACGTAACAATGTATCATGATGTGAAATGAGTAGATCAAGTTAACTAATATGTAAATTTAAACTCTCATCATCTTAGCATATTTAACAGATCTACATCAGACGTAGAAATAGACCCTCCAATCACCACTGAAAATAAATATACATACATATATAGATATATATATATATAGAGCATACATATATAGATATATATATATAGAGCTGAAAGAGAACCATCAGTACATGAGTTTGGGCAGGAAGAAAGAGGTTTACATGAGATATCTCCCTGTCTTTCCCTTTCAGAAGCAGAACATCCTTTTTCCCAGCATCACTGCCAGAAACGCCTGAAATGGAAGAATAGGTGGTAAAAACCAAAAGATGAAACAGTATAACACGCTGTCAAAAGAGAACACATCATTCTGAATTCAGAAAATAACAAAAAATGAGTGTTCGGGTGCTAGTGTCGCCAAAAAGTATTCTAATTAGGGCAAATAATATCTGGTTGTGAGAAAAATCTTTCAAAACAATCCAAGACCATACCACTCTCTTCTTCTAAAATTTGAGTTCCAGCTACAGGTGCCAATGTGACAGACATTTCAGAAGACTGCACATCATCACGCTTGGGTACCAGAATGTATGTTGACTTGTCTTTGGCACTTGTATTCTTTGTAGCATCCCTCAAAACATACTGTCAACCAGACAAGACATATTAATTACCTTAGACCCAAAATTTGATACAGAATTAATTATAGATGTCCCAATTTTTCAAATTGAACTAGGAACTTCGAAATAAAAGCAAAACTAGGAACACATCAGAGATCTCATAGACATAGCACCTACAAGAAAATAAGAAAACTCAAAACCCACGTATACTGTGAAAATATTCAGCAGGCAGAGGATAAGGGATGAATTTGTACATTGCCATTCCAGAAGTACTACCGAAAATAAATTACAAAACTACTCAAATATTTTTCTAAGAAATACAACAAGAAAAAACGAACCTTCCAAAATTCATTTGTTAATTATGTTCTACATTTTCAACAATGACACAACATAATATACAGGAACTGGAATAAAATAAGATGAATACAAAATTCCATAAATACATACATGTACTCAGAATTATCAAATTCATGTTACTATAGTACTTAAAGAACAAACAAAATGGGAGTCAAAGTGCACGCCTGACGCAGAATTTACTTGTTTTATTCCAGAAAAACTTCAATCATTAAAGTAGAGAATATCGACAGTTTGGTTACACATCTGTAAAATGCTAAATGAAGCTGTCACAAAAAAAAAATAAATTACAAGACTAGGTCTTCATTGGAAATGTAGTGCATCGAACGAAAACGGGAAGGGAAAACTTTCTAAGATTAATTTGAAAAATCATATGACCATGTTAACAGGGATATCCTAGACGATCTGATGGAACGGTAGGCTTTTCAAAGGATGCGGAGGTCATGGATCACTGGATGGCCAAGATGAACTAGTTTTCCATTCCACTTAATTGGAGGCCAAGAGTGATATTGACACTCAATGAGTTACTTGTTCGAATAAAACTAACAGAATATATAGATGTGATATCATAAACTGACTTTCGCCTACATGAACTTCATATGCATAAAAACATGAGTACCATTGTCGCAGAATTCCTTTTCCTCTCAGAACCTCGTTTGGTCATGGCTAAACGAGGACTTCGAGCTGATGATCCACCATCTCTTCTGCTAGTTTTAACATTAGACAGTGACCTCTGTCAACAAACATGGAAGTAAGTTTAGAAACTCATCAATTATCATTACCCAAAAACTCAATTATAACATATTCTTACAGCACTATACAATGAAATACGATCATAGCACATCGAACAACGAGGATAAATTTCAATTAATTAAGTACGTCTTTAAGACTTCGGAGAATTATAGGCTATAAAAGTACCCGAGATCCAGACATCGCAGCCCTTTTCTGACGAACAAAGTCCATTAATGGTGTAACTATAGGAGCATCCTTTCTAGCACCTGGAAAAAGAAAAGGTATAGAAAAAATAAATGAATCAATTAATACAATGCACTAAAAGGAAATTCCAATCTAAATTTCAAGTGTATTTGTTCTTTTTCATGCATCAATTCGATACTATATGTGTTTGAAGCTATATTAAGTGGTTTCTCTTACTAACCAGATCGTTCTGCTTCTCTTCTCTCCAATTGTATCTCTGCACTAGGAAGATTCTCAGCAGGCTTTGCAAGAAATTCAAGAAACTCCAGATACTCGGGATCTAGATGTTCATCAAGTAAATACTTGTACTTACTAACAGGAAAATGATTGCATATATAAGTCCAAATGCAACAAACAGAGCTGTCCAGTTTTCTTAAAATAATTTTTAAATATTAATTCAGTACCTCTGAATATGGTTCCTTCACGACCATCCCTCTTAGACCACTGTTTTGGAACACGTTGTGAAGGAGCATACTCAACGATAACTTTAAATTGACTGCCTGAAAATGGAAAAGAAATAATTTCAGAGCTCCTTCTCATATAAAATTGTAAAAGGTTTCTGCGTTAAATAGAAAATAAACAAAGACAAAAATGAGAACAAAAGTTAGGTCAATACTCAATAGTTCACATATTTTCGGGGCTTAAAGTAAATCACAAGAAAGAATTCAGTACCTAAACTTGAGTTAGAAGTGTGTCTTACAAAAATGAAAATGAATAAAGAAGTAAATATCCGTAAGGGTTGAATACAGAGATATTTCAACAAGACTTCTTGCCAGACAACTTATGTGTCTAATAAGTCTCCTCAAAGGCATGATGGTACCTTTTTCGTTAACAAACAGATGACCGTCAAAGAATTCAGCAAACTCGATAACATCCTCTGGCCTCTTTAAATCAACATAAGCTCTAGAATATGACTGATTCTTTTGGCTGAACAATTAATTCAAGAAAAAAGGAAATTAGATAATCTTCTATCCTGCAGCAAGCAACAACTGGAATAAAGGACTATTGAGACACCATTGATAGAGTGAGGACCAGAATTGAAAAGTTCCTAAGAATAAAAAATCAATGCAAAAAATTACAATCTGATGACCGGCTGCAATGTGAAAGAACATCAATTTATGATGCCAAATATCATGTTTTTCTTTCCGATATAAATAAAACTTTAAAACCCAAAATTAAAAGAGATTAATACACAGACAACTTTCAAGTGGAAAAAAAAAAATGGTAAAACGCGTTTTTCTTTGCAATTATATGCTAATGAAGATCATGGGACCATCAAAACAACCCACCCAACATTCCCATCTGATAAAAATTCGACCTTCCGCATGAACCTCTATGGTACTAACAAACCATGACATGATAATATAAAGTAATTAACTCACAAACACATGCATTCCCCATTTTACAATTTCTATAGCAGATTTACGCAAACCCATCCAACGGGCACATAAAACATCTAAAAAGGTCCACATTCAAATAAAAAGAAACAAAGAAAATTGCTAAAAAGCCCTGACCTTCTCTTCCCAGAACGGAAAGCGACCCAGTTGTAGCGGCCAGCAAAGCAAACGTCGATTTGTTCCACAAGCGAAGCTTGCGAAATCGAGGGCGGCAAGTGTCGTAGTACCACCTTGGTTCGATCCAACTGTCCCTTCATCATATCACCCTCAAAAAAGAAAACCCTAGAAACCAACTATAAGCTTCGCAGACCTTAACGGTTTTCACAAATTGCTTCGAAAAGACACGAAATCTCCCCTAGATTACATCTTCTTGGCACTTGAAGAGCATTGGTCGAGGTCGATTTCAAACCCTAATTATCAATTGAATTTGAATCCCCATTCACAAATCACCATGCAGAAAAGCTATAGACGCAGTAGTGAGTTGCAAACGGTTGCGTTTTGGGCTTTCAATACCCTTTCTGGGTTTTCAGTACGAAGTATTGATACAGCGGGAGTGTATGTATGCATACGTGGTCCGCTAGCTGCATGGCACGTGGACCTGCTACATAGCACTACGCTCTAATTCATCCTCAGCTTGTCTCAAGTTTTCTTGATACAAAAATACTGGGGGTTGTTTAACTTGTTATAGCGTAATGGTAACATTTTGGGGGAGGACGGAGGAGAGTATGAGTGGAACTCAAGATCTTTTATAAAATATTTACAGAGAAATACTACTAAGTCATGACACGTGATAGAAATTTTAATCTATTAATTAAAGGAAACATATAAATTAGCTATAAAAAAAATCTTTCAATCAAAATTTCAAACGATATAAAGTTTTTATTTAAGAAAATTTGGAGTGGAGGAGGTAAATCAAAATACCCCTTTTTAAATAGTAATTTTTCGTGATAATATTACAATATAATTTAAATCCATGTTATATCAACTGATATTTTTTTAAGGAATTTATTTTTAAGGTATTTGACTTTCGAAAGGATGAATTCTTCATCCAATTTATTACTTGCAGGTGAAAAACATATAATCGTATAAAAAATAAAAGATTTATAATAATACGTATAAATATAAAATAATTATATAAAAAATTGGAATGAGCACATTAGTTTTTTGTTTCAAAGATAACACCCCTTTATTGATAATAATCAAAACCTTATAGGGACACGTGCATCATCTGAAAGCATATCAAATATCCAATTGGGGATCATTACATACTGAGCATATTCCTCATTTAAATAAAATCCCATGAAAACATTGATACAAATTAGATCGAAACATTATCTCTGGGCTAGAGTGATTGAGCATATTATGCAGGTAAACATCGTCTAATGAACCTCGATGGTTTTAATGTTGACTTGTAGGCTATTGGTCTCAACTTCGAATTCATATAATATATTGTGTGGTAGATTTCTCCCTCATGTGTAAATAACAGTCATTGGACTGTTTTTTTTTTCAAAAAAAAACACCGGCCAATGAAAAAAGATATAAGAAGATAATTTTGAGATAATAAAATAACACAGAATCTGATCGTTACAAATAAATATAAATATAATATAACATGTAATAGAGGCTTATAATGAAACTACATCAAAATATCTGCTCAATTAAAACACCTCAAGCAAAAACTAAAAGAAATAAAAATTCTTACATAATGAAACTACATCAAAATTAAAAAAAAGAAAAATCATTCCTATAAAAGAGGTATATAAAGAAATACCTAAAAATAGCAATGAACATTAAAGAAACACAAAGAAAAGTGTAGACCCACACGTTCAAAGAGACTGTATGTAGACCCACATGTCTCGTAGGGCTTCTACTAGGATGATTAATAGACTTTTATTTGTTATTTATTTTTATATAACAAATATATAGGATTTTTTTTAGAATAATGAAATAGCCTTTTTATAGCTGATATAATGAAGGTATATTTTTGCGATACGTTCAAAAATTGCATGGAGTGTAAATTTTGATTAAAAACGTGGATGGAACCGGGGGATGTCGTGTCAATCAGTATATTAAAAATAGCATCCACATAAGGTAATATAATTCATTCAAATAACATTTCTCATTAGTTGTCACATAAAATGAATCAATTAAGCTGGTTCAAATATCATTATTGAAAGAAATAATGTTTTGCGCTTTATTAGGTAAAAATAAAATTGCCCTTACCTAATGAATATTTGGAAGAAAATAGTAATTTATTGAAATGGGATAATATAGTAAATTTACGATAATTTAGATTTAATAAAAAATAAAAAAAAATGGGACATGCTCTACATCCATCCCTTAAAATATAGGACTAGCCTCCTTATACGTGTAATACGCTCAACTGTTTTTTGATACAATGATATTAGGAGTGGGAGATTACAATATAAATATTGGGTATTTACCTCACCATTTACGAGAGTTGAGTCTGAGACCTCTTACATAACATGTGGAGAAGAATACTAATTGATCATAGCACTAAGTGGCACGCCCGACTATTTTTAATCTTTCTATGTTGATTTTAAACAAAATTATTTGATTTATTTTTAAATGTATGTATTTTAATTTAGAAACAATAGGTAGAAAGAAATGAGAAAGAAAAAAAAATAAAGACCATGAAATAGTGGGATAAAAAAAAGTTTTTTTACTTTAAACGCCTTATGAATTGAATGTGAGTCTTACCTACTCTCCTAATTCGAAATGTTCAAGACCCCATGACACGATAAACTCATTTTAACTCAACCCTTTAATGTACTTACTTATTTCCATTTTTAATTACAATTATTAATACTAATAACTATAGTTTCATACATTTATCGCGGGAGATCAATAATTATGTTTTCTTAAACGAAAAAAAATGAATAATGGCCGATATTGAAAAGCAACTTGAGTTAAACTACACAAAACTTTAACTCTATATAATATTACTATTTACGGGAACCGAATGTGAGATCTCTCAAAATATTCCCTACTAAAACATACTTAATTGTAGTGCTATAAATTAAGAGTAGAATAATTGGGGGTTTAATTCCATCGAGTATAACCAAAACAAAGATAATGTTGAAGAAGAATAAAGAATGTCCTATACTCAATCAAGTAGTGTGTGGTACTTAATTACCCCGTATACAGAAAAAAAAGAAAAAATTAAAACGAGTGATTTGTTTGAGTATAAATACAGCAAAGGGATCCATGAGAGTGAGAGACTCATGCTTAAGTAGGGATTTTGGTTCTCTGTTCACTCCCTCTTTCGCAGTACTCCTACTTCCAATAAGAGGCAGAATAGATTTGATTCTCTCTGCCCTCACCTTCCTCCTCCTCCTCTCTCCTTCCCATCTGGTAACTCTCTCTATTTGTGTATATTGGTTGTTTTTCTATTTATTTATTTCTGGGTTCTGTGTTTTGTTCTATTAATAAGTTGTTTGCTTCTTCAAAATGGGTTCTTTTTGCTCGTGTATCATTGCATAATGCTATGCCCTTTTGGTTCCTTTTCTGGAGTGTTCTTGTTAATTTTCTTTTTGGGTTTACAGTAGTTATTGTGTTGTGATGGGAGAGAGAATTCCACCTGGGAGTTACTTCCAGTACCCACCTCCTGGAGTCCATGCTTCTCCACACAGGTCTTCTCTCCCGCCAGATCGAGAAAGGTCAGTCCAGCGCTTAATAATCTCCTTTTGGTTCCTTTTTTATGGGTTTTCACCGATATGAGTGGCTGGTGCTTCCCTGCTTTTGATGTTTGATGTTTGCTGTCAGTGTGTCTGGCGCCTTTATCAATAATGTATAGGTGGTTGTCCTATGAATTTTCAAGGACTTAGGTGTTTGCTCCATATGTGCAGCTGCTATGGTTTTCTGATGTATTGGTCTCATTCCTTATTAAAACTGATTGCACTTGCGTATATGTGCTTGGGAGATTGTTTTTGCATACATTTCAGACTTGCTTTCAAATGAGACATGTTATTTGAAATGCCACATATATATGGTCAAGGAACTCCTTAGTGGAAATGGAACAAAGTAATATTTCATGAACTTGTTAACATGGGTAAGCTTGAAAAGGAGAATAAATCCTGGTCTAAGTGTGCTAGTATATTGGGATCAAACCACGCAAGTTCTTATTTCACTTCACATCTTCTGCTTAAATAGAAAAGAAAACGTAAACCACTAATTTTTCGGTGACCGTATGCTCGCCAGTGGAAAATTGTTTTTGGCATGGCAGGCGAGACGTATTCTGAACCTACTTTCTTGCCCTCCTGTTTTGCTTCTGATCTTTTAAGCAGGAAAGAGAATACAGAAGAAAAATAGAAGTTGAAAGATTAAATAGGCATCTAAGCGACTGTTTAATTTGAACTCAAACTGCTCTTGTATTTGAAGATCACTGCTGTTGACATGTTATGCATATCATTGTTATTGTGTCAGATAGCCCCCACACCTCACATGGTCATATGTTTTGGGTAGTATTTTTTGGGGTGAAGAAATATGGAGTCTTAGGGTATTTTTTATTTTATTTTAAAAAAAGACAAAACTAAAGTTCATTTTAACGTGGTGTAATGAATTTTTTGGCCCCAAAATCTCATATCAAGGTTTTTTGTTTTTCCTTTTTAGGTTCCCATACTATAAAGGAATCAAATTGATGGGTTTCCTAATTTTATAGTAAAGTTGCTATTTGTGGGATGTGGGGAGGACTTGGTCAGTATTTGGGTCTACTAGATTGTTTTTGGGATATAGTAGAGGAATACATATTGGAAGGTAGGAAGAAAGCGCTGTCTTATCTGGGGAATTTAGTGAAAAGAAATGTGGCCCTACTTGGGAAATGGTTGAGGAGATTTTCATTGAAGAGGGATTCTTCATGGTATAGTGTCATTAAAAGCCAAAACTGGCTTTATACTTCTTGTTGGTTTTCAGCTGTTGTCCATGGACAAATTAACGCATAATTCCTGTTGGTCACGCTGTTTGGAGGTTGGAAAGTGGGATATGTTTTCGGAATAAAATTTGGAAGATGGGCTTGGGGTTAGGAATCCTTTATTTATTTATTAGACATTTAACGTTTCATATTGTTTCTATTGATACTGTGCTTGTAAGTCCTCTATTTCCAGCCCGTTGTGACTTCGGAGTTTGCGTAAATTTAGATGGGTATGAAATTCGGGAACGTTCTTCTTTTATCTCCTTAGGCGATATCACTTGATTCCAAGTTTCCAACTAGGACACATAGGAGGATCTGGAAGTTTGAGGTTTTAATAGTTTTCAATGTAAGTCCTTTGCAGGGAAATTGCATCTTTTGTCATTTCTACAAGTATCTGTTTTTGTAAAGCTAAGGTTTAAGCTTTTGCTTGGATCGTGGCTAACAGTAAGGTGAAACACTTGTGACATGGTCGTAAGCTAGAGACCTAATGTTTTTCTCCTCACAGGCGTATAACGTACAAGTGAGTGGCAGAAAATACTGACTGTTTGTTTCTTCATTGCCCGATTGCATTGAGTTGTGATGGAGATTGTTGAGGGAAAGTTGGGTTTTAAATTTTACCAGCAAGTTCTGTAATTTTTATTGAAGAAGTTTACAGCTCAAGAGGGGAGAAGTCTTATGGAGATGTGCTTGATTGTGGTGCTTTGGGTGGTGTGATAGGAAAGGAATAGAAAGACTTTTGACATTTACAGGGAGCAGAGTTTTGGGGAACAAAGTTCAGCCTTGGTCTTCTTGGTGGCTTTAGACTCTTCAGAGTTTGGGGGAAGTCTTTTTTATTTTGATATTTTTTTCCTGGTTGGAGGACTACTTTTTCCGTAGAAGGATCATTGCTCTATGCTATTTTGGGTTCCAATGGTTCTCTTGTCCGTTGTAATGATGTTTGTACTTTTACTCAATCATTGATGCATTTTGACCAGCTTGCTTGCACACATCACTTCATGCATACAAGTGAAGATGCTTGAGCATGTTGCTCATTCCCTTGGAAACCAAGGCCATTTTCTAATAATACTTGAATTTGAATTCGTTAAAACAGGAATTCAGAGTAACGTTGGGATGTCTGCTTATATGTTATAACATGAATATTCTTCTCTAGAATTGCTTTGATATAATTTTCACTTTTTGAATGTAAGATATTAGGGAACACTTCATGCTACTGCTTTATGTAGCATGCTAGGAATTGACACATGAGTTTGGCTGGTGTAATGGCAGATATTTGGCTGAACTTCTGGCAGAGAAGCAAAAGTTGGGACCGTTCCTGCAAATTTTGCCCCTATGTACCAGACTTCTAAATCATGGTTAATAGCATTCCTATCTAAGCTTTGCCCCTATGTAGCTAACTTCCAAATTTATGTCTCATTACATCTTTGTTCTCTCTTGTGAACATAGAACATTATTTTGTGGTTGACAAGTTTTCACTGACTTAAAATTAAAAAAATGGTTTTGGTTAACTCATAAAAAGATATCTTGCAGTGCAGGTTTGAGTGTATGTACTATCAGTCGTGTAATATGAAATCAGTTTGGATTTGAGTACCTGACATGTGTCTGAAGTTGTACAGGTGTTTTTGCATATTTTTGTTCAACCTGTACTTTTCAAGAGTGGAAATATATTTGTTTTATCTATGCTGTCCAGGCATGTCGAGCAAGTAATGATAACAATGGTCTATCCACAACAGATTAGGAAGAACACTAAGAGTAAAAATACCCTTCTCCTGGATGATGCCAAGCTTCAAATTATCTTATGATTACGATTCCCAATTGCTATAGTTTCCGTACAGGGAAACTACCGAGTATGTGGAAAGGGTTTTCATGCGGGTGTAACTGTAATTTTTGGCTATACGAATATCTATTGGATAATTCAAAGTCAAGTGTGTCTTCTTACAATCAATGTAACTGTGTTGATTGGAAACTGCCTTCTCTTGTAAAATGCTTGACCATTATAGGCTAGCTACAGTGTTAACATTCTATCTCAAGCATAATTTGTTGTTTAATGCCACAACAGAGATCAGACGTGTATCAGGCTTCAATCAACCACCTGGAGATCATGAAAGACTTGAGCATGAGAGTCCATTTAGGTCATTAAGTCAAAACGCAAATAGTAGACCAATGGATTTGGAGGGATGGCCAGGAATGCAAATGGAGGTAATACTAGTTTATAGACATTATTAAATATATTTTTACTTTTCTTTTTTATGTTTCTGGACTACATTTGTTGTTACTTTAATCCATATGTCACTGTTTTATTTGTTAACAAGAGTTCTATAAGCTTATAAGGGGGCAATCTTTAATTACTCATATTTTCTTGCATGTGTGACGGTATTACCTTTATGCTTGCCATGTAAGGCTAGAGTTTTAATTTTGTTTTGTATGTTTGACAACCCTGTGAGACTCTATCCCAGAGCCATAGTCCAGTTTGTAATGTTTTGTTGGCTGTACAAACTAAATTCCAATATGATACTGTTGATACAACTCTACCATTTGCAATTCATTCTCCAACTTAGTGACATTCTCTTGGCCATACTAGGAAGGGAAAATGGGGCAATTTTTCACCGCCCTATGCACATGTGTGTACATCAAGCGCACATGTGTGTACATCATGTGCACATGTGTGTATCTGAATAAAACTCTTTCTTGGTGTATGATTTGGGAAGAGAATTTAGGGTTTGCTCATGTCTTGTATGGTTTGTGTGTGAGAATTTCATTTATGCTAAACTTTCTTTTTTAGGAAAATGGACATATCCAGAGAATGGCTCCATTTCATTCTCCTTCTATGTGTTGGCCTGGGGTGCAAGGAATTCCAACTACTGCTGTTGTAAAGAGAGTTATTAGACTCGATGTTCCAGTGGACAAATATCCTCATGTAAGTAAGGGGTACAGGATGTATAGACTTGATTTGGACCTTTTTGTCTTAGTTATCAACTTTTTACTTCAAATTGGCAGTATAATTTTGTTGGCAGAATTTTGGGACCACGTGGGAACTCCTTGAAGAGAGTTGAAGCCATGACAGAGTGTAGGGTGTACATCCGAGGCCAGGGCTCTGTGAAGGATTCTGTAAAGGTATTGTTAATTATGTTTTTCTTAGTTCTGTACAAAAATTTACTTGGTATGACATTTTAATGAGGTTGGAGCAGATACTTGCCATGTTGCATGAAGTTTAATACTAAATACGTTAAGCTATACTCGTTTCTCTTTTCCAATATATATTGTTGCTTTCTGATTGCATGGTGGAGTTTGGCTCATCATAATATATATATATATATATATATACTAGTGTAGTTGTAGTGGTGTATTGTAACTCACTGCAAACAGCTTGATGATCCAAAATGACATGGATGGAGGTAATTAGGAAATGACTGCTTAAGTCATTGCTCTTTGGAGATTATTTAAATGGTACTGTACCAAATCGGCAGTTGAATATCGGTTTGCAATTCTCGTTTGAAGATAGTCATGAATTTTTGTCAAGTTCTCGTTTTCTTTGATCTCAATTCGCTCCCTGCATTTTTACTTTCTGATTCACCTGTTGTGTCTTTTATCTTACCTTCAGGAAGAGAAATTAAAAGAAAAGCCTGGATACGAACACCTTAATGAGCCATTGCACGTTTTGGTGGAGGCTGAATTTCCAGAGGATATCATCAATGCACGCTTGGATCATGCAATCGCAATACTAGAGAACCTTCTGAAGCCTGTGGTATGTAGGGATAATCCCCGCATTTTGACTCTTAATTCATTTTCTTGGACCACTCGTAACCCTTCTCTTGCAGGACGAGTCCTTTGATCACTATAAGAAGCAACAACTTAGGGAATTGGCTATGCTAAATGGTACATTGAGGGAAGAGAGTCCTAGTATGAGCCCAAGTCTAAGCCCGAGCATGTCGCCCTTTAACAGTACAGGAATGAAACGAGCCAAGACCGGAAGATAATAAAACCCTGATGAGTAATTGTTTAATCACTGAGAGGTAGCATCTGACTTGTCGAAGACCTTTCAGCATCTTGATAATTTTGACTTCCAAAACCCTAGGAGGCTATGTTGACAAACTGATGGACTAATTTAGGGCTCTTTGGTTGGCATCTCAGATGGTTCAACATGCTTCTGCATCATCCAGTAATACATTCTTTCATGTGCTTATCCCATTGATAGCGAACACATTATTCTTTAGCTTATTGTAGCTTATATAGCCTAGCCCCCCCAGCTTATTGGCCCTCCCTCAATTGATTTTTAATTTTCTTTGTCAATTTCTTCAAGCTACTTGTACTAAAAAATGCTTACATTACATTAACAATTCTATTGGCATTTGTCTTGGATATATGTTCTTGCTGATCCTTAAAATTAAAAGTTAAGATGGGTTTCTTGCCATTTTGTTTGCCATTTTTGCCGATAATTTTTGGTGTTTAACATCATTGGAAAAGTATCAATGCGAAGCTCTTTTGTTTGAGAAATTATTATATGATACCGTATTCTTATGTAGGAATACGAAGCATTTGCATATGCCGGTGTTGGAACCTAACAATGCAACACTACATGCCCATATGCGTAAGAGAACTTCTGACTAGCCATTTCTGGAAATGTAACGGATTGTTAGATGCTCTTACACAGTTTCACAGGCCTCATTCATGTAAGAAAATCGAATAAATTGCATATGAATTGTTGTAAAACGTTTCAACAAGCCAAAAGACTAATCAGAAAACACGATACACCATTGCGATGATCAATGCATCTCACAGCCAATATGAACCAACTATACTTTTATTTAAGGTTCTTAGTAAACACAACACAATAATACTACAGTAAAGGAAATATATATGGTTTGAAACTTTGAATCAACAGCTTCCCAGCATTCACAAAGCAGTATTGGTCTTCCACCAAATAGAAAGGAATGAGAAAAAGTTTAAGTCGGACAAGCGAGCTTAGGCCCTTACACCTTTCTTTTAAAGACAAGGCTAATGGCAATATAAGGTTATAGATACACTCAGTCAAATAAAAGAAGGGAGGAGGAAATGTAAATTAAAATACCTATGATCTCCAAAAAAGTCCTTTTTCCCAGAAGATTCTTGACATTCAGAGGTTACCAATGGAGAGCCAATAACAATAATCTTTTTGGATCCAGCCCAAAATGACATAACATTTGTTTTGCTATTAAAATATAAGCATAGACGAGCATAAGCCTGATAATAATCATATTTACCGTATGAAATCATCCAGCATTCAAAAACTATAAGCCTGATAATAATCATATTTACCGTATGTAATCATCCAGCATTCAAAAACTGAAAGGGTAACCATTTAGAAAGATTTAAAACCACTTGAATGACTCCAAAATTATAGGCTGCATATGTGACGCCCCAAAATTTGGGTAAAGAACTTGATATAATACAAAGGCATTCAATTTACATTGGTAACAATTCGAAAGTAACAACAAAATCTTCATAATAGATATTTGCCAAAGTTGCTAATATCTAATTTCCTCTACAAGTAAACATCATGGAAATCATAAAATTGTCATAAAGAAAAAAAAAACATAAATTGGTGTGCTGGCAACTCATCAATAACAAAAAATATCAAATTCTTCGAAGAGTAAACAGACTCATCGTGGAAACCAGAAAATTATCATACAGAAAAAACATGAAACTGGGGTGCTGGCAACTCATCAATAACATTTATATCAAATTTCTTTGAAGAATAAACAGACTCATAATGGAAAGCCCTAAAATTATCATACAGCAAGAAAGAGAAAAAAAGACATGAAACTATGGTGCTGGCAACTGATCAATAACATAAAATATCATTTCTTCTAAGAGTAAACATGCTCATCATGGAAATCATAAAATGATCGAAAGAAAATAAACAGCTTTGCTACTTAGGTTGAGATAACTATGAACAGTCCAGTCTCAATAGTTTTTCGATTAAGAAAGGCAACTTGACCGGAAATTTGACTACCCATAATTTGCCAATAACCTCCGCACTTAACCCCATTAATAGTTAACCATCTTGAACACAGTTGCATAAAATAGCCTACATCATGCATGCTTTTCATGACAATGACATCTTAATAAGACATTAAAACTGAGCATATTTTACTCAAATAAATAACAAATTTGCTTGTAGGTGAGAGGCTAAGCATTAAAACACTCAACTATACTTTCATCAACAGGCCTTTGCAGGTGTCCCCAACAAAATGTACAGCAGAATAGTTACCATACCAGAAGCCTCCTTCATCTACCAATAAAAGTATCCTATCCTTGATTTAGTCTTAAAATAACACTAAACTTGCTTCCCTTTTTTTTTTTTCAATACCCATGTGCACGTGCACACATACACACATGCACGTGCACACATACACACATGCACACATGCACAAGATCTGTTAGGAAATCACTCCACATAAGGCAGAATGATGGAACTATATTTCTATCATGACGAAATTTAACGTCATCTTATTCATGCCAGCCGATTAAAAGCAGATGGCCTTAATGACTTACACAACTTAAAATGCCTCAAATCATATCAATGTTCAGACCACTTTACAAGACTAATGTCAACCAAAAATGTGAATTCAAAATTTAAGGTGATTTATACAAGCTCCGATTGTGTACGTCAGCTTTTAACATAAAATAATATCCTTCCTTAGCTCACATATGGTATGAATTAATAATCAAAATCAAAGAAAAAATAGATGAAAAAAATTACATTTGAAGATATGATTACAAATGTCATAATTGACAGAAACTATCTAACCTCAACCTGGACATCCAACATCCTGGTTAGGAGAGTGAGTTTTCGAATACAAAAGCCATCCAAGCCTGCAAAAATAAAAAATTCCAGTAGGAAATGATTCTTCACCCAATAATCATATAGAAAGCAGTATTGCTATGGAGAAATTAAAGTAAGCAATGGGTACACTACGCATTGCATTGAATCATTGATCAAAACAAAAATAAAATAAGGAAGATACTCGTATTTCTAAATGGAAAGCAAGGGAAAACCCGTAGGATAGATTTTTTGTTTCTGAATTCATGTTCATCAATATTGGTTTCTGTTGGCAAAGTGATCTGTTACTTTTACGTACAGCATTAATGACTCTTACTCTCCTCTAAACACATTTTTAGAATTCTCATAATACAGGTAGTTTTGCTATATAAGGTTGATGACTCTCACAATATCTCTGAAGTAAGATCTTAGTAATCTAACGTCCTACCTAATACAGTATAAAAATAAATCAAAAAACTAAAAAGACACTGTTACAAATTCATTAGATGTCACGAATGCTTTGCATAATAAAGCTTCACTATAGAGGTATCAACACGACATAGAATTTAGAAAAAAAACTGTCCATGCAACGTGTGGATAATGTCAATGTTTGCATGGATGACTTCAATTACAATAGTCATACCCCTAAACCAATTTTTTTGATAAAGAAAGAAATAATGCTTTGGATACTGAAAAGCAGAAAATGAAGAGATAGGAGGCCGACCTTGACTTTAACGAACTCCTAGTATTTCAATCCCGGAGACCAAGTTCAAGCTCAAGCTCGTCATCCTCTTCAAACAACTTCAATAGACGGGCATATTGTTCTTCTCGTTTCTTCTTTTGCCATAGCTTGAAAAGGAAAAAGGAGAACAGCGCAGCTACTACAAGTCCAAGGAATATGATGGCCAACGTAGATCCAGTGTGGCTGGAAGTAGAATGAGTCTCAGATTTTTTACCATCTTTGGAACTCGATGAATCATCAGAAAAGCCTGAAAGATAAAAGCACACATCTTGTTAACATATTAAGCAATTATTCGTATCATACCATCAAGATAGTAATCATATATCATTCCTTCATCATATGACCTCCTTGTGTGTATAGGCACATTACTATTACAAGCAAGGATATACTCTATTCAAACAACTTCATCATATGACCTCCTTGTGTGGATGCTGCAAAGATTTGTATTGTCTCATTTTCCAAAAGTTTGTAATCTTTTTTTTGGCAAACAGAAGTTTGTAATCACTCAACTATAGATTGTTGTTAAGATTGCAAATATTACCATTCCAAAATCCACCTATAGTACTTGAATGCCACAAAATCAGACAACCCATACACATACACTTCACACATTGAATATCTTGGGTTTGCATCAGGTGGTTTTTTAGCTATTAAACCCCAAATAAAAAACAAATAACAAAGGGAAAATTTGAAACTTTCTCTATCTCTCTCAGTTTTCTCACAAAACAAACTACTAAAAATAAGTTATTTGAAACGGACCCAGAAAGCAACTAACTTATACGGAGAATTCCAATAAAAATATAAAAAACTAACAAAATTCAAATATAAATCAACATGAAATTAACTAATTAAGGCATGATAAAGGAATATTGAAAGAAAAAAAATGGAATTGAGATAAAGTTTAATAAATATAAAATTGAAGAGCGATATGTGATGCCCAACCTGGGACGAATTGTAGAGAAATTGAAGCCAATAATAGAAGCAAACTCAATGATCTGCAACCAGAAATTTCACTCATCTCTCCAGAACTCTGCGTGAAACTTTCCCTCTCTGAAAGTTTTCTCTTTGGAGAGATCGCTCTCCTTTCACGCAACCACGCTTTGCTTGTTTTTTTCTCTTTTTTCCTCTTTCGTTTTCAAGATTTGAATAATAACATAAAGGTTGCTTTCAGTATGACCCCCCACATATTTCTAATTGCAATTGCACTATGTTCAATATATTCTTCAATTTTGAGATACATATTCCCTATTTCTAATGGTGAATAAAAAAAAAAGAATTCTTGTGGTGCTTTGTTTTTTTTCACAAATGAGAAATATAGGCTTCATAAAAAGTTGCAGACGAAATTACCCTCTTACAATAATCTTAAAAAAATAAATAATTTAATAGTTAAGAATAAAAGAGAATAAAAAAAATGCTAGTTAAGAGATTTAAGGCTTGATAATAAGTTAGTAAAAAATGCTCTACAAAATATTAAATAATGAGGTTGAAAAATGAAATGACTACATTGCAATGCACAATGACGGGTTTATTTAGGAGCACTAGAGCACTAATCACTCGTATAGGCATACTCAACAATCGCACTATTTATTTTATAGGTCTTCATTCAAAGATCATCTTCTAAAAATTCGTCCAAATTGATAATTGTTTGACTATCCAACATTATACCTAAACACATGGTCACATAGACCAACACATTGCCCCTGTGAAGCATGTGACATAGCACTTCATTGTCCTAACCCAATTAGGGAGGTAGCAAGTGCAAGTCTTCAGGTTGTTCAATGGAAAGCGCCAAAAAGACCTTCATGAAGTTGGAGGTTATTGCAAAAGTTTATAGAGTGGCTAACCAGTTGAAGGATGAGAACTTGGAAGCTCCATCTGTGGAGGCGAAGCTGACACACCCAATGAAAATGTTGATGCCATCTCCATTGCGAGAAACAAGGGAAATGGTCCTTAATCTCAAGGCGAGTGGCATGAAAACACGGAGTGCTAATGCTGCAGTCGCCGTTCAGGATGATGTCGAAGCTAGCTTCGTGAAGCCTAGCGATGCCAAAGTGAGTAGAGCTAAACATGTTGCCCCCATTGTTCGGGGAGAAAGATCAAGTTCATGGAGCTTGAAATAATTGGTGTCAATTTTGAACTCGAAAAGTTGTAATTCGAGTCATATTTGTCGTAGTGTGACCCCAAACTTCGCATCAAATTGAAGACTATGATCCTACAACAAGTGTCGAAACTTGAGGACTCCATGGGAGATTTGAGGCGGAAGTTTCTTGTTGAAAATTGCAATGAATCAGGATTTTGTGAGTAACGAATATGTTATGATCCTTATAAGTGATGTCTCCAGCGTTGGAATCTTGTGACCAACTTGTTCCTTCCAACTTAGTAATCCTTGGGATTTTTTCTAAGTGTTGGAGCTTTGGTTTTGCCCATTTTGTGCATGGAAAAAGAGACTTGGTTTATTCAAATGGCCCTGTTGTTTCGCCATGAGCGTTAAACGATCGCATTTTGACTCCACTTGCTTCTCGGATGAGGGCTTTGCTTTGCTTTCCGGAGAAGGGCTTGGCATTGCCTTCCGGAGAAAGGGCTTTGCATTGCCTTCAAGGAAGGGATTTTGGTCTTTCCAAATGCCGCCATTGTAGCCTTGGGCGTTCAATGTTGGGGCTTTGATTCAACTTTCCTCTGAGGGTAGGGCTTTACTTTGCCTTCAAGGAAGGGATTTTGCTTCTCAGACGAAGACTTGGAGCACTTCCCAGGGGAAGACTTGGTTGCTTCACAGGGCGAAAGTTAGATACTTCGTAGGACGAAGGCTTAGATGCTTCACAGGGAGATGGCTTAGATGCTTCGCATGGCGAAGGCTTAGATGCTTCGCATGGCGAAGGCTTAGATGCTTCGCAGGGTGAAGGCTTAGATGTTTCCCAAAGGAATGCTTAGTTGCTTCTCGGAGGAAGACTTGGTTTCTTCCCGGAGGAAGGCTTGAATGCTTTCGAGAGAAAGGTTTGGAGTGCTTCCCTGAGAAAAGCTTGGTTACTTTCCGGAGGAAGGCTTGGTTACTTCCCAGAGGAAGGCTTGGTTGCTTCCTGGAGGAAGGCTTTGGGGTTTCCATTGCTAAGCACAATTATCTAATTAAAAATTCAAGTTTCTTGATAATTTTATTGAATAAAATAATACAATGGATAAATAAATCAGCGCGAAGCCTTATTCATTTATTTTGGCATTGATGCAGATCACCTTTGAATCAAGCTCATTGGGGTCTTCATCACTAAGATGCTTTGCAGCTTTGTCGGTGATATATTTGGTGTAATGCCCTTTCTTGATGAGGTTCTGCAGATACATATCGAACGTGTTGTACGTGCTAATGGTGTGACCATAGCAGTTGTGATAGCGGCACCACCTAGTCTTGTCGGCCTTTTGATCGCCTTTGACATATGCTGGCTTCTTGAATCAAGGCTCATCCTTGATTTCGTTGTAGATTCGATGGACGGGCACCGAGAACCGTATATTGGAAGTCGGGATAGCTTTACGTTTGCTGGACCTGCTTGGTGTAGTTTCGGAATTTGTGTCATTGCTGGGCGACACCGACATCTTAAATGTTTCCTCACTTGGTCCAGTGTGATCCTTAGCTTGTATGGCATTTTTCTCATCTTCCCAGCATGCATATCGCTATGCCAGGGAAAGCATCTTGGTGAGACAGCGAGCATTGTTCATGACAATATCGCCATAAAGTTGGCTATCTCGAGGAAGCCTCTGTTTGAATGCCATTCAGCGACCAGGTCATTACAACCAACAATGCGAGACTTTTCCTCGTAGTATCTTTGAATGTACTATCAGAGAGTTTCCTTGGATCTCTTTTTGATGGTGAAGAGATGATCATCCTTCACTTCGACAGTGC
This sequence comes from Oemleria cerasiformis, assembly GCA_037349345.1. Lineage (NCBI taxonomy): Eukaryota > Viridiplantae > Streptophyta > Magnoliopsida > Rosales > Rosaceae > Oemleria > Oemleria cerasiformis. Next base: position 4,495,737 of record JAZGTL010000012.1, on the reverse strand, counting down.
GAAGTTGTGAATACTCTTTCACAAAAGCTAAGGCTAGCTCTTCAAAAGAGGCGACGGATCTCCGAGGGAGATGGTTGAACCACGCCATGGCCTGGCCCTGCATGGTGGTCTGAAATACTTTGCACATGAGTGGATCATTGTGCCTATAAGGTACCATGGCTCCATGGTAATAATCGACATGCTTTACTGGGTCAGAGGTCCCTTTGAACTGATTGAAGTTCGGGGTTGCAAACCGTTGAGGGAATGACTCTTCCTCAATGTCCTTCACGAAAGGTGAAGTCAAGGATGATTGAATTTGACGACGTAGATCGTCTTCCAAATCGCCATCATGTTAGATGCTCCGGAGGCGGCAATCCAACATTCTTTGGACATCATCAGCTTGTAGCGCGCCTCAGTGAGGTGGAGAGTCATTACGGACCAAAAGTCGTCGACCTCCCCGGTCCTCAGTTTCTGAGCTCCAAGAGCATGTCATCAAGTATGTCTCATCCTCCTTGTTGTGATAACGAGCACGCCCTAAGCTGATGTGAGTGTCTCGAGAAGCTGCCTATCTCCTCCGACCTCCATGCGGGTATTCAATACGTGACAATGCTCCAACGCGCACCCCAAGCCGCTCATGTGCCGACGGCCTTGGGCGTTGTTGGTTCCTTATCCTACGAGTGTGACTTTCTTCGCCAGAGTCCCTTAGTGACGTATCACGAGACATTGTTTGGCATCATATGATATCTTTTCTATGGCACCTTGGAATGTCTTCCTGCCCACCCTGAGGTGTGGCACGCCTCTCAGCAGCTTGAATTGCTTATCTCCTTGCTAGAAGTTGTAGTAGAAGCTCCAACTGAACTTGGACTTGGTTGCTTAGTCGTTCGACCCGCTGTGACAAATTGTCTTGAGGGTATATGAACCAAGGTGCTCGCGTATGACGCGTTTCACGTCGAGATACATGCCACGAGCTCCGTTGTCGTTGATCCATTTCGTGCTCCTCTTGTGTTCGAATTTGACTTGGTGTGTCACGAAGACCATCCAAGAATCTTCAAAGATCTTCATTGGTAGGTGGTTGATCGGGAATCTTCCTAGACGTTTCTCCCACAAATCGGCCGTCTGTTTGGTGGAAGGTAGCTGTTACCGTTCCCGATGCAGGTGGTGGAGGCGCCAGAGGTGATGGGATAGCAAAGGTCTCAAAACCAATAGTAGGGGTTGGTCCATGTGTCTCAATGGGTGTGTGTATTATCACGCGGGGGGAATGACTTAGCTATTCATTATGGTTCTCAGGATATGTCCCGCTCCCAGCTTAAGCTGTAGAGACGGAGGCAGTGGCTTTGAAAGAACGAACGGATCGTCGTGTTCTTGCCATGATAAGAACGATGAACGACGTTGATGATCGATTAACAAGTTTTGATGAACGATGAATGAAGTTCAGAAACGATGAACGAAGTTTGAGACTTTTGAGAAAGAATTAGAGAGCACTTCTTGAGTATTTCTCAATTCAGCTCTCAATGAAAGCACCAATTGTTGAAGCAGAAATCGGACACGCTTGAAAAGTCTTCACAATCCCTACAAACAGCAAACAAGAGACAATCGAAGTTAAGGTTAAAGCCCAGGGGGGTTGTTCAACTAAGAACGCTCCGATGCTTAAGTAAGCTTTGAGAGAGAAATCAGAAAGAACTTTAGAAGCGAGGAACGAATTACCTTAAAAGTGAAAAGAGCTCCACTATTTATAGGGAAGCCTTGAGAGTCGCGGAACGTTCTGATTCGTCAATGGATTTTGTAATTAATAAATAATTATTTTTAATAAAAAATATTATTTATTAATTGAATTTCAATAACAATTAATTCTCAAGGAGAAAATAATTATTATTAAGGCCTTAACCTGATTAAATAATATATTTAGCTAGTAAATACATTATTTAATGTGTGAGTATCTGTGAGTCTTTAATGTATTACCATGTGTAATTTGGACATTATAGAAATTATGGGCCACGTGGCAGCTCCATAATTTTCAGGTGATTTGGGTTTCACAATGTCCATACCTTCCCATCCCATTCCCATTCATGAGTTCCCATATCTTTTATTAGTAAAAGTGTTATAAAAATGGTTTTAAATGTTCATTAGGAAATCCTTTATTTAACAGTTTTATTATACATATGTAGTGTTTCACTCCCTTCATTCAATTATTCATAGATTATTTCTTATAAATGTAGCTTAAATTCACCGTACTTGGAAATCATGCATTCAAACACATTCGACTCGTTTGGTGTTTTTTTTTCCAAGAGATTCACTTGGTATTTTGAATTATCTTGAATTGGATAATTCGTAATTTTAAACATATCTTAAAGGTTGAAATGAATTATTTTTTATTTTAAGGAATTTTGAGGAGAACTAATGAATTAAACATAAAGAAAACTTATAGGGAGGATTAGAATGAGTAACTTTTTTTTTTTAGAAGATACGAAATTTTATTGATTAAACAAATATACAAAGCAAAGACAAAACTATGCTGCAATAACTTGATAACAAATATGGGTAAACCTAATCTTTGCAAGGCCATTACTACCCGACTAACTAATCTTTGCAATCCCACAAAAGGGAAAACCTAACACAACCAATCCAAAATAAGAGCCGCTGGACTTATTTGCAGTGGCGTAGCCATGATTCAATTTGTGGGAGGGGCCTTTCACAAAATAATTTAAAAAAATTAAAATTTTTAATGTACTACTCATAATTAATGTATGCAAAAGTATTTAAATGGTTAAAATCAACAAAATATTATCAAACTAAGTAAAGATTCAAAAAATCATATCATATTACTGATTTATTATAAAATTATCCTCGACGAGTTCTTATTTTTTGAAATCGACATTATTTAGTATTTGATTTTCTTTGATATTTTTCCATAATTAAAAGATATATTGACTAATTTAAATCAGCAATAAATTCAAATGTAAATATTTCTAATAAAATTATATTATATTTATATTTCTTTTATTAAAAATATATTATAGCTTTATATATTATATATTGGTGAGTGGGGGCCCAAGACCCCACTGTACCCTATGTAGCTTCGCCAATGCTTATTTGCACAAAACAAACTAAAAAAAAATAAAAAATATCCCAACAAAAGGTTGAGTAACTTTTCTTCATGTCTAATCCCTTCAAAATAAAGCCTTCTAACTTTAAAATACCTTTTTTTTAATCAATAAAATATTTTTAATTTTATGAATTATTTAATCCAATCTAATTTTATTACTCATTAAATGTTTTACTTCTAACACGAGTACTACATTTACCGTCTATGTATTTCTCTCATTGTGCAATAGGGGGTTTAGAATTTGATTTCTGTAAAGGACCAATGTGTACCTCTTTCCTCAAAGTAGTTTTATAAAACAAATGTTTGCCATATTTAATTTCTTAAATTGTGACATTTTAAGAAAAAAATTAGATAAATGTATGTAAATTGATCAAATAAGGAAAATTGCCCATTTACAATAGGTAACGGAAGAAATTGAATATGGCATTGGTACAAAATTTGCAGTTGTTATTGGTACAAAAGTCCGACTATTATTGTGCCTTTTTCTTTTAAAACAAAAAAAGAAGAAGCAATTTTTAATTATTCTCATATTCATATTATTGGAATAAAGAGTTTTAAATAATTGAAATAAAAAGGTTTCATTATAATGTAATTTACATGAAATAGAAGGCTGGCTGTAATTCACTAATTTTCGAGTCCCACTGGCCACTACAGTACTACACAAAGAAAGAAACTGGATTGGAAACTAATAAAAGGGAGCATAGAAACAAACCCTAACAAAAACACAAGCTTGCAGAAAGGGATTGGATATCTCACTTAAAGCACTTGGCATCCAAAACAGCCTCTCACTAGCATCTTCCAGCTCCCAAAACCATTTTTGTTTGTCCCTTGCATGCAAGACCGGCAGAGTAGAATCACACAACCCTAGTACTATTAGTAAAAGATCATTAAATCGCAACCAAAACACACCAGGCAGGTTTCCATCATCAGGAACACCATTTGGGTGAAGAAGAAAACAACGGGAAAGACGGAAAATAACACTATTTGGTGGAAGCAAATCTTACATCAGCCATTGGCTCGGTGGGTTGTATGTTGATCAAACCAAAATAGAAAGGAACAATCTTACACAAATAAACTTAAAATTTAACAGCTTTCAAAGATGAAAACCAAACAAAAAACAAACACGATGAGCGATATGAATTGTAGTAAAGTCACTAGAGCCATGGCATGTTGCGGAAAAACGTTTCGCTCAGACTTGCAATCTGAAACCTACACGATGAGCGATAGGGTCATGCAGCTACATTTTTATCCAATTTGTCAAAACCTTGCTTCCACTGCACTGTTGTCTTTTCTTTTGACAATTCATTAATAGAAATCGTCTCCAATAAAGAACCAACCAAACCCATTCCAACATAGTACATTAACAACTAAAACAGTTGTCATTGAAGATGAGAAAATTTCACGCAGAGAGAAAAAAGCCCAAATGGTTGTTAAGCCCATCATTGGACACGGTTAGAGACCTTATACGATGGTATCAAACCGTATTTGATCACAATGTTACAAAGAGTGGGCCAGAAAAAACAAAGAGGAAATGCGAGGTTCCAAAAAGCACCTTGGGCATATAAATATTCAGTAGAAAAAATGTATCTGCAAAAATAATTTGGGAGAAAGAAACAGGAAAAACACATAAGCTGATGATTGGAAACATATAACACTACACAAAACAAATCCAGGTTCTACACAGTCAAGTGCATAATTTTCAATGGTAAGAAACAAGAAAAATTCAGCATTAAAATGATGGCATCCAACACTTTTGTACTCCCAAACTTACCAACACTGAATGGTAATATCCAGTAAAGGCAACCAAAAAGTCATACTTACCGCAGTACATGTCAGATTGGGGGAAACAAGATCTAGATGACAAGAAACATTCTAAGTGAGATTATTTTGAGAGCAAAGGGCTAATTACAAAACAAATGCAACACCAGTAATCATGTATGTTTGGCTGCCCTATAATATACATATCTAAAGTATTTTTGATAATTCAGCTCATGTAAGTTCATATCATCATGCCTCAATAACCACCCTGACAATTTAGAGCATTTTCTAGAAAAGTATGTCTCTCTTCATTGAGTATCTCCCATTATATGGACATAATACAAGCTAATTTAGGAAAGAATACATGCTGATCTTCAGCCCTTAAAATAGCTAACCTACCATATATACATCTATCCAATTATAGCCTACAGCTAGTATATCCTAATTAAGGAAAGAACAAATATGTATAATCAAATCTGTCAAGGCTGTACAAGGCATAGAATCTGCGGGTATTAAAGGTGTAGTGGTGTAGTTATTTCCTTTGACATCCCCCCTCAAATTGATGCTGGTAAATCGCCAAGCATCAATTTGCCAACGAGGAAATGATGGCGCTGACGTGGCATGGATTTGGTGAAGATATTTGCGATCTGCAGAGTAGTGGAGACATGTGGAAGAGTGATAACCTGATGATCATAAGCTTCCCGGATTGAGTGATAGTCATCCTCGATGTGCTTGGTGCGTTCGTGATAGACTGGGTTGGTCGCAAATTGGATGACACTAGTGTTGTCAGCATGGAGTGGAGTAGGATGAACTGGATAGAAACCGAGCTCTGTGAGGAGACCACGCAACCAAATGATCTTGGAGCTTGCAGCAGACATGGCGCGGTACTATGCCTCAGTTAAGGATTTGGAGACGTGGTCCTGCTTCTTGCATTTCCAAGAGATAGGGGCATCACCATGAAACATACACCAGGCGGTAGTAGATTTCCTGGTGTCTGGGCAACCGGCCCAATCAGCTTCACTATAGGCTTGTAGCTGAAGTGAAGAACTGGTAGGGAAGAATAAGCCACGACTAGGTGTGCCAAGAATGTAGCGAAGTATGCGGCGGACGACAGATAGATGGAGATCCCTTGGTGCTTGCATGAACTTGTTGACGATGTGAACATCATAAGAGATGTCTGGTTGGGTAATGAAGAGATAGATAAGACTACCAACCAGCTTCCGATAGATAGTAGGATCCTCAAGAAGCTCCCCTTCGTCACGTTGATATTTCACATTAAGTTCCATGGGGGTGTCAACCGAAGTAGTGTCGGTGAGGCCAGCTAACTGAACCAGATCCTGACTATACTTGTGCTGAAGCAAGAAGAGACCGTGAGGCTGATGATGCACCTCTAAACCCAAGAAATAGGTGAGATGGCCAAGGTCTTTCATGTGGAATGTAGAGTGCAACAAAGTCTGAACCGCATAGATTGCCTCCAAGTCAGAGCCAGTGATAACGATATCGTCCACATAAACAAGGAGGACAACGATACCCATGGATGTCCTTTGTAGAAAAAGGGAGGAGTCATACTGACTTTGAGTGAAAGAAAAACTAAGCAAAGTGGATCAAAACTTTTCAAACCATACTCTCGGTGCCTGCTTCAAACCATACAAAGAACGTTTCAGTTTGCAAACATCAGTAGGTGAGGAAGTAGGCATACCATAGGGAAGTTTCAAGTAAACTTCTTCCTTGAGTTCACCGTGGAGGAATGCGTTCTTGACATCCATTTGATGTAAGGGCCAGGATTGGGATGCAGCAAGGGCAAGGATAGTTTAGACAGTGGTCATTTTGGCGACTGGTGCGAAGGTCTCATCATAGTCGAGACCATATTCTTGTTTGTTGCCAAGTGCCACTAACCGAGCCTTGTAACGATCTACGGACCCATCTGAACGAAGCTTGATAGAAAACACAAACTTACTGCCAAGGGGTTTCACGGAGGAGGGACATGGAACAACATCCCAGGTTTGGTTTTCTTCAAGTGCGAGAAGTTCGGTTTCAACAGCTTTCCGCCAACACTCATGCTCCATCCCATGTTTATAAGACGAAGGAAGAGAAATAGAAGACAAGGTGGCTGTGAAGGACGAAGGAGGAGAGAAACCAAACCTATCTGGGGGTCTACGAACCCGAGAACTGTGTCTGAGAGAGGGAGGTGCAGTTGCTGGAACAAGAGCAGCAGTCGGGGAAGGAGCTTGAGGGGGCTCGGGAGGTGCTGAAGGCTGGTGGGAAGTGGCGGAGGAGTGTCGTTGATATACTAGGAGAGGCTTAGAAGGGACTGGAGCTGCAGAAGAGTTAGTAAACATAGGCAAAACAGAAAATGAAGGAGAAACGAAATCCTGGTGCGTGGAAAAGAAATACTGATTTTCTAGAAATATCACATGTCGAGAAACTCAAATGCGACGCAGATTTGGATCATAGCAAAGAAAACCTTTATGGTGCATTGAATATCCTAGGAAAGCACATTGAATCGACTGAGCCGTGAGTTTGGTGCGTTCATGTGCAGGAAGATGAACATAACAGACACAACCAAAGGTACGAAGGTTAGAATAAGTTGGAGGGTGACCAAATAACCTTATGAAATGAGAGTCATGGTTCAATGTGGGAGAAGGCAATCTGTTGATGAGGTGGACAACAGTGGAGAGAGCTTCACACCAAAATCGAGAGGGCATAGATGACTATAACAGGAGAGTGCGAACAACATCAAGAAGGTGATGGTTCTTCTTTTCAGCCACCTTATTTTGTTGAGGTGTTGAAGGGCAAGACCGTTGAGAGATGATGCCATGATTCTGTAGGAAGTCTCCATTGTCAGAACGAAGGATTTTGATATGGGCCGAAAATTGGGTCTAAATATATGCATGAAAAATTTGAAAAACTGAAAATACTTCGTCTTTAGAATGAAGGAAATAAATCCATGTGAAACGGCTATAGTCGTCAATAAAAGTGACAAAGTATTTGTAATTAGCATGAGAAGTGATTGGTGCCACACCCCACACATCACTATGTATCAGATCGAAAGGATGGACTACATGTGGTGTGTGAATAGGAAAGGACAGAGTTTTACTTTTGCCAAGTCTGCAAGAATTGCAATCAAACTGAACATCACTAAGAGATGGTGATTCTTTATTCCCAAGAAAACCAGATTTCAGTAAATCATGAAGTACATTAGAGTTTGGATGTCCGAGACGTTTATGCCACGCTCGGTAATCAACATGAGCAGAATAACAAGTGACAAAGGGCAAAGAAAAAGGAGACAATGGAAATTGAAGAGGAAAAAGCCGTCCCACTTTAGGCCCCCTCGCGATCATCCGCCTTGACTGTTGATCCTGCACAACAAAACCAGATTTAGAAAATTCCATTTTACAATCATTATCAACCAACTGACCGACAAACACAAGATTAGTGGTAAGACTAAGAGATACGAAGACATCAGTGAGAGAGGAAGAAACATCACCAGTGACCGTGATAGGTAAATGATTGCCATCAGCAGTATGAACTTTGAGATTTCCAAAATATTTGTTTACATTGGTAAGAGAATCAGCATTGTTTGTCATATAATGGGAAGCCCCGGAATCAAAGTACCAGGGAGATGACGTAGATAAGGGTTTACCTAAGAGTTCTAAAGTTGAAAATGCAGAAATGATCATTTGTTGAATCATGTCAGGGGTCACTGGTTGGACAGGAGCATGAGCATTTTGTGTCAGAAGTGTTGTATTCACAAAACTACCAGCACTAGCAGAGTCAACTGAGGCAATATATGCTGTCTCTGATTTATTGGGGGGTCGAATAGGGCATTCCTTGATGATATGGCCATCCTTTTTGCAGTAGTTGCAGAATTTTCGGGGACAATTTGCAGCATAATGGCCAAATCCCTTGCAACAGAAGCACTGAACAATGCTCATATCGCTACCTCTTGGCCTACCTTGTGCTGCATAGGCCACGAGAACAGATGCAGATCGTCGTTGTTCCATGGTGGTTTGAGTGAGAAGACGTTGTTCCTTGCGAAAGAGATCATTGAGGCATGTATCCAAGGAGGGGACAGATTCTCGATTCATAAGATTGGATCTGGTGCCTTCAAATTCAGGTCTCAGTTTCATTAGAAATTGATCCCTCTGAGTAGTTTCATGGACAAATTGAACAGAACTAAGACCTTCGAATGGTAAGCCAGCATAAACTATATCAGTGTATTCAGCCCAAAGATTAGTGAATCTAGAGTAAAAATCAGAGATAGAAAGACTATCTTGTTAGAGAGTGGCCAATTCATGTTCAAGCAGGAACCGACGAACAGTGTTTTGTTGGCTGTAGATCTTCTTCAGGTAAGTCCACATCTGAGTTGCAGTCGAAGAGAATCGATGGTTCAAGATGATGTTGGGTTCGACATATCCTAAAATCCATGCCATAACTTGAGCGTCCTTGACTTTCCACTTGGTGTGCTAGTCTTTGTCTATAATTTTGTCAGGAGTTGGGTTACTTCCATCAACATGTCCCCACAGCTCCTTACCTTTGACGAAAATCCTGAAGTGAAACACCCAAGCATAGTAGTTCTTGCCATTGAGACGAATCAAAGAAACATTAGACTTATCTGAAGACATGAGGTCAAGAGAACTTGATCGAGACTAACCGAGACTAAGGAACTTGATCAAGAATAACCGAGACTAAGGAACTTGAGAGCAAGAGACAAAAAACAATTCTAAGTTGTAGCTTTGATACCATGACAATTTAGAGTCTTTTCTGGAAAAGTATGTCTCTCTTCATTGAGTATGGACAGAATACAAGCTAATTTAGGAAAGAATACAGGATGATCTTCAGCCCTTAAAACAGCTAACCTACCATATATACATCTATCCAATTATAGCCTACAACTAGTATATCCTAATTAAGAAAAGAATAAATCTGTATAATCAAATCTATCAAGGCTGTACAAGGCATAGAATCTGCGGGTATTAAAGGTGTAGTGGTGTAGTTATTTCCTTTGACACACCCAACTATACCGTAACTAGTGTCTCATCTTGATCCCTAACTTGACCAAAGCAGACAGGAAAACTCTAACTCATCAAAGCCCTACTTACCAATTACAATTACCTAAGTCACTGAATCTTCACTCAGCACTCAGCTCCAGGTAGACTAATTCTCACACGATAAGTCATCATTGCCTTAAAACTTCTTATTTGACATTACCACACAGTGCAACCCACCCTAACTCAACCAAAGATGCTAAAGAAACTCAAACTCAACGAATCCATAATTAACTAGTTAAAGCCTGCAAATCTTCATACACCCTACCGCCATCCTAGACTAAAGTTATATCCAATAATGGCTATTTTCTTAATAAGCAACAAGAGGAAAAAATTTCATGCTCTAAATTTGATGATGATGATGAACACAAACACAATTCAAGGAATAGTACAGTTCAGGCATGTTTATTAACTACATCATGGTTCGATTGTAAAATAAAATTTTCAAATTATGAGAAACACATGTGAACTTTTGAAATTCAGGGGCATAGATGAAAGGATAGTATGGTAAGCAAAGACACATCTTATGCCATGGATGGGGCTTTGTCAGTGGGAATTTAAATTCAGCACAGTTTGGATTCACAAACTCCCTGGTTGGGTTCATGCACGATAATATCTAGAGCAGATGTAAGAACTGTTTGGCCCTCCTTTCACCTGATAAAAGACACAAGCATCCGGATATGTACTCAAGAAACATGACAAATTCAGCACTAAAAATGATGGCATCCAGAACTTACAAACAATTTCCCACCCCCCAAAATCACAAAGTTTCAGCTGATGTGTGTGTGGATTCACCTGAATAACGGCCTTAGATATCGAAATTCTCACTATTACATAGGCTCTGAACTCAGATACCAATACCTCAAAGAGGGAAAAGAAACACTAAAAATGTCCTAACCCTAATGAGTACTAAAAGTGAAAGGCAATCATAACAATGCAAGGAATTTCAGGGAAACCGGGGAATGGAGTCTGATAAAAATATAAGCCCAGAAGTAGCATGGAATTTTAGACTAAACTTTTCACACACACAACAACATAGATAAAGATGCAGGATAGGTACAAAGTCTACAACCTAATGGTCCTATAATCATCAAATTAGCATGTTATCATAAGAATAAATTGCAAATGTGCAGCATTACCCTCAGCATCTCTCGATTTAAAAATAAATCTCCAAATTCTCGTGGATAAATCTAAATAGCAAAGGCATCCGCAAAAACTTGACACATTGTGTACATTTCACCTGCAAAATTGATCAACCAATATGTCATGGCACGCACTGCCTCTGCTTAGGAACCCAGGGAATTGGTGTGACCGATAACATGAATTTATGTAAGTCTTACAAGAAAGTTTTGAGGCTTGATGTTACCGTGACAGATTCCATGCAATTATGTATATAAGTGAGTGCCCTCCAGATCTGCAACAAAAGAAAATTACAAACAGAATTCAACAATAGTAAATATAAGGGAGGATTAGAAATTTTATTACATAGTGGCCATATCCCATATGCTCGTTTTCATAGCATGATCCACTACATAGATTGTGTTAAAATACAACTACACCAAAGGAAAAATTAATAACTAGGACAATTTCATACCTGATAGGTACAAAGTTTAACATATACTAAGGGCATCCTCTGGTTGATCCTACTATAGTTCCTCGCAGTAAGAACATTTCAGCAACAAATTCAAGTCCAAGGTTCAAGTAAACCTCTTCTTTGTCTGTGGTTGAAAAGAAGCAATGTTTTAGGGCAACAATGTTTGGATGATCCAACATTTGCATAATCTATAACTCCCTGTTCTTGTAGCGCTTGTCTTGGAGGACCTTCTTGATGGCAGAAATCTCTCCAGGTTTCTCCACATTTTGCCATATATAGAAGTAAAAGTTTACTCAACACTGTAATACATTGGAAAATCAGTTTGGTTCAATTCAGCAAACTTTTAACATTCTACCTACCTGGAAAACAATCCCAAAAGAACCAGTTCCAACCATATGTTCTGAAATATAACCTGCTGTCTGTCAAGCCAAACAGTGAAACAAAATGTAACTGTGTCAAGATATAAGAAATCACCACTTGAAGTTTATAATCCATTAGTAGAGTAACTTTGAACACAAAAAAAATTTGTTCCTACCTGCCAAGATTGACCACTTAGACCACCAACATTCGTTCGTTTTATATGTCCTGTTTCAGCACCCACACCATCAATGACATCCGTTTCACTATCCTGCACAGAAGAAATATCAAGGACTGTTAGCTGAGTGTGGTTAAACACCAAATTAAACCAGTCATATTCAATCAGAGGGAGTTCCTAGTATAAACCAAAATTCCAGAGAACCATTTTGCTCATGTTGCTTGTTACAGGACAAATGTAAAGACCCACCATTTTTCGCGCGATACTTGCAAAAATTGACAGGTAATGGAAGAATTTGACATGTTTTTAAAAAGTAATCTTAAGCCTCGGATGACCAAACAACCCAAACAGAGTCAAAAGCATCTCATAAGCTCAACTCCGATGCGTATGATTCCCAGCTTTAACCCACAACTCAAAGTGCTCCTAATAAAAAAATAAAATGGCAATAGACATATAAATGCATAAATAAACACACCAACTAGTTGGTCAACTCAACTTTCTCCAGGAAACAAGGGCTGCAAGAGAAGTTGGCTTGACAATATTTAATAGCAAGGAAAAAAGTACGAAAATGAGTAATAATGACGTATTCGAGTACCAACCAATAAGTAATTCAGCCGTCACACAACCTGTAAACCATATATCCATAACAGTTGCTCAGTGGTATCAATTATCAATTCTGGAGCACAATAATATTTTGAGCAGATGTAAGAAACGTTTGGCTCTCCTTTCACCTGATAAAATGAAACAGGAATCCATATATTAAAAATTAAGAAACAAAACAAATTCAGCATTAAACAGGATGGTATCCTTAACTTACCACCACTTTTGCACTCCCAAAATCACAAAGTTCCTGCTTGCAAAAAGTGAAAACTTGAAAATGCTGAAATAAATCATCAGTTCACATTAAGAATGCGATGAACTAAGCATGTGATGTGTGAAGTACTTAATAGATAATCAAAGCATGAGAAGAATTATTCTAACAGAGAAGCATGTGATGTGTGAGATACTTCATAGATCGAGAAAACATGAAAAGAGTTATCATAACAGAGATCAAACATTGAAAGGAATAATGAGTCATATCTCCTACCAGCTATAATTGTCTGTCAGAAAAAGAAGAAGAATTAGAAGAAGAGAGAGCATTGCAAATACCTACTTAAGGCTCATTAGTGATAAGGTAGGAACCATATACATGGACAGAAGATTACCTGCATAGAAAATTCAGAATGACAATTTCCTAAAAACATCTATGCATGTATTCAAATTTACCGTTCAACCTTGACAAGGGTAAAGCCAAGCTTGTTCAAGTCATACCGGAATGACCACAACTGTAGTATCTCACCAGTCCTGACTTTGTTTGCTTCTGAAACCTTCCTCCAACCCGAAACCAAGTTGTGCACAGCAGTTTTTCCCATGCTCCATTTCTTGAGACGTAAAGTATACTCCGCTTCTGATTTTGAACAAATCGTTGCTCCAATTCAATCTCATCCTCTTGGTTAAGAAAATCGGCTCTAACTTGGTTCCTTGGGATGGAAAACCTGTGGTTATTATGGGACACATCGGTATCACAAACCTCCTTTTGGATCAACAATCTGAGGTCTTTTCCACGATGGCACTAATTTTATTTTGGATGGTTCAGGCAAGGTTATTGGTACATGTGATGGTGAATTCAAGCCGTGAGCCCTCTTGTGCTTCTTGCGCAGGGTTTGGGCACTAGAACTCTTTCAGTGTGGGTTTCATCATCTTCCTCATAATTAGCCGCATTCCTCTTCCCCTTCATATTTATCGACGGCGATGAGGCCGCAGAATCATGGTGATGATGAAGAGAAGAAGATAGCAACAGAGCTAGTTTAGACCTTTTCTTTCTAGGTATCTCACTCGATGGGAATTTGAAACCCCCAGTGAGATTGAGACAAGACCTCCTCTTTCTTGGTATCTTACCAACTGGGAATTTAAAGCCCTTCTGAGCACAAAAACCGATGAAGACCCAAATTACAGCCATTTCACCCAAAAACCCTACTTTCTCCGATCGGTCCCTCAATTGTTGGGTTATTGAAGCTGCTGCCAATATGTCTAAATCCGAAGATAAAGACCCCAATTTCTTCTTCAGCTTCTTGTGAGCTTCAGAACCATGGCCACAAGCAAGTGGGTTTTCGGCGGTTGTGGTGCTCCTCATGGATATGGCCTCCGATTCCGAATGTTATACCAGAATTACAACATGGGACAGAAGATTCAAGGAATTTGAATCAGTGCCATGAAGCGTATCCACCTCCATTGTGAAATCAATAGGGTCTCCTGAATGACAGAGAACAAAGAGAGGGTTTCACTTCACACTTCACACCGACAGATGGTTTCAAAACTTTAGACCCAAATTGAACAGACGACGCGGGAGAGCGCGGGAGAGCGCGGGAGAGCGAGAGAGGGCGAGAGAGAGTGAGAGGGCGAGAGAGCAGGGAGGGTTTCACTTCACTGTTCAGAAAGCGAGAGAGAGCGAGAGAAAGCGAGGGAGAGATTTGTGAGCAATTGCAGCAGATGGTATTGTGAACGACAAACAGAAAAGAGCTTTCTTTTTATTATTATTGTGAGAAGAAGCAACTGAGAAGTTCGTTAACTCTAAAATTCAAAATTCAAATTTCAGAATCTATGATGTATTTATTATTACAGCTGCTTTATTCTTTTTATTGTTATTTTTTTTAGTAAATAATTGTTATTCTTATTTATGGATTATTACAGTGGCGTGTCTTTTTTTTTTTTTGATAAACTATATAAAATTACTCAAATTATGGGTCATTTCAAGTTCATACCCGAATAATGAAAATTTTCATTTAGGTATCCAAATTATCAAAACACATCATCTTAGTATCCTCTGTTAATTAATATATTAATCAAACCATTAAATATTTATGTGGCATATAAATTTTAATATTTATAATTATAATAATTCATATAGGCAAGAATAATTAATAAAAAATTCTTTATAACAAAACAAAAAATAAAAGAAAATAAAAAACAAATAAATAAAAGATTGCATTGAGTTCGATGGGCAACAAACACCTCACAAGTCCGAAAAATTCAAATTCAAATCCACAGAGAAAAAAGAGAACACACAAAAAAAAACCCAATTTTCAAATTCTTAAGAATTTGGAAGAATTTGAAATCTCTGGGTTTTGAACTTTTGATTCGAAATCCAAGCAACCATGCTCTGAGCTGGACTTTCGGAGTTTAAATCCCCAAACTTGGTATGTTTGGGGAGAAATCGGATTATCAAAAATGGGTCTTTGCACCTCCCAGCTCTCACCCAACTTCCTCTTCCAAATCGGATCCTCAGCATGCGAAGGAGAGGTCCGTTTCGCTACCAAACGGCTCCGGCACTGTTGAAAACCCTAGAGATGACAAGACTGAAGCAGAGAGCGTCAAGAAGTCGCTTTTTTTCCATTCTATAGTCCGAGTCCCGGGCACTACTTCTTCTCCAAGAAGTCTCCGGCGATATCTCTGGCGAATGTGAGCTCGAACACGACGCCGAAGAGGTTCTTTAAGAGGTCGTTCCCATCTCCGTCTCCGGCGAAGCATATAAAGGCGGTTCTTGCTAGAAGGCACGGGTCTGTGAAGCCGAACGAGGCGGCGAAACCGGAGGGCAACGAGGCTGAGTCTGTGACCGGACTTGATAAGGGCTTCGGGTTCTCCAAGCACATGGCGAACAAGTATGAGATGGGTGAAGAGGTTGGGAGAGGGCATTTTGGGTACACTTGCTAAGCTACGTTCAAGAAGGGCGAGTTCAAAGGTCGACAGGCAACTGTGAAGTCATCCCCAAAGCCAAGGTTTGCAATTTTTAAGTTTAATGAGTTTACTGATCAATTGAGCTGCAAGTTATTGGGATTGCGATGGAATCGATGATGGTTCCTGGGTTGATGCGATGAAGGTTCTAAGGGTTTATCGAAGGTTCCTTTGTATAATTAATTTTTCTTTAATGTTTTATTTATTTGTTTTTTATTTTCTTGTTTTTTTTTCATAAAGAATTTTTTATTAATTTTTTTTGCTTATTTATGAAGGTTTTATTAAATTTTTTAATTTATTATTGTTTTTTTTCTGACATGGAATCCATGTCAGCGTTAAAAATAGATCCACAAATGTTACATAGGCACTTAAACAAATTTTTTTAACAGATTACTAACCGTGAACACTAAGATGATGTGGTTTGATAGTTAGGGTACTTAGTTGAAAATTTTCATAGTTCAGGTATGAACTTGAAATGGCTCCTATAATTTAGGTATTTTTATATAATTTATCCTTTTTTTTTAATAATTTAAAACATGAAATTATAGATTGATAAAATTTAAAAGAATAATTACATACAGTAATAAAGGGTTAATAGGGTTGCTAGTACTGAGTGGGACTAGGATTATCATGTAGAGTATACACTCTCCTAGTGAGACGGGAAATCAACTAAAAATCAGATTAAAGGATCTCGGCAAAACAAAAACACATTGGCTATGTAGGCTTAAATAGTGAGTTACAAATTGTGAGTTTAACGGAGATTAACTCTTAAATAGTGAGCTACAAATGACGAGTTTAACGGAGATTAATTATTACTTCGTGCTCTCTCAAACAGAGACCGACGTAGAAAATCACAAATAGGAACCCCACAAACAAACCATACTATTAAAAATAAAAAATTCATAAACTTGATTTTATCTCTGTAGTTTTATATAGGAAACAAAAAAAAAAAGCCATTTTTATTTTCTCATATATTTTATTTAATGAAAGATAAATTTTCTAATTTCTATGACCTATCACGTAAATTACTTATTCATATTTCATTTATTTTTTCTTATGCTAAACGGGTTGGGAAGGAAGCCAACATTATTATTTTAACAGATAAATTGTTTGGGCATATACAATATTACAATATTACAATTAGTATAAAGTTTGCGGACACGGTCCACCCCAGGCCCCTTCTTAAATCTTGCCTTACCCTCAACTGCGCTCTGTCCCTCCACCAAGTACCATATTATTTCGTAACTTGGATGGTTTAATTGGGTGAAGATTCTTGTTGATGATCGCATTTTTAGTGAGCGTTAGAGCATATCTAGTGATAAAGGCAAGAGTAAGGAGCTAGAGGCAAGGTTTAGCCCCTCTCTGTGACACTGTTTATACTTTTTATCAAATACTGTTTTTTGTTGTTCTAATGGAGAGGGACAAAAGGAAAAACTTTAAATTTTTTGTGAATTATTTTCTTAAAGATAATAATGTAGAAATCTTCTTTTCTTAAAAATAATTAAACATTATGACAACGAAGAATCTTTATTTTATCAAATTTAAATTACATAAAAAATAGTGCAAGTTTAATAAAAAGTACAACCATTAATTTAAATTGATAAATAAAACCAACTAGTGAGGAGGGGTGAACCAATCTTGATCATTTTGAGGATGATAATCATCTTTTTGATGCCCTTTGCCACTCTTTGAGCATAGGTCGCAATTTTTTCCACCTATTTGAAAACCCCTTAACTGTTCGGATATCCTCCACAATACCCTCCCAATTTTCGGCATAGTGCTTTTTGAACACGTACCCAAAATGCGATGTTTGTCTGATCGGCTCCTTCAATTGCATCCAAAGTGACAGCTGCCCAAACTTTGCACAACAACACTTCTTCATTATTTGACCATTTCTGATTTGGTGCCATATTTGAGAATAACAAGTTTGAGCAAAATGTAAAAAATATAAGTATGAAGAATTTGGGTTTGAATTGGAGAGGATAGGATAAAATGTGTGATAAATTATGAGTATTTATAGGAGAGAATATTAAGTTTTATAAAAAAATATATATATGTTCCAAAGGCAACAAAACTTTGTCACACATGTTTTGTCTTTTTGATGAACTCTTGGCATCTCATCAGTACAACTATTTGTCCTTTAAAAAAAATAAAAAGCATCCAAGCGGCTATAGTTTTTGGAAAGAACATGACACATGGCAGCATCTCATTGGCTGCTATATTATAGTCATTGGGAAGGGCTAAGCATGTGGGTCTATCAAAGTTAATGGGTTGTGGGCCATGAGCCCAGCCCAAGTAGGGTGAGGGGCAATTCTTGCCTTGTGGCTTGCCCATGCTTGGTCTAATTTTTGTGGGTTAGAAGTGAAAAGTGAAGGGCCAGGGGCTAGAAAGAGCCTTGCCTGGTCCAAAAACCAAGGGTTAGATATGCTCTTAGAGTATTTGCCGTAGATTAGCTAAATTTAAATTTTGGACAAATTTAACCCAAAATTTATTCAAAAGCCTTAAAATGGGCTTGCAGCAGACTAGCTAAATTTAACTTACTGAATAGTGCTCGCTGCTAGTAACAAGCGACTCTCCCTCGCTACCTTCTTCATAAGTGTTGCTCTCCCCTTTCTTCTTCATCTTCTTCATCCTCTCTTCTTCGACGAAGTGAAAAATTGTTGCCCATCCTCGTCATCCTCTCTTCTTAGACGAAGTGAAAAATTGTTGCCCATCCTCGTCATCCTCTCCTCGTCAATCTCTGATAGTTCAACAATTTGAGACTTGGACGTCGACTCACCGCCATCGCACTCCTTGTCGACGACCGCCAACTTACTCCTCGTCGACGACCGCCAGCTTGTCTTCCTCGAATCGGTCTTGTAGTAATAAAAACACAGCAAGCAACAAAATAACATAAACTAGAAACCAAAAAATCAGAAACCACAGAGCAAATAGAAACAGAGAGTTTACAAATCCACAATACACATCACACAGAAAATACAGTAGCAGAGAATACAATATAGAAAACTTGGAGCAAGTGGATTTTTGGAGAGAATGACTTTGTATATTGATAAATAAATAAATAAATAAATATATAGCCAAAAAGGCTTCAGACTTTTGATAAGAAGAAGAGAATGGTGCGGCTGCCTTCTCTCTTACTAACACAAGAAAATAGGTGAGCTTTTTATAGTGAAGCTCAACATAACCCTACAGATCCAACAAAAATATAGACAAAAATATCCTTATATTTAAGACATTATAACTAACCAACTAAAGCTTGGTTTATCTTCCAACAGCCTCCCTTAAACCAAGCTGTCAAACTTCTTCATGCCAAGCATCTCTTTCAACTTCAAAAATGTCTTAGCCTTGAGACCTTTTGTGAATTTATCTGCCATTTTCTGTTCACCTGGGCAGTATTGAATCATAACTACATTTTTAGCTACCAAATCTCGAATGTAATGAACCTTCACATGTATATGCTTAGTCCTTCCATGGAAAACTGGATTCTTTGTGAGTGCAATAGCCGAGTTGTTATCACAGAAAATTGTTGTTGGACTTCTCTGCTCAAGTTGTAAAACTTCAAGCATTTGTCGGAGCCAAATTGCTTGAGTCCAAATTGCTTGAGTGACACAATATGTAGAAACATTGTACTCAGCTTCTGTAATAAAAAGAGCCACAACTTGCTGCTTCTTAGTTGACCAAGAAATAACTCCAGAGCCAATGTGAAAGGCATAGCCTGAAGTACTCTTTGATGTTGCAGTATCTCTACCCCAATAACTATATGTATAACCAACAAGCTCAACACCACATTTAGTTGAGTAAAATATTTCATCACTTTGAGTGCCTTTCACATACCTCAATATTCTTCTTGCTGCTTGCATATGTGATTGTCTAGGAGCTTCCATGAATCTACTGATAAGGCCAACTCCAAATGTGATATTCGGCCTAGTGGAAGTGAGATACCGTAAGCTTCCAACCAGCTGCTTGTAACAAGTAGGATTAACCAACTCTTCACCTTCATCAGCATATAACTTCAATTTTTCTTCACATGGAGTCATAATTGGATTACATGACTCCATTTTGAACCTTTTAAGAATATCTCCAGCATTCTTCCTTTGAGAAATAAAGGTTCCTTGATCTGTTTGCTTCACCTCAATGCCAAGAAGGTATGACATCAAACCCATATCAGTCATCTCAAACTAAGATGTCAAGGCCTCCCTAAAATGAGCAACCAATTTCTGATTATTACCTGTGATAATCAAGTCATCAACATATAAACACACTATCAGAACATCTCCTTTGTCGTTCTTCTTAACATATAGAGTATGCTCATAGGGACACCTCTGAAACTCATGCTCCATGAAGTAGGAGTCAATTTTATTGTACCATGCCCTTGGAGCTTGCTTGAGCCCATACAAAGCCTTTTTCAGCTTATACACCTTGTCATCTTGACATTTTTTCACATAACCAACTGGTTGTTCTAGATAGACTTCTTCTAAGGTTTCATTTAAGAACGCCGACTTAACATCCATTTGAAATATCTTCCAAACATTATGAGCAGCAATTGAAACAATCATTCTAACTGTATCAAGTTTAGCAACGGGAGGAAAAACCTCAAAATAATCAATACCTAGCTTTTGCTTGTAGCCTTTAGCTACTAATCTCGCCTTGTAGCGGTCCACATCTCCATTTGACTTATACTTCGTCTTGTACACCCATATGACACCAATTGCAGTCTTTCCTTTTGGTAGAGAAGTCAGCTCCCATGTATCATTCCTTTCAATTGCATTGATTTCTTCATTCATAGCCTAATCCATTGTTCTTTGCACCTAGCATCATCAAAAGAAATAGGATCACAATAAGCAAAGAGCGCAAAATTCATGTATTCTTCATCTGTGTCATCATTATCATTAGTAACCACATAATCATCCAAGTGCCTTGGTGGGTGACGCTCTCGTTGTGGTCGATCAAGTTGTCTCACTTATGGGGCTCGATTCTCTTGAGTATGAACATTAGAATTTTCAGCAAGCTGACCATCACCATTATCATCATTGTCATGAGGAACAAGTCCAGCTTGTGTGCTTTCCTTCAAAGACCAATCCCAAGCCTTTTCTTCATCAAAAGTAACATTGAGACTCACTATGATTTTCTTTGTTATTGGATTGAAGAGCTTGTACCCTTTTGTGATTGTACTATAGCCAATAAAAATACACTTCTCTGCTTTCTCATCAAACTTCTTCCTTATGTGATAAGGGACATGTGCAAAAGCAATGTACCCAAACACTCGAAAATGATGAACATTGGGCTTTCGACCACTCCAAACTTCGTAAGAGGTTTTCCCATTGACACTTCTCATTGAAAAAAGAAAGAGTTTGGTCAGCATTTATGAGTAAAATTTGAATCTGTTTATATATTTATTTTTTTGTTTTTTATGATTTGTTCATGTTTAGCTGAATATTTGTGGCATTATATTAACTTACATTTGCTATTTTTTGCTTTGAATTGGATTAGTTTTTGGTCGAATTGACTAGCAATGACACCAATTAAATTGTCTCGCTGGGTTGGAATTAGTTGACTTATTTAGTTTATGCGACTACCCTTTTAATTTGTATGAACGCAAGTAAAAGCAATGGCTTTGAAATTTAAATTTTAAGTAATCTCAGTTATTGGCTATTTCAAGTGTACCTTTTGATTGCAGAGCATGTCATTGTTTGATTGGCTGCTGGTTGAAGAGAACGGTGTAGTTTTGTTTAATTGATCCAGGTAGTGCCATTTGTATGTTTATTCAAAAACAGCGCGGCTACGAGCGGGTTTAACTGCTAGTATTTTCTAATTTCAATGACCTCGGGTAAATTATTTATTCATATTTATTTTTTTCTTATGCTAAATGGGTAATCGATAAATAGTTTGGACATGTACAATATTACAATCTTAGTATAAATTTTGGGCGGTCCTCAGCCACCCAAGGCTACTCCAGATCTGCCCCTACTCTCAGTCGCACTATCTTCCTCTATTAAAGCCCAATTTTGGTATTTTGCTTCTTTTCTTAAAAAAATTGTTTTATTTGCAGGTGAAGCAGTATAAAAGTGCTTAGGAAAATTAAAAACTTTTGTTATTTTGAAAAGCGATGAACTTTTGATAACTTTTAAAAGATGTTTGCTTATTGATTTTGCTTTTATAAAAATTATTTTAATGTGTAGCTCCTTATTATAAAAAAAGTTTTTTATTCAAGATGCCTCATGAACATTAACTTTAATTTCAAAATGGATCATGAACTCGATTTTATTCTAAGATGCCTTTTGAAACCTCATTTTCGTCTCAAGTTATCCTTTCTCCGTCAAGTTTGCTAACTTTCCGTCAAAGATAAGGCTAAAATTGTCACATAGAAGTTTTTTCAACTTCTCCCACTTCGTCCGTTTCATTCCGACCTTCGAATTCAAAACTCAAAATACCCAGAGACTAAGACTGCCCAAAAATCGTTATTATAATCGATAAATAGTTTGGAGATGTACAATATTACAATATTAGTATAAATTTTGGGCGGTCCTCAGCCACCTAAGGCCACTCCAGATCTGCCCCTACTCTCAGTCGCACTCTCTTCCTCCACTAAAGCCCAGTTTTGGTATTATGCTTCTTTTCTTAAAAAAAATTATTTTATTTGCAGGTGAAGCAGTATAAAAGTGCTTAGGAAAATTAAAAAATTTTGTTATTTTGAAAAGCGATGAACTTTTGATAACTTTTAAAAGCAATTTGCTTATTGATTTTGCTTTTATAAAAATTATTTTAATGTGTAGCTCCTTAATATAAAAAAAGTTTTTTATTCAAGATGCCTCATGAACATTAACTTTAGTTTCAAAATGGATCATGAACTCGATTTTATTCTAAGATACCTTTTCAAACCTCATTTTCGTCTCAAGTTATCCTTTCTCCGTCAAGTTTTCTAACTTTCCGTCAAAGATAAGGCTAAAATTATCACTTTGAAGTTTTTTTTCAACTTCTCCCACTTCGTCCGTTTCATTCCGACCTTCGAATTCAAAACTCAAAATACCCAGAGACGGAGACTGCCCAAAAATCGTTATTATAATCGATAAATAGTTTGGACATGTACAATATTACAATATTAGTATAAATTTTGGGCAGTCCTCAGCCACCCAAGGCCACTCTAGATCTGCCCCTACTCTCAGTCGCACTCTCTTCCTCCACTAAAGCCCAGTTTTGGTATTATGCTTCTTTTCTTAAAAAAATTATTTTATTTGCAGGTGAAGCAGTATAAAAGTGATTAGGAAAATTAAAAAATTTTGTTATTTTGAAAAGCGATGAACTTTTGATAACTTTTAAAAGCAGTTTGCTTATTGATTTTGCTTTTATAAAAAATATTTTAATGTGTAGCTCCTTAATATAAAAAAAGTTTTTTATTCAAGATGCCTCATGAACATTAACTTTAGTTTCAAAATGGATCATGAACTCGATTTTATTCTAAGATGCCTTTTCAAACCTCATTTTCGTCTCAAGTTATCCTTTCTCCGTCAAGTTTTCTAACTTTCCGTCAAAGATAAGGCTAAAATTATCACTTTGAAGTTTTTTTTCAACTTCTCCCACTTCGTCCGTTTCATTCCGACCTTCGAATTCAAAACTCAAAATACCCAGAGACGGAGACTGCCCAAAAATCGTTATTATAATCGATAAATAGTTTGGACATGTACAATATTACAATATTAGTATAAATTTTGGGCAGTCCTCAGCCACCCAAGGCCACTCTAGATCTGCCCCTACTCTCAGTCGCACTCTCTTCCTCCACTAAAGCCCAGTTTTGGTATTATGCTTCTTTTCTTAAAAAAATTATTTTATTTGCAGGTGAAGCAGTATAAAAGTGATTAGGAAAATTAAAAAATTTGTTATTTTGAAAAGCGATGAACTTTTGATAACTTTTAAAAGCAGTTTGCTTATTGATTTTGCTTTTATAAAAAATATTTTAATGTGTAGCTCCTTAATATAAAAAAAGTTTTTTATTCAAGATGCCTCATGAACATTAACTTTAGTTTCAAAATGGATCATGAACTCGATTTTATTCTAAGATGCCTTTTCAAACCTCATTTTCGTCTCAAGTTATCCTTTCTCCGTCAAGTTTTCTAACTTTCCGTCAAAGATAAGGCTAAAATTATCACTTTGAAGTTTTTTTTCAACTTCTCCCACTTCGTCCGTTTCATTCCGACCTTCGAATTCAAAACTCAAAATACCCAGAGACGGAGACTGCCCAAAAATCGTTATTATAATCGATAAATAGTTTGGACATGTACAATATTACAATATTAGTATAAATTTTGGGCAGTCCTCAGCCACCCAAGGCCACTCTAAATCTGCCCCTACTCTCAGTCGCACTCTCTTCCTCCACTAAAGCCCAGTTTTGGTATTATGCTTCTTTTCTTAAAAAAATTATTTTATTTGCAGGTGAAGCAGTATAAAAGTGATTAGGAAAATTAAAAAATTTTGTTATTTTGAAAAGCGATGAACTTTTGATAACTTTTAAAAGCAGTTTGCTTATTGATTTTGCTTTTATAAAAAATATTTTAATGTGTAGCTCCTTAATATAAAAAAAGTTTTTTATTCAAGATGCCTCATGAACATTAACTTTAGTTTCAAAATGGATCATGAACTCGATTTTATTCTAAGATGCCTTTTCAAACCTCATTTTCGTCTCAAGTTATCCTTTCTCCGTCAAGTTTTCTAACTTTCCGTCAAAGATAAGGCTAAAATTATCACTTTGAAGTTTTTTTTCAACTTCTCCCACTTCGTCCGTTTCATTCCGACCTTCGAATTCAAAACTCAAAATACCCAGAGACGGAGACTGCCCAAAAATCGTTATTATAATCGATAAATAGTTTGGACATGTACAATATTACAATATTAGTATAAATTTTGGGCAGTCCTCAGCCACCCAAGGCCACTCTAGATCTGCCCCTACTCTCAGTCGCACTCTCTTCCTCCACTAAAGCCCAGTTTTGGTATTATGCATCTTTTCTTAAAAAAATTATTTTATTTGCAGGTGAAGCAGTGTAAAAGTGCTTAGGAAAATTAAAAAATTTTGTTATTTTGAAAAGCGATGAACTTTTGATAACTTTTAAAAGCAGTTTGCTTATTGATTTTGCTTTTATAAAAATTATTTTAATGTGTAACTCCTTATTATAAAAAAAGTTTTTTATTGAAGATGCCTCATGAACATTAACTTTAGTTTCAAAATGGATCATGAACTCGATTTTATTCTAAGATGCCTTTTGAAACCTCATTTTCGTCTCAAGTTATCGCTTCTCTGTCAAGTTTGCTAACTTTCCGTCAAAGATAAGGCTAAAATTGTCACTTTGAAGTTTTTTTCAACTTCTCCCACTTCGTCCGTTTCATTCCGACCTTCGAATTCAAAACTCAAAATACCCAGAGACTGAGACTGCCTAAAAATCGTTATTATAATCGATAAATAGTTTGGACATGTACAATATTACAATATTAGAATAAATTTTGGGCGGTCCTCAGCCACCCAAGGCCACTCCAGATCTGCCCTTACTCTCAGTCGCACTCTCTTCCTCCACTAAAGCACAGTTTTGATATTTTGCTTCTTTTTTAAAAAAAATTGTTTTATTTGAAGGTGAAGCAGTATAAAAGTGCTTAGGAAAATTTAAAAATTTTGTTATTTTGAAAAGCGATGAACTTTTGATAACTTTTAAAAGCAGTTTGCTTATATAAAAATTATTTTACTGTGTAGCTCCTTATTATAAAAAAAGTTTTTTATTCAAGATGCCTCATGAACATTAACTTTAGTTTCAAAATGGATCATGAACTCGATTTTATTCTAAGATGCCTTTTGAAACCTCATTTTCGTCTCAAGTTATCCCTTCTCCGTCAAGTTTGCTAACTTTCCGTCAAAGATAAGGCTAAAATTGTCACTTTGAAGTTTTTTTCAACTTCTCCCACTTCCTCCGTTTCATTCCGACCTTCGAATTCAAAACTCAAAATACTCAGAGACTGAGACTGCCCAAAAATCGTTATTATAATCGATAAATAGTTTAGACATGTACAATATTACAATATTAGTATAAATTATGGGCGGTCCTCAGCCACCCAAGGCCACTCCATATCTTCCCCTACTCTCAGTCGCACTCTTTTCCTCCACTAAAGCCCAGATTTGGTATTTTGCTTATTTTCTTAAAAAAATTGTTTTTTTGCAGGCGAAGCAGTATAAAAGTGCTTAGAAAAAATAAAAAATTTTGTTATTTTGAAAAGCGATGAACTTTTGATAACTTTTAAAAGTAGTTTGCTTATTGATTTTGCTTTTATAAAAATTATTTTAATGTGTAACTCCTTATTATAAAAAAAGTTTTTTATTGAAGATGCCTCATGAACATTAACTTTAGTTTCAAAATGGATCATGAACTCGATTATATTCTAAGATGCCTTTTGAAACCTCATTTTCGTCTCAAGTTATCCCTTCTCCGTCAAGTTTGCTAACTTTCCGTCAAAGATAAGGCTAAAATTGTCACTTTGAAGTTTTTTTCAACTTCTCCCACTTCCTCTGTTTCATTCCGACCTTCGAATTCAAAACTCAAAATACCTAGAGATTGAGACTGCCCAAAAATCGTTATTATAATCGATAAATAGTTTGGACATGTACAATATTACAATATTAGTATAAATTTTGGGCAGTCCTCAGCCACCCAAGGCCACTCCAGATCTGCCCCTACTCTCAGTCGCACTATCTTCCTCCACTAAAGCCCAGTTTTGGTATTTTGCTTCTTTCCTTAAAAAAAATTGTTTTATTTGCAAGTGAAGCAGTATAAAAGTATTTAGGAAAATTAAAAAATTTTGTTATTTTGAAAAGCGATGAACTTTTGATAACTTTTAAAAGCAGTTTGCTTATTGATTTTGCTTTTATAAAAATTATTTTAATGTGTAACTCCTTATTATAAAAAAAGTTTTTTATTGAAGATGCCTCATGAACATTAACTTTAGTTTAAAAATGGATCATGAACTCGATTTTATTCTAAGATGCCTTTTGAAACCTCATTTTCGTCTCAAGTTATCGCTTCTCCGTCAAGTTTGCTAACTTTCCGTCAAAGATAAGGCTAAAATTGTCACTTTGAAGTTTTTTTCAACTTCTCCCACTTCGTCCGTTTCATTCCGACCTTCGAATTCAAAACTCAAAATACCTAGAGACTGAGACTGCCTAAAAATCGTTATTATAATCGATAAATAGTTTGGACATGTACAATATTACAATATTAGAATAAATTTTGGGCGGTCCTCAGCCACCCAAGGCCACTCCAGATCTGTCCTTACTCTCAGTCGCACTCTCTTCCTCCACTAAAGCCCAGTTTTGGTATTTTGCTTCTTTTTTAAAAAAAATTGTTTTATTTGAAGGTGAAGCAGTATAAAAGTGCTTAGGAAAATTTAAAAATTTTGTTATTTTGAAAAGCGATGAACTTTTGATAACTTTTAAAAGCAGTAGACTTATATAAAAATTATTTTACTGTGTAGCTCCTTATTATAAAAAAAGTTTTTTATTCAAGATGCCTCATGAACATTAACTTTAGTTTCAAAATGGATCATGAACTCGATTTTAATCTAAGATGCCTTTTGAAACCTCATTTTCGTCTCAAGTTATCCCTTCTCCGTCAAGTTTGCTAACTTTCCGTCAAAGATAAGGCTAAAATTGTCACTTTGAAGTTTTTTTCAACTTCTCCCACTTCGGCCGTTTCATTCCGACCTTTGAATTCAAAACTCAAAATACCCAGAGACTGAGACTGCCCAAAAATCGTTATTATAATCGATAAATAGTTTGGACATGTACAATATTACAATATTAGTAAAAATTTTGGGCGGTCCTCAGCCACCCAAGGCCACTCTAGATCTGCCCCTACTCTCAGTCGCGCTCTCTTCCTCCACTAAAGCCCAGTTTTGGTTATTTGCTTCTTTTCTTAAAAAAATTGTTTTATTTGCAAGTGAAGCAGTATAAAAGTGCTTAGGAAAATTAAAAAATTTTGTTATTTTGAAAAGCGATGTACTTTTGATAACTTTTAAAAGCAGTTTGCTTATTGATTTTTCTTTTATAAAAATTATTTTAATGTGTAGCTCCTTATTATAAAAAAAGTTTTTTATTCAAGATGCCTCATAAACATTAACTTTAGTTTCAAAATGGATCATGAACTCGATTAGATTCTAAGATGCCTTTTGAAACCTCATTTTCGTCTCAAGTTATCCCTTCTCCGTCAAGTTTGCTAACTTTCCGTCAAAGATAACGCTAAAATTGTCACTTTGAAGTTTTTTTCAACTTCTCCCACTTCCTCCGTTTCATTCCGACCTTCGAATTCAAAACTCAAAATACCCAGAGACTGAGACTGCCCAAAAATCGTTATTATAATCGATAAATAGTTTGGACATGTACAATATTAGTATAAATTTTGGGCAGTCCTCAGCCACCCAAGGCCACTCCAGATCTGCCCCTACTCTCAGTCGCACTCTCTTCCTCCACTAAAGCCCAATTTTGGTATTATGCTTCTTTTCTTAAAAAAATTATTTTATTTGCAGGTGAAGCAGTGTAAAAGTGCTTAGGAAAATTAAAAAATTTTGTTATTTTGAAAAGCGATGAACTTTTGATAACTTTTAAAAGCGGTTTGCTTATTGATTTTGCTTTTATAAAAATTATTTTAATGTGTAGCTCCTTATTATAAAAAAAAAAATTTATTCAAGATGCCTCATGAACAATAACTTTAGTTTCAAACGGGATCATGAACTCGATTTTATTCTAAGATGCCTTTTGAAACCTCATTTTCGTCTAAAGTTATCCCTTCTCCGTCAAGTTTGCTAACTTTTCGTCAAAGATAAGGCTAAAATTGTCCCTTTGAAGTTTTTTTCAACTTCTCCCACTTCGTCCATTTCATTCCGGCCTTCGAATTCAAAACTCAAAATACCAAGAGACTGAGACTGCCCAAAAATCGTTATTATAATCGATAAATAGTTTGTACATGTACAATATTACAATATTAGTTTAAATTTTGGGCGGTCCTCAGCCACCTAAGGCCATTCCAGATCTGCCCCTACTCTCAGTCGCACTCTCTTCCTCCACTAAAGCCCAGTTTTGGTATTTTGCTTCTTTTCTTAAAAAAAAATTGTTTTATTTGCAGGTGAAGCAGTATAAAAGTGCTTAGGAAAATTATAAAATTTTGTTATTTTTAAAATCGATGAACTTTTGATAACTTTTAAAAGCAGTTTGCTTATTGATTTTGCTTTTATAAAAATTATTTTAATGTGTAGCTCCTTATTGTAAAAAAAGTTTTTTATTCAAGATGCCTCATGAACATTAACTTTAGTTTCAAAATGGATAATGAACTCGATTTTATTCTAAGATGCCTTTTGAAACCTCGTTTTCGTCTCAAGTTATCCCTTCTCCGTCAAGTTTGCTAACTTTCCGTAAAAGATAACGCTAAAATTGTCACTTTGAAGTTTTTTTCAACTTCTCCCACTTCGTCCGTTTCATTCCGACCTTCGAATTCAAAACTCAAAATACCCAGAGACTGAGACTGCCCAAAAATCGTTATTATAATCGATAAATAGTTTGGACATGTACAATATTACAATATTAGTATAAATTTTGGGCGGTCCTCAGCCACCCAAGGCCACTCCATATCTGCCCCTACTGTCAGTCGCACTTTCTTCCTCCATTAAAGCCCAGTTTTGGTCTTTTGCTTCTTTTCTTTAAAAAATTGTTTTATTTGTAGGTGAAGCAGTATAAAAGTGCTTAGGAAAATTAAAAAATTTTGTTATTTTGAAAAGCGATGAATTTTTGGTGACTTTTAAAAGCAGTTTGCTTATTGATTTTGAAAACTTCTTTTATTAAAATTATTTTAATGTGCAGCTCCTTATTATAAAAATTTTTTTTTATTCAAGATGTCTCATGTATTCTAAGATGCCTTTTGAAATCTCTTTTTTGTCTCAAGTTATCTCTTCTCCGTCAAATTTGCTAACTTTCCGTCAAGGATAAGGCTAAAATTGTTACTTTGAAGTTTTTTTCAACTTCTCCCACTTCGCCCGTTTCCTTCCGACCTTCGAATTCAAAACTCAAAATACCCAGAGATCGAGACTGCCCAAAAAACTAATTTTTGCTCTGCCCAAATTTATCGATCTCTCTCTGTTGAGAAATCAGAGATGAGGCCGAATTGGGAACTCACCAACTGCTGCAACCACGAGCAAGTCGTCTTTCTCATTACCATTTCTGTCTGCACCGTCATCATCCTTGCGTAAAAACCCACTAAACCCAAATCCATAACAAGAAAACCCTGGAACCAGATCAATTTCAAATCCAGGGAAAAAGAAGAAACCTTTGGTCTAAAATTGGAAACAGAATCAATCTTCCAATTCTGATAGTAGGGAAAGGAAAGTGAGGCAGAACGGCCAACGCAATCAAACGGCGATGAGTGGACGACGGCGGAGGATAGAGGAGAGACGTCCATTGCGGGGAAGAGGTGATTGGAACCAGGTGGCGACCAGCGAGTGGTGGGGTTGGGAATGCGACCACGCCATTGGCGAATGAAAGCTAGGGTAGCAAGAGAAAGAGGAAGGAGAGTGAGGAGGAGGAGAACCTTGGATGTAAAGGTTTGAGATGAGGAAGAAGACGATAGTGGGGTTGAGCGGAGTGGGGCGTGGAGGTGGTGGTGGTGGTGCTGCTGGTTGGTCATGGTCGTTTTTTGTCAAATGTTTGAAAGTTGGACGGCCTTTAGAGCTTTAGGTTTTTCTGAGAAAAATCAAACACCACTAAGAGACACTTGATTATGCACTTGAACCCGATCTCCTGCCTGGTTCCTAGCCTCTTCTCAGTCTCTGGGTATTTTGAGCTTTGAATTCGAAGGTCGGAGTGAGGCGGACGAAGTGGGAGAAGTGAAGAAAAACCTCAAAGTGACAATTTTGCCTTCGACGGAAAAAGAGCATGGTCCATTTTGAGATTAAAATTAAAATTCAAAACATCTTGAGTAAAAAGTCTTATAAAAATACAACAGAAACCATTTTTAAAAAAAGTACAACAAAATTAACTTTAAAAAAAAAACACAACGTAAATAATTTTTCAAAAAAACACAACAATCTCAAACGGTCCCTAAGCACCATATTTTGTGTGTTGCTCACCTTCTTTTATTTCGTTATTTGGATGATTTTTTTTTTTAAATTTGCATGGTTTCATTGGGTGAAGATTCATGTTGGTGATTTTTTTTACTAATAATTTCTTGTGGGTTTCAAGGAAAACCTGAGCTTCGCTTCTATATTGATGGCAAAAAAATTATGGGTTGGATTAGATGATTGTGGGGCTGGGGTGGGTGTGGTTTTGGTTTAGTGACCTCCTCCATGACTGCCTCATTGTGGTACATGTCAGTCAAAATTTGATGGGCAATCAACAAATGATTCTAGCCTACCATTCATACTATCAATCCATCTCATTTCCACTTTCTAACATTGAAATTTACTACCGTAGGTACTAAGAAAAATTATTATTTTCAAGGAGTTATTTATATAAACAAAAAAAAAAGGGTAAAACCATGTTCTCACGCAGGAATAGCCCGGAAAAAAAAATACTGTGTATATGTTGTTCTCAGCTGCTCATTGTTCACAGTAAAACTATCAGCTGCTCATTGTTCACAGTAAAACTACATCATTTAGAATTTTAGACGCCTAAACCATTCTCCAAAGTCAAATAGCAAAACCATGGATTATAAATTACACCAGCCAATCAAAGACACCAAAGGCTAGACTTACACTAAAAAAGACCATTACAAACAAACCTATAAACAAAACACAAGCTTGCAGAAAGGGATTGGATATCTCACTTGAAGCACTTAGCATCCAAAAGAGCCTCTCCCTCGAAAGGCTCCATGTCTTCAATCATCTGGTTCACACGCTCCGTCTGGTTTTCGTCTGAGAGGTCAACCTTGGTCCACTCATAGAGCTCCATGTCATAGCACTCCTCCATCACAAATTTAGGAATTTCTTGTCCGCGGAAGAGCCACAGACCCTGCACCTTGAATGGCGGCGATGAGCCAATCACAAGCATCTTCCCGAAAGCATACTTGCGAGCCAGATCCATACGCTGAAGAAATCCACCAACCTTGTTCAGTGTCACAAAGGAAACGGTGTTCTCATCATTGTACTTGTAATTACAGAACCACAGAGAATATCCCTCAGGATCGTACATGTCCCAAAATCCTGCAATCAACAAGGAAACAAGGATGTACGATTCTATTTTTAGGCTTAAGAAACCCAAATGATTTTTTCAACTTCAAAAATTCAACAGTAGAGCCATTTAGATTTCTGAGTGCTTATAGAGTTTTCTAAAATATTACATGAGGCAAAATAGTGAAAGTGAAGTTGAAATGGATTACGACATGCTAGTTGAATCTGTTGACAATAACCAAGCATTGAGATAATTACCTTTGATAGCAACCTCACGGAAGTTGGTCTTTGTATTAGAGTAAAGTCTCTTCCAGTCATCCAATACCATCTTACTTGGGGGCAACAGATCAAGAGGATTCTTGGGTTTCGGCTTTGGTGCCTCTTCCACTTCCTCAGCAGCTTCTTCTTTGGGTTTTGCAGGCTCCTTTTTGGCTTCTTTTTTTGGCGCCTCCTTGGCCTTGGACTTAGCGGATTCTTTGGGTTGGCCCGGCTTCTTTGAAGATGCAACAGGAGGAACAGACTCAGTCTGCTTGACATCACCCAAAACCTTTTTGAAGTTTGGTTGATTGACGAGGGTCCAGAAGTATCTCTCAACATGAGGGAACTCTGAAGTAAAGCTCTTAGTCATGAGCTTGGTGAACCCAAAAAGCAAATTGCATGTCATAACAATGTCAGCAAGGGTGGCAGAATGCCCAACAAGGTATGTGTTAGAAGCAAGATAGGTGTTCAAGGCACCTAGTCCTCTCTTCAAATTAGTAATCACAGCTTCCTCGACCTATGCAGAAAACACAAAAAATAAAAGTCAAGCAGAGTGAAAAAAGCAGACAGAATCAAATGAAAAACTAAGGCACCTGGAACAAATACAGGATTATAAACAATCTGGAATACCAAAGCTGTAAATCAGGTCATACATAAGGACAAGATTTGCAAATAGCATAGCGAAAATTAAATAACATATTCCATTACCCTACTAAACAAAATAAATTAAAGATCTGGCCATGTCTCATTAATAAATGATCGACTTGAATGATGTCGAAATAGAATGAAATAAACCAAACAAGAGCACTTCTATAAAAAAAAAACCAGCACAGAAAACAGATAAGGCTAGCAACATTTAGAAGAAACTGAAAAGACAAATAAGAATTCAAGATTATATTACTTACTGGAGGAAGGTAGGGAGCAGTTCCGAATCTTGGTCTATACCAACTAACTATGTTAGCATCAATCTCCAATGTTCCAAAATCAATCCATTGCTCGATATGGGCCTAAAGAATAACATACAATAGTAAGCATAACGAAGAGCAAAACATCGCAGGCAGATTATATCACCAAGATTTGAGACGAGATAAAATACAGAAAAATTTGCACTCGCGCCTTCAGGTTTACACAAAGAAAAACAGCACAGACAGAACAGTCTTTCTTACATAATCAATTAGAGAAGACCCATACAGAGGATTGTCACCCTTCAAGCGAGCAACTGAAGCAACATGTAAACATAGTTAATTTCAAATACAGAAAACACTATTTTATAAATGAACTTAGATAAACAGCATAGCCTTACCATAGCGTGCAATGGCATTACTCTCAAAGATTGGACCATCAGGTGTTTCCAGCAGAGGAACCTATAATCATATCATAGATTCTTTGAAACATTAAATGAAACTAGAATTTCCTCATTATATAAAAAATGTACACAAAAAATTCTTACCTTTCCAATAGGGTTTAACTTCAAAAATTCAGGAGTCTTGTTTGTGACTCCCATCTCAAAGTTTGGTGCAAGTTCAACTTTCACACCAGTATACTCTGCCGCAATGAGAGCCTTGAAAGCATTTTTGTTTGTGTCCCTTGCATACAAGACCTGAAAAGTATAAAAGGCAACACTATTAGTAAAAGATCATCAAATTGTTACTGGATGACATATAATTGAAACCAAAACACACCAGGGAGCTTCCACAAATGATAAAATAAACTGTAACCCCTACTAAGATTAAGTCAACAATAGCAAATGAATTCGAAATTGCATATGTTCAGAGGGTATGATTCTTTTGTAATTAGATCAGATATATAAAATTTTTAGTGCAAATCAAATTAGATTTTGAAAACAAATCCATAGAAGAAGACTGAACTGTGAATTGGCTGAAGAAAGCATAACGGGAAAGTACAAGTGGAATCAAATCTAAATCGGTCATTGGCTCAGCTGGGTCATATGTTATTATTGATCAAACCCAAAGAAAAAGGAACAATCAAACATACATAAACTTATAAAATTAAAAACTTTCGAAGACGAAAACCAAACACAAAGCGAACACTACGAACGATGGGATATGAACTGTAGTAAAATTGAAAGGTAAAAAGAAACAAACTCACCAGAGCCATGGGTGTTGCGGAAAAACCTTTCGCTAGGAGTTGCAATTTGAAACCCAAAAGCCAAAATTTTGTTCAGTAATTTGATCACACTGGAAAGAAATAGATAGAAGAGATTAATTTTGTAGAGAAACAAAGAAAGAGGAGACCTTTACTCTTTTTCGGCTGCGGAGTCTACTGCTCCACAATTCTTTTCGCCGGCGGTGAGATCACCAAATACAACTCAGTGCAGGGAGCTGATTCATAACATATGAATACAGTTCAAGTTCATATATACGAGAATTCTATGTTGAGTTTTTTACTTTTTACTGTCAGTTGAAATTTGTAACAGTTGAAACGTCAAATGCCGTCAAGAACTTTACCACGTATTGAAATGAGCCTATTTTTTTGGTGTGGGACTAAACCACAGTTGATAAGAGTTTGTATACGTTGCAAAGGAATAAGTAGGAGAGAGAAATGACTAAAAACACAAAAGAGGAGAAAGAGAGAGATGATTAAAAAAACAAAAGAAACATAGAAATGTGAAAAAGTTAAATTTACGACATCTCTATTGTAAGGGGCAAGTAATTTTACACCACCTCAGTTGCAGCATACCATTAAAGATGATCAAAGTGAGTGTCAATTGTGATTTTGCTACTAATTTAAAGTTAAAAATAAAATAAAAAACTATTATTTTTATAATCTCGCACAATAACTATGAAGTCCCTACTACACATTTTTATATTACTATTGTGTATGATTTTAGCTCACACGAATTAGGACAATGTTTATTTTGATTTCAGATTATTATGTGTACACTATGAAGTCCCACTACACCAGGTATTGATCTTGTGATTACAGAGTGTGTTTTTATGTTACTATTGAATATGATTTTAACTCACATGAATGAAGACAGTGTCTAGCTTGATTTCAAAAATTTAGGGAATTTCAATCATCGTTATTATCAGCATTGTAGCATATAATTATTCGATCTTAATATTAAGGTTCAAACTATATTTATTATAGGCATTCTCAAATTGGGTGTTAGAATGCTCATTTTAAATTATCTTTAGAAACTTTATTTTTACTCACTTTATCTCATAGCTTCTCTTTTTTACACTCCTAAGATAGTAAATAGTGACGTCTGCACGTGCCAAATTGAGACTTCCTAATTTGTAGGTTCTCGAAACCATCCTTGTAGGATTTCACGTCTCTTATCTTTTGAAAATACATTAGATTGCTCTCTATGCTGGTGTGGCTAGCTGAATCATTGTAGGGTGGGTTCTCTTTGGTTGTTATTTGGGATTTGGATTTGGATTGTGGTTTACTATGCAGTTCTTGCAGGTGAAACCTGCGTAGTAACTTTAAGTAAATTAGTACGAGTTGACCTTCATGTAACGGCAACACTTCAGGGTGGTAAGAGTTGACCTTTATGATAGTCAAGGCTTAGGGTTTGGTAAGTGTTAATCTTTATGGTTACGCAGCATTTAGGGTCAAAAAGAGTTAAATTGACAGGTAAAACCCCGTAATAGAGTATGTAAATTAAGATTAACCTCGTAATATGGTATGGCGGTAAAAACCCGAATACATTGTTTCGAAAAAACCTCGTACTATAGTTGGTAACTAACGCAAATTATATAAAATAAGATATCATATAGAATTTCAGATGTCTAAGCAATTCTCCAAAGTCAGAAGGCAAAAGCATGGATTATAAATTATACTAGTCACTCAAAAACACCAAATGCTAGACGTTGACTAAGAAGTATTCCAGAAACAAACCTAACAAAAAAGTTGGACCCACCGACCAAAAACACGACCTTGCAGCAAGGGATAGATATCTCACTTGAAGCACTTGGCATCCAAAAGAGCCTCTCCCTCGAAAGGCTCCTGGTCTTCAATCATCTGGTTCACACGCTCCTTCTGGTTCTCATCTGAGAGGTCAACCTTGGTCCACTCATACAACTCCATGTCATAGCACTCATCCATCACGAATTTAGGAATTTCTTGTCCGCGGAAGAGCCACAACCCTTGCACCTTATATGGTGGCGATGACCCAATCACAAGCATCTTCCCAAAAGCATACTTGCGAGCCAGATCCATACGCTGAAGAAATCCACCGACCTTGTTCAGTGTCACAAATGAAACGGTGTTCTCATCATTGTACTTGTAATTACAGAACCACAGAGAGTATCCCTCAGCATCGTACATCTCCCAGAATCCTGCAATAAACAAGGGACACAAGGCTGTAAGAATCTATTAGGGTTAAGACACCCAAATGATTTTTCAACTAAAAAACACTAATGGCACAATAAGCAAAACGAAACCAAGCCATTACGGTAAATCAATGAATATTTCAAAATTTTGAGGGCACGATCCAAATTATTTCAGCTTCACACATTCCAAAGAGGAACAAGTGAGGCTGCAACCATGCAATAATATGTTTGTGAATAATTCGTGAAAACAAAATATAAATAGAATATTTCAAAAGTTATACATGAAAAAGAATTGTAATACTCAAAAGAAGTTAATTGGGAATACAGAATATTAATTGAAGGTCTTAAAGCCAGCCTTGTGAGGATCACCAAACAACATTAATCAAATGGGTTTCAAAATAATCAAAACTGCAAGATGAGAGAGAAGTGAATGTGCAAAGCATAAACCAAAATGCTATTGAGATGACAATAAACAAGAATCGAGATAATACCTTTAATAGCAACCTCTCGGAAGTTGGTCTTGGTGTTAGAGTAAAGTCTTTTCCAGTCATCCAATACCATCGTACTTGGGGGAAGCAGATCAAGAGGATTCTTTGGTTTTGGCTTTGGAGCCTCTTCCACTTCCTCAGCAGCTTCTACCTTGGGTTTTGCCACCTCCTTCTTGACCTCTTTCTTAGGCTCCTCCTTCTTGGCTTTAGCAGGCGCCGCAGGCTTCTTTGCAGATGCA
Organism: Oemleria cerasiformis; assembly: GCA_037349345.1. Lineage (NCBI taxonomy): Eukaryota > Viridiplantae > Streptophyta > Magnoliopsida > Rosales > Rosaceae > Oemleria > Oemleria cerasiformis. The sequence goes on along the minus strand of JAZGTL010000012.1, from coordinate 4,458,487 downwards.
ACAGGTGGAACAGCGTCAGTTTGCTTCACATCACCCAATACCTTCTTAAAGTTTGGTTGATTGACCAGGGTCCAGAAGTATCTCTCAACATGGGGGAACTCTGAAGTGAAGCTCTTAGTAAGGACCTTGGTGAACCCAAGAAACAAATTGCATGTGACAACAATGTCGGCGAGGGTTACAGAATGCCCAACTAGGTATGTGTTAGAAGCAAGATGGGTGTTCAAGGCACCTAATGATCTCTTTAAAGCAGTAATTGCAGCTTCCTCAGCCTAAATAGAATACATAAAAAAAAATATAAGTCAAAGAAACAACATACCAACATTGAAAGATTTAATCTTGTCTCCAAGATAAATTATCAATTTAAATGCTGAATAACAAAAAATAAACAAAACGGCACCAAGCTCAACAAAATGAAAATCAAGAACATGTAACTTACTGGAGGAAGGTATACTCCATATCCAAGTCTGGGATAATACCAACGACCTAAGTAAACATCAATCTCCAATGTTCCAAAATCAATCCATTGCTCAATATGGGCCTAAAGAAGAACATACAATAGTAAGCTAACAAAGGGCAAGAAGAACATTAATTGTACTATAGCCTTGAGGTTTAAACAAAGAAAAACTATATAAACAGAAACAGAGTTCTCACATAATCAATTAGAGAAGATCCATACAGAGGATTGTCACCCTTCAAGCGAGCAACTGAAGCAACATGTAAACAGAGTTAATTTCCAATACACCAATACGATTATAAAAACAAACTTAGATAAGCAGCATAGTCTTACCATAACGTGCAATGGCGTTACTCTCAAAGATAGCACCATCAGGTGTTTCCAGCAGAGGAACCTATAATCGCATCATAGATTCTTTAAAACATAAAACCAAACTAGCATTTCTTTTATTATATAAAAATTACACAAACAAGTCTACCTTTCCAATTGGGTTTAACTTCAAGTATTCAGGAGTCTTGTTTGAGACTCCCATCTCAAAGTTCGGTGTAAGTTCAACTTTCACACCAGTATACTCTGCCGCAATGAGAGCCTTGAAAGCATTTTTGTTTGTGTTTCCTGCATGCAAGACCTGCAAAGTAGATCAGACAACCCTATTAGTAATAGATCATCAAATTGTTACTGAATGACATATAATGGGCAGCTTCCAGTAAAAAAAAATATGTAAGCAGATCATTAGATTAAGTCAAAGCATAGCAAACCAAACCCGAAAAGGCATATCTTCAGATGGATTTATATTTTAGCTAATTATCAATAATATCAGATCAATAAAAACTTCAGTGCAAAAGTAAATCCAGACCAAAATATTTAAATCTGAAATGTATCATGAATTGTATCATCAACTCACCAGCAAACTTAAATTCAAATCGGCCATTGCAGAAGCTAGGTTATAGATTAATGAAACAACAGAACACGAAAAAATCAAGCACAATTGACGGTAGAATTAAGAACATTTTAGCATGAAAGCCAAACATAAATCGACCACTACAGTAAAACCAGATGCTACTCAAACTGAAAGATGAGAAGAAAACAAACTCACCAGAGCCATGGCTGTTGCGGAAAAACGTTTCGCGACTTGGATCTGAAAAATGTAAAAGACAAAAAAGCGAACTTCATAGTCAGTAACTGAATTACAATCGGAGGGAATCTGAGAACAATTCTCATTTCTTTTTACGAAGAATATCAAATTCGAGAGAAACAAATAGAAAGAAGGGGAGACCTGCACTGCGCGGCGGAACGTTCTTCCGAGAAAGCAAAAGTGATATACCAATGAGTGAGAGAGCAAAGAGAGGATATAGCTGGGGGAAAGCCAAGCGCTAGGGTTTTTGGTGCGACTGAAAATGACTACACTCTATTTATGGGCCGGTTGTCACCGAAACAAATATGAGTGGGTCGGGTCATTTTATATTCCTGCCTTTCTGCGGGCCCAATGTTAGCCCAACCGCATATATTGTGATTGGAGTTTGGAGAGATGCTCAAGTCACCTAATAAACGTCAAATTGATTTTAACGGTTCAAATAATTAGAATCTTTATTAACAAAAAGAGTAAAATTACATTAAAAATATTAGATATATGGTGATATGACAAGTAACTACGGAGGTTAGAAACTATTTGATATCTATTTATATTTCCAAATAATTTTCATATTCATAATCTCTCTTAATTTATGAACTTTTTTCAATTTCTAACTTTCAAATTGAATAAATCAAAGAAAAATTAACAAATTATAACAACAAAAAAAGACGATGGTAAGAAGAGAAACTGAAAATGTGTTAATCACGTAACTCATTTTTCAAATTAGTTCTGATGTCATTGTTGTAATTGATTTTCTGGTTTATTTTAAATGTTGTTCAGCTCTCAATTCGTCAAAACTACCCAAAACTCAACTGATGTTCTTTGTGTCTGCCTAACTAAAACTGCTCTAACTTTTAGCAACAATTATCAATCAGAAAGATAACCATGGACCACTCAATTTGGAGTTCAAAGCTTCAATTTCTGCGTAATTTTCTTTATGGCGTAGCATGGTCTACCTCTTGGCTCTTACGTTGGAGAAACAGAGGATTCATGTTGGGCTTTGGATGAAGGAGATTACTATGGAGCGATTACTCGAAGCCGGCTTTGAGTATGTTATTTGTCTCGCTCTGTTATTTTACTCTTTCAATTTCTGTTTTGTATATTCATTTTAATCGTCTGTTTGTTTGAGTATTCATTTGTAATGTGTTTTTTGGTTCTTGCATTTGGTATGAACTTTGAAATATGAATGCCCTGTTGTGAATTTGATGTAAAATATATGTTTTAATGCTTCGATTTTGTTATTGTTTTGGTTAATCTCTTGAATTTGTCCTAGGATTTGCTGGAAATTTTTGGAATTTTTTTTTTAATTTGATGGTCGTGTGTGCACTTTGCAGCATTTTCGATTCTAGCAATAATGATTTGGAAAACTCTAAAATACCGAGGGCTACTAACTTCAAAAACAAACCAGATGGTTGGTGTTTATACCATTCCGACTTACCACCAGGAGGAAGACCAACATCCCAGAACACACGGTCGGCCTTATCGACCTCACCTGCCTGCCGACCAGATCAACTTTGGTCGGCCGTCCAGCGCCAGTCCCAAGCCACCGACCATACCGTTGTCGTCGGCATCCTTTGGTCGGCACCCTTGGTCGGCATGCTTGCCCACGCAGGGACAACACTGCCCTAATGCCCAAAAGAATCACCACCACTCGTTTAACACCTTCAGGACACGTGTCAGCATCCTAGAGGTAACTTGGGCATCACAATATTAGGGTTCCAACCAACACATTCATTACTATTATAAATACGGGGCACACTCCCCCAGAAAAAGGTAACTACTATTCACTTACCCTTATGCTGCCTAGTTCATGTATGATCTCCCACTCGCTTACTTACTTAAGCATCGGAGTCCACTAGGCCAACACCCCATCGGTGTCATGTATTATTCTTGTTGTCCCGCAAGTCTCCTGGCGTACGAGAAGAAGACCCCTTCAGCCTCAAGCAAGACCACATTCCGTTAGGTCCATTTTCGGATCAAACATTTGGCGTCGTCTGTGAGAATTCTGAGTATGTACTCCCACTAGCTCGCATACCACTATCCCACCTTCCTACCGACCACAATGTCTGCCGAACAAGGTGACAGAGAGCTAAAAAACACCATTCTCTCTAGAGAGCGAAGCAGAAGTAGATCAGACTCAACTTCAGAGGCCTTGCTCAGAATGATGGAAAAACTCCAACATGAGGTCACTGAACTCAAGAAGAGCAACCTGGCCATCGAGGGCAAAAACCAAGTATTTGGAGAGCAATATCAGAGCACTTTCGCTTTGCTTACCGCCACTAGGGAAGAGCTAAGAGAACAACGAGCAGCGATCGAGAAGGCACTTGTCGGCCGAGCCGAGCAAGCGCCATGCCCCTCGGAACGACACAGACCGGAAACCTTCGGAAGAATGCTCATCCACCAGAGCGATGGTGTTGGTCCTTCTGGAATGCAAATTTTATGGGATGCTCGCGAATTGCTCGACAGGAGACCACTCCCCATTGAGCCCGTCTGACTCACATATTAAACGAATGATCCCAGGATCATAGAGTAGCCTCATCTTCCTACTCTCTTAGGACGGTCGTACTTTATCAGGGTCAACCCTAATAAGGGCGACCTGGCAGAAATGACCAATATTACAAGTGGAAGAACAAGTCCTAAGGGCAAATTCCCAACATGTGGAGGACGTGGCTGATTCTACCGTTGCCAAATCAGACGGAAGACTAAGAACGGCCGAACGGCCAAGGGGGAGTACTAGCAATGGGGGACGCCGTCCCATCGCTGAGCACATAAGCCTGCAACCTAATCCTCCCACAACTGATGATGTTGTTCAAGAGCTTTTACAACGAGTTTGAGATTTGGAGAGCGAGAAGAGCAAAACCAAGTCTCCAACGAAGATCACGACCAACACTGGTCCCTTCACTGCTCGCATTCTCCAATACCGCCATGAATCAGAATTCAAGCCCATCAAGATCACACCCTACAAAGGGAAGGGCGACCTAGTCACACATATGAACAACTACCAGTTTGCTGTAGCCTTCAAAAACCTCTCAGACGAGGTCCAATGCTTGATCTTTAGCTCCACCCTCACTGAGGCTACACTCAATTGGTTCTACCAGCTCGAACTAGGAACGATTGATTCCTTTGATGAACTCCATATTGTCTTCTTGAACCAGTTCACGATCCAGATGGACTGCCTATTGACCACAGAAGACCTCGGGTCACTACGGCAAGGGGATACTGAAACCCTACAGAAGTATGCCGCCCGATTCAGCCTTAAGTATTCCAAATGTCAGGAGACTGACGACAAGGAAGCCTTCCGCGCATTTCGCAGCGGTCTCAAGGAATCTACCTTCAAGTACCAAGCCTTCACCCAGGGATGGGAAGACTACAATGAGCTGATATGACATGCATCAATCCATGCCAAGACTGAATTTTTTAATGCTCCACCAGTGGAGACCAAGCAGAATGCCGCTCCAGTCTACTCCTCCCCTCAAAAGGCGCAACCTAACAAGCCCCATTATGATTCCGACAGTCAAAACCAAGGCTATGGGAACAACTCTTACTCAGGTAAGAAGAAAGGCTCTTATGATAGCGATTACGAGGGGAAAAAGGAAAAGCATTATAACAACAACCAAGGCCACAAGACCAACAACTAGCTCCCCAGGGAGACCACCCCAAGGGCCCAGTCGCAAGGTATGATACCTACACTATCCTCAATACAACTTTGGAGAATGTCTTAATGAATGTTGAGAATATGATCAAAAACCCAAAACCAAGACCAGTAAATCATAGACCGCCAATTCACTCCAACTTATACTGCTAGTACCACAAATTCAATGGTCATACCATTGACGAATGTGTGGCCTTCCGAGACATTGTGGAAGGCTTAGTCAGAGATGGGAAGATCAATCAATTTCTACAACATGCGCGACCAGTCACCAATCACCCTCAGATTAACACCATCAGTGGTGGACCAACGATCTCCTCTACCTACACTTCCAACAGAGCAAAAAAGAACCTTATCCGAGCCACCCAATCGAACAACCAAATCTTCAATATTGAGTCAGGTAGAGCAAGGAAGGTTGGTAAAGCTGGTTGGGAGGCCATAAGCTTCTCAGAGGAAGAGGAACGGGGCATCATCTGTAAGGACCCTTCCCGAATTTTTCATCGAAACCCGGAAAGAACCCTTATCCCGTCTGACCGCTCTTTTACCTCAAAATTTAAGTACCAGAAATACCCTTTATTCTTAAATAATTTTTATTAAACTTTACATGGTTCCCAACAGAATCTCCGTACTTACTGATCACTCCTACTGTCAGACGCAGGATAAAAATACCGGTCAAACCCAAAACCTCGGAATAGTGGTGGTTCAAATAGAAATACTTTCTGATATCAAATGTCAGTAGCCAGATATTGCTGATATCTCTACTGAAAAACCACAAGACAACAAACTAGTCAGATACTAGTGAACCAATAATAATTCGTCCCTCTGGGTCACCGCCCACACCAACCCACAGACCCGGATAACGAAGTATTTCCATAGGTTGATTAAGCCCATGACAATTGCCGTCTGGTTCATATTAGAGCCGGAAATATCCTCGGCTATCATATCGTATCATCAGCCGGTATAACATTCGGCTATCATATCACATCAGTCGGCATATCTCTCGATTATCATATCCCTAGCCACCAGGGTATCCCTTGGGGTGTGCTAGTCCAGTATCACAACTCTCTGTACTATGATATCTCATCAGCCGGCATATCTCTCGACTGGCATACCATATCAGTCGACATATCTCTTGACTATCATATCATATCCCTAGCCACCAGGGTATCCCTTGGGGTGTGCTAGAATATGTACTACTTGGACTCGACCACAATCTCTGTAAAATCACCTTTTATATTGGGGGTTCACCGGGAGTCCGCCAACACGGAACCAAGGCCCGGATCCTAGGCCCCCTCAAATTTATTTTGTTTATATTGGGGGTTCACCAGGAGTCCGCCAACACGGAACCAAGGCCCGGCTCCTAGGCCCCATCAAATCTGTTTTGTATCCAAAATCAAGTATATATTTTGTTTATCATTTATCACAAATACGGTTTCAACTCAAAATCATGTACCCAAATAATTACCACGTCCAAACACTATCAAAACCGAATCCAACAATCATATCATTTCTCGCAACGCACTTCCACTGAAATATTGGAACAACAATTATCCAGCCATCATTGTACCCATACACAACATTTTTAAATCGAGGATATTAATACATGCGTTACAATTTATAATTACCACCATACACAACAGTAATTAAATCGAGGATATTAATACATGCATCACAATTTATAAATACAACCATACACAACAGTGATGAAATCGAAGATATTTATACATACATTACAATTTATAAATCAAAGTCCTTTTACCATCACCATTCAACCCAAAATTCATGTATGCTCTAGCCTCAGAACATCTATACCATAATGACCAAACTACCTTGACTTTCCAAACTCAAAACCCTCTCCACGGTCAATCCTTACCGCTGGGATTGCCCAACCGAGCTCTAAATGAACTCCTATGGCCTCGAAACCAACAAAATCTGATCCGGAACGTCCCAAAACCTCAGTCACGCGCCGCCGTGACTTCAGGAACAGTCCCACGCGCCGCCACGCGCCACCGGAAAGTCAGAACACGCGCCCACGCGCTGCCACGCGCCGGTCACGCGCCTGCTACAATGTTCACGCACCTGGACCGGTCCAACCCGGTCCGGCTCGACCTGACCCGGTCCAACTCGACCGGTTCACTCGACTCGACCGGTTACCGGTGACTCGCCGGAGAAGACGACCGGACGGCCCTCGCCGTCGCCGGAGAAGTTGACCGGACCGCCACCTCCGCCGCCGTCTGGTTCGCCGGAATCCCCCATTTCCGGCCGAACTTCAAGGTTTTCTAACTTCTTCATTTCTTAACCGTTTTTCACGATCTACACATGTAAATTCATCTACTTTTCACCAGGAATCCAAATATGAGGTCAAAGTTTCGAGATCGTACCTAGTTTGGCCGAAAAACGGCCGAGAAGGTTCGGTTCACCTCCCTCCTCCGTCCGTCTCCCACGGAGGTGCTGCCACTCCGATAATTACACCAAAAGACTCGTGGAGTCGCGGGGAAGGTCCTACCGAACTTGGTTTTGTTCGAATCGGATCGAAACCCATCCGATGAAAATGGGTCTTCGATGTTCACACGGGGGTGTCTTCGGGTGGAGTGAGATTGCACGGGCCAATCTCTCCAGGAGAGAGAAAAATATCATCTATATAATTCCAATTTTTCCAAAATTACCAAATTGCCCCTGAAGCTTCTAGACCCGTAACGAACTCATCGGGTCTCCGTTTTCCGCGTGCCGCCTGTCTACGAACTCATGAGTTCGAGACCTACGCAACAACCCAAGAAAAATTCCCAAAAGTACTGCCAGTCAAAAAGTGACTCCTGAACCCATCCAAAATTGAGGGTAAAATTGTCCAATTCTCAAACTAATTTAATTTTTGGTCCGGGTCGTTACAATCTACCCCCCTTAAGGAATTTCGTCCCCGAAATTTCACCAACTCAGGTTAAAGAACCAACCTCCTATTCAGTTCAAGGTCACTAAAGAGGTAAACTCCTCAGATGCATCTTGTTAACATAATTCCTCAAATAATTTGCACACAAGTGTGCGGTCTGCAGGAAGTTAACCTAAAGCTCTGATACCAGTTGTAAGGACCCTTCCCGAATTTTTCCTCGAAACCCGGAAAGAACCCTTATCCCGTCTGACCGCTCTTTTACCTCAAAATTTAAGTACCAGAAATACCCTTTATTCTTAAATAATTTTTATTAAACTTTACATGGTTCCCAACAGAATCTCCGTACTTACTGATCACTCCTACTGTCAGACGCAGGATAAAAATACCGGTCAAACCCAAAACCTCGGAATAGTGGTGGTTCAAATAGAAATACTTTCTGATATCAAATGTCAGTAGCCAGACATTGCTGACATCTCTACTGAAAAACCACAAGACAACAAACTAGTCAGATACTAGTGAACCAATAATAATTCGTCCCTCTGGGTCACCGCCCACACCAACCCACAGACCCGGATAACGAAGTATTTCCATAGGTTGATTAAGCCCATGACAATTGCCGTCTGGTTCATATTAAAGCCGGAAATATCCTCGGCTATCATATCGTATCATCAGCTGGTATAACATTCGGCTATCATATCACATTAGTCGGCATATCTCTCGATTATCATATCCCTAGCCACTAGGGTATCCCTTGGGGTGTGCTAGTCCAGTATCACAACTCTCTGTACTATGATATCTCATCAGCCGGCATATCTCTCGACTGGCATACCATATCAGTCGGCATATCTCTCGACTATCATATCATATCCCTAGCCACCAGGGTATCCCTTGGGGTGTGCTAGAATATGTACTACTTGGACTCGACCACAATCTCTGTAAAATCACCTTTTATATTAGGGGTTCACCGGGAGTTCGCCAACACGGAACCAAGGCCCGGATCCTAGGCCCCCTCAAATCTATTTTGTTTATATTGGGGGTTCACCGGGAGTCCGCCAACACGGAACCAAGGCCCGGCTCCTAGGCCCCATCAAATATGTTTTGTATCCAAAATCAAGTATATATTTTGTTTATCATTTATCACAAATACGGTTTCAACTCAAAATCATGTACCCAAATAATTACCACGTCCAAACACTATCAAAACCGAATCCAACAATCATATCATTTCTCGCAACGCACTTCCACTGAAATATTGGAACAACAATTATCCAGCCATCATTGTACCCATACACAACATTTTTAAATCGAGGATATTAATACATGCGTTACAATTTATAATTACCACCATACACAACAGTAATTAAATCGAGGATATTAATACATGCATCACAATTTATAAATACAACCATACACAACAGTGATGAAATCGAAGATATTTATACATACATTACAATTTATAAATCAAAGTCCTCTTACCATCACCATTCAACCCAAAATTCATGTACGCTCTAGCCTCAGAACATCTATACCATAATGACCAAACTACCTTGACTTTCCAAACTCAAAACCCTCTCCACGGTCAATCCTTACCGCTGGGATTGCCCAACCGAGCTCTAAATGAACTCCTATGGCCTCGAAACCAACAAAATCTGATCCGGAACGTCCCAAAACCTCAGTCACGCGCCGCCGTGACTTCGGGAACAGTCCCACGCGCCGCCACGCGCCACCGGAAAGTCAGAACACGCGCCGGTCACGCGCCTGCTACAGTGTTCACGCACCTGGACCGGTCCAACCCGGTCCGGCTCGACCTGACCCGGTCCAACTCGATCGGTTCACTCGACTCGACCGGTTACCGGTGACTCGCCGGAGAAGACGACCGGACGGCCCTCGCCGTCGCCGGAGGCTGGCCGGAGAAGATGACCGGACCGCCACCTCCGCCGCCGTCTGGTTCGCCGGAATCCCCTATTTCCGGCCGAACTTCAAGGTTTTCTAACTTCTTCATTTCTTAACCGTTTTTCACGATCTACACATGTAAATTCATCTACTTTTCACCAGGAATCCAAATATGAGGTCAAAGTTCCGAGATCGTACCTAGTTTGGCCGGAAAACGGCCGAGAAGGTTCGGTTCACCTCCCTCCTCCGTCCGTCGCCCACGGAGGTGCTGCCACTCCGATAATTACACCAAAAGACTCGTGGAGTCGCGGGGAAGGTCCTCCCGACCTTGGTTTTGTTCGAATCGGATCGAAACCCATCCGATGAAAATAGGTCTTCGATGTTCACACGGGGGTGTCTTCGGGTGGTGTGAGATTGCACGGGCCAATCTCTCCAGGAGAGAGAAAAATATCATCTATATAATTCCAATTTTTCCAAAATTACCAAATTGCCCCTGAAGCTTCTAGACCCGTAACGAACTCATCGGGTCTCCGTTTTCCGCGTGCCGCCTGTCTACGAACTCATGAGTTCGAGACCTACGCAACAACCCAAGAAAAATTCCCAAAAGTACTGCCAGTCAAAAAGTGACTCCCGAACCCATCCAAAACTGAGGGTAAAATTGTCCAATTCTCAAACTAATTTAATTTTTGGTCCGGGTCGTTACATCATCTTCCTTCACGATGATCCCCTCATTATCCGGGCTCAAATTGCCAACTTTGATGTCGGATGAATCCTTGTCGACACAAGGAGTTTAGTCAATGTGATCTTTATGGAAGCCTTCAATCAACTATGGATTGATGACAAAGAGCTTAATAGGGCAATAACCTCATTGCTAAGTTTCTCAGGAGACTCAGTAATGCCTATTGGTACAGTCTCCCTCGCAATTTCAGTAGGCACTACTTCGCGCATAGGAACTGCAATCGTCACAGTCCTAGTGGTGGACTGCCCCACAACCTACAATGTCATCCTAGGCCGGGGACTACTGAACCAAATCAACGCGGTATGCTCTACGTGTTTACTCTTGTTGAAGTTTCCCACAATCATGGGGACATGACAAGTCAGCGGAGACCAACTCTCAGCACGAACCTACTACCAATCTGCTCTCACCAAAGTAAACCCTATCGCTAGCAAGAAGACCATGTCTGTTACTGAGAGGGCATACGAAGCTGACCCTGTTTATCCGGAGCTCGTGGAACATATCCAATCTCGTCCTCCAGCGGACCCAAGGGATCTATCTGTAACTCAAACACCTCAACTAGTTGAGGAGACTGAACCAATCACACTTCATCCCATGCATCCAGACCGATAAGTCAGAATTGGGACCACGATGCAGCCGGAGACCAGAGATGCACTCATCAGTTGCTCAGGGAAAACAGCGAAGTCTTCGCCTGGTCTTACGCTGACATGCCCGACATATCAAAAGATGTCATCTGCCACAGACTGACCATCGATCCTTCTTTCAAACTAGTCACACAGAAAAGAAGAACGTATGACGTTGAGCATCAGCCGACCATGCAGGAGGAGATCACCAAGCTGAGTACGATCCAGTTCATATGGAAGGCCGTCTACGCTGCTTAGGTAGCCAACGTGGTATTGGTAAAGAAGCCCTCAGAGGCATGGAGGATGTGTATTGACTTCACCGGTCTTAACTGGGCATGCCCTAAAGACAGCTTCCCTCTTCCCAAGATTGTTCTTCTGGTTGACGCAACAGCAAGTCACGAACTCCTCAGTTTCATTGATGCCTACTCTAGATACAATCAAATCGTCATGCATCCGGATGATCAAATCCATACCAGCTTTCATACAGATTTAGGAGTCTATTGCTACAATGTCATGCCATTCAGCTTGAAGAACACCGAGACGACATACAAGCGCCTGGTGAACTTCATGTTTATTGACCAGATCGGGAAGACCATGGAGGTCTATGTGGATGATATGCTCATCAAGAGCAAAACTGCAGTGGACCATGTCCACAACCTCTAAAAAATGTTTGAGGTATTAAAGAAGTATCGAATGAGGCTAAACCCAGCAAAACGTATTTTCGGCGTCAGCTCCAGAAAATTCCTCGGCTACATGATCATACAAAGGGGGATTGAAGCCAATCTTGAGAAGATCAAGGCCATCTTTGATATGCAACCTCCACAAACCATCAAAGAGGTCCAGAGCCTCATAGGAAGAGTAGCAGCATTCACCCGATTCATCTCACGAGCCACTGACAAATGCATGCCTTTCTTCAAAGCCTTCAAGACTAAGGGAAGAACCATTGAATGGACTACCGAGTGCGAGAAAGCCTTCACTGATCTCAAGGAATACATGACCAAGGCTCCCCTACTAGCCAGGCCAGACAAGAGAGAGCAACTCGTTGTTTACCTTTCGATCTCTAATTCGGTGGTCAGCTCCGTTCTAATCAAAAGGGAAAATGAAGCGGAACATCCAGTCTACTACGTCAGCAAAGCATTCCAGGATGCGGAGACCAAATATGGTGATCTTGAGAAGCTTGCTCTTGCTCTCATCATCACTGCAAGGAGGCTCAGGCCTTACTTTCAAGCTAATCCCATATTGGTCTTCACCAACAAGCCTCTTAGGAAAATCTTACAGAATCCGGACACATCTAGAAGACTAACCAAACGGGCAATTGAGCTCATCGAGTTTGATATTTCTTATGCCCCAAGACCATCAGAGAATGGCCAAGCTGTTACTAATCTCATATCCGAATTCACATATGAACCCACTCAATATATGCCGGAATAACAACAAAGCGTACCAAGGTAGCCAGCTACCAAAGTCAAGGGGAAGACTAGCTCAAACCCAATTGACAAATCCAAACCAGTTTGGATCCTTTATGTGGACGGATTGGCATGCCACTCTGGTTCTGGGGCATGTAGTGCTCACCACCCCATATCAAGTGAAGCGGAGAGCAATGAAGCAGAATACGAAGCCCTCCTCACCGGTCTTCGCCTTGCTAAGGATTTGGAGGCAAACCAGGTCAAAATCTTCAGCGATTCCCAACTTGTGGTGAGTAAGGTGAACAATAATTTTGAAGCAAAAGACATCACCATGTCCTTATACCTCGACAAGGCTAAGACATTGCTCCACCACTTCCAAGCCTATGAGATGACCAAAATTACAAGATCAGAGAACAGCCATGATGATGCTCTAGCGAGACTCGCCTCGTCTATTGACCACAAGATTGGTTGTAGCATCCCGGTAGAGCTACTAGAAGTTCCAAGCATGCAAGAGCGAGAGGTCCATATCATCAACACCGATCCAACCTGGATGGATCCAATAATCCACTACATTAGGGATAAAGAACTACCAGAGGACAAGAATGAGGCCAAGCGCATCAAATGCCAAGCTGATCGCTACACCATTGTTCACGGTCATCTGTACAAGCAAGGGTTCACTCACTCTTCCATCCACGCAAGCAGATTCAATCACCTTACCTCAACAATGTGACCGATGCCAACGTTGTGCTCCATACCACATCTACTTGCAGAGAATCTCACACCAATGCTTAGCCCTTGGCCTTTCTCACAATGGGGACTAGACTTTATTGGACCAATGCCAAGGGGCAAGGGCAGCGTAGTACACGCTGTTGTGGCCGTGGACTACTTCACCAAGTAGGCATAAGTAAAATCACTTGCAACAATCACATCCGCCCAAATCAAGACTTTCGTCTGTCATAACATCATATGCCACTTCGACATACTACATACCATTGTCAAAGATAATGGGAAACAATTCAATTCCTCATTATGGAATTGATCAACAACATTGCCAAAGCTCATGGGGGTGTATCCGTATTTGGCGGAGTAGGCGAGATTCCGATCAGGATCTGTAAATATAAAGTCAAGTTTAAGGAAAAGAGTAAATAAAAAAAGTTTTTTCATTGAAAGAATGGGTATCCAATTGATTTGGCAATAACGAAAAGATTACTAGTAATCCGGGCTTGATGAGATAAGTGCAGGTCTTCTACAGTTTCCATTGCATTTCCAATCTTTTTTTTCATTGATACAAAAGGATACAAGTGAGTTACCGAGTAGCACTCCCCTACCACAGGTGGGGTGACGGCTAGTTTTGGTATGTTGGGAGATATCATTATTGCCGAACCCAATGCTTACATTGCGTTTGCGGGTAAAAGAGTAATTGAACAAACATTGAATCAAAAATTTAAGGTTTTGCGGACAAGCGCTTCAGGATCTTAATTACGGAGTTTCTGCTGCCCAACAGACTTTCCTGTGCAACACCATAAGCCGTCTCGTGGGAGACAGCGGGGCAGTCGTTACCTCATGAACTTACCTGTACGGGTCTTCAAATCCTATTCTCTGAGATTTTTTTTGGCTTGTGATACTTCCCTGATGACTCATTCTCTGAGGTAAGTTCCTATGCCTCATTGAACCTCCTTGCCTCTGAGGTAAGTTCCGTTTATAAAAGAGTTCATTTGTGATGATATCTCTTGCCGATATCATCACAAATGGGTCCTTACACGTTTATACATGATAAACGTTCTCTTCCCAAGCAACATTTCCTTTTGAAGGGAGCCAAATAAATGTCAACACCTACTTTTATTATCGCTTCCGGTACTGGCGGGGGCAATTACCATGTTATTAACCGATCGAAACTTTAATACAACCTTTTCTGATCCCGCTGGAGGGGGAGACCCCATATTATACCAGCATCTCTTTCAAAAATATAAGACTAAACAACTTAAACGCTTTTTTATGTTGTGTTGGATCCACAATTAATCCTATGGATCCTTAGGATTGGTGTATTCTTATAATATTAATATAATATTTTTTTTATATTTATATTTTATTATAATTATATCCCGATCCTGCGTTTTTGGTATGAAGATTCAAACAAAAAGAAAAAGGGTCAAACCATATCTTACTGAATAATCTGACTGAATGAGGAAGAATGCCGCTTGTAAAGCTCTTTCGTCGAGTGCGCGATCATGACAGGACTCGAGGAAGAAGCCCCGGCTAACTCCGTGCCAGCAGCCGCGGTAAGACGGGGGGGGGGGGGGGGGGGGGGGGGGGCAAGTGTTCTTCGGAATGACTAGGGATTGATCTTGTATTGCTTTTTATTTCTATGTTTTTTCATGTCCGATCCCGTATAATCTTCTTCAGCATCTTTTTCTTGTTTTGAAAGAGCCAACTTAAGATCTGCTTGGCCTGCAGATTCTTTTTCCCCTTGATTTCGAAGGCAGCTTTCTGTTGAGTTATATTCTTTCAGATCTGAGATTTAGTCGTAGAGCCTGAGTTAACAAAACTAGTAATCTAATCAGTCATCTAATCTTAGGCTTCGCTACCGTCTCCCCCCTCGGGGTGGCTTACTCATTTCTCTTTTCATTCCTTCTCTCCTTATCTCTTGAGCCCGGTTCCAGGGAAATTCTTTATGAATGAATAAAATATCCAGTAGCAAATCAATGAGAATACCTTGAGAAGAATTCATCCCTCCACTGTCTACTGGAAGGCGGTCGTGCCAGATTGAAGGTGCAGATGAAGAAGACGGTGCTCTTAGCTCGAAAGGTGGCTAAGTAAGAGAACATTGTAGGTTCTTATGCTTTAGTTGAGCGGGTTCAACAGGAACAGATTTTCTACCCCTTTCTCTGTATACAGCTTCCCTGTCTTGGTAGAGATCCTTCCACTAGCATTGGTCCGTAAGATATTAAAGTTAGGGGCTAAGTCGCTACTATTTGAACTATCATAAAAAAGACTTTAGATGGAATGGCGTAGGAGCTTTATAGAAACTGATTAGGACATCCTTACATACCCTCCCTATGGGCAAGAAAGGTCAAAAAGCTGGGGTACACCAACGGTTACTGGGATGCGGTGGTTCCACCACAGACAACGGTCACAAAAGAAAGAAAGCACATCTATAATAAGACTGACTCCTTCTATTCTCTTTCCCAAAGTGGAATGCTTCTTTTATGCAATTAGCTTCCTGCCAAAACAACTAGTTCGATCCAACCCAGCGGACTTAGAGCCAGAAATGCGTACTTTCTGAGCCAAGGAAAAACAACCAAATGAATCTACCGGTGTTAAGCATCTAGCTGGCATCTTTTTATAAATTTAATAGTCGGCTATAAAGAACGCCCAAGAACGACCAGTCCTGTGGTGGTACGGAAGGCACGGACTCCGCGAACGTCCCGCGCCCCCTTTACTAATAAAGGAAAGAAAGCCTCAACCAGAACCACATTTCTTTTGCGTGCGGATGTAGCTAAGTGTCTGACTTTTATTATCATATCTATTATTATATTATTATATTGAATCGACTAAAATTTAGAAATAAAAAAATTCGCGGGCGAATATTTACTCTTTCAACATTCAGTTGTAAGATTAGTCTATGACATGACTTCTCATACTTATAACGTACCCTTGCGCATACAATTGCCCAACAACTTTCTTCCTCCGACTTCTTTAGCCACTTCCGCATCTCTCGTATTCGGCCGAGAATCTCTTTGTACTTTTTTCTTTGAAAAAAAGAAAGAAAGAAGGGGTTCGATTTAGGCTCCTTCCCTTACAGAGCATAGCTGCGCTAGCAGGTACTACGAGCCCTCTGTCCCTCGCATCGAACCAGCTCGCGTGGTTCACCGGTTCCACCGAAAACTCTCACCGGGAAACCATGGATTTTTTAGTTTTCGCCATTGGTTACTGGTCGAGCCACTGGAATGGAATGAGATAAGAATCTCTGGAGAGCTTTCCTCTCCACTTGGTAGGTACTTCACCAACTGTGAAAAAGAGAGGCTAGCAGGGAACCCTCAAAAGTTCTGGCTAGAGAAACTTCTTTTTGAACATCCCGATGCCCTATGTGATTTAGTGTATCTCACGATATCAAAACCCGTGTTTTTCTGTAAATAAATAAAGACCTGTTTTTGACCCTTCATATAGATACCGAAAACCCAGCAATTTCAGGGTCAGCGAGACTCGTGTACCGCACAAAGATGTAGGAGAGATGCGGCAGCTCTGTTCCAGTCTCGCCTTCTCGTAGATGGTGTTAGTGAAAGCAACTTTAGTACCCCCCCCGTTGACCTTCTTTTGCAGATAGAATCTTCAATGAGTGGAAACAAGCAACATTTCCTTTTGAAGGGAGCCAAATAAATGTCAACACCTGCTGCCAATAGTCTTTCTTCGGAATTATACTGAGCGGGTCGATCCTCCCCTCCCTTCTCTGGGTTTTTCCTAAGGCGAGTAGCATACTCCGGTTTCAGTGAATGTGTGGAAGGCAACTCTGTTTAGCCAGCAAGCATAGGAAAGAAATCCCCCCGGGTAACTTACTATTAATGCTAATCCATTAGTTCTAGCTCGAAGTTTTCCCTTAGTTGTCTCGAAGTTAGCTGCTTGGCATGAGTAGCTTGGGCAGTCTTAGTGAGTAGCTTGTCTTGCTCATGCGGGGCTTTGGAAAGAAAGTAAGCATGTAATTCATATACTAATTTTCTAATCCAGCTCGGGAAGCTTTTTTTTGTTTAGGGAGTTCAAGCAGATGTTAAATTAGGGTGAGGTTTACTATTCTAGTCTACAGGCCATTTAGCTAAAAAAAATCCTGAGTAGCAAATGGAGCGTTCTTTCAGAACTTCTTTTCTAAGAGAATACCAAGATCTTCTTCAATGGGCCCTAGTCCGACATTGGTGGGGAATAGAAGGAAGTTTACTAGTCGGTTGATAGTTAACCATCTCTCAAGAAACAATGCGGAATTTTCACAGCCTCTCAGGAGTTTTGGAACAGCTGCGCCTTTGTCGCCGTTTCTTCTTGATGAGCCTATTCGTGTCGCTTCAGAGAAAGCTTTGGCAGCTAAGGCTGCTCTGAAGGCTAAGGTTGGACGTCCCGTCTAGCTTCCTTCTGAATCAGAAGAGATGCTCAGAATATGGGCGTAGTGCCAAATAGATTCCTCTATGTGACGATGGGAGTCCGAACCGAACCTGAAGAGCGAGTATAGATTAGATTGGAGTACTTTGTAAGTGGTGCTATTTAACTTGGTGAGTCATCCGTCTACCTATTCGCGAATAGATTTTCTACGTAAGATAAGCTTTGGTGGTATGCCACCTGTGGGTGAAATCACTAGGGTCTTATTCAATATAGTCTTAATGGACATCTTCGATCGTGAGTTTCCAAAAAGGTTTCCTGGGATAGCATTTTCTAGATTCTTAAATGAAGTTTATATATCGACTAGAGGAAATGATGAAGTAATCTTCGACGAGAAAGCAGGATATGCGCTATTGGAAGAACTCAGTCTGGCTGGAAAGATAGTGTCTATTGGACCTGGTGATGATCCCCTTCCGTGTTATTATAGAAAGATTCTCTTTTTGGACTCTGATAGTGAGGTACAGGTGTGCGATCCTATAGAATATTATTAGTAGCAGGGCATTCTAGTTTGTGTCAGCCAAGACGGCGAAATTAAAGTGCTGACGCGGTCTACTGTAAACAGTGCGGAACAAGCACGATTGTCAGTTGATTTATCCAGCGCTAGGACTAGAAAAAGAGTTCTAGTTCGTCCTACATCATATGTTATTCTTTTGGCTCACTTCATCGACCGCGAAGGGTGCTTTCGCAGGAAAATAGTACGGCTCTTCGGGCAATCAACTAAGTATGGATTCAGAACCACCGGAGCTGCTACAATTGCTTCAGCGGGAGCTGGTATAGGTATTGGAAACGTGTTCAGTTCTTTGATCCATTCCGTGGCCCGAAATCCATCATTGGCTAAACAATTATTTGGTTATGCCATTTTGGGCTTTGCTCTAACCGAAGCTATTGCATCGTTTGCCCCAATGATGGCCTTTTTGATCCAAGATTTGAGATGATCCCGGCTACTATCTACCTGAAGAAGTTGCCGATAGCTACATCGCGAGTTTCTTCCCTTCGGAAGCACAACACGAGCGCGAAGAGAAGCATCTCTTTTTTATGACTTCCACTTATTGATCCCGGCCCGGAAAAGTGACCGACCAGGGCCCTATCGATGAATGAAAGAGAGGGTTTATGAGGATAGGAGGGAGCCCCATTTTTTTTTTACAGAAATGGGGAGACTCGGAAAGCAGCCCGCCTTAGTGATTGAGCTTCAAGAACAGGAAAAGTCTCCGGTTATCATCCCATTAGCGGTTAATACGTTGTAATTGGATAAGTTATTAGGAATATGACGGAACGAAAGACCAAGGAAAGAAAGAAGAATCTGTGTTCGGTGGTTGATAAGCTGCTAGTTGGTATTTAGTTTAGGGCTTGTTATTTCCTTTCACTTTTCCCAACGAGGTGGAGGGCCGTCGCAGAAAGTCACCTATCTTCGTAGTTCCGAAGACAGGAATTGGGTAGTAGGGGGCGGCACCCTCGGACTCCCCAAAAAGGCTTTGCCCTGCTGGCTATTGGAAAGTCTCTGTTTACCGCGAAGTGAATATAGTTGGGGGGAGAAGAAAAGAAAGGGATGGGAGGGAGCCTATCACCGCTTATGGTCCGCTTCCTATTTTTGAAAAAATTCCTGGTTCAAAGGCGAATAAAGCAGCTATCAAAGCGCTTCTTGTAAATCTAGTAGTGAATGCTTGCGCTAAGGAACAACTCTTCTTTATGATCCAACCCCCCTTTTCACTTAAAAGTCAAGAAAAAAGACAAACTTTGGAATCAGGATTAGCTCCTGGGATTTCGGGCCGTTTTACTCTCTTTCAAACAGTAGACTTTTCAACCATTTTTGCTCGTGCTAGTGCCCCCATAAATTCTTGGATTTCTTGCAATATGAGATTTAATGCCATAACTCTTATTTGTATTTTACTTTTTATTGGTGCTGTTGGGAAATCGGCACAGATAGGATTGCATACTTGGTCACCCGATGCTATGGAGGGTCCCACTCCAGTATCCGCTTCGATTCATGCAGCGCGAGCTGTTCCAACCACTGCTGGATGTGATTCCAAGAGCCGAACGAGAATGAATACCACACATAAGAGTCAAGACCAGGCTTCCTAATAGAATGTTTAACCGATCCATTCCGGATCGACTGAATTGGTACGGAAGTTGTAACATGGGAAAACCACAGAAAACACAAATTATTTGAATAACCCGGTGGCCTACCAATTGTAGAAGTAGGATCTTTGGCAAGCAAAAAGCACTCGCCGAGGTGAAGTAATTCAGAAAAAGTTTCTAAGTCACCGCGCCTTATATACTGTCGCAAAATAATAAACCAAATACAAGAAACAATCCATCTGACGAAAGGCCTCAAAAACAAAAAGGGTATTCGACCCAATACCTTAACCATGTAATTTATCCGACATTCATTATTTTCTATCGCCGCATCAAGGTGACAGGATTCGAACCTATGGCCCTCTGTACCCAAAACAGATGCCCCCCCCATCCTGCTTTTCTAGCGAAAGGAAATCCATTGACAACACGACTTCGCTCTGCTCATCCTTATCCTTAATGAATAAAAAGGGGCGGATTTCACTTTAGTAGAGACTTGGTTTGGTATCTTTAATGGCGAGGGAGAGTTAGACTCCGTTTCAAAAGAAAGGGGATTCTCACATAATGACCATCAAGTACCAGTTGAGGAATATAGATAAGAATAAATTGGGCCAACCCGCGAGCAAGTTGGAGAAAGCGCTTGATGAGCCCCTCCAACCAGTTCCAGTCTAAATAAATAGGGGCAGCCTTCTAGGATGATGACCAAGAAGCCGTCTTTCTAGTATGATCGCAGAGCTAGAGTCGGCTCCCCAATTAATTTCTGGGGAAGGGGCCTTGTGCCTCCCTACATGCATAATCTATCCCGAGCTAGGTCTCACGTGCCGGGACCTCCTTATGATGCATGCTTATAGATTTCGAGTGCCGCTTTTCCCCGTCCGAGAATCTCCATCTGCTCTAAGTGGGCGGGCTATAATCCTTATGTCAGGTTGGTTGTTTAAAAGACTTTTTCTCTTTATCCTTTGCATCTTCATCTTTTCGAAAGCCCAGACCCATTCTTCTGGATCTTCAGTAGTCCTATTTCAGGTGCAAAGCCTCTTCAATAAAGACCTCTTTCTCTCTTTCTTTTCTTTCTCCCCCACGCTTTTTCTACTCTAGTTCTTTATATACTCGCTTCAAGTATTCCGCTCGCTCTAGCTATCGCTTTTTCTTTGAAAAAGCTCTTACGCTACGTAAACTACGCTCTTACGCTTAATCGCTCTTACGTGACTTCGTAACTCTATAGTATTCTCATAAAAAAGCTAAGATAGATCTAATAGTTCGCGGAGAGGAACTGGCCAGGAGAATAAGAAGATTTGAGAAAAAGAATGATTCTCCCAAGTCGAGTGACAGGGCTTGACCTTTACGGATGGCTTAACTGATCTAATTAGAAGTACATCGCTAACAGGTTTGCTTGAAATACGCCTTTCAATCTCCGGAAGCCTTTAAGTCAAGCCTGTACAGTCTATCCACCTTTCCCATTTGTTGAAGACTGTAATAAAAGGAAGAATCCAGATTTTCGAATCGGTAACCATCTTTTGGCAAGCGACCATGAGAAAGACGAAATAACATTAGGGATAACCCCATTAACACCAATCCATCCTCTTGATCAGGCATAACCAAGCCAGTTGCTACAAATGACAGGTCACCTCTTCTTTCTCATTTTTTGATTCTATTTCTGACCTTGTAATTTCTGTTATCTCTTCATCGGAAGTACGACAGCGATGCCGGCCCAGATACATAGAATGCAATCCGGTTCTTAGAATAAGGATTTCGATCGGTTGCTGCACATAGCTAGATGCCAGATCAGGTCCATGGAGGTCGAGATTGCCCCCTCCTGGTACAAACCCATTTTACTTGGTCAGACGAGACTGCCATGAGAAGCCAGAAGCGAGACGTCCAGTGGTCTCTGACTTGGTCTTCGAATCGTAAGTTTCAGCCCGTTCCCAGCTTTTGCCTGGTTGGCCCTTCTACTTGACTAAGTAGTATTCCACTGGCGCTTCAAAAGGCGAAACTCTCGTCGTAGTTTGGCGACCTAAGGGGCCCTTAGTCTTTTGATTAGAGTAGGGGTAGCGAGAGAGCAGAGCGTACCGCCCTGCCATAGTCGCGAGTCTGTTTATAGTCGCGACTGTTGTCATAGTCAACAAGGTTGAAACTTTCAGGAAAAAACTTCGAATTGGGAGGGCGATCCTCCCGGTGAACTGACCGTACCCCAAACCGACACAGGTGAACAAGTAGAGTATACTAGGGCGCTTGAGAGAACCATGTCGAAGGAACTCGGCAAAATGACCCCGTAACTTCGGGAGAAGGGGTGCTCTCCTATCTTTTGATTAGGAAAGCGGGCATTCTTTCTTTTCTATAACCTACTGCCCTCTTTGTACAATCATCTGATGAAGTATCATCCAACCGCCCTTTCACTTAACATTGGTTCTAAACAAACCCCAACAAACAATAGAAGCTAAATGAAAAAAAGGAAAGAGTTAAGTTCTAAACCCCTTTTTTTAACTGATGAGTGCCTTTTTAGCCTTTTTCTAAAGGCTATCATGTGGAGGGTGGCTACATACAAGTATAGCCAAATCAAGATGAGACGGGACGGACGGTCATCTTGGTTTGCTAGTATAGTGAGTCTGTTGTTTGTTTATTTATTTTTTTCATTCTTGTTAGAGTACGTGTGACCCGCTAGGGATACTGGCTACTGGATTCGTGCCATGCGCACCTTACCGTAAGTGGTGTTGGGAAGCTTCAGTTCTCTATCTAGTTGGATTCTTATTCTTTCTTCTTTCTTTTATTACAACTTGGATACAGCTTTGGAGGCGTTCGGTTGATTGATCTCTGGAGACTCCGCTTTCGCTCGGGTAGGCTCAAGATCAGTATACTTGAAAAAAATTTTGATGTTGGGTGCTTTCTTTCTTTTAACTTTTCTATTCGCTTGTTTGGCTGAGAGAAGGCGGCCTCTCCCGGGAAACATGGCCCAATTTCTCTTCTTTCTTTTGGATTTCGGGTTTCTTTGGGGCCCAGAACGCTAAAGGGTAGGGGAGAAGCAAGCCGAACCTCTGATCGACCTGGACACATAAAAAATTCTCTCTGGTAAACGAAAACCACCTCGACCGGATCAGAGTAAACAACAATGTCGAATCAGGCCGCCCCACGAAGGCTTCCTTCGCGCCCAAAAGAAGCACACTCACTCCAGTTCAGGCTTTTTTCCCCCGGCTAGTGATTGTGCTAATCTGACCGGAACGATTGTATAATCTGACTTGACGAGGATGGAAAAATACGTTCCTCTCCTCGTATCTCTTGTGGCTTCAAAGAGGCAAGGAGATACGTTCCGTTTGTTCGCAACTCTTTTCACTCTTAATAGGAGAATGAGTCATCATTTTAACTTGTGGCTACCTCTCATTCTCCTAAGAGAGGTAGATACTCTTCCCTTTAACTTCATGACTTTGTCCTTACACGTTTATACATGATAAACATCACAAATGGGTCCTTACACGTTCATACTCTCCTCGGAACTTACCTCGTATCTCTTGTGATACTTCCCTGATGACTCATTCTCTTCCTAGGAAATCTTACTTAGCCCCTAATAGCCATACCTGCTTCTTTGGGTTCATACATATGCTAGCAGGCGTCCCCCCCCCCCCCCCCCCCCCCCCCCCCCCCCCCCCATCTGTCAGGCAAAAACGTATCGCCCACTTCCTACAATCCGGCCTGAACCTTTGGGTAGGCTCTGCAGGATCAACAACAATAGCTGCACGGAGTACGGTAGAATTCCCCGGTACGGTCATTCGGTAAAGAAAGAATGTGTCATACTATCGAACTATAGGCGAGATGAAGTGAAGCAAGCAAGGGAAGAGTTCCTACAAAGCGATTGATCCAGTTAAGATAAGATCGATAGATAGAGTACGGGACAGGACCAACACTAACAGGGGACGTAGTTGACAACACCTGGAGATATCAGAAGTGAGAATGCTGACATGAGTAACGAAAAATCCTGTGAAAAACATGATCGCCTGCCAGTGGAAGGCTTTCTGCGTTCAGTCAATCTACGCAGAGTGAATCGGTCCCTAAGGAACCCCCGAAAGGGCTGCCGTCCGATGGGTACACGAAAGTGACGAACTACTACCATACTATCAAGGGGATTAGCTGCCAAAGGCATCTATCCAGCAGTAGATCCTTTAGATTCAACATCAACTATGCTCCAACCTCGGATCGTCGGTGAAGAACATTATGAAACTGCGCAAAGAGTTAAAGAAACCTTACAACGTTACAAAGAACTTCAAGACATTATAGCTATCCTTGGGTTGGACGAATTATCTACGTACACGGGCGTACACCCATGCACGATTGCAGCCGCGCGGAATAGAGACACGCACCCCTTGCGCCTGCGCGCGAAATAGGAGACGCGCCTGGGTCAAAGAAGTTTGGATCCGAAAAAGTATGCTTAGGCAGTTCCTTCACTGAGCACAGCAGAATGAAGAAGAATTTGTATTATTTCAATTTCGGATTATACAGAGAAGAAGACAAAACAAAGTGA
This sequence comes from Oemleria cerasiformis, assembly GCA_037349345.1. NCBI lineage: Eukaryota > Viridiplantae > Streptophyta > Magnoliopsida > Rosales > Rosaceae > Oemleria > Oemleria cerasiformis. The sequence continues at coordinate 4,433,994 of JAZGTL010000012.1, read as the reverse complement.
GAAAAAAAAAAGAGTACAAAAAAGAAGAAGAAAAAAGAAAGGAAAAAGTACGTATACAAATAGCAGAAGCCTGGGATAGTATTTTACAAGAGAAATCAACGCCTTGCTTGATCCATTGAATGATCAAACAATTTTTCTTTGAATACTCAAGGGGATTTGGAGGACCAGCGAGGCGACCGCAAATCTCACGAATTAATTCAAGAGTAAGCGTATGCGGTGGCTCCTATCATCTTCATTCCAAAGGCGAACATTTCCTTGAGTGACTGTAACTGCTATGGTTTACAGTCAATAGTTCTTAACCAACCCCGAGCTTTATAAAGCTTTAAGAGAGAATAGGGAGTAAGGGGGACCTTCGCTTCATTATAAAATTGACCCGGACCTTCTTTCTTCTCCTGCGGAGCCCTGATAAAGTAACCGGCGTCAGGTTAGTACGGTTCTCCTGCTGCTGATTTGGCCCTGCGCTGATTCAGGAGCTTCTTCTTTAGTCTAGGATTAAAAAAAAGAAAAAGCAGCGGCTGGGCGAGAATAAGAAGCGGTCGTCGTCTCTACATATGTATCGTTCAAAACAACGATTTTTATCAGCTGTAGCAAAGAAATAAACTTCATAAAAGTCGAAATATGAAGAAATAGGTATGCCTAGATACTTTATTCTATGGATAAAGGATCTAATTGATAGAGGAAGCGCCGTAAAGATCAAGCTTTCGTTTTCCTTCCTCAGCGCAAGCGCTAAGGGATAATAATTCCTCGCCTGGAAGGGACAAAAGAAACATCTTGTTCTTTCTTCAACAATTTCTGATCTCTAGTGGACCTCTCAGTAGGATTCGAACCCAGATGAAGTTCTGACCATCTGTCAGAGAAAAAAGCATAGCTATGCCCTTTAGTTGCGCATGTTCAACCTAGGCAAGACCCTACTTGCTGGTTTATCCATCATTCAATCCACAACAAATCGGATGAAAGCCTGATACGTCTCACCTACTCAAACGAGATTGAAAAAAAAAACTACCATTCCGTCGAATCGGGCTATCTGTGCGCGAATACTAGCCGGATTATAGCCGTCGTAGACCAATGCTGCTTCTATCCTTTTTTCTATCAGCATCTGCCTATCCAGGGTCTGCGTCAATGCGACGAGATCCGGATAAGCGGTACGCTTTAAGAACTGCAAATTTAACCGTGGGTAAAGTCCAGCCTCCCGCTCGGCATCGGACATTAAAGGTTGCATTAGTTGGGGAATTTCCGGCGGGACCCATCCCGTGCCTGACTATGAGCTTGATTTTTTTAGTAAGGGGACGCATTTCCCGGGCGAAGCTATTATATTTTCAGTAGGCGAATAAGAAGACGAAACTCCTCATGATTGGCAAATGTGAAAGGCATGGGAGTCTTTGGGCATCTCACAGTAATGCAACGATCAAATCTTAATAAGATGTTGACCCGTTTTTCTTTTCTTTGCTGATTCCTCTCAATGAAATTTGCCATGTTGCTCCAACGCAGAAAAAAGTGCTCCCCGAACCGTGCTGGATAGTAACCCATCACACGGCTCTCAAACCCAACCCGTGGTGGATCCCGGGGGACAAAGTCAAAGCGCTTGATCCTTTGCCCCAAACTTTGAGATGCTCCTCCCCGCCGATCAAGCAGCGACGCTGCTCATGATAGGCTTAGCTTTAAGCCGCTATCGTTCGGTTCAAATAGGTCAAGTCCTTTCGGTCGGTTCGCTCAGGCGGTCTTCCCTTATCTTCCCTTACGTTCAGAGTGGTTCTGGTTTTTTAAAGGAGCACCGGCCGAGCGCCCTGAATGAATAAGAAATGGACAGCATAGGGAATCAATGATTCTTATTCAACCGAGTTGAAGCTAGCAACATGTCGATTACACACCGGAGGTTGGTAAGAACTGAGGGACAATGCCCCCCTAACCTAAGTGGGCCCGCCAGCAAAGCAACTGGTACTTGATCGGGCGGGTGGGGGCGGTTTGGTTTCGCGCAACGCCCTCGCAGCAGGAAGGGGCAGTTGTCATTTGAAAGGAAACGCCCGGGCGAGCTCGACGGGCATGGTAGCCAAGTTTGACACATATGGATGCCCAGAATAGGACATAAATACGTAGGAGCCGTAAGGCGTTAGCAAGTAATCCCTTCTCGCATTCCCCCCTTACGAAAAAGGAATTGATAGAGATGAATCCCCTAGCTAGCAAGAGCAGAAGCAAGGTAGTGCTAACTCTGCATCGATTCCGCGCATCTGAACGAATTCTACGACCATTTTTTGTAAAGAAAAACCGCAGATAATTCCTTTTTCAGGGAATCTATCACAAGGGACTTTTTGCGGAGGTTTTTTACGAATCATCGCATACACGCATACATGCATACACGGAGATACTACGAGTCCTCCGTCCTAGATTCCATCGCCGCGGCCATCTGGTTCACCGGTACTACCAAAAAGTCTCATGCTTACGTTACTGTTATTGATGGTTTTATTATCTTGGACCACGAAGACCCCGGTCGTGCTTCTGGTTTCCATTCCCATCATCATATTGATGATAAATCACCTCGTGCTCTGCCATAAGAACTTGGAGTCCGTATCATGGTGAAGGTAAGGTAACGCTGTGATTCTTGCTCAAAAAGCAGACCGAACGCGTTCGAGTTATTGGCTCGTCCAACCCGGCTGCATTCATGAATCGCTCGTTCAACTGTCCCTCGGAGACACGGTCGAGAAGTACCATGTATGGTTGCCCCCCGTCCTTTCTTTATCTCGGTCCCAAGATACGGCTCAGCTACCTGGGAAAGCTAAAAGATTACGTCCCGGAGATGCTTGCAATTGAGAACATTGATGAAGCCGGGAAGTTCGATGCGAAGATAGCCAGGCTCTTTATTTGTCATCCGAGGAGCTTTACGTGGCGAGCAGTTTAAAGATCGGCTCACAGATGGGTGTGAGCTGGGCAATGAACCTGCTGATGTATTGTAGCCTGCCCCAAAAACCCCATCTTTCTTTCTCTATCTTTGGTACCGGCAAGTCGATAATTGCTTTGCCATACAATTCTTGCGGCGTCTGCTAATCCAATAACCGCGATCCAGGGGATCTAAGTAGGGTGGTTTTGTTGCCTCTATTTTGATCTATTGCCGAAGCAAAATGAAAGGGCAACTGGCTGATCCCGGTGGCAAGCGGTTTCCATAAGGATAATGGTTGGCTTATCTTATATGGCACCATAGATCTGAGTTTCGTTTCCTATACGAGCTTCCGTTCCATCCGACTACACTGAACTCCTCCTAAAAAAGCGCGTAAGAGGCCACCCACCCTTTTCCCCTTAGCCCTCTCACTCCGAAAGGCCACATCTAACTTTGCCCAAACCACCTTGAAAAGGAAGTTGTGCTACATTGGTGGCGTAAGGAACCCACATCAACTCATGGTACTCTCTGGCCCCCCTAACAACAGAATTCCTAGGCTAGTTACAGCAGTTCTGGCATCAGCTTGAAGAAGAGAGGAAGACTTGAAAAGTGAATCACACTGAACTTCTACGTCATTTCACAGATAAGGCAAGCACTAGAGGTTCTGAAAGGGGAGGACGGGTCGCCTCGACCCAGAAGGGCCTTGGTTGGAACGCGGTGCTCGGGCGCTCGATAACCCACGAACATCTACGGGAGAGCAGTCTCTCGAGAGACTCCTCACTATATTGGACGAACTCAAAGAGGGCAGACGGCAGTCAGAGGCGTTCTCAAACTTAAAAAAGCGTTACGAATGAGATCAAAAAGGCCATCATTGGGGCAAACGATGCAATAGCTTCGGTTAGAGCAAAGCCCAAAATGGCATAACCCTTTCTCCCGGTGTATGTGAAAAAGAGTGACGAACCCATTTTTTTCGGTCATAGGTTGGTCCAAAGAAAGAGAGTCGGCTTCCTTAAGTCCGTTGTTCCTCAGTAGCTCAGTGGTAGAGCGGTCGGCTGTTAACTGACTGGTCGTAGGTTCAAATCCTACTTGGATGGGGAATCTATTATAGATCGTAGTAGTTCGCCAACCTCTCTAACTAACATACGATACAATTTCACTTCACGGGACTAAAAAAAAAAAAAAGAACATGTGCGCCCTTGACTACGTGAAAGGAGGAGTTTATGTTGATGAACAAAACAAGAGAGGGAGACGACGCCAGATGTGAAGAAATTCCCTTGCCGTAGGTAGTCGTCCATTCTAGATCCTTTGAGCGGTGAGCATTTACAGGTACACCAAGGACTAAATAGGGCATAGGTTCTGTTCTAGGCGGCTGGAAAAGGAGTTTGAGGCATGCCTCCCACAAAGGACGAAGACGACGACTTTTTGCCCACTACATCCCAGTATATGGACCTTAAGTAGCCAGCATCGCCATAATAGGACTCCATAGCCCGCCTTTCGCTCCTTGAATCACTGAGAACAAACTTTCTACGATCCTATATTGGCTTATCGTAGCTAACAGACCGTTTATTAAAGACTTTATTCCTTATTCTGTTTTTAAAAATACTGTGTTTTTATCCCGTTCGGCTCGTTTCTAGGGAGCGCTCACTTCCTTCCAGTGTGCTAAAGAGTTCTTTTTAGAATTACCCAATATTCAACCAACCTATGATCCATTTATTTAATCCGCTTACTATCAATAAACCATGTGTTAGGTTCTCGTTTCGGGAGATCTTGGAACGTGCCCGTCGTGTGAATGCGCATACAAATGGGAATTGAAAGGTCCGAATGATCAACTCTGCAATCAGTTGTTAGAATCAATAGGTCTTCAAACCGTTCATTTGAAAAAATTGAAACCCTTCTTATTGGATGATCATGATACTTTCCAAAAATCGAAATTCTTGATCAATGGAGGAACAATATCACCATTTTTGTTCAATAAGATACCAAAGTGGATGTAGCTCAAACAAAGAAGTATCTCCATCCATACATTCCTAAATGCCCTGAGGAAGGAATGAACTAAGGTATTCCCTATTTTGCAAACTCGGAGTTAGCAAGTAGGAAGTGAAACCAAGTAAACCAAGCGGGTTTCACCGTAAGAAAGAACGCATCAAGGACTCATAGGTAATTGGACTAATTTCAAATAGGAAAGACAGCGGTGCTGCTAAAGAGAAAAGAAAAAGGGCAAGAGAAAGAAAAGAAAAGTAAGGCCTCTAGCTTTCCGCATACGCATATAGGCTGTGAAAAAGAAGTCCACTTTTCTTCCCCTCTCGATGATTGTTGATTCAACATTTATTTTGTGCTTGAGTTGGCCCTCCATCCCAAGTAATTCGCTATCGGAATTTGGATTCCGCCGCGAATCTCACGCCATGCTTCTTGTTTCCCCGAATCGGCTCCTAGTGTGGAGGAGAAGCAGCCGAGCTCATTCCCTTCGCTTCCTGGGCCCAAAGCAGTGCAGTCTTTCCTGGCCAAATCAAGGATTTGGGGCTTCTTGCTACGCTACTTAACTATATTTTGAAATCCATTTTTTTTTTAGTAATATATATGAATAGAAAGATAGATCCGCCCATCTATCCTATCCGATTTAGATTTGGATATCTAAAAAAGCTTACATGAGACTCGGGATATTCCTCACTCCATGGCATGGCACCTTTCGCGCATCCATTCCGCCCGCCCGTCCAGACGCGACGCCCTTTATCATTATCATCTACCGCCCTTTCTTTCCTCCCGGCTATTCACGCATGAAGATCGTCGTATATATGCTGGACTTCGGTTGCCGGTGCTATAGGTAGGAGTACATTATGGCAGGATCAGTCACCCGGGCAAACCAACCCTCCTCCAAGAAGAATTGTGCTATGCCCCCCCGATCCCTATAGAGCGAAAGAGCTGCCTGGTGATCCCTAGGTTGCAGCACGTCCGGTCGTTAACTCCTCGCGCATTGACTAAGAAGGGGGCGGGCGCAGCAGCTACATGGACCCCTTCCTTTCTGTTGTTGCCAGCGCTTTCCCGGGCCGAGCCGGAATTTCTTTTAAAAAAGGGCAGCCAATAGCAGTCTGTTCTCGCCTATCGATAGATAGTAGGTTGCTTCCAAGCTCAAACCATTTGAAACTGAATTGCTACTTTTTTCTTGTTATTGATAGAGTGGTATTCTCCGCCCCTGTCAAATAAAGTAGGGGGAGAGAACTGGAAGAGAGAAGGAAAAAGAGCACACAAAGATTTACAAGTCCCTGGGTGTACGTTGAAAGCTTCTATAGTAGAACTCATTCGAGAGGGCTTGGTGGTCTTAAGAATGGTTCTGGTGGGGCATTCTCTTCCCTTAAAAAGAAAGAAGACTCATAGAAGGATATGTTTCTAAGACCTCTAGCCTACAGACAGGGTGAGGAGAGATACGAGGTAAGTTCCGAGGAGAGGTAAGTTCCTTTTATAAAGGATTTTTGTGAGGACTGATGGCTATTAAGGGAAGAGAATATGTGAGGACTGATGGCTATTAAGAGTGAAAAGAGTTGCGAAGAAAAAAATGATGACTCATTCTCTGAAGAGATAGGAGAATGAGTCATCATGATATCTTTTATGAGATAGGGCGAAGAGAGGTAGATACGCTTCGGAGGGCGAGAAGAGAGGTAGATATGGCGACGAGAGGTAGATATCTTTTATGAGTCATCAGGGAAGTATCCACAAGAGATAGGGCGAAGAGAGGTATATATCTTTTATGAGTCATCAGGGAAGTATCCACAAGAGATAGGGCGAAGAGAGGTAGATACGCTTCGGAGGGCGAGAAGAGATACGAGGTAAGTTCCGAGGAGAGGTAAGTTCCTTTTATAAAGGATTTTTGTGAGGACTGATGGCTATTAAGGGAAGAGAATATGTGAGGACTGATGGCTATTAAGAGTGAAAAGAGTTGCGAAGAAAAAAATGAACTCTTTTATAAACGAATGGTGTAACGACTGCCCCGCTGTCTCCCGCCTTCTTGATCGAAAGCTCCACTGTTCTGAATAATGAGAAAGACTCTTTTTAATTAGATCAAACCGATCGGGAATCTCATCATCTGTTAGGTGGGCGACCGACCTATCTGCACCCCTACCTCCTTTATCACTGAGCGGTCATTTAGGGGCCTTAGCTGGTGATCCGGGCTGTTTCCCTCTCGACGATGAAGCTTATCCCCCATCGTCTCACTGGCCGACCTTGCAATGCTGCAGAAAAAGAAGATTTGTTGCAATGTAGCTCCATAGGAACCATAAATAGAAACACGTGAAATATTAGCAGAAATCGAAATTTTAGGCGCAATGGCTCCGTTCAGTCCTGTATCGCTTATAGAACCAATTCCTATAATTATGAAACCCATATGAGATACAGAGGAATAGGCTATTCTTTTTTTTAAATTACGCTGACTAAGAGAAGTTGAAGCTGCATAGATTATTTGAATTGTGCCTACTATAATCAACCAGGGAGAAAATGTGCTCGCTTCCGGTCATTCTGCATAGTATACGACATCACTCTCTGCTTCGCCTCTATCGCCCATCCGCAAGCCAATGGTCAAGTAGAAGCCGTCAACAAGATCATAAAATACAACCTCAAGACCCGCTTGGATAAGAATAACAAAAGGGCCTGGTCTGACATCCTACCAAATTTCTTATGGTCTTACCGAACATCGTATAGATCATCAACTAATGAAAAGGCATTCGCCATGGCATTTGGCACTGAGGCTGTGGTTCCAGTGGAAATTGGCGAGACGTCTTACCGAGTGATCTCCTATGACCCTGACGAAAATAACGAACTTCTCACTCTCAACCTGGATCTACTGGAGGAGCACCGTGAGTTAGGCAACATACGCAACATGGCCTACGAACAGAAGGTTGCACGATACTACGACTCTAGGGTCCGAGCGAGAAGTTTCAAGGTGGGAGACTGGGTTCTTAAGAAGATCAGTTTGGCAACTAAGGACCGAGCAGACAGGTCACTCAGCCCAAAGTGGGAAAGACCATACCAGGTCATTAAGGTCTGCCGACCAGGTACCTATGAGCTACAATCCCCAAATGGCAAACCACTAACCCACCCATGGAATGCAGATCACTTGAAATTCTATTACAAGTGAAGCCTAGTCTTCCTTCAAATTTTGTATGGCTCAGGCCGATCAATATTATGTTATCAATGAAAACTCATTATTTTGATCATCAAAATTTACTAATTGTTTTGTCAAGTTTATCTTGATCAGACGCGTGTTTAGACACCCTTCGATCGGTACCCACATCACAATTTTCATCACATTTTATTGTTGTTTGTTCAAGTCAATTTTGGTCGGACGCGTGTTCAGACACCCACCGAATGATACCCACATCACAATTTTCATCACATTTAATTGTTGTTTGTTCAAGTCAATTTTGGTCGGACGCGTGTTCAGGAACCCATCGATCAGTACCAGTATTGATCGGCACCAAACTTACAAACACTTTAAAAAATACGGATCAATCCTAAATTAATTGTACGGATCAATCCTCCATTAAAAATTGTGATCGGTCATAGTTGCAATATAACTACCGACCACATCGAACTTGTAATCATTACAATGGAATACACGTATGAAGTTGCACTCAGCCCAAGCAATCGGCACACATGCAAACTGTTCGACCAGTCAATAGTTGGAAACAAATCAAATAAACATATATATGAAGACATTTGGTCGGCATCCGACTAACACAAAGTTCCAAAAAAATAGAAATTCATTAAACTTGAAATTTGTTCGAGGTTACATCCTACACGGGGCATACCCCGGCATACTTGGCCAAAATAATACAAAATACAAACAGAGCAGGCAGGACAAACGTAGGGCAGATTAGCTCAATCTTCAATCTGGGTATCCTCCTCGACCTGGTCTTCCTCTTGAGGCGTGTGCACGACCAGAGTTTGATCAATCGGCTTGAGCACTGGATCGTTCGGATGAACCCCACTGAAGGTCCGATTAACCTCTGAACCATCTTCACATGGCGGCAACTCAAACGTCCGATTGAGCACTGGAGGTTTGCTGAGCCAGAGGAACTTAACTGACATATCTTGGTTGAAGAAAAGGACCTTCTGCATCAGTTCCTTATCCACCAAACCAAGCTTAATGTCGACCTCATCCTCATAGTCGGCCGACCGCCTGTATTCGGCCATCGCCTAAGCACAGGCACCAACTATGCCGGATGTGGTTTACTGGAGGGCATTCTCCAGGTCCAACACGTTCGCGGTCTCCTCCCCCCATCCCTTCTTGGTAGCCTTCACTTGCTCCTGGAGTGACTTGTTCTTCTGGAGCAGATCGGCACACCTCTTCAGGGTCCTCTCTGCATCTTGCTCTTTCTACTTCAGACGTTCGGCCCTCTCCTTCAGCTTAGCCTTCTTTGCCTCCACCCGCTCGGCATGCTTCTTCGCCTTCTGAAGAGTGGAGATAACCTCCCTAAAGTACTACCGACCAAAACACACTTGGTTAAAAAACAACTACATATACAAAAATGGAAAGAAGAGTACTGAACACTTGCATGTGCGCCCTCGGCCACGACCTTGGCGTATCGATCAGGAAGGGAGGTCGAGCTCATCTTCTCATTCTCTTTTAAACTCCTTCTGGTTGCCCAGGTTAAGGTTGTTGACGATTGGCACAATGGTCGGATGCATGCATTCCGACATACTTGGACATGTGGAGTCAACAACTGACGTCTAGATAACATCAAGGATGGTAAGGATTATCAAAGTAAGCCTTCAACCCATGGTTGAAGATCGGGCTGTGTAGCGACTTCAGCACCTACCTAGGGCCTAGGGGCAGAGTAGGCTCCTCAGTCACGACCACATGGGCCTGCTTAATAACGTTCGCCTTCGTCTGCCTCTTCTTCTGCTAGGCTTCTTCGGCACTCCCAGCATTCTGCTCCAACAGGTAAGCCTCTACCTTCCGACGACGGACTTCCGACGGATCCAAGCCAGCTTCGATTACTGACCGCTTTTAGGGTGGCTTGGCACCAAGGATGGGCACTGACCCACTTCCTGCTGTCACCATGGTCGGCACCTGTTTCCTTGGTTCCTTCCGGGGAAGGACCGGCCCCTTGTTTTTCTGGGCCGTCGTCTTCCTATTCAAGCCCTTACTACCCCCGATCGACTCAGCAGCCCCCTTACCCTTCTTAGTGGCCTGCTCGACCAACTTCTTCTTGCTCACCTCGTGTTTTGCTATGGTCTCCACCATCTTTTTCTTGGTAGCTTTAATCACGTCGGCGTGAAATGTAAAAAAAAACCACAAGTTAGGATTAGTAGGACAACAAAGAACTCCGGTTCAACTGTCGACCAAATTAAACACGCATACTTACCAGGAGGTTGGATGAGGCCGACCGCGATCAGCGTATCTGGAAACCAAAGAATGCACATGCTTCTCTCGAGCTTGGACAACTAAAGAATGCATCAGCCTCTACAACTCGCTGGTCTCCCCCTCCCATGGGCTGGACACCCAACAATACCTATTCTTCTAGTTCTTCTGGGAAGATGGTATGCCCGTGATGAAGGCACCCTTCTTCTTCTTCCATACACATTCAATTTGGAACCACCCTAGTCCATACTGCTACCTCCTGAACTTGTATATGTAGCACAACTGGCCCCAGCTCGGCTCCCATTTGTTCCACAGTCGGAAGGCCGTGTAGAGACTGGCCAGAGTGATCCAACTATTTACGTTCAGCTGACCGAACGATATCCTCGCCCGAGCAATGATATCTTGCAACCACGGGTGGAGGGGCAGATGAACGCCATGCTCGAATGAGTCTATGTAAAAAAAGGCCGACTTCTCTAGAGGCTGGCTCGGCATGGCACCAGAAAGAGGAATAGTAAACTTATTGTTGTCCAACACCTTATACAAATTCCTAAACTTAATTAGGTCGACCTCCCTCAAGGTCGTCACCTGACGATCTACCATCCAGGATGACCTGTTTATTGGGATGGCCGTCCTGATCGGCTCAGCATCCTCTACTACCTCATCGGCCCCATCCTTCTCGGCCCCTTCCTCATCGGCCTCCTCCTCCTCCTCTTCGGCACCCTCTTCATTGGTATCCTCTTCACCAACCCCCTGCTCCTCGGCCTCCTCTTCATCGGCCCCCTTTTCAACTCCCTTCATGCCTTCAGCCTCTAATTCCTCAAGCTCGATCACAGGAGGTTTGGACGAAGATCCCTCATACACATTCCCATCGGCATCACAGGTGGCTACATCCTTAAAAAGTGCTGACACACTCTCGGTGCTCAACAAGGATTCATTGCTCGTCCCACACCCACTAGTGGATACGGAACCACTCGACCTACTCGACGCATCATCTACCGAGTAGGGCAGTGCTTCATCTACAAAAGTTTGTGGGGATCTTGCCCCATATTCGTTAGTTGACTCTAACTCCGGTATCTACAAATGAAAGGGATACTACACTAAGAATCAACATATCCTATTGCAAATGGGGAAGAACAAACGAAAGAATCAAACCTTACCTTTAGTCGGACGCGAATCTGGTTGGACACAATGTGCTCGGAAGCTACCTTGCTCTACTGACTTGCTCATAAGCACACTTGCTCTTCTCACTCCATCGGAAGCCTACTTGATTTTCTTGGATGTCAATCTTGATCGATCACAATGAGAGCTATTTGAAAAGTACGCTCAAATGAGCCGCACCCCCTTATATAGGCGCTCATGTAACGATCTGATTACACCTCCTCGATTCACGCACCTATTAAGCAGTCATTAATACTCCACTCAACCATCATTACGAGCCCATACGTGTCAGATGATCAGACCAACATTCCAACAATCAAGCTTACAAAGTGTGCGCTAGTCAGCAAGCCTTCAGAGGCAACCTATCTGTCGCATCATTCGAGGTCCCTCTCTGAGATTACTCTGATCGGCAACCCGTCAGAGGCAACTGATACGTCACATCATTTGAGGTCCCTCTCTGAGATTGTACTGATCGGCAAACCTTCAGAGGCAACCAATCAATCACATCATTCGAGGTCACTCTCTGAGATTGCGCTGAACAATAAGCCTTCAGAGGCGACCGATCTGTTACATCATTCGAGGTCCCTCTCTGAGATTGCACTGGTTAGTAAACCTTCAGAGCCGATCGATCTGTCGCATCATTTGAAGTCCCTCTTTGAGATTACGCTGATTGGTAAGCCTTCAGAGGCGACCAATCTTTCGCATCATTCAAGGTCCCCCTATGAGATCGCGTTGGTCGGCAAGCCTTCAGAGGCGACCGATCTATCGCATCATTCGAGTCCTCTATGAGATCAAGCTGATCGGCAAGCCTTCAGAGGCGACCAATTTGTAGCATCATTCGAGGTCCCTCAGGGGATTCACCCGACTAAGGCTTATTTCCTCACCCAAGGACTAGGGGACTATAGGGTATAACCCTATTGGTCGGTCTGCACGGAACTGACAAGTCCTCGACCGAGGAAATCCACCTCAGTCAATGACTTAGGGGACTTATGTTTATACCATTCTGACAAACCACCAAGAGGAAGATGAACATCCCAGAACAGACGGTCGGCCTTATCGACCTCACCTGCTTGCCAACCAGATCATCTCTGGTCGGCCGTCCAGCGCCAGCCGCTAGCCACCGACCATACCGCCGTGGTCGGCACCCTTGGTTGGCATGCTTGCCCACGCAGGGACAACACTACCCTAATGCGCAAACAAATCACCACCACTTGTTTAATACCCTCAAGACACGTGTCAGCATCTTGGAGGTAACTTGGGCATCACAACATTAGGGTTCCAACCACCACATTCATTACTACTATAAATTCAGGGCACACTCCCCCAGAAAAAAAGATAACTACTATTCACTTACCCTTATGCTGCCTAGTTCATGTCTGATCTCCCACTCGCTTACTGACTTAAGCATCATAGTCCATTAGGCCGGCACCCCATCGGTGCCAAGTATTCTTCTTGTTGTTCCGTAGGTCTCCCGATGGACAAGAAAAAGTCCCCCCAGCGTCAAGCAAGACCACATTCCATTAGGTCCATTTTCGGATCAAACTGTTGGGAAACAACATCCAAAGCTCAGGAGGGAAACATATGGTAGATGACACACAGAGTAAAGATATTCTTATCCTAGAGTTTGATCGTTAAATTTCTTACAATAAATTTTAGGTGGCAATAATGATTTGTATATACTGTAACTACATAATTCATGTAATTCCTAACCTTTTGTACCCCAAATAAAACATTCATCATTATCTTCTATAAAAATTTAGTCTATTTTGGATTGATTTCTCAATTTGTAACACTTTTCAAATCCGCAGTATATAAGCACACTAGTAATTTCTTAAAGTCTTATTACTCAAAATGCACCCCGAACAGGACATTGAGTCTCAATTTGCACAACGAACACGAATTCGTGTCAATTTGTACCTAGAACTGGTGTTCTGTCAGCGCCGTTGCACCAAACGTTAGAGTCTGTTACTAACGCCGTTAAAAGTGCTGATGTGGCAGTAATATTACAAAATTTGTAGGGGCAATTAAGACATTTTCTATATTTTATTAAATTTTATACTAAAATTAATTTTTAAAATTAAAACAAATAAAATTAATTACCCTTCCCTAACCCATCCGATCGTCTTCCTCTCTAGGCCTTTGCCCACCCACCCACCCACCCAATATTTTCTGCACCACTCCGATCTCCTCCACCATCTTCAACATCATAATCTTCAACTTCCTCCTTCCTCCTTAAACTTAAAACCCAAATGTCTCTTCTTCCCAGTTCTCACTCTCTTTGCCAAAAATAGGGCTCCAAACCCATATCCAAACCCAAACTCTTTCGTCGGTTTCGACTTCGAGGTCGCTGCCCTCATCATCATCTCATTCAAGCTCCTCTTTGCCTGCAGCATCCACCGCTTCAGCACCAAGGGCTCGGACTTCGTCGCACCAAGTGGATGCGAGGTCATATTTGGCACCAAGTGGGTGGGTAAGAGGGAATGAAGTAGGGGGAGAAGGTGGTATTTGGGGAAAACCATGTCTGGTCTTGTAACGACCCGGACCAGAAATTAAATTATTTTGAGAATTGGACAATTTTACCCTCAGTTTTGGACGGGTTCGGGAGTCACTTTTTGACTGGCAGTACTTTTGGGAATTTTTCTTGGGTCATTGCGTAGGTCTCGAACTTACGAGTTCGTAGACATGCGGCACGCGGAAAACAGAGACCCGGTGAGTGCGTTACGGGTCTAGAAGCTGCAGGGGCAGTTTGGTAATTTTGGAAAAATTGGAATTATAAAGCAGATATTTTTCTCTCTCCTCGGGAGATTGATTCATTCCATCTAGCTCCTACCCGAGTCTTTCCCGTGCGAACACCGTAGGCCCATTTTCATCGGACGGATTTCGATCCGATTCGAACGAAAATAAGGTCGGGAGGATCTTCCCTGGGACCCCACGAGCATTTTGGGGTAGTTATTGGAGCGGGAGCACCGCCGTAGGTGACGGACGGAGGAGGGAGCTGAACTGAACCTTCTCGGCCATTTTCCGGCCAAACCAGGTACGATCTCGGAACTTTGACCTCATATTTGGATTCCTAGTGAAAAGTAGATGAATTTCCATGTGTAGATCGTGAAAAACGGTTAAGAAATGAAGAAGTTAGAAAACCCAGAAAATCGACCGGAAATGGGGGATTCCAACGAACCAGACGGCGGCGTAGGTGGTGGTCCGGTCATCTTCTCCGGCCAGCCTCCGACGACGGCGAGGGCCGTCCGGTCGTCTTCTCTGGCGAGTCACCGGTAACCGGTCGAGTCGAGTGAATCGGTCGAGTTGAGTGAACCGGTCGAGTCGAGTGAACCGATCGGGTTGAGTGAACCGATCGAGTTGAATGAACCGGTCGAGTTGAGTCGAGTTGGACCGGGTCAAGTCGAGCCGGGCCGGGTTGGACCGGTCCAGGCGCGTGAACACTGTAGCAAGCGCGTGACCGGCGCGTGGCAGCGCGTGAGCGCGTGTTCTGACCTTCCAGTGGCGCGTGGCGGCGCGTGGGACTATTCCCGAAGTCACGGCGGCGCGTGACTAGGGTTTTGGGACGTTCCGGATCAGATTTTGTTGGTTTCGAGGCCATAGGAGTTCATTTAGAGCCCGGTTGGGCAATCCCAGCGGTAAGGATTGACCGTGGAGAGGGTTTTGAGCTTGGAAAATCAAGGTAGTTGGGTCATTATGGTGAAGTATTCTTAGGCTAGAGCGTACATGAATTTTGGGTTGGATGGTGATGGTAAGCGGACTTTTCATTTATAAATTGTAATGCATGTATAAATATCTTTGATTTAATTACTGTTGTGTATGGTTGTATTTATAACTTGTAATGCATGTATTAATATCCTCGATTTAAATACTGTTGTGTATGGGTGCAATGATTACCTAGAATTTATAAATGATTGCTGGATATTTGTTTTTCCAATATTTCAGTGGAAGTGTGTTTTGAGAAATGGCCTGGTTTTTGTACTCGATTTTGATATTGTTTGGACGTGGTAATTATTTGGGTACATGATTTTGAGTTGAAACCGTATTTGTGATAAATGATAAACAAAATATATACTTGATTTTGGAAACAAAACCGATTTGAAGGGGCCTAGGATCCAGGCCTAGGATCCGGGCCTTGGTTCCGTGTTGGCGGACTCCCGATGAACCCCCAATATAAACAAAACCGATTTGAAGGGGCCTAGGATCCGGGCCTTGGTTCCGTGTTGGCGGACTCCCGGTGAACCCCCAATATAAACAAAACCGATTTGAAGGGGCCTAGGATCCGGGCCTTGGTTCCGTGTTGGCGGACTCCCGGTGAACCCCCAATATAAAAGGTGATTTTGCAGAGATATGCCAACTGATGAGATATCATAGTACAGAGAGTTATGATACAGGACTAGCACACCCCAAGGGATACCCTGGTGGCTAGTGATATGATAGTCGAGAGATATGCCGAATGATGTAATATGATAGCTGAATGTTATACCGGCTGATGATACGATATGATAGCCGAGGATATTTTCGGCTCTAATATGAACCAGACGACAATTGTCATGGGCTTAATCAACCTATGAAAATACTTCGTCATCCGGGTCAGTGGGTTGGTGTGGGCGGCGACTCAGAGGGACGAATTATTGTTGGTTCACAAGTATCTGACTAGTCTGTTGTCTTGTGGTTTTTTAGTAGAGATGTCAGCAATGTCTGACCTACTGACATTTGGTGTCAGAGAGTATTCCTATTTGAACCACCACTATTCCGAGGTCTTGGCTTTGACCTGTATATTATCCTGCGTCTGACAGTAGGAGTGGTCAGTAAGTAGAGAGGTTCTGTTGGGAACCCTGTAAGGTTTATTAAAAATTATTCAAGAACAAAGGGTATTTCTGTATATTTATTTTGAGGTAAAAGAGCTGTCAGACGGGATAAAGGTTCTTTCCGGGTTTGGAGGGAAAATTCGGGAAGGGTCCTTACAAGTGGTATCAGAGCTCTAGGTTAACTTCCTGCAGACCGCACACTGGTGTGCAAATTATTTAAGGATTTCTGTTAACAAGGTGTCTCCGAGGCATTTACCTCTTTAGCGACCTTGAACTGAATAGGAGGTTAGTTCTTTAACCTATGTTAGGAAAATTTCGGGGACGAAATTTCTGTAAGGGGGGTAAATTGTAACGACCTGGACCAGAAATTAAATTATTTTGAGAATTGGACAATTTTACCCTCAGTTTTGGACGGGTTCGGGAGTCACTTTTTGACTGGCAGTACTTTTGGGAATTTTTCTTGGGTCATTGCGTAGGTCTCGAACTCACGAGTTCGTAGACAGGCGGCACGCGGAAAACGGAGACCCGGTGAGTGCGTTACGGGTCTAGAAGCTGCATGGGCAGTTTGGTAATTTTGGAAAAATTGGAATTATACAGCAGATATTTTTCTCTCTCCTCGGGAGATTGATTCATTCCGTCTAGCTCCTACCCGAGTCCTCCCCGTGCGAACACCGTAGGCCCATTTTCATCGGACGGATTTCGATCCGATTCGAACGAAAACAAGGTCGGGAGGATCTTCCCTGGGACCCCACGAGCATTTTGGGGTAGTTATTGGAGCGGGAGCACCGCCGTAGGTGACTGACGGAGGAGGGAGGTGAACCGAACCTTCTCAGCCATTTTCCGGCCAAACCAGGTACGATCTCAGAACTTTGACCTCATATTTGGATTCCTGGTGAAAAGTAGATGAATTTCCATGTGTAGATCGTGAAAAACGGTTAAGAAATGAAGAAGTTAGAAAACCCAGAAAATCGACCGGAAATGGGGGATTCCAACGAACCAGACGGCGGCGTAGGTGGTGGTCCGGTCATCTTCTCCGGCCAGCCTCCGGCGACGGCGAGGGCCGTCCGGTCGTCTTCTCTGGCGAGTCACCGGTAACCGGTCGAGTCGAGTGAATCGGTCGAGTTGAGTGAACCGGTCGAGTCGAGTGAACCGATCGGGTTGAGTGAACCGATCGAGTTGAATGAACTGGTCGAGTTGAGTCGAGTTGGACCGGGTCAAGTCGAGCCGGGCCGGGTTGGACCGGTCCAGGCGCGTGAACACTGTAGCAAGCGCGTGACCGGCGCGTGGCAGCGCGTGTTCTGACCTTCCAGTGGCGCGTGGCGGCGCGTGGGACTATTCCCGAAGTCACGGCGGCGCGTGACTAGGGTTTTGGGACGTTCCGGATCAGATTTTGTTGGTTTCGAGGCCATAGGAGTTCATTTAGAGCCCGGTTGGGCAATCCCAGCGGTAAGGATTGACCGTGGAGAGGGTTTTGAGCTTGGAAAATCAAGGTAGTTGGGTCATTATGGTGAAGTATTCTTAGGCTAGAGCGTACATGAATTTTGGGTTGGATGGTGATGGTAAGCGGACTTTTCATTTATAAATTGTAATGCATGTATAAATATCTTTGATTTAATTACTGTTGTGTATGGTTGTATTTATAACTTGTAATGCATGTATTAATATCCTCGATTTAAATACTGTTGTGTATGGGTGCAATGATTACCTAGAATTTATAAATGATTGCTGGATATTTGCTTTTCCAATATTTCAGTGGAAGTGTGTTTTGAGAAATGGCCTGGTTTTTGTACTCGATTTTGATATTGTTTGGACGTGGTAATTATTTGGGTACATGATTTTGAGTTGAAACCGTATTTGTGATAAATGATAAACAAAATATATACTTGATTTTGGAAACAAAACCGATTTGAAGGGGCCTAGGATCCGGGCCTTGGTTCCGTGTTGGCGGACTCCCGATGAACCCCCAATATAAACAAAACCGATTTGAAGGGGCCTAGGATCCGGGCCTTGGTTCCGTGTTGGCGGACTCCCGGTGAACCCCCAATATAAACAAAACCGATTTGAAGGGGCCTAGGATCCGGGCCTTGGTTCCATGTTGGCGGACTCCCGGTGAACCCCCAATATAAAAGGTGATTTTGCAGAGATATGCCGATTGATGAGATATCATAGTACAGAGAGTTATGATACAGGACTAGCACACCCCAAGGGATACCCTGGTGGCTAGTGATATGATAGTCGAGAGATATGCCGAATGATGTAATATGATAGCTGAATGTTATACCGGCTGATGATACGATATGATAGCCGAGGATATTTTCGGCTCTAATATGAACCAGACGACAATTGTCATGGGCTTAATCAACCTATGAAAATACTTCGTCATCCGGGTCAGTGGGTTGGTGTGGGCGGCGACTCAGAGGGACGAATTATTGTTGGTTCACAAGTATCTGACTAGTCTGTTGTCCTGTGGTTTTTTAGTAGAGATGTCAGCAATGTCTGACCTACTGACATTTGGTGTCAGAGAGTATTCCTATTTGAACCACCACTATTCCGATGTCTTGGCTTTGACCTGTATATTATCCTGCGTCTGACAGTAGGAGTGGTCAGTAAGTAGAGAGGTTCTGTTGGGAACCCTGTAAGGTTTATTAAAAATTATTCAAGAACAAAGGGATTTCTGTATATTTATTTTGAGGTAAAAGAGCTGTCAGACGGGATAAGGGTTCTTTCCGGGTTTCGAGGGAAAATTCGGGAAGGGTCCTTACAGGTCTGGTTTGGGTTGGAGGCGGAGAGAGAGGAACCTAATGAGATGATTGTGGCGGTTGAAATGGCAATGGAGAAGAGAGAGAAGATCATGAGAACAAGTGAAAATCTGATTTGGGTATGGGTTTGGGGTTAGGTTTGGAGCCCAATTTTTGGCAGAGAGAATGAGAACCGGGAAGAAGAGAAATTTGGGTTTGAAGTTTAAGGAGGAAGGAGGAAGTTGAAGATTATGATGTTGAAGATGGTGGAGGAGATCGAGATGGAGGAGATCGGAGTGGTGCATAAAATATTGAGTGTGTGGGTGGGCGGGCGGTGGGCAGAGGCCCAGAAAGGAAGACAATCAGGTGGATTGGGGAAGGGTAATTAATTGTATTTGTTTTAATTTTAAAAAATAATTTTAATATAAAATTTAATAAAATATAGCAAATGTCTTAATTGCCCTTACAAATTTTATAATATTACTACCACATTAGCACTTTTAACGGCGTTAGTAACAGACTCTAACGTTTGATGCAACGGCGCCGACAGAACACTAGTTCTGGGTACAAATTGACACAATTTCGTATTCTTGGTGCAAATTAAGACTCAATATCCTGTTCAGATTTTATTTTGAGTAATAAGCCTTTCTTAAAAACAAATGGCATTGTTGGCAGGAAAATAGTTCACTTCTTGTACAAATGTAATTTGAGTAATTTGTATGTGACACTATGAGCAAGCAAATATGGTGTAGCATGCCCTTGGCAATAAGCTGCCTAGTACCTACAACACAAAACTAAACCAAACCAAAATCACCAAAAGAAAGCAAGCTAACCTAACCAACTCAAAGCCAAAGAAACACCAAAAACTAAAATCAAACATGTCGCTTAGTGTTAATGCCCTATTAGTATTTCTCTTCACACGTTATATAAGAGGTCTCATATTCAACACTTGTAAAAAACAGTAAACAAACTAAAATCAAACATATGTACATTAATAAACACACAAAAATTACCCAATCAAAACATAAAAATGACTACATCACATGAATTCTTTCAACTCCATAAAATTAGTCCTAGTCCTACACCTACTGATGAACTTGTCTGAAGCTCCATAACTTCCTTTCTCTCCCAACTCCACCAGGCATATCAAATTTTGTACCATTTATTCCTGAAAAACCCTCACCAGGGTCCTTCCCCTCTCTCATCTCCCTCCTAATTTTCTCCACTTTTTCAAGAACACCCTTCACTGCAATATCAAATGCATCCTCAACAGTCTCCAATCTTGGCTTCCTTGGATCCGCATATACCACTCTTGGAATCATCTTTATAACCTCTTCCCTCATCGCCTCCACCTCCTTCCTCGGAATCCGCCGCAACGTCTCATTGATCACCACCTTACCATCCTTGACGTCATTCTCCGATATGAAAACAGAGTATTTGGACGGGACGTTGGGGAAATGCCACAAGTACTGCACGTAAGCGGACCCCCGGTGGAAGAACACCGGAATGCAGCCCGCCAAGATGGAATCAAAAGTTGACCGCCGCGTGTATGAATCTCCAGAAGGCTGCAGGCAAAAAGTCGAAGCTTCAAAGACCTTCATCACGTTCAAAGGGTCTTTACACGTATTTGCGCCATGGTGGCAATCTACAAGTTTGCATGAATGAGAAGATTGACATTGTTCTATGATCTTGTCTCGGATGTTGCCTTTCGAATCGAGCCTCGGAGCTCCGGCAAACGAGAAAAGATACCGCCTTTTTCGCTTCCTCATCTTCCTCTGCCACGCGAACACTTCTCTGTCCTTCGAGGGATGAAAATATGTCGGATATGGAATGGCGTGCTCGTTGTTCCACGCGCTGGATTCAATCGATAACAAAGTAATGTTCTTCATCTGAGGCAAGAACATGAGTTTGGTTCCCCAATCGGACTCATTGTCTGTCTGTCTTCTAAAATCCCAAGCAATCCTGCCTCCGACCAAGAAATGATCTCTCCCCGACATTGTCTTCCACTCGGGTCTTCGCGACAGCCACTTCACGAGCTCGAGAGGAGAAGCATCTCTCACTGAGGTGTTGAATTCCCAGAGATATTTCCCCACGTCAAGCCCGGCATAAAATGGGACATAAATTGCAGAGGCCAATGATGAATTTTTGGTTAAACATTTGTACTGCTTCATTCTGTTGTGGAAAATGATCTCCAATGAAAATTGGTTGGTGGCAAACCAACCATTTCCCACTAGGTCCTTTTTTGAATTTGGGATTTTTAGACCAAGCCCCATGTTAGATACACAGGGGCACATGTCGGTCCATTTCTGAAGCTTATGGCAATTCTTGAGCAAGTCCCGGTTGAAAATACTTGGAAGATCATAAGCGTAAATATATCGCCCCACGCATGAATCTATCTCATTGGATGTTGGTTGTATAGGCGGCGGACCACTAATAACGGAATTCATAGTGTTATTATAATTCTTCGGAGTTGTGCCATGGCCTAAAATATGTGCACTGCTAGAATTTGTCACATTCAATGTGACATGGCCCGAAGAATATCCAGAACTTGAATTTGTGACGTTGAAGGTCGTCAGGAGATTGGTGGATTCAGTGGACGGTGATGTTGATGAAGATGATGAAGATGGAGAAGAATCATGATGATCTTGGTTGGAAATTGCATTTGCAGGGTTGGTGATCAGAACGGTGATCCCTTGGAATTTTTTTCCAGCATTTAAAACCGAATAGTCTGATAAAAGCAAGACGGAAATCAAAGAAAATGAAGCGATCAGAGCACACCAGAGTTGTGTCCGGGACTTGGCTGAAATCGGAGATTTCTCAGATAGAATCTGCAGCTTCTTCATCAGTCTTGAGCATATGAACACATCAAAGGAAATTCAGAGAGAGAAAACAAAATTTAGTTCTGAGTCTTCACTGTAACCTAAGAAACAATTGAAAATTGAAAAAAGTTGCAGAAAATGAATTGTTGAAGAAGGAAAGAAAATTTCAAAAAAGTTGGCTTTGCCATCAATTAAGATGGATGCTCGGAAGAGGAAATTATGGAAATTTAATAAATCTCATTCTGGATGGTCTTTATTTTGATTTTTGACATTACTAAGTTGACTAATATATAAGCAAAGGAACATGGTAAGAAATAAGAATCGTGGAGTCTGTATTGCTGGCCGTTGGATTGGATTTTTGGGAGGATTCTGTTGGATTTGTGAGAGAAAAAGAATTAAGGACTTGGTATTAAAACAACCAATCATAAAAATTCCATGTAAATCAATTTCTGGTGAGGGCGGGTTTGTTTTGCTCTTTATCATTTACTGTGAAATAAAAGGAATTTTTTTTATTATAAAAACAATTTAAATTTAGAAGATTTAGCGAATCTGTTGTTTCACAGAAATTTTGCCAAGATTACATAAATATACATATTAAACGAGACTGTCCCGATTGGCTGTCAAAATGTAAATAGAGTAATTTTGTTTTGCTTTCGAAAGTCAATTCATGAATGTCATATTGCAAAATCCTTGAATTAATTTAATCTTAACTCAACCACAACTGGTTGGCCTAGTGATTAGGGTGTTTCTAGGTCTGATATGTTCTCGCCTCGTCCTACGTGAGTTGAAATTCGGGTGTGAGTCTTTTCGGTCCCTAAAAAAGTGGACTGGTCCCCTTTTTAAATATATATATTTTTTTTTAATCTCAACTCATTTTCCTAAGCTATATAAATAAAAGGTATAATTTTGTTGGAAGAACATACATGAGTTAAGTATTTATTCAAGGATTGAGCTATGAGAGTAGTGATAAAGGTCCTCTTCCAAGAAAAAAAGAGAGAGTAGTGATAAAGACATCAAGTTTTGCATATGAAATGATGTGTCGATACTTGGTTTTTTTTTATTCATAGCAAATTACATCACTTGGTATGTAAAATTTGGTATACTTATCATTTTTCGAACTAAAATGATTTGATCCCAAATGTTTACTTTTTATTCTATTATTTAATAAATACCGTACTTTCCCAAAAGGGTTGAATGTCTTGTATTCATAATATGGAGAGATTTGTAAGAATAACTATAAGAGGTATCCCAATTAATTTATTTTAAATTAATCTTAGTATAGCCCTCATTTTTTTTCTTCTTAAATAATCATTTTTTTTTTCTTAAATAAACTATAAGAGGTCAATTTTGATAACATGAGTTTAATGTATTAAAATCCCATCTCGGTATTTCAAGATTAGAAGCTAAAATTAAGCTGGATGTTTTTTCTTAAGTTAAAAAAATATTACGCAATTACGGAAATGTCATTGTTTGGGAAGCAAATAGAACTTTGGAAGCCGCCATGGTTGAACCATTGAGCATTGGACTCATTCATAGAGTTGATGAATCAACTTTGTCAAATATTTCAAAGACAATCAAATTAGAAGAGTCGCATTCATATAAGGAAAAATAAACCTATTTATCAAATCATGATTTTGATTGCTACTTGCCTTGTGATGTAAGTTTTTTTATCTCTCCATTATTCCAATAATTTCAAAATCAACTTAATAATAAAATTGATGTTTATCAACCTATGCCTCCAGGAATGGATTCGGAAATTTAAAACGGATAATACTTGCATTCTTCTTAAACCCGGGTTGATGTGTTCATTCTCTACGCCTTAATGAATTTTCTTAGTACACATGTAATAATCGAAATTGTTAGATATCTTAAAACATTATGGGAAGATCATTTTTTGCAAAATATCAAACAAACTGAAGATAATTTAATCATTCATATGTATCAATCAAATTAATAACTTCTTATAATTTTTTTTTACTGTTTATTGATTTTTTAATACATAAAACTCAAGGCTCGTCAAATGGTTAGAAAAAATTGAAACTCTTATTCGGAATGTGGAAAACTTGTTTGAAAAAATGGCGGATCATCACTGAAGTGGTTTTAATCTAATGAATGAGGTAATAATATTAAATCAAACTTGTTTTTTTTTTAGTTTATGTACATATCAGTGTTTCCATAGTCGTAATGATTATATTTATCAAACAAGTAATTCATTCTTCAGTACATGTACTAATACAATAATACTATATGATGGTGTTTCTTTCGGTTTGTTTGGGAACAAAAATTTGTATATGAATTTGGATTTCAAATGAAGGGATTTGAAAACCTTATTTGAAATCACTTCATTTGAAATTCCTTCATTTGAAATCTCATTATTTGATAAACTAATTATTTACTTAGAGATTTGAAAGATAAAAAATCAAGAAAAAGAAAAAAATTATGAAAAAAAATGAAAAGAACAGAAAAAAATGGATGAAAGAAAAAGATAAAAAAAATAAAAAAAAAATAAAAAAAAGCAGAAGGATGAATAGAAAAAAATATATGAAAAAAAAATAACGATGAAAAAAAAAAGGAAGATGAAATAAATGAATGGAAAAAAAATATTTTTTGTTTGTCAAGAGATGCTAGAAAATCAAATTCACTTAAATGACTAGTTGAAAAAAGAATTTGAAATCCACAACTTTAGGTTTCTCAAATCCCTTATGGATTTGACCAAAATCTAACTCATTTGAATAAATGGTTATCCAAACAGCTCAATTTAGTGGGGTGTATTCTCGTTAGAATTGTGAAGGATTTAAAGACAATTATAAATTCTCGTGTATTCAATTAGAATTTTAAAGAACTAAAAAAATGTTCACAAAAATTCTAATGCATTCAATTAGAATTTGATATAACTTATCAAATGTCCACATAAATGTAGGCATATTCAAAATCTTGTAAATTTTAAACAATTTCATTAAATAAAGGATTTAAATGAATTTTGTTAGACCTAGTAAGTTAAAAATATAAATACCAATTGTACCCCCCCCCCCCCCCCCCCCTAACATTTGTGTGAATTATCTCCCAGTAAAATAGAAATAAATAACATAAAAATAAAATAAATATCATTCATTTGCATCCAAGTTTATATATACGACCAAATAATTTTAGAATCTTCCATTGATGCACATTCAAAAAGACATTTATCATGAAATTATTTGTCCATGAATTAACATTGTTGATGGATGCATCCTGCTCTTCTTTGATAAATTTGATTGAACTCTTTGGATTTGATGAATCGATAAATTCATCGATAATCTCCTTGCTACGTTCAATGAATTCGATTGATTCATCATGCTCCTTTTCAATGAATTCGATTGAACACTCTTCAGATTCAATGAATTCATCAATTAGAATTAACCCTTAACGTTTTTGATTGATTCGTCATATATAGAACATCATCAATAAATTCATCATACCCTCCTTCGATATTCAATGAAATGATGAATTCATCAATTACCTTGTTGGGTATATATTCACCGCCTTCATTTGATGGGTCGACATCTTCACCACCTCCATTCTCAATCTATGGCATATTAATAGATATGTGGTTTGAGAGATTATATATAATTTAAATAGGAGCAATAGTCTCTGAAATAATTTTAGAAAGCATCACTAAACTTTATTATTAGTTTTCCCCATCCATGAACTTTACTATAATAGTTGATTTAGTCCCTCCGTAAAAAATTCGAACGGAATCCGTGAGAAAAATCTCACTTGAAATGACGGTTTTGCCCTGTATTTTAACGGATTCCGTTTAAATTTTTTACGGAGGGACTAAATCAACTATTGTGGTAAAGTACAGGGACGGAAAAAACTAATATTGAAGTTTATGGACGATTTTTAAAATTATGGTAAAATTCTAGGATTATTGCTTATATTCTTCCTTATATATATATATATATTGATGAGGTAGGAAAGGGTATTGGTGCATTTTGTTGATAAAGGTGATTATATGATATTGTTGTGAAAGTTGGAAGAGTCCAGTTAAAAAAAAAGTTGGAAGAGCAATATTGAGAGCCAATATCAAGTCTGAAGGGATGGTTATGGAATGAACCTTCATATTTTATTTATTATAAAAAAAATTAAAAAGTAAAAAAAAAAATTAGACCAATAATTCGAGCAAAATCCAGAAAATCCAATCAAATTTGTATTACATGCATATAAATGCATAACAGTTTTAAAATAGAATTTTCCCTAAATTCATGTAAGCCTAAGATAATTCTATAAAGTTCCATTAATCCATTATTTAAAAAATATCCTTAGAAATAATTTACAATTATAATTGAATACACTCCCCTCAGATTCGGAGGCCCAAATTCATGCTCATCCCAACGGGCTCCATGTTATTTGGTCTCCATCTCTAATACAATTATGATGACAATTTTCCTTCATAGGATTTTGAGAGCATTTTGCTCACCGCCTATGAGCTTTTTATCTCACCACTATTCTCTCTATATGCTATGTGTCCTTTAACTTAACTTTTTTTTGTTGTCAAATCCTCTCACTTAACTTGAGTTAACATGGATATTTAATACACATTTTTAATTCTAAAGAATAATTTTAAGATTTAAATTTAAATTTAAAAAATTTGAAAAAACCCTAAAGTCACCAGGTCTTCCCTACACCAGCAAAATACCCATCCAAAAGAATTTTATTGTTTTTAATTGAGGTGGCACAAAAAATGATGATGTTTTCATTGTTCGATTGGGGATTTAAATACGTTAGTTTACTTGATTGATCATATACTTTTAAGTTTTATTATTTAAAATGAATTCAGAATATGATACGAAATCTCACTTTGTACTCAAAATTAAAATTTGTGCTACTTTGTATTATCCAGAAAATGCATTATGTTACCTCTGTTGCACTAATTTCATTACCCTCATCCAATTGCTGTTAATTGTCATTAAAATTACTCATGTGGTAGTAATATAACAAAATTTATAAGAGCAATTAAAACATTTGTTACAATTTATTAAATTTTATATTAAAATTCTTTTAAAAAAATTAAAACTAAAAGAGGAAGAGAAGATGATGAACTGGGTTTCTCAAACAAAATTAAACCCGCTGCCGTCGCGTACCTCACCTCCAAGCCAAAGCCTTAAACCGGCCTCCGAATCCAAACCCTCCATTTCAGTCCTTCCAAATCCAAACCCTCCATTTCAATCCTTCCAAATCCAAACCCTCCATTTCAGTCCTTCCAAATCCAAACCCCTCCTCTGCTTCACCTGGCCTGGATCTCCATCCTCCTCAACTGCCACCCCGACTCCGTCCCTGTCGAGCCCGATAAAACCAACCGGCGTTTGCATCTACTATGAACATCTCTGTTTTTCATAATGGCATAGAGACTTCGAAAAGATGCGAAATCAAATCCTTTCGGATTGGTACTTCTGGACTGGCAGGCTCTCTAATTCCAATGGATTCTTACTTTTTCTCGTAAGTCCCACAAATTTTATCACCTCCCAAACGCCCAACAACCCCTTTAATCCAATTTGTTGCTCGATGATGATTCATTTTGCTTTAACCACACCGAAGTGAGGCTTAGAGGGTTGGAATTGCCCACTCTTGAATTAATGGCTTTGGTTATTTGGTGCTAAGAAAGGCCTTTCTTTGTGTTTGAAGAACTGTGGAATTCCAAATTAGTTAAACAACTCTGAGGGGCATTCCATAACCAGACTAGGTGAGGAGGAGGAAAGGTTTGGGTTTGGAAGGATTGAAATGGAGGGTTTGGATTTGGAAGGACTGAAATGGAGGGTTTGGATTCAGAGGTTTAAGGCTTCGGCTTGGACGTGAGGTAGGCGACGGCGGCCGGAACCCAGTTCATCATCTTCTCTTCATCTTTTAGCTTTAATTTTTTTTAAAGAATTTTAATATAAAATGTTACAAAAGTCTTAATTACCCCTAAGCAAAATATCACATAAGTAATTTTAACGGCAATTAATAGCAATTGGATGAGAGTAACAGAATTGATGCAACGGAAGTAACAGAGGCCTCTTCTGGGTATAAAGTGACACAAATTCTTATTTTTGTTGCAAAGTGAGATTTCACGTTATGTTATGAGTGCATTTCAAGACATAAGCTTGCTTTTAATGGAGGGAGTGACATGGTGCTGCCATGAGAGCTTGAAGTCTTCAATGGAGGTAGGCTTTGAATATTTAGGGTTTTCATAAAAAGAGGGAGGAGGAAGGCATATTTATTTTTAATTTTTAATTTTTTATGTTTGATTTTTGAGATAATTAAATTTTAAAAATGGTATGGATTGCCACATAGTGTGCCATATGTGTTTGGATAGGAATGTTGGGAATATTTGGTGCCCCTAATATTATTGCTAAATATATGGGTGAATGTATATTACGAAGAAGACACGAAACAAATTTTATGTTTCATCATTGTTGGGAAATATGCAAACGCTCTGCCAGACACCCATCATTTAAAGGAATACATAATAAGTCAACCTTCTCCAATTTGTTCATCACCTCTTGAGTCTTCGATTAATTTGTATGAAAATGGAAACAAGGTAACAGTGGCGTAGCTAGAAATTTAAGTCAAGATGGGAACTTTATAAATAATGTTAATGGTACTTCTCAATCGAAATAGTTTTGTGGGACTAATCCTCGATCGAGGTGCGGCTTGTCCCTTACCATCAAAAAGTGTTCCGAGCGAATTTTGTACACCTACCAGTTAGGCATCAGGAAATTCGCTCTCCGGAAGTGACAATTTTCCAATTGACCACACCTTGTGATTAGCATGTGTGTTATTCATTATCCATTAAGTGTGCCATCTTCTATTAGCATGTGTGTTATTCATTATCCATTAAGTAAGTGTGCCATCTTCTATTTGAGTAACTAAAAGTATGTAAAATAAAGACTTATTACTTAAAACGCACATTGACTATGCCACTTATTGTCAAAATGCACAATAAATTATAATTTGCTTTAGTTTGCACTATAAATAATAACACCGTAAAAAATATTGTACCATTTCGCTCACACCGATACTCACACCGTTTAGGATGTTAATGTGGCATGGTATTTTGGTCATCTATTTCATCCAACATCACCATCATCACATTTCACCGACATCTCCAACCACAATTCCCCAATATCCATCCCATCCACGAACACCCCAGGCCCCCAGCCCACACCATCAATTGTGGCACTCATAGCCTTGCCCTTCTCAACCTCAGTACCCATCTCTCAAGCTTTGCTTCCTTCAAGCTCCTCCCTTTTACCCGCCATTTTTGACCGCCTCCACCGCTTCTTCAAGAAGCTCGCACTCATAATCGCAAGCGTCATTTTCTAGCGGAGACGGAGTTTTGGGGTTCGTCTTCTTCTTGAAGGAGGAGTGGTTGATCGGACTTGTGGGTGGACGTTGGGCCTTTAGGCGCTTTCCCTCGCTGGTTTCTCACTTGCTCACCATTGATAATTAAAAACCCAATTAATGAAGAAAGCTACTAATTCTCTCAAGTACAAAGCACAAACCGAATAAAGGAAGATTTGATTGAGAGAGATATAGAAAAGAGAAGGAGTAAGCCGGCACATATATGTAGGGCATGGAGTTTTGCTAAAGGGGTTCGGCCCTTCTCAGCCTCAGTCCTCACCCTCAGGCCCCCCTTCAAGCTAATGACTAAAATACCATGCCACATAACCATATTTACTAACAGTGTGAGCGAAATGGTGCAACGTTTTTTACGATGTTACTGTTTAAGGTGCAAACTAAGGTAAATTGCAGTTCATGGTGTATTTTGAGAATAAATGATGGATTCTGATAAGTCTAAAATAAAATACTGATGCACTCAAACATCGAAACTTACTAAGTATTAATTAAATGATATTTTGTATGTTAGTGGAAAAATAGAAAACACTAAGCAAAAATTATAACGATATTAATATAATGACATATATAAATATAGACTCCAATGCTAGTTCATATAGAGTTAAATTTGCAATCTCAAGTAAACTAACATGTTCTACATCCATGGAATCAAATGTATACTCTTACTTTAGCTTTAAAAAATAACTTATTAACTTTAAAAATCTCGAAGTTCACCCAATTTTCTTTAAAAAATAGTATTTATAAAAAACTTATTACTTAAAATACACATAGAACACGTCATCCATTATCAAAATGCACCATAAACTACAATTTGCCTCAGTTGCACCTTGAATGTTATGACCCATACCTAAAATTAAAGGAACTATGAATAGTGATTTTACTTGATTGTTCATTGATTATGGATTTCAATAGCAAGTATGAGTTGGGGAAATTAAGGGAATTTATTAGCAGATGTATTATTATCCTTAAGGCTCGGAGAGCAAGGATAAGGGTTAAATGGATTTATTAATAGCGTTATATTATTATATATGGACTTGAATGATTTGGGCTTCAATCGAGTATTTGATGGTTTGGGGAGCGGGGGCAGTTACATGTTGTTGCCTTTGGTAATGTTGTGTGGTTTTGGGCTACGGCCCGAGTTTATGGTTCTTGGCTTGGGTCAGGAATTCTCCGACATACGATGTGGAGGATTCCATCATATGCTCGGTGGGATATTAGCTATGATGTGGAGGATTCCATCATAGGGTATTAGCTATGATGTGGAGGATTCTATCATAGGGTGTTGGCTATGATGTGGAGGATTCCATAATAAGGTGTTAGCTATGATGTGGAGGATTCCATCATAGGGTGTTAGCTATGATGTGGAGGATTCCATCATAGGGTGTTGGCTATGATGTGGAGTATTCCATCATAGGGTGTTGGCTATGATGTGAAGGATTCCATCATAGTGTATTGGCTATGATGTGGAGAATTCCATCATAGGGTATTAGCTATGATGTAGAGGATTCCATCATAAGGTATTGCATGATGTGGAGGTTTTCGGAGTCGGTTGGTTGACTAGGGGTTTTTAGGATTCATCGGTTGATATGATATGTGAGGTATGTTATGGAGGATTCCATTATACGCTCGAGGGGTGGCGGGGGATAAGAGGTAGGGCATGGAGGATATCCCTCATACCCTCGGTATAGTATGAACTATGATATGGAGGATTCCATCGTATACTCGTCAAGTGACGGCAACGGCCGGGATATTGAGTTTTGGCTCGGAAGGACGGCTTTGGCCGTAGATTACGAGTTCGACCGGGGATTGCAGCGTCAACCTGGGTATTGAGATGACGGGCATAGGTAAAGGTTGCATGAGTTGCACCGAGGTAAAACAAATGGAGTTTGATAAGTTATATACATTTATATATGCGAATCTTATTGTATGTATGGTCTACAATGAGGTGGGGTCAAAGTTATTTTATCCATATGCCTATATTTTGTATTTGGTTCTGTTGTCGACTCACAGTTATTTTGGTTGTTGTGCCCTCCAGGCCATAGAGGGACGAGGCGTTGAGACTAAGATGAGGCATCATCTTCTGATGGGTTACCGCTTTGTAGGCTTTTCATTGGATTGTAAACTGAACTTTAAAACCTAGTATGCTTTGATCAATTTTGGAGTTGTTAGGAACTATTGTTGGGTTTGATTGGACTTGATTATAGCGGGATTGTTTGGTTTGGTATTTGTGTTGAATCATTCGTCTGACAGGTGAAAGTCGATTTTGACCCGTTACAGGAGAGATTCTATCGAATTTTCGGTAGAATTCTCGTAAAGTTTGGTTGGTAGTGTAAGAGCATTTCGAGAAGATTTTGGAATTTTATAAGGATTGTCAAATGGGAGCAAGGCTTCTCACGGGTTTCGAGGGGAAATTTGGGAGGGGTCCTGTCACTAAATAGTAACATCGTTAAAAACGTTGCACCATTTCGCTCACACCGTTACTAACACTGTTAACTACGTTGTCAAATCCATTAAATACCCCTATGGAAATCCCCAAATCGTCTTTACCTCTGTAAATCCCTTAATTCTTCATCTTCATCGTTTCATTTCTGTCGCTGTAGCTTGTTCAAACGCTATTGTCGCTGCTACTCTTGTTGTTTCTACCCCTAATTGGTGATTTGATTTTCAATTTTCAATTTTTTGGTGTGAAATTTGTTCGGGGAATTTTTTGTGCATCATGGGTTTCACGGAGGCTGATCCAGGCCTATTTCTAGGGTTTAACGCGCATCATCACAGTACGAGCTTGTCAAATTCAGCCTAATCCGTGCCTCTACAATTTTTTGATCTGAAGGGGAGAAAATTAGGGTCGAGAGTGGAGACGATGATCACGAGGAGGAAGACGATGAAAAATTCAACCTCCTGGGGCACTCTGCCCGAAAAAGGTAAGGGACGGGTCTGTGTTTTCTTCAAACCCGAACCCGTCAAAGTGCTTAGCTATTGAATCAGCTGGGCTCGAGCCGAGGCGAGCTGCGGTTCGCTCATGGGGGAACGAGGCCCTTGCGGTTCGCTCATGGGGGAACGAGGCCCTTGCGGTTTCGGACCCCGAAATCCATGAAATTATGCAGAATGAGAGGCATCGGCAGTTCAAAGGGATCGAATTGGTTGCTTCTGAGAACTTTGCGTGCAGAGTTGTGATGGAAGCTCTGATTAGCCACTTGAGAGTGAATGGAATCGAATTGACAAAGCAGAAGGAAGCAGATAAGAGAAAAGAAGAAAATGGGGGCAATACCGAGCGCGGTGATAGCGATAGTGGCAGTGATGCTGGGTTTATATAACCATCGAGACCGCCTGCAAGCCATGCCTTGAGCAAGGTCGCGCAGCCATCAATCGGAATCTTAACCCCGACTACGATCCCGATGACGAGGTCATCGTTTCCTCCGATATCCACGCTCCTCTGAACCCCCAACCCACTAACACCACCCATGTCGAGGCGGAGGATCCCAAGGCCGCTGCTATATCTGCTTCTTATTCCGGTGCCGTCAAGTCTGTCTGATCTTTCCTTTTCCTATATATCATACACAGTTTCTTTTCCTGCGCTTTTTTTTTGGTAGTAAAAGAGGAGAAAAATCAAGTATTGGGAAGCTCTGATTAGCCACTTGATGAACAAGTATTCCGAGGGTATGCTCGGGGCTAGATATTATACTGGCAATTAGCATATTGATCAGATTGAATTGCTCTGCCATGAGCGAGCATTGGCTGCTTTCAGTCTCAATCCAGAGAAATGGGGTGTTAATGTCCAGCCTTACTCTTGTACCTCTGTGAATTTCGCATTGTATACAGGTCTTTTGCTTCCAAATGATCGAATCATGGGGTTGGATTCACCGTCCGGTGGAAGATGAAGAATTAAAGGATTTACAGATGGAAACACGATTTGTGGATTTTGAAAGAAATCATGGAACCTTATTCAATTGAGAGTAGGTTAGTGTAACAATGAAATTTAGGTATGAATGTTAGTGATGAGGAATAAGATTCACAGATCAAACAAGAGAAGGAAAAGAGAGAAAGTGGGAAAAGAGAGAAAGTTATGAGAGTAAGTTTGGTAATCTTCATTATGTAAAATATCTCAATACATTGAATGACTCTCACATTCACTTTATATACTAACACTAATACAATGAGTTAATATTGCTAACATCCCCCCTCAATCTCATGTGGAGAAGCTCCATCATGAGATTGCGACAACATAAGACAATAGGAGCAACAACAGCAGTAACAACAACCCAAATGCACCAGCAATGGAAAGAACAATCTGATCAGGGCAATAGCAGCAAAAGCAACAGCAGGCATAGTCAGGGCATGAAACTGTACCACCATCAATCTCTGCAGCAAATCAGTAGAGTCCATAGTAGTTCAGACATGAAAATGCAACTCATACCAGAGTGCAGCAGTACATACCAAAAAATCAACGAACTCAACTCAACCAGTATATCTCAGCAGCAACAATGAACCCAACACAAAATCACAATTCACGGCTGCCCCACTCAGTAATAGGCCAAAAAAAAAAAAACACAGCAACACAACAAGCAGACCCCACACTAACGAGCACAGAAAGCAGTAGTCACCAGCAAACAACTCAACACAGCCCAAAACAATCTGACTGCTAGCCCAAAATATACAAACACACAACGCATTCATGATAACTCAGAAGGAGATCCATGGCAGGCAATACCACAACACAGTAGCTCAACTCAGTAGACAACATTTGCAGCAAACAGCAGAGTCCACAACATAATGCTTGACACTTTGCCAAACCAAATGTAGAGCAGCTCAACTCAGAGAGAAACACAGCAGCAAACAGAAGTAGCAAACCCAACAGCATACACAAACACTACAGCAGCAGCATACCCAGTATCAACCATGCCACAACTCAAGACAGAGCAAAAATACACATCAGCCCAACTCAGAAACAAATCCACAGCTCAGACAAGCAATAGGAAGAGGAGAGCGGACCCAATTCAGTAGCACAAACACTACAACATATTGAAGAGGTCCATTCCAGTCATATAGACGTTACAATGCATCTCAATTCACCAACAATGCAGACCATCACAGACAATATAACCCAGACACAAACACTAGCTCATCTCAGAATGCAGCACCACAGATCAAACACAATCACAACAGCACAACTCATTCATGATAACTCAGCTCAACACAATAAGTAAATCAACTATTAACTCAGCTTAATAGGAAAACAGATAGATGGAAGGCAGAAATAGAAACGAAAGAGAAGGTGAGAGAGAAGAACAATTCAATTGTGAGAGAGACTTGCAGCAAGAATCAAGAGGAAGATCGAAGAGGAATTTGAGACAGAAGAAGAATCATAGATCGAAGATCAAATTCAATTGGAAGAACAAATAGGGAAAGAATCAAGATTAAAATCGAAGAAGAAGAAGAAGCTCACAATTGTTTATGTGATTAAGCAAGAAATAAAGGAATCGAAAGAATAAAGAAAAAACATTGAATAGAGGATCGAAAGAATTTGAGAAGGTAGAAAGAATTCATGAAATTCGCATTAGAAGAAACACACAATTTTTTCTGTGTTTAATCAAGAGATTGAAGATCAAAAGAAATAACCTGAGATAAAGGATTGAACCTCCATAAAGATTGCCATTGACACCAGACAGGCGGAGAACTGAAGTGGAGATGAACCAAGATCGGAAGACATTTGATTTTGAGCTGAGAACACTGAAATCCAAGATCGAAGAAGTCTGAGAAATCAAAGTGTCAAGATCGAAGAAGTCCAAATTAGCTATTTCAATACCTGAGCTGAGAACTCTGAAATTCAAGATAGAAGATTGATGCAGATGACCAAAGCGAAGACCTTAGCTGAGAGATTTGAGCTGAGAAATATGAAGCAACAAGAAACGAAGAAGTGAAATCTAAAGTAGAACGAAGAGTCGAAACATCGAAGCCGTCAAAAGAGGCAAGGTCGAAGCAGAGGCAATTATAGATGAGCAGCCAAGATGAATAAATTGAATCAGAAAGTTGCAGAAGAATACAGTAAGCGCCATGGAAGCAGCTTCGAAGCAATCTCAGGAGGAATCACAACAAAGTCGCACAGGTGAATAACAAGTTCAAACGAACAAAATTTCTCATCAGTGAAAAGCCCAAAATTTCAGAAAATTAGGTATACAGGTTTTCGTTGTTCAAGAACAAGAATCAAACGAAAGATGATTCACAAATCAGATTCCAGTAGAGTAGTTGAGCAAATGAGAGAGAAACCTTAGCTCGAAATCAAAGAGAAGTTTCGAAGATTCAGAGATCGCTGAGTAAACACCAAGAAGTGTACGAAGACAGTTATGAAATTCATACAAGATTGATGCCGTCGTTGTCGAAGTAGACGAACGAAGATGAAACGCATATCAAAGCAATTGCAAGTTCATCAATGCAATCGAAGCCATCGATTGCAAGTTGAAATTGAAGAGCTCGAAGGATCGAAGCAGACTCGAAGAGAAATCGAAGAGCTTCGATAAACCGAGAACATAGAGGGCCATCGCCATGGAAGCAGCTTCGAAAACTTGAAATCATGAAATCAAGAAGTCGAAGCCATCACAGTTAAGCAAGAAATTGAAGCTTGAGGATTCGAAGCAGCAAAGATTGAATCGTGAAGGATGCACAGAAGAGTCACAGCCATCGGAATGGAAACCAAGGCAAAATTTTTGGCAAACGGAAATTGAAAACAAAAACTAAAAATCTACATAGCAACGGAAGCAAAAAATTATTAGGACCACGAGCTATTAGCTTTGTAGCTCTGATACCATGAAAGAAATCATGGAACCTTATTCAATTGAAAGTATGTTAGTGTAACAATGAAATTTAGGTATGAATGTTTGTGATGAGGAATAAGATTCACAGATCAAACAAGAGAAGGAAAAGAGAGAAAGTTATGAGAGTAAGTTTGGTAATCTTCATTATGTAAAATATCTCAATACATTGAATGACTCTCACATTCACTTTATATACTAACACTAATACAATGACTTAATACAATGAGTTAATATTGCTAACATATTTATAGTGGGGTATTTAAGGGATTTGACAATGTTTTAACAGTGTTAGTAACGGTGTGAGCGAAATGGTGCAACGTTTTTAATAACGGTGTGAGCGAAATGGTGCAACGTTTTTAATGGTGTTACTGTTTAGGGTGCAAACTGAGTCAAATTGCAGTTCATGGTGCATTTTGACAATGTATGACATACTCTAGGTGCATTTTAAGTAATAAACCTTTATAAAATAGTTCCAAGTATCCTACAAGTATTTGAAATAATGAGATTTATGTTCAATTTGAAGGATCATTTGAGGTAAAATGCCATAAAACAAAGATACTAGCTTTTTGGCATCCGCTAACGCATGTGACAATTACTTTTCTTTCTTTGTTAGAAAAAATTACAATAAAATAAAATAAATTTTTAGTTTTTTAAAAACAAAAATAGGAGTAACTATGTGAATTCATTACACATTTTTTTACTCTACACTTCTCCCATCAAAAATTAATTTTTTAATTTTATAAATTTAATATTTTTAATTTTAATTATATTTTTATTTATTAATAATTTATTCTTTTAAAATTAATTATATTTTTTGTATCAAATTTTTTATTTATTTTATAATTTCGTCTAAAAGGCTTTAAATAATAGAGATGACAAAGAGCAAAAGGCAAAGGCACACGCAAGCTTTATAACGAAGCCATAAGGAATAACAATAAAGAATAAAACAGCTGTAATAATAAAATAAATATCATAGATTTTGAATTTTGAAAATATCATAGATTTTGAATTTTGAATTTTGAGTTGTTAGGGTTAAGAACTTTCTTGGAACCGCCTTAGACCGCATTGCAACGGAAACAAAAGATTCCTCTCTCACCTCCCAGTTGCTTCTTAATTACTTCTCACTTCTCACATCTCACGTCTCACAATAACTTCAAAAAGAATACTCTTTCTCTGTTTCTCATTCACAATACTATCTGCAATTGCTAACCTCCCTCTCGCTCTCTCTCGCTTTCTCTGTGTGAACTGTGAATTGAAACCCTCGCTGCTCTCTCGTTCTATCGCCCTCTCACGCTCTCTTGCCCTCTCACCGTCTCGCTCTCCCGCGCTCTCCCGCGCTCTCCCGCCTTCTCGCGCTCTACTTCTCTGACGCTCGCACTCTAATTGTGTACAGGCTTTGATATCAATTCTTACTTGAACTAATTAAATTTTTTGCAGGTTTATCGGTTTCTAAGATCAGGTTTGGTTTGTACTCTGAATTGGGATTATTGTTGTTTCGTTTGTAAAATTAGGGTTTTGTTGTACTTTGAATTGGGATTTTGGTTCTCATTGTTGAATAAATATTAGGGTTTTGGTTCATCTGTTGTGATCTATAATTAGGGTTAGGGGTTCATCTTTTTGTGATATGTGAAATCACATTTCTTTTGTTCTGATTTGATTCTGCATAACCTGAAGGTGCTTTTATTCTTTAATTAAATTCTGTTCTTCCCTCTTTCGAAGCTACACTATTATTGTTGTACAGGTTCATTATAAATGGATTTAGACAGGTTCATCCCAAACAGATCAGCCACGAATTTTGAGTTTGGCCGCTACCTGCTACAGGGGGGTAAGAAAATCGATGAAGTAAGTTCAGACTATGAAAAGCTATTGGCAGATGCGTTGGGCATGAACCAGACTCGGATATTTGCCTTCAGGAACAAGCCTCAAGCCCCACTAGAGCGCATCTTCTCTTCTTCTCCATCTACAGCTAGACCTGCAAAAAAGCCTCGCGAAAAGATTCCTTTTTCTATAGAGACAGAGAGAAGATTGGATGCTCCTGATCTTGCGGATAATTACTACCTCAATTTGTTGGACTGGAGCAGCTCCAATGTCATCGCAGTAGCTCTTCAAAACAAGGTTTATTTGTGGGATGGTAACAACCATATAATTTCACTCTTGGTCACATTTAATGTTGAAGTTACCAGTGTTAGTTGGGCTCCTGATGGAGAGCGGATTGCTATTGGCCTGGAGAATTCCGAAGTAGAACTATGGGATCCAACTGCGAAGCGAAAGGTGAGAACTTTGAAAGGTGGCCATAGATTCCGAGTAGGCTCATTGGCATGGAACAAGCAGATTCTTACAACTGGAGGAATGGACGGTCGTGTTGTTAATAATGATGTAAGGGTCAGGGACCACATTGTTGAGAGATACAGTGGACATAAGCGAGAGGTTTGTGGGCTTAAATGGTCAGACTCAGGTGAACAATTAGCAAGTGGGGGAAATGACGACTTGGTCTATATATGGGACAGATCATTGGCAACCCGGCAACTTCATAGGCTTGAAGGTCATAAAGCAGCTGTAAAGGCCCTTGCCTGGTGTCCTTTCCAGAGCAATTTGCTAGCTTCGGGTGGAGGTTCGGGTGATCACTGCATAAGGTTTTGGAACACTGAGACAGGCGCTTGCCCAAAGTCGGTTGACACTGGTTCTCAGGTTTCTTCCTTGTTGTGGAGCAAGACTGAGAAAGAATTGGTTAGCTCTCATGGGCTTGGCCCTAATGGGTCTGTCCAGTATCACCTTACGCTTTGGAAATACCCATATATGAAGAGAATGAGAGAAGTCATCGGCCATACTGACAGAGTCCTTTATACAGCTCAAAGCCCTGATGGTTGCACAGTGGTGTCAGCAGCGGGTGGAGCTGATGAATCCTTGAGATTCTGGAATATTTTTGGGACACCTGAGGTGGCTAAACCCGCTCCCAAAGTTAATCTTGAGCCTTTTGTGCATATCAGTCGGATTCGCTGAGGAGTTTAGAGGACAATCTCTGTCTAAATTCTTTGTAAGAGTCCCATTTACACTTACTAGAGTGGTAGGAAATTCTTTGTAAGATTCCCATATACACTGACTAGAAAGGTAGGAAATACTTGTAATCATTCAATTTAATCAATTGAAGTGAAGTTCCACTTTTACTTGTTACACTAAAAGAGTTTTCCGAACCATATTTGATACCTTGATATTAGAATCGTTGGTTGTCATGCTTGTTGTAATGTATTTCTTGAAGATGTGGTCTTAAGCCAAAACTCAGTTATTTAACATAACTTGGTGGTAGCATCTCTCTCTCTCTTCTCTTCTCCCTCACTTCCTCGCTGTGAAAGTAGTTTGCAGGCATATTCGATGATTTCTGTGCTGCCATGGATGAAGACCGAAGAGTATGACGTCATAATTCTCAGAATGGTCTCAAGTGGTCTTCTCTCCATCGATGGGCTCCATGGGCGTAACTCAATTGCTTTTCTTTCATTTTTGAACTAATTTTTTTTAAGCCTAATTATTATGTTATGACTGGTCCATTAGCTAGGTTGTTATCTGTGGAGCTCTTTCTCTCTCAGTTGAGATTGTTTCAGATTGATATATAATTCCTTTGAGTCTGCATTTTACTCTTGTAATTATATTCATCATCATCTTGTCAACTCCTAAGAGTTAGAACTTATTAGAACAAGGTTTTGTTGTTAGAGCCTTTTTTTAATTAGATTTTTTATTCAAGGGATATTGAGGATTCGGGGTTGGAACATGGGCCTCTAGTGAACAAGGATAAATGTTGTTAACCACTTGAGTTACAATCGCCTTGCATTGGTGGAGCATTAATGTTACAGTCATGTATTAGAGCTATTACCAATTGACTACTAGTCTCTACTTTATTGAAAGAGATCTCAAATTTGTATCCGTATTGGATCGAGAAAACAAAAGTTACATGCACCTTGATTAGTTTCTGGTTGCATTATAGATTCATTGTTTTTCCCTTCTTTAAAGGAATCTAGATGTTTGCTTCTTGTTTTATTTTATGTTAAATATATATGTAGGTTTTATTTTATGTTAACTATATATGTTGGTTTCTATTTGTTGTCATGAATTGAATGTTTGTCTACTTCATCAAAGGATGTTAATCTTCAAACAGGTTTTGCATATGGGCAGAAATTACTATTATGGAGGTGCATCAACTTCTCTTAATCTTACACAGGTACATTTGCTTACCTCCTCTCAGATTTCACATTTGGTTCAGAAAAAGGGGCAACTTTGTTCATCTGATACTAACAACTCAAAAGAAATTGTTGAAAATGTTTATGATTATCTTTTGAAGTTTCTATTCTGCTCAATCTATAGATTAACTTTCAAATTTTATTTTCTGCGCTATAGCTTTGGAACCGTTTTAGGGGAGACGTCAAAACCTCCAGAAAGTTTGGGCTCGAGCAGGGAATACAAGCGTTAATTACATTATGTTTTTTCCTAATAAGATATTGAATTATGTTATATTTATGTTCTAAGATTTCTGCCTTGTTTCCCATTTCCTCTTAGTTCATGATGGCCAATGGTGGTTTGGTTTGTGTCCTGAATCCTGATCCACACAGATGTCACTATTTAAACTTTAAGGCTGTTGATTGTAGCTTTGTCTATAACAATAAAAAGGTAAATATATTATGATATATTTCTAATATTTGAAGTTACGTTAAGGTTGCTCATATCAATTCACTATGGGCAAGATTATTTAATATTGCTGTTTTTATATCTATAAAGTTCCAGCAACTGATGTTGAAGCGCTAAAATCACCATTGATGGGACTGTTAAGAAGTGCCCTGCTCGAAAGTTCTTTCCTGTCCAAGACTTTGAAGAGAACGATCCCAAATCTCATGAGGGGCTGGATTTAAACAAAGTTACAGAAAGAGAGCTTATAATATATAGGTAGTGCTTCTTCTCTTGTTTTCTTCCCATGTGCATTCATTTTTACTTGAGATCATATGAAACACTTAAATTGGAAATAAAGCTTATATATTGCAGTTTTTCACACTTTAACTGGTTTCTTGGAAATATGGGCTAGAAGATGATACAATTGACTTTATTGGTCATGCCTTGGCTTTTCATATCGATAATTCTTACTTGGATGAGCCAGCCGTGGGGTTTGTGAAGAAAATGAAGGTGAAACTATGTTCTGCTATCTGCTATATATGTAGCTAGGTCCTTGTTTCTTTTTCTTGGAAACTATCTCGATCAATCTGTTAATTGTTTTTGCATTGCAAATTATCGCTTGATTGTCATTTCTTTCCTAGTTATTCAGGAGTTTGGTATTATTCTGAGTACCAATCTTAGAATTTTCGCTCATCCTATGTATATCATCTATCCCAAGCTGAAGAATCATTGGCTTTCACCAACACCATACCTGAATGGCTATGCAAACAGCTAGCAGCAAGAAAAGGTAAACTTATTGAGCTTATTATTCATTGCAGTGTGCGTCGAGCTTTCATTAATTGATAGAATTTCCAACTTAAGACATTGCAGTCACTCTTTGAATTGATCTTCGAGCTGTTTTCTGGTGGGCCCTCGTTTGGATATGTCAAGCTCCTAAATGAGAAGAAGCTTCATGCTTTTCCGGCAGTTCATTCACCTAAGTTGCTGCGAGTCCCACATTTGTGTTCCTTATGACCTGATGTTGATTTGGCTTTCAAGCCAATTTAATTGAAGGTTCTTCAATGCTTTCTATCTGGTATATGAGGTAGGGTTTCTCTTCCTTCGAAACCGACACAACATTTTGATTCATTCGTATTGTTGTAAAGTAAAAATCTTAGCTATCACGAAAAAAGAATATACTTGTGAGTTCAATTTCTCAACTTTGATCTCGATATCTGCTTTTTGTAGGTTGTAGGAAGTTGAACCATTGCTGATGGTATTGCAATTTGTAACCAAAAATTATTCTGGTAATTCCATTTTCTCTTTATGTAATCTGGGTTTTCTTTTTGATATATGAGATTTCATCTTTTTAATATGCCCTGTTTATTTTCTGCTCAAAATAGTTACCTAAAGATTTAAAGCAGAATAGCTCTTCCAAATCCTAGCAATTATATATTACTCCTTGTCAATGGAGTATTATATATTTTTTCTATGGCTTTTTCCTTTACGTTGATTACGTTCCACAATTTTGGTCAATTTTTACATCCATTTTCAAATCCAAACAAAATACATGCAAGCGATCAATTTTATGATTTTGTTTCTAATTGTGTTTTGCAGATGAAAATGAGACTAAATGAAAAATGTTTTCGAGAGTTCTGCGGATAAAGTAGAGTGTAGCTACCTTTTGGATGCTAAAGGTTCAGAGAAAGCATGGTGTTAAGCGAGGTGAAAGAGTTGGTTCCTTTTTGTAATTCGAAATGGCATATCATATAAAGTAAATAATTTAAAAATAAACGACTGGTATGGAATATAAAGTTAATTACTGAAATGATTTCGTTTGTGTATGCGCGTTGCAGATATAGGAAGGAAATAGCAGCTACGGGCTACGTGCATTCCTCTTCTTTAGTTTGGCTGTCAATGTTGTACTCTATATTTACTATCACAATGCGTTTGGACGAGAATCTTAATATTACTAAGAATTTGTGAATTTTTGTTATTTTGGTAAGAAGAAAATAGAATGAAAGTTAAACATGAATTTTAAATTCACATTTTTATATAAAATTAAGGTTTTTGAGTTTGATTTTCATTTTTTTAATGAGAAATGATAAGGAAATTATATCTACAAGAGTCTAGAGTTCCCACAAAAATCTCAGACCATGTGACAACTGTTTTCACATCTATCAGCATATGGAGGCAATCATAGCAGAGCGGGTTCAAAATTGCCCAAATTTTGATTATTGCCAACTACCAAGTACAGGGATGCCTTTCCTTTCCTT
This sequence comes from Oemleria cerasiformis, assembly GCA_037349345.1. Taxonomy (NCBI): domain Eukaryota; kingdom Viridiplantae; phylum Streptophyta; class Magnoliopsida; order Rosales; family Rosaceae; genus Oemleria; species Oemleria cerasiformis. Next base: position 4,391,154 of record JAZGTL010000012.1, on the reverse strand, counting down.
CTCAATAATTTTGTGTCCCTCCCTACCCTTACTCCCAATACAACAAGAGATAAAACCTATGAAAATTTCAGGGATAGTTTTGGAGAAACCTCAATATACAGGGGCACTATCGACACACAAGAAACTATAAATCTGCAACATGCCAACCAAACCCACATCTTCTTCTTCTTTGGGTAATTTTTATTTTTATTTTTCGTCTTGATAATTTCAAGAGTAATAAGAAGGAAATAAAAAATAAAAAGAGAAAGAAACAGAGAGAGATAGAGATGGCGAGAAGACCGGACGAGGAATACGATTATTTGTTCAAAGTTGTTTTAATCGGCGACTCTGGCGTAGGGAAATCGAACCTCCTCTCCCGATTTACTCGCAACGAGTTCTGCTTGGAGTCCAAGTCCACCATTGGCGTCGAATTCGCCACCCGTACTCTCCAGGTCCGCCATTTTCTCTCTTTCTCTGCATTACATACTCCACACATAGACCTACACACCCAATTAGGGTTTTAATGTTTTTTTTTATTGAATTTGGATCTGGGTTTTGTGATAAAGGCATAATTGAACTAGGATTTGGATCAGTTTTCAATTTGGGGATGATGTGAAATTGTTGCAGATCTGCTAGTTTTCTTTGTTATAGTAATGGGTTTTGTTGAATTGTCGAAAAGGGATTCAATTTTGTTGTGTTCTTAACTCAATAGAGTAAGAGTACCAAGTTCGATTTCGATCTGGGTCATTTTTCTTTCCAAATCTAAGCAGAGCATATAGTTACTTCAAAATAATAATAGTAATAATAATAATTGAACAATGGTACCATGTGGAATATGATAATTGAACACTGGTATCATGTGGAATTATGAGATCGATTGTTTCGTTGAAGTGAGTCCAATTTTAACTATTTACAAAGCATTTGATTAATGAAATGAAACGGCTGTGTTTCATTTTGTTGATTTTATGTTTGTATGCAATTGGGTGTTAGTGCTAATCATTTCATTGGGAATTGTTGTCCTTCTATCACTTTTAGCCACAATTTATGTTGACACCTTACGTGCATAGCAGACTCTAGTTTTGAAAGCTGTCTCATTTCCCACTTTCGAAATTTTCAAATTGTAACTTCGCAGAGATACTGATCAAAATGTCAATGTTGACCTTTAAAATAGGGATACATGGTTCTGAATTTTTTATTACTTTGGTTTTATTGGTTAGAAACACGAAAACTAAACTTATTAAAGGTGAGCAAATGTATAATAGCAGACGGACACTAGATTATAAAATATATCTGCTGATGAGCTGATCCCCAAAGAAAACAGCAGATATTGCCAACAAACTACACATACAAACCTCCAGAATCCCCCACCAACTGAAAGCCTCCTTTTCCATAGAGATTTAGTCTTTAGCGCTGTCTCCACTAACCGACTTAAAGCATCAGTACCAAAGTAAGCCAATAAGGTTGACAAGGAACCATCCTGGCTTAGCCCGGTCATGACTTGAATAATCTTATACTGATGTAACTCGTTTTCTTTTTCACTTTAATAAGTCATGTTTTCGAATCTAACTATTGCCAAATCATCTTGCCCCTGACCTAATATGAAATCCTTAAGTCAATGCTAAAAACCAGCCCCTCCTTTTAGAATTTACCATGGGCAGGCATAGGTGGGTTGGTTGGTTACGGAGTTTGTCTGTGGTTGCCCAACTTGGACCTTCACTTTGCCTTGATGCCGTGAAGGGGTCGTAGACTTGTAGGGAAGGTTGGTCATATATTCTGAAGTTAGTTTCTGGCCTTTTTGTGCTGTCCAAATTACAATATCTTCGGCAAGTTGGCCAAATAAAATTTGTATGCAGAATTTCTAATAACTAATTTATACAAGTTTAAGTAGTGGAACAATACTATTGAGTTATGAAGAGGAATTACAAAACAATGAAAAGTGCGGAATTCCTCATTCTATTATGCAGTCCAATGACCTTTCAACGATTATTCCTTCAGAAAATTTAGACAAATTGGAACCATTTGGCCTTTGATTACGATAGCCATCATTTCAGTTTAATCAGTCAGATTTTGTTTTGATGCACAATTTCAAAGATCGAACAGTTTCTAAATTGTCTATTTATTTTTTTTGCATAAATGATCCTTAGAAGATGGATCTAGAAATGATCGGTTTTGGTCAATGGACCACAAGTCGAGGTGGCCAGAGGTTGGATGTCCGCACTATTCCAAATTTTGGACACCGTCTCATGATCCTTGCTCATATAAGAATATGTATTTAACATCTTCATGTATGAGTTCCTTGCTCATATATATCTTTGTGCTTTTCGAACTTACCAAATATTTTCAGCCAAGTTGTCCAAAGTTAGGATTGGTCGGGTTCGTCCAACCACCTTATTGCAATTAGAATAATGTCTTGTTTCACAAATTTTTCAAACAAATACACAAAAGTTAACAGTTTCCTGAAATTTCACCCTATATCTATGATCTCTCTTTTCCACAAGGTCAACCTATATCAAATTTCATCCTCTCGTTTCCAGAATATATGACCAATCTGCCCACCACTCTGTCCAGCTTGTGAGTTGTTGACTTCAGCCACCTTTTTAAGAACTGAGCTTTCCGGTGTATTTTATACTGCTTTTGTCTTTTTCAGGTTGAAGGAAGAACTGTGAAAGCTCAGATATGGGACACAGCAGGACAGGAGCGGTATAGAGCAATTACGAGTGCCTACTATAGAGGCGCCCTTGGAGCTCTACTTGTCTATGACGTAACAAAACCAACAACATTCGAGAATGTAAGCAGGTGGCTGAAGGAGCTGAGGGACCATGCTGACTCAAACATTGTGATCATGATGATCGGGAACAAGACTGATCTGAAGCATCTACGTGCAGTTGCCACAGAAGATGCCCAGGGCTATGCCGAAAGAGAAGGCCTGTCATTCATTGAAACGTCTGCTCTTGAAGCTATTAACGTTGAGAAGGCATTCCAGACAATTCTCGCAGAGATATACCGGATTATAAGTAAGAAGTCTCTTTCATCCGGCGAGCCAACACCTGCAAGCATTAAAGAAGGGAAGACTATTGCAGTCACTGGAGGATCAGAGGTCAATGCAAAGAAGACTTGCTGTTCTTCAAGCTGAGGTTGGCTAGTTTTTCTGTTTTTGTGGTCTTCATCTCTACTTATTTGTCCTTCTGTTGTGGTTATTTTTTCAACTTTTTCTCTTTTTCTTTTTGCTTATCCCTTATTTGAATTATAATTTGTTTTCTGTTGCCTGGACTTTTTGTATAAGGGTTTTATTTGATTAGGTTATAACAGTGATGATTTGATGGATAGTCATACTCAGTGATGAAAATATCGTCACTATCGCTGATATTTCGCTCGAAATTTCGGTAAATTGGGGGGTCGGCATCAAAACAGGGGGAAGAAAGTTTTCCCCCAATATCCAACTTTTAGCCCAATATCCAAGAATATCGCCGATATCCACCGAAACCAAAATACAAAGCAAAAAAAAAATTAGGAACAGAAGCAGAAGCAGACCAATTTGAGAGCATAAAAACAAAAATTGGAGTACCCACTTACCATGACTCACCTGTTTTGTAGAGCCTTTACAAGCCCCTTGCCTGATTTCTTCAACAAAATTGGGAACTTCATTATTCAAAGTGGAAATTTGCCCTCTTCATCCTCTATAAATTGGGGCAATTTCATCCAATCTAGACACTCAAGAAGACAATTGAGATTTGAGACTCCCTTTTCTATCTCCCTCCCTCCTCCTTGTCTTTCTGCCCCTCTTGCACAAGCAGCGGTGGGCAATGGCGGGCAGTTTGACAACTTCAGCGGGCAGCCAACGGGTTGCACAGCCAGAGGGAAGGGGCGGCCATCTTCAGTTCTTCACGCCTTCACCCCATTTTTTTCTTCACGGTCTCAACTCTCACCGTCTCAACTCTCAGTTCTCTCACGAGGTTTTTTGACTAAATAAAGACTTCGACTTCTAAGTCTAAATAAATGCATATTTATTATTATTGTTATTATTATATATTTAATGTCAATTACCTTACAAATATATTTTTATTGTCAATCATCTTAAATATATTATTAATTTATTATCAATTAATATGTGCTCTATTAATTTAACCAAAAAAAGAATATGTACTCAATTAAAAATTATACAAATTCATTTTAATTTATTACTATGTTGTTTATTTTGTTATATTAACATTCAACTATAAATAAATAAAAAAATTTCGATTACTAATTTGTTTATATTGTCTACATTATAATACCCTTTCTCGTTCTCTTCTCCTCCCCCGGTCGTTCTCCTCTTTCCCCCCACCCCCGTCGTTCTCTTCTCTTCCCCCTTCCCCCCAGTCGGAGATTTAGTCTCTCGGGTTCTTCGCCATTATCAGCAGTATTATGATGAGAAGTCGAGAATTGCCCAGAGCGATGTTTTTCTTGTGTTCTCTCCACCGTGGTTCACTTCGTTCGAAAGGGCCCTGCTTTGGATCGCCGGGTATAAGCCGGGTCTAGCATTTCGGATTATGAATGAATCGGTGCCCCATTTTACCTCTTCTGTTCTGTTCTCTTCCCCACACAGTCGTTTCCTATTCAGCGAAATAGATTTATAAAAGCAAAAGCATAAAGAGACTGAAAGCAAAAACTGTATAGATGAAAATGGGAAAGCAGGTGGCAATTATAGGAGCTGGGATCAGTGGCCTTCTTGCCTGCAAGTACACAATTTCAAAGGGGTTTCAGCCAATTGCTGATGCCAACGAATCTGCGACGTTGGATTGGAAATTTGGAAAGGTATGGAACGGACCGCGTTTTTATAGAAAATTAGAAAGTGTCTACTCTCTAATTAGAATGGCAGGGGTGGGGGAGAGAGCGACTGGGGGGAGGGGGGAAGAGAAGAGAACGACGGGGGTGGGGGAAAGAGGAGAACTACCGGGCGAGGAGAAGAGAACGACGGCGGGGGAGAAGAGAACGATGAAGGGTATTATTTTTGGGGTTTTTACTTTATTAAGATTTTTATTTGAATTTTAATTTAATTTTAAAATATAAAAAGAAAATTAAATTCACATGTAAAAAAATAGATACATGTCAAATTTTGAATAAAGTATCATGAGTTGACGTGGTGCTCCGATACCACCTAATAATCCCAGCTATGAGAGTCCCGGAGATGTTTGCATTCATTACCCTTGCTAATTAAGAATAACATATGAATACATTGCAATTCTTTTATTTATTAAATATTTGTACATCATTATCAATATCTATTATTATTATTGTTACTACTATTATTGTCTTGTTGTATTAACATTGAGCTAGAAATAAATACATAAATAATTATTAATTTGTTTACATTTTAAAAATTAAGTAATTAATATAATTTTTATGTATAATAGACTTCATAATATGGCGAGTGGAAGTGCTAGTGAAAGTCGCCCAAGAAATAAGAAATGTTGACACTTTACTTGTTTTTAGTGAAATTTAACGAGTAAATTATCCTTGATACGAAATTATCAATAAAATTATGTTTTAATTTCTGTTTATATTTAAGGTTTTATATTGTTAGTCATCATCAGACCATAGTGTATCATATTATATAGGATAAACTACATAAAAGTACCCAAACTATATGGGTCATTTCAAGTTTGTACCCTAACTATGAAAATTTGCAAATAAGTACCCAAACTATATTGCCACCAACCGAAGTGTACCTCCGTTATATTTTCCATCCAAAAGAGCATTAAAAGTACACGTGTCACAAATTTTGTCCACTCAACTCGTGATTTGGCGCAATTTGAAGGGGCATTTTCGGATTATCACAAAAGGACTCCTTCTTATTCTACCACATCGTGAAGCCCAAAATCTAAACCCTAAATCGATTTTGAAATAACCCCCCACCCCAGACAGCCGCGAAACCCGGAAATTTCGTGGGTCGAATCCACCATCGACCGTAAACGACCACCGGGCGAGATATCTGCGAACAACTTCGAACCACTCCACGATAGAAAACTGTAGCATGACAAACCCATAGAGTGAACGGGAGGGCGTGATCGGACCTCGTGAAGAAACCCACCCCCAAATCGTGAAGTTTCTCTGTCGCGTTTGAGCTTTGAAATTTGAAGGGAAATGAAGGAGTGGTGGCTGAGGTCACGAGGAAGAAGGCAACCTAAATACGATAAGGGCTCCTTACTTTAATAATTGGATTTGCTAATTTGTCTTTGTCTTTTTGAATTTAAATTATAGTTTTTATAGGAAGATGAATGCATTGGTCATTTTGGGGTCCTTGTGTTTTGTGTGTGGCTTGATGTTAATGTTGGGAAAAGGATGGGTGGTTTGTCTATATACGGAATAGGGAATATATTGAAGGCTGAAAAGCTTGCAGGCATGTGCTGAGTTTATTGGCTGGAATCTTTATTGAAGGGGACCATGCTTTGTTGTTGGGTGGAATCTTTATTGAAGGGGACTGACCGCATTGTTGTTGTCTGTTTGTTGTAGAAAAGTAGGTTTGATAATAAGGTTTGGGTAGGTCATATACTGAAGTTGAAAGTTGGGTAGGTATGTAATTAAACAAAAGTCTGGGGTTGTTTGTGGAGTCAATGTTGTTTGTAGTGACTTAAGACTTTAAATTTTGCTTAATTGTAGGTCCCTCGGGTTACTTTACATTAAAGGTATTCCATGGCGGGAAGTGGGCTGATGATAGGTATGAAGATGGACAAGTTGACTACTTTGATTTTTGTGAGAAGGACATGATGTCCCTAGTTGAAATTGACAGAATGGTTAAGGAATTGGGCTACAAAGATGGTATCATCTTATATCGATATGAGATTGAAGAAGGAGTTGGTGGAAAGCTGCTACAAGACTCTGATGTGCTTAAAATGTGTGAGGCGGTTCCAAGTGTCACATAGATAGAATTGTTCTTAACACAAATTAATGTGAAGAACTCGATGGCGTTTTTAAAAGATGTTAAAAAAAGGGAAAAGGAAAAGACAAGTAAAGAATTGGTGGTGACCAAGAAATCTACGGTTGTGATTAATGAGTTAGATGAGGAGACTGAAGTGGTGGGGACCACGGCAGCAAAACCTGAAGTGAGTATAGGACCCTATAAGGGTAAGGCAGGAGTGGTTGTAAGAGAATTGCCACTTAAGAGGCCAGAGCCAGAAGCTGCCAATCTTGGTAAAGAAGCAGTGCAAAAAATAGACAAATGCAAGGCTAAACTGTCTACTAAAGAGGATGAGTTTGAAGATGGGTTAGTGGAGGAGTATGAGGACTCTAAAGCATCAACATGTTCTGGATTTGCTGACAGTGGTGATGAGGCTATTCCTGCTAAGGAGAAGAGGTTGGATAGGCATATTCTAGAGGGTTGGTTGCAAGAAGCTTCAAACTTGGATGAGTTCTTCACTGATGTTGGGGGAGCTTCAAAACTTGCTGCAGATGAAGCCCCTGGATCCTCAGAAGTTGCTGCACCTGAACAAGTTGGAACTTCAGCTGCTGCTCCACTAGAAGCTGATGCTCAACCAGAACTAGCTCCAACATCAGCTGCTGGTCCAGCAGAAGCAGTTGCAACTTCAGTTGCTGCTCCAGCAGAAGCAGCTACAACTTCAACTGCTGCTCCACCTGCTGGAAAATTTTGGAGGGCCAAATTCACTCCTGGTGATGAATTAAGAGTGGAAGATATAGAGGATGACCAACTTGAAGAGGGGGATCAAACACAACAAGAAGACTTGAGAGCAGTTGTGGATGGTGATGATGAAAATGTTGTGAAAGGGGGAAGTGGCAAGAATTTTACAGAGTACAATCCAGAAACTGATAGAGTCAGAACAAGCTTTGATACTGGTTTGATGTTCAGTTACTGTGGTGTCTTTAGGCAAGCTATTATGGACTATTTCCTATACACTGGTAAAGATGTGAGGTACAAGAGGAACAAGGTACAAGTTGAAGTGTGAATGCAGAGCAGAGGGTTGTCAATGGGAAATATATGTGTCTAGGGTGAGCACAACTGACAACACATTGGTTGTCAAACACTATAACCCTCTGCACACATGTACAAGGGTGTATAAAAATAAACAAGCCACAACTTCTTGGCTTTTTCAACACTTCTTGCAAAGAATCCAGGAAAACCCGAAGATGCCCATATCTATAATTATGGAAGTTGCATATGCTGAATTTTCCATTGGGATCAACCCTATGAAGGCATATAGAGCCAAGTACAAGGCTATGGAGTTAATAGATGGATCCCTAGCAAAGCAATATGGTATGTTGTGGGATTACTGCCATGAGTTGAAGCGAACTAATCCTGGTACTACCACATTATTGGCTTGTGATTTTGTGGGTGGAGACCAACTTTTCAAGAGGCTCTACATTTGCTTGGAGGCATGCAAGAAGGGTTTTAAGGAGTGATGTAGGCCTTTCATTGGCTTGGTGGTTGTCATCTTAAGGGTGTCTATGGTGGACAGTTGTTGACTGCTATTGGATTAGATGCCAATAATGAGACATGGGTGATTGCTATGGCTGTGGTTGAAATGGAAACAAAGGACTCATGGACATGGTTCTTGGAATTGTTGATGGTGGATTTGGGGATACAAGACTGCTATGGTTGGAGTTTCCTTACTGACAAGAAAAAGGGACTTGAAGCAGCCATTAAAGCCTTAATGCCTAGTGCTGAGCACCGATTTTGTTGTAGGCATTTGTGGAGTAACTACAACCATAGTTTCAAAGGTAAAGACTTGAAGGTTGCTCTGTGGGATTGTGCAAGAGCAACAATAGTTAAGTCTTTCCAAGAGGAGATGGAAAAGCTAAAAGGATTAGATGAAGTAGCTTGGAAATGGTTGGTAGAAAAACCAGCTCATCAGTGGTCCAAGTCCCATTTTAAAACATGGTCGAAGACATACATGCTACAAAACAACTACTGTGAAACCTTCAACAACACCATAATGCCTGCTAGAGATAAACCAATCATCACGATGTTTGAGATGATTAGGTATTTGTTGATGAAGAGGATACAATGGAGAAGAGATAAGAAGGCTACTTGGCCTCAGAATGTATTCAACCAAGTGCAAAAGTTGAAAGTGGATTCGGGGCATTGCAGTGTTAGATGGTCTGGTGGACCAAACTACGAGGTTCACGACCATAGAGGAAAGCAGTTTGTGGTCAATTTGGAGGCCCACATGTGTTCTTGTAGAAAGTGGGACCTCACAGGATTCCCATGTGTGCATGGGATAACAGCCATACATTACAAAGGTGGCCCCTCGATGGAGGAATATATTGATCCAATATATTCTAAAGAGACCTAGATGAAGTGCTACAACAACCTAATTGAGGCTATAGATGGCCCAAAACTGTGGGAGAGAACTGGCCATCAAAATATTAAGCCACCAGCAAATAAGAGGCAACCCGGAAGACCTAGAAACGTTAGAACAAAGGATCCACATGAAACAGTCGATCAAAGTGGGAAGAAAAAGTTGGGAAATCAGGGCATTCCTATGCGCTACAGTATTTGTTCATCACACACTCATAATGCAAGAACCCACCATCGACACTTGCCTCCCAAGGAGAAGCTACCACTAAGGCCACAAGGCAGAGAAAAGAAGAATGTTGTAGATACTTCTGCTCCAAATGTAAGTACCATTTTAAGCTTGTTTTTTTATTAAAGTCATTGACTATATAGTCCTAATTAGATTTTTTTTTCATGTAGACTCAAGGATCAACCACATCTTCTAGAAAGACATCCAAGACAAACAACCACCCTAAGAGACATGCTTCAAATCAGGTATATTGGCCATTCATACCCTTTCTCATGGTTGTTATTGTTGTGTTAATATGAAACAGTTGTCACAATTCAATTCCATAAGTCAGCTTAAAATGCCAAATTCTTCATATGTAAGATCCTAGTCAACAATCCACAAGTGCTGGTGGCAATGATAGTGATTTGAGAAGAAGTAAAAGGAGAAAACAAACTTGATTTCAAGTCATTGATAGTGGTGAAATAGCTAGGGAGTGGAGTTGATTTCAAGTCATGTAGTTTTCATATTTTGAAACTGAGGTTCTAATATATGTAATTATGATACTTGAATGGTTGAACCTCAGATTTTTGTGGTGAATTAGCTAGGTTATTGACATGTTCAATTGAAGATGTTATGCTTGAATGACTTTGTCATGTTGATGATTATTGTTGTGGAGTTGTATGACAGCTTTTGACAGCTTTGTATTATGATCATGAAGGTGAAGCTTTGTTTATTATGTTTGAAAATGAAGTTGAATCTTTGCATTTTTATGATTTGAAATGCTTTGCATTGTTATGCTTTTAATTAGTTTGGATGTGTTGTAGGGTGTTATGGATGTGTCTGACCTTCATTATTTCTCTCTAGATATCTTTCCTTCTTGCATTGTTTCATTAGGTAACCAAAGGCACTCTTCTGTAACCATTCTCTAAAGTGGAAAACCCTCAAAGGCACTCTTTCTTGCATTGTTTCATTAGGTAACCAAAGGCAATCTTCTGTAACCATGCTGTAAAGTGGCAAAACCTCAAAGGCACACTTTGGTTATTGCATTGTTTCATTATGTAACCAAAATGCACTCATAATTAACCATGCTCCACTCTTGCAAAACCTCCAAAACACTCATAATTAAACAAAGCAGAACATTACATTGCAAAGTCACCATTCATATTACAATGACCATGAAGACCCAATTGCATAATACAATTAAAACTTAAGAGCTAGATTGACATTCTTACTAGACAGAGCCCTATCATTTCCCCCTGCTCCACCGATAATCATTCCCACAAACAAAACCACAAGCATACAGGAAATAGCAACCAAAACCAGTAAACACCTCTGCCTCTTCGCATCAGCTTTAATCTGCCTCTTCAAACCCACGATGTCTTCATCTTTCAACTTCAATTTCTTCAATAGACCTAAAATTCGACCGGGTGACTTCTCGTTGAGCTTTGGGTCGCACCATTGAAAACAATTGCACCCACCACCTCCTACTCCTCTCCGGTTTCGCTGAATCCCAAATCGAGTTTGAAATTACAATCAAAATTTGAAATCTATACTACAAATGTAAAACTAAATACCAATTAAGATCAAACATAAACTTACCCCATAACAATCACAATCCTAGAATCTTCTCCCTGGATTTTCATCTGTCAAACTTGTCATTAACTTCGATTGTTTACCACACTAACAAATGGGGGCTTCAAATTCCATCATGCCTTTTTCCATCTCTGAATTCCTCGATTTGCGACAGGGAATTTCAAATGAGAAGAAGAACAGGTGGAAACTCATTCAAACCTTTGACAAATAGCCTTCACGCCTTCGACGGAGAGGGATAAGATGCCTCTACAGTGTGCCGTTGGAGGAAGAAGACGAAGTCGCTTACGTTGTCGCCGTTGGACGAAGAGGGCTGTCGCGCGTTTGTTCTACATGATTAGGGCTGTAGCCGTTGGGTGGGTTTCTTCGAGATTTGGGGTTGGGTTTCTTCACGCTCTTCGAGTTTGTCGTGATACAGATTTGGGGATGGGTTTATTCAAGATGTTGGTGTTGGTCGTGCTAGAGATTTGGGTCTCAGCCTTCCCTCGAAGCTCTTCATAGTCAAGCTGGGGCTTTGCGATGTGGTAGAATAGGAAAGAGGGAATCCTTTTGTGATAATCCGAAAATTCCCCTTCAAATTGCGCCACATCACGAGCTGAGTGAAAAACATTTGTGCCACATGTACTTTTAACGCTCTTTTGGATGAAAAATGTAACGGAGGTACACTTCTGTTGATGGCCGACGAAGTGGCTCAGCTCAAAATCGCTCAGACCGAGCTGGAGATTCACCGAACCAAGGCCGTAATGGCCAAAACCAAGCAAGTTGTGGCGGAATGCGCTAAACGGGCTGAGCGTGTCCGCGAGGCCACCGAGAAAGACAAGGGGAAAGCATTTGTTGAACCAACCAATCAGACCGCTCGGCTGCTGATTATCCCAGGCAAGGGGCAATCTGGGACAAGGGTATATCGAGATGCTAGGGAGGCCCTAAGCGAAGGATCAAACAGAGATTGCTCTGCCCTCACACTAACCAGACTAGCACTCTCTGTCAATGCGGGGGCAACCGATCGGTCGACACACAAACAGGATGATCGGCCTCGGAAAGATACCGACCCACAATACGTTCAACATACCGAAATCCCTATGCCAATCTTAGTCTCGGAAGGCGCAATATCCTCCCAAGAAGCTATGAACGTAAGGAGAGCCGATCGACCTCGACGTAACAATCGACTGGAGGCACCCCAGAGGTCGCCCCCTCGACGTGAGGTCGACCAACCTAATCGCAGCAAAAATCGCGGTGACAAAGACAGACCTCCTACGGCTGACCCACTTGTCCAGCAGCTCCTTGACCGAGTCAAGAACCTTGAAACCGAGAAGGAGCAAACACGAATACCGACCTGGGGGAAGACGAGCTCTGGACCCTTCACAGAAAAGATCAACCAGTTCAGACATGACATGAGATTAAACTGCTCAAGATCCCACTTTACATTGGTCAGGGAGACCCCACCACTTACCTAAACAATTATCAATCAGTCGTGGCCTTCAAGAATATCTCAGATGAAGCATGTTGCCTCATCTTAAGCTCAACCTTGATCGAGGTAGCCATCAACTGGTTCTACCGACTGGGGGTTGGCACTATAGACTCATTCGAACAATTACAAACGGTCTTCGTCAATCAATTCATGATACAAATAGACCAACTATTCTCAATGGAAGACCTTTTCCTCTTAAAGCAAGGAGAAAATGAACCCCTATTGAAATTGTAACAACCCGCCCTGCACGGCAACCCCGGCCTTGACGGTATCGCTATGGGCACCGACCTTACAGCACGACGAACCCCCTGGTGGCAGCCTTAAGCACACACACCAGCCCAAAGGTATTGTTCCCAAGGCCCCATTCGAAATCCCCCAGTCTGCAGCCTTTGAGGATCGGACCATGGACGAAGGGTTTTTATTCCACTCAAGGTGGACACCTTTCACCAATTGAGCTGCAACTTAATTGGTGAAAGGTGTCCTCCTTGAGAGGAATAAAAGGCTTGGTCCAGGGTTCGAGTCCCGATAAGGCTGCATGCGAGTGGGAGCGAATATGGCAAGCATAACAATACCTTTGTGAAGGTAAGATTCCATTGTTAAAGGTGGTGAACCTTGGGCTGCGCTGGTTGGAGGCCGACGACCATAACAATGGCCATCCCGTAAGGCTTACGAGCGGGGGTGGGTTGTTACATAAAAGGCGCCTTATGTTACTGGGTTCACTGATAACCACAGATCCTAGCCCCAGTCATCCAAGGTATTTTTATGCTTGCCATATTCGCTCCCACTCGCATGCAGCCTTATCGGGAGTCGAACCCTGGACCAAGCCTTTTATTCCTCTCAAGAAGGACACCTTTCACCAATTGAGCTGCATCTCAATTGGTGAAAGGTGTCCTCCTTGAGAGGAATCCCAAGGCCCCATTCGAAATCCCCGAGTCTGCAGCCTTTGAGGATCGAACCATGGACCAAGGGTTTTTATTCCACTCAAGGTGGACACCTTTCACCAACTGAGCTGCAGCTCAATTGGTGAAAGGTGTCCTCCTTGAGAGGAATAAAAGGCTTGGTCCAGGGTTCGACTCCCGATAAGGCTACATACGAGTGTGAGCGAATATGACAAGCATAACAATACCTTTGTGAAGGTAAGATTCCACTGTTAAAGGTGGTGAACCTTGGGCTACGCTGGATGGAGGCCGTCGGCCATAACAATTGCCATCCCGTAAGGCTTACGAGCAGGGGTGGGTTGTTACATAAAAGGCGCCTTATGTTACTAGGTTCACCGCTAACTGCGGATCCTAGCCCCAGTCATCCAAGGTATTGTTATGCTTGCCATATTCGCTTCCACTCGCATGCAGCCTTATCGGGAATCGAACCTTGGACCAAGCCTTTTATTCCTCTCAAGAAGGACACCTTTCACCAATTGAGCTGCAACTCAATTGGTGAAAGGTGTCATCCTTGAGAGGAATAAAAAGGCTTGGTCCAGGGTTCGACTCCCGATAAGGCTGCATACGAGTGGGAGCAAATATGGCAAGCATAACAATACCTTTGTGAAGGTAAGATTCCACTGTTAAAGGTGGTGAACCTTGGGCTGCACTGGTTGGAGGCCGGCGGCCATAATAATGGACATCCCGTAAGGCTTACGAGCGGGCGTGGGTTGTTACAGAAATATGCAGCTCGGTTCAACCACGAGTACTCTTGATTGCGCAAGGGTGGCTTGAGGGAATTTCCCATTAGGTACGCTACACACACTCAGGGTTGGTGCATCTATAATGAGATCATGAAATAAGATGCCATACATGCCAAGGCAGAGCTGCTGAACCACAAGGGGGATGCAACATAAGCTAACACTTACCAGCCTAGCACAAACGATACGGTTAACACATACTGACCGAGCAAACCCAACCCTTAGCACTTTGATCAACAACACAACTCCAACCAGAATTAGAATCAACAATCCCCTTGGAGAGAAGAGAAATGACTACTCTCACAACTGGTACATCCCTTGCAAGAAGGGAAGAATCACAATCATTCCAACAACTCCCACCAGGGTCAGAATCGTCAGGATCACCGACCCAATCACAACAATGCTGACCAACCACCTCCTCTGTCTAAATATGAGACATATACGATCCTGAACACTTCATATGAGAACATCCTTATTAATGTAGAACACATGATCCCTAAGTCCAACTGGGCACCATCCACAGAGAAGCTCGCTAAGAACAATGACACCTACTGCCAGTACCAAAAGTACGATGGTCACATCATTGACCAGTGTATGGCATTCAGGGACCTAGTGGAAGCTCTGGATAGGGATGGCAAGATCAACCAATTCTTGTAGCATGCACCTCCACCACCTAGGCACCCTCAGATTAACACAATTAGTGGATGACCGTCCATCTCTTGGCCTCAGACCTCCAACCGATCTAAGAAGAACTTCCTTCGAGCCTCATAGAGCAACCACCAGATCATCAACGTTGAAGAAGGACGAGCGAAGAAAATGACCAAGGTCGGCTGGGAACCCATCACCTTCTCAGAGGAGGAAGAACGGGGAGTGGTCTACCCGCATGATGACCCCATTGTCATCAGAGCCCAAATTGCTAACTTTGACGTCGGTTAGATCATGGTAGACACTAGCAGCTCTGTCAATTTAATATTCATAGAGGCATACATACAGCTATATGGCTTCACTACTCACTCTGTAGTGCCGGTAGGCACCATCACTTTACCATTGTCCATTGGGGCCATCCCCAAACGAGCCACTGTCCTTGCCCCCTTCTTGGTAGTCGACTACCCAACGGTCTACAACAACATCTTAGGCAGAGGCTAATCAACCAACTCAAGGTAGTGGCATCTACCCACCTACTCTTAATCAAATTCCCCACTCCAATGGGTATAGGGCAGGTCCGCGGAGACCAAATGGCCACAAGAACATGCAACTCCACGATTCTTACTGGGAAAACAACTACCCAAACCAAAGAAGCAATGGCGGTCACCAAGTCCACTTTTGAGGCCTACCCTGTCGATCCCAGATTACTTAACACATCAAGGATGGACCGATCGGGGACCCTAGGGACCATTCGGCCACACCTCACCCTCAACCCATTGAGGAAGTTGAAGAGATCATCCTCTCCCACAACTATGCCGATTGAAAAGTCAAAATTGGTACCACTCTTAACCCTACTTTATGCTCAGAACTAATCAAATTCTTACAAGACAATTATGAGGTATTTGCATGGTCATATGCTGACATGCCTGACATATCGACTGATGTAATTTGTCATCACCTCAACATCAACCTGTCCTTCAAACCAGTCGAACAGAAATGTCGCATATATGACTCTAAACTAACCGAGGCAATGAAGGCAGAGATTGTCAAACTCAGCACTATACAGTTCATGCGAAAGGCAGTCTATGCAGACTAGGTAGCCAACGTTATTCTAGTCAAGAAACTTTTTGGTGCTTGGCGAATGTGTATTGACTTCACCGACCAGAACAAAGCATGCCCCAAGGACAGTTTTCCTCTGCCCAAAATTGACCAGCTGGTCGACGCCAGGGTTAGGCACGAGCTCTTGAGCTTTATGGAAGTCTACTCTGGATACAATAAGATCTTTATGCATCCAGCCGACCAGATCCACACCACATTCTGCACCGACCAGGGCCTCTACTGCTACAATGTAATGCCCTTCGGTCTCAAAAATGGATGCGCAACTTACCAACGCCTACATGTACGTGGATGCCATGTTGGTCAAAAGTAAGACTGCCGACCAGCACATTCCCAACCTCACATGAATGTTGGAAGTCCTCAAGAAATACAAGATGCGCTTGAACCCAGCCAAATGTGTCTTCAGAGTGGGTTTAGGCAAGTTCTTGGGCTTCATGATCAATCAGAGGGGGATAAAGGCCAACCCAGAGAAAATCAAAGCACTCGTGGACATTGAACCCCCACACACATAAAAAGACATCCAGAGCCTCACTGGAAGAGTGGCAGCTCTTACTCGGTTCATCTCTAAGGCCACCGACAAATGTGTCCCATTCTTCAAGACCCTAAAAGGCAAGTCCAAACACATTACCTTGACGGAAGAGTGTACGATAGCATTCACCGAGCTGAAGGCATACATGAGCAAGGCACCTCTACTTGCCAGACTAGAAACAGGAGAACCACTAATCATGTACCTATCTGTCTCCATATCTGCGGTCAGCTCAGTACTCATCAAGAGGAAAGACGGAGCAGAGCACCCGGTCTACTATGTGAGCAAGGCGCTTCAGGACACCAAAATAAGGTACACCGACCTGGAAAAACTTGCCTTTGACTTAATAATCTCATCCAGGAAGCTCAGGCCTTACTTCCAAGCTCATTCCATCATAGTACTAAAGAAAAAACCACTCCGCCAAGTACTCCAAAAGTCTGAGACGTCAGGACATCTCCTCAACTGGCCAATCGAGCTTAGCGAGTTCGACATCACCTTCGCGCCCAGACCGGCCGAGAAGGGACAGGCCATCGTTGATTTTATTTATGAGTTTACATACTTACCAGCTGAGCCAGAAAGGGAGACCGCCACAGAGACCACTATAGACTCCAAAACACCTACCTTGGACACCGACCAACCCAGTCTTACATGTAGATGGCTCTATCTGCCACAATGGCTCTAGTGCAACACTCATCCTCACAACTCCAGACAAGCACCGACTGGAATACGCTCTTCGCTTCATGTTCAAAGCCTCCAACAACGAAGTAGAATACGAAGCACTACTTGTAGGTCTCTGCTTGGCCAAACACATGGATGCCAAGCAAATCCAAATATGCAGTGACTCCCAGCTCGTCGTCAACCAGATCAACGATGAGTTTGAAGCCAAAAACTTTCGAATGACTCTATATAGAACATTGGCCAAGTCACTCTTGGATGGTTTTGAGGCACATACCATCACTAGAATACCAAGGTCTGAAAACAGCCACGTCGACGCTTTTGCACGACTGGCATCCTCCCTTGATGAAAAAATAAGTCGAAACATCCCAGTGAAAATCCTCCAGCAGCCGAGCGCCAAATGCGTTTCCATCAATGTAATCAACACCAGGTTAACCTGGATGGCCCCTCTGATTAGCTTCCTTACCGACAGAACCCTTCCAACCGAAAAAGTTATGGCAAAGAAGATATGCCAGTAGGCCTCTTGGTATACCATCATCAATGTCTAACTCTATAAGCGAGGATTCACCATTTCTCTTCTAAAATGCCTATACCCAAAGGATGGAAAGGCCATCTTGGAAGAAATCCACGTAGGGGTTTGTGGCAACCACTCTAGCCCACGCTCTCTGGCACACAATGCCTTCCGCCAAGGATTCTACATGCTCAACATGCATGCCGACGCAGCCAACTTCACTCGGCGATGTGACAAGTGCCAGCGCTTTGCTCCTTTCCTACTTCTCCCACCAGAGAAAGTCACACCTATGCTCAGTCCATGGCCATTCTCTTAATGGGGGCTCGACTTGATTGGCAAGATGCCGATCGAAAAGGGACAGACCGAGTATGCCGTAGTTGCTGTGGACTACTTCACCAAGTGGGTCAAGGCCAAAGCTCTAGCTACCATTACAACAACTCAGATTGATACTTTCATCTTCCAGAACATCATCTGCCGTTTCAGCCTTCCACACACCATTGTCACCGACAATGGAAAACAATTTGACAACCACTACTTCAGAGCATTCTGCGAAAGGCACAAGATCCTCTTATTCTTTGCCTCTCCTGCACACCCATAATCGAATGGGCAAGTTGAAGCTGTCAACAAAATAATTAAGCACACTATGAAAACCCAACTTGGTGAAACAAAGGGCAAATGGGCAGACATTCTACCTAATGTGCTATGGTCATACAGAACATCATACCAAACGGCCACCAACGAGACACCATTCTCAATGGCCTTCGGTACTAAAGCAGTAGTCCCAGCAGAGGTCTATGAAACCTCATACCGAGTGTTGGCCTAAGATGCTGACCAGAATGATAACCAATTAGCTCTCAGCCTATACCTCATTGAAGAGCACTGAGAGCAGGCTAACCTACGCAACATTTCCTACAAACAAACATTCTGCCAGTACCATGATGCCAAGGTCAGACCACGAAGTTTTCAAGTCGGTGATTGGGTCTTGCTAAAAGTCAGCTTGGCAACAAGAGACAGGTTGGCCGGAACACTTGGACCGAACTAGGAAGGTCCCTACAAAATCACAAGAGTATGCCGACCGGGGACTTACGACCTCTCAGACTCTAAAGGTCGTCTACTCGGTCTCCCATGGAATGCAGACCACCTCAAGAAATACTATATCTAGACCGATCGGCCAAACTCGTGAGGTAGACCCCAACAACACATTTTGTAAAGCCACACTTGGGCTCCCATTGTAACAGGTTCTACTTGACCTAACACTTATCACTCGCAAAAACAACTTCATACAACTTACATTTTCATTACACTCAACACTCACCGAGATTTTTACGCACTTTCATACTTATATTGTCTACTCAGACGACACATTGTTTAAACAACTGAAAACTAACCGAGTTAAAACAACGCCAACCACATTACACGACTAACATCAACCGATGTATCAAAATTGTGACCGACCGCACTTCAAGGTCAAACAATTGTAAAAATACTCCAAGTACCAACACATACTACGGTACAAGAGCTCAGACACCGACTACAATAAACATTAAACAATAGTCGGTATGCTCAGACAACATATGTTCTTCCACAAGAACAGACTACAACTCAATCGGTCTAACACTAACTCAGACCGACCAATTTCCACTGTTCAACACTAATGGTATACTACATACTTGGAATAAAGACAAACTTGTCTTGATACTCTCAGACCGACAAACAAATGGCTCGGTCAAACCACATCTAAACACAAGGCATGTAGAGCAAACATCAGCTCAACCAATGCCCAACACAAAACAGACAGAGCAAACTTTAGCTCAGACAATAACAACAACATAAAACATGCCAAACAAGTTTACAAGTCTACACTTACAAACTTCAAGTCAGTTCTCCTCTCGGCATCCAACATCGACCGAGAACTTGAGGGACTGAGGACAGTATACTGAGCCGAGCAGCTCACTCGGTCAACAATACTTTATTACAAGTCCTCAACCGAGGTAGACTGCCTTAGCCAAGAACTTGGTAAACACATATCCTACTACATTTCTTCAAGGCTGAGCTCAAAACAAGCTGAGCTTAAAATTTGCTCAACACATACTGAGCATACATTTTCTTAGTCTACATGAGCATACATTTATTCAATACATGCAAACATACAAAGATAGACCAAACCTTCGGTCAATTCAACACTTTGAAAAAATTCATCTTCATTAAGATAAAGGCAAAGACCCCACGGTCTGCCAAAATTGTTCACAAAACAAATACACTATAGACCGACTCGTGGTCGGTTACATCAAAGATAGAAAAATAAACCCTACAAGCTAGGTAGGTGGAGCCGCACATCTGTTGTCTGCTTCAGCGGGACGAGGCTCTTGGAGGTCTGATGCACTAGTCCGCTCCTCGTTGATAGTAGGAGGGACACCACTGAGGGGCTGCTCTCCACCGACTGGAGCAGGAACGGCTTCACTGGTGTGCCCTTGGCCATCAAGAGCAGCTGACTCAACTTCCTGCTCATCCTCCCCCTCCTCATCGTCCTCCGCAACCATTGACCGAGTTACTTGCATGCTCAACCACGGAGTGGTATCAAAAGAAATACCTTCATTATACTTGTAGAAATTTCGATAGATGGTCCACTCGTAGTCGGAGGTGAAGTTGTCCAACCTTCTCTGGTATTCCATGGACTCCAAAAACTGAGCAACACTAATCGACTTGGCAGACACAACCTCCACCTTCAGCTTCTCCAGCTAAGCTCGGTATGCCTCCCTAGCAACCCTCAACCACTCTAGCTCTGCCTGCAGATCATCCCTCAGGGCCTCCACTCTGTTCAACTCCAACTTCAGCTGCTCGGCCTCTGCTTCAACCGCCCTGGCCACCTCAGCCTTTTGTTGGATAAAATCCAACTGTGCAGCCTACTCCTCCGCTTTCTTCTGCTCAGTCGACATCTTCCTTTCTAGATCGTCCTTGGCCTTCAGAGCCAGCTCGACCTCCTAAGCCTTTTGGCTTACAGCTGCCTGTTGTTGTTTGAACTTGTCCCTCTCCTTGTCAGAAGCCACCACACGCCTCTGAGCCTGGCTATAGTTGATGAACATCTCACCAAAGGACTGCACACCGAGCAGACATGTCAGTACAAAACAAAACTATACCAAAAAACTGCAAGTGTTAAGTAAACCGACAACACTTATGTGGGCAGCAATCAGGAGAGGCTTCTCCATCCGCTCGGCTATTATCTTCTCGGACAAGCCAACCAGCTCCGATAGCTCCATAGATGACCCGATGGTGACATCGTTGATGATGGGCACCATACTCTCCTTCATACAGATCGAGATGTCCGACCATGTAATAGGATCAGTGAACCGACCCATGTCAATACCATCAAGGTCGGTCAGCTTAGCAGATCTCCGACCAGGGAAACGAGGTGGAGATGGAGGTCTGTTAATCCTCAGCTCAAGGAGCATAAGCCCAGACCCCCCACCCAACAGGGATTGAGCCTGCTTCACGCTCTCAACAGCCTTTTGAATGGTCTGATACCTTAGGTCGACCTCACTCCTTGGCTCCAGCTGTTAGTTGGCATTAATTCTCCTCCGGTCGGCCTCCTCCATCGGCCCCACATCTAACTGATCCTCATCGGAGTTGAGCCTCACACCTTTCTGGCCCGGCCTAACAACACTCTGAACCTCGTCAAAGTTGATAATCCACTCCGAGGTCTTCTTTGGGGGCTTCACACCCTTCTTGGTAGGCATAGCAGCCTCTTCCTCATCAGCCTCATCACCAAGGTCGACGACCACAGTTTTTGCACCAACTGGAGCCTTCTTTAATTGCCTCTTCTTCTCAGCCAAGAGGGCTATCCTCTGTTGAGACCTCGTGTCCAGACCCTCAATCCTCTATTTTGGCCCAGAGGACGGCCGACTAGCGGTCGGTGGCTCCTTCCTTTTCAGGCCAGAGACTGACCCACTAAGACGAGAAGTCGTCCCACCAACATTTGGCACAGACCCCTCGACACCAGAGGCCGTCCCAACATCTTCTGGCACCTACTCACTGGAATTTGGGATTGGGACCCTCTGATTGATGGCTTTCCTCAACTCATCAGCATTCTTCTGAACACGCTTCTCTACATCCTTAGGCATGACTACAAAAAAAAAAATACACACATAAACAATGGACCGGTCGGCCTACAAAATTACACCGACCTGTAAGAACTCACCTGTTGAGGAGATCAAGCCAACCTCTTTGAGAATGGAAGGTAATCGAAGAATGAACTAATCCTATTCGGTCGGATTCAACCACTTCCTCACTTCGCGACATACCTGCTTGCCCTTCCCAATACACACCACCGCAGGGAGAGCAGCTGCAAGACCGACCACTGGTCAGACAACAACAATAAACAAACAGATTAAACAAAGTAATAAACACGAAGACCGACCGGTGCTATCAAGCTTCTGGAACTTTGAATGAGTACCCTCCCCACCCCAAGCCCCACCGACAAAGGAAAACTTAGACTTATATGTCTTTTGGGAGGAAGACACACTATGAATAAATTCTCCCCTCTCCTTCTTATCACGATACCGAACGTTCACCCACCCCCTGCTCTACTACTGTTGGCCAAACTCGAACCGGTACATGACCTGCCCATATGTCGTATCAGGCTTCCCTGCCCTCTTGAACACAACATACAGACTAATTAACACAATACACACATTAGGATTGAGTTGAACGAGCGCCACCCCCATCTCCTTCACCATCATCCTCAATCAAGGATAGAGGTGGAACTTCAGACCATGCATATACAGCTATGGGTAGAAAAATGCATAGCCCAGTAGAGATTACTCGGCGTCTTACCAGCTCAGACCCCCCTGAACTTCACTTCCTTGTGCACATTC
This sequence comes from Oemleria cerasiformis, assembly GCA_037349345.1. Classification (NCBI taxonomy): domain Eukaryota; kingdom Viridiplantae; phylum Streptophyta; class Magnoliopsida; order Rosales; family Rosaceae; genus Oemleria; species Oemleria cerasiformis. Next base: position 4,368,598 of record JAZGTL010000012.1, on the reverse strand, counting down.
CAGCTGGCATGCCATTTGTCCAGCCTTGCTTGAGTCTCCTTGCTCAACAACTCATCTACCGTGAACTCGGTCTTCTCCAACGGCATGGCCCACACCACATCTCCAGGAAGAACCTTTCCACTCGGATTCTTCAGAACAGTAACCTTACTACTCTGTCGACCATGCTTAATATTCAAAGCACGGACGGAAAGAGCCTCATCTTTTTCCTCTACATCTGCTTCAAACACCCTACCACTAGGCCCAACCTCACACTGGTCGCTCCTACCCTCAAACCGAGCCCTCATCTGGCTCTCCTCCTTGGTCTCCCCTTCAAGCGGATCAGGCACTTGAGCGGTCTTTTCCCCTTTTCCACTTGAGAAACCTTGATGTTGGGTTGACTCACCCTCATCAAACTCTGTCCAACCCCTTGATTGCACCGACTCAACTTCTGACTTGGCATTCTCATCATAGACTTGCACTTTATTCGATTAACTATCTGCATCTGACATGATGACAATCTAGGGAAAGAAAAGGGAAAAACAACAATGACCAATCTAACACTATGCCTACATGGATCTAACCACCATCCGACCACCAGTTCTTCACCAGTTCATCAAAAAACAAAACTTTGATTCAAATCAACACAGGAAAAAGCAAAATACCTTGTAATTACACGGCGAACTTGGATCACCGGAAATCGCACCACCATTCGGACCGCCGTAAATCTCTTGCTAGAAATCGCCATTTCACTTTGACATCAGCTCCGCAAAAGTGAAAAGTGAAATGTGAAGTTGAAAGCAAAACACCTAAACTATTTATAGAGGTCCAAGTCGGGGAGACGAAGCGTTGCCTCGGTAAAATGTGACCACACCATTAGGCAACATGTGTCCAACATGCAGTGGCCACATGCGCTCCCACGTGCCCTACTTGATGCCTATCCGACACCCTCTAGGCCTTCTGACCAACCTGACAACAATTCACCGACCGATCCCCGACAGGACGACCTGTCCAAACGCAACACAGGCTAATCGCGATCAGGCATCAATTAGACACCTCCTCAACTACACCGATCAGCCAACAAAATCAATAGACCGGTCGACCATCAGTTGAAGACCGACTCGACTATGGCCCAAACACTCCGACTCAACTCTTCAACAATGGTCAATCTCCACAACACCACTAAGCGGTACGAACACATCAGTCCACACAGGACACACCGACTACCCAGTCGGTGCTCTCCCTCGCCTGAGGGACTTGGGGGAATAGAAGTATATCTCCCCACTGAGTCTGGAGAACATGACAAGTCCCCAACCGAGAAATTCCACCTTGGTCAAGAACTTGGAAGACTTCTATTGACACCATATTGGACCAGACTCAATGGGCCACATACCTCAAGCCCAAAGTCCAACAAACAAGGCCCAACGCCTACTCTACAAGCTCAAATACCACATAGGCCTAAGCCCACACAACTAATCGACCCTAACAAGGGACAACCACTAACTGACACGTGAACACATCTCCACCATCCATTAGGATGCCATGTGTCAACACCACAGCAGAAGTGCATTTATCCCACATCGAAACTATTCATCAAACCACCCTAAAAAATCAATACAAAAGTAGGCACATTCTCCAAAAAGGTAACTAAGATTCACTATTTACTGTGATTCTATCAAAACCACTATTTATCGCTACCTCTTACATACACAAACCTACATACTGACTTGGACGTCGGAGAGCCTTTAGGCCGGTACCACACCGGTGCTCACTCCTGACCGACTACCAATCTACTCACTTTTACAGGTCTCCCGAAGAGCATGTGGCACCCACAGAGTGCACGGAGTATCACCTCTAAGTTAGTACATTTTGTGCATCAACATATTGAAATCATCAAACTCATTTTGGCCTAATATTAATAACTAGTTCCTTAAAACACTCAACCATTCTCTTTATTCAATCCATTTAATTTTGACTTTGACTTTTCAATTTCTTTAAATAAAACCCCAAAATTGACGCTTTAGGATCAAAGGAAATAACATAACGAGTTCGGAGCAATTTTTGGAATATTTTTTGGATATTATTTCAATTTATTATGATTTTTTGAAGAAAAAACATGAAATATAACCAAGAAATAAAAAGAAGGCTTATTACTCAACAAGCGCCCAGAACAGGACATTTAGTCTCAATTTGTACCCCGAACACAAAATTGTGTCAATTTGTACCCAGAGGTATTCCGTTACCTTCGTTGCACCAAATAATTTATACTGTTACACCCTCCGTTCAGGAGGCTTACATGGCAGCAAGGGATTGGATGATTTAATCATTTTGTAGAAAAATATTAAAACTAAATATTAAAAGAAGAAGAAGAAGAATATGATGATAAATGAAGAAGATGATGAACGAAGATGATGATGAACGAAGAAGATGATGAACGAAGGTGATGACCTCCGCCCACTACCCACAACCCACCGATCCCTCCACGATCAGATCATGTCACATGCCATCAGAGACGACCCGATTCAAGTAAGACTAAAACCCAACTCTAATCGGACTGCGTTGGGCTTATCTTTGGCTTGGGATTTACCATCGGAGAGTGGATGGGTAGAGGCGGCTACCTGGTGGCGCTGTACGGTGAGGCATTATTCCTCGGAGACGGCGATGCAAAGAGTTTGGTGAAGCTTGTCGAGTTCATCGATGAGGACGGAGACGACAGGCTTGGAGCGGAGGGCTAGTAACCCTAGGGTTCCTAAGGCTGCGATTCGATCCGATCGTGGACGGTGGGCGGTGGGTTGTGGGCAGTTGGCGGAGGTCATGATCTTCGTTCATCATCTATTTCGTTCATCATCTTCTTCGTTCATCATCTTCTTCGTTCATCATCATCTTCTTCTTGTTGTTTTAATATTTTTTTACAAAATGATTAAAATATCCAATCCCTTGCTGTCACATAAGCCTTCTAAACGGAGGGTGTAACAGTGTGAATTATTTGGTGCAAATGAGGTAACGGAATACCAGTTCTAGGTACAAATTGACACGATTTCGTGTTCGGGGTGGAAATTGAGACTAAATGTCATGTTCTGGGTGCATTTTGAGTAATAAGCCTAAAAAGAATGTCAAATGGCAACACTTGAGAAGTTCCTCCGCATGGGGCACCTTTATGGTGCTGCCACGTGTCATCTTTTTTGTTATAATTCATGAGTTTTACTTCAAAAAATCATAACTAAATAATAAAAAATCATAAAAATATACCGTAAAATTTTACGGGCTTCTTGGAACATTCTCATTGCTTTTATAGACTGAAATTGGTATTTTCATTCAGAAAAAATAAAAATAAAAATCATCAACCCATTTTGGGCTAATACTAATAACTGTTTCCTTAAAACCCTTAACATTCCTCTTTATTTACTCCATATAATTTGTACTTTTCAATTTTTTTAAATAAAAACCCAAATTTGACTCTTTTGGATTGAAGGAAGTGACATAACGAGTTCAGAGAAACTTTCGGAATATGTTTTGGATATTATTTCAATTTATTGTGATTTTTTGAAGGAAAAACAAAAATTATATTCGAAAAATAAGAAAAACACATGTCAGCACAATAAAGGTGCCCCACGTGGAGGCAACTTTCTAGTGATGCCACGTGTCATTCTTTTTGTTTTTTTGTTATAATTCATGTATTTATCTTCAAAAAATCATGATAAATTGAAATAATATCCAAACAATATTCCGAAAATTGCTCTGAACTCGTTATGTCATTATTTCGATCCTAAAGAGTCAAATTTGGATTTTTATTTAAACAAATTGAAAAGTAAAAATTAAATGGAGTAAATAAAGAGGATGATTAAGTGTTTTAAGGAAATAGTTGTTAGTAGTAGGCCGAAATGGGTTTGATGATTTTATTTTTTATTTTTTACGAATGGAAATGCTAATTTCAATCTATACGAGCGAGTATAATGTCCCAAGAAGCCCGCAGAATTTTACGGTATATTTTTATGATTTTTTAATATTTAGTTATGATGAAGAAAAAAACATGAATTATAATAAATAAACATTGATTTAAGCCCAAAACCATTTTAGCCCGAACCCTTTAAGCCCAAAATCGTTTAAACTCAAACCCATTTTAAACCCACCATCAACAAATTTAAGCCCAAACCTATTTTTAACCTCAACCACTATTTGACCCATTTGTCCACCGCCCACAGCCCACAGCCCACAACACACAGCTCAATTTTGGCTCTTGACTGGACACTTCAAGAAGCGTCGAGAGCATCTTTGCTAACATGAGACACCGAGACAGAGAGTGAGTGAGGGACATAGAGAGATGAGACTCCGAGATAGAGAGGGGTTGAGGGAGAGGAACACAGAGAGACAAGGCGTCGGAGATGGAGATAGAGGCATCGGAGATGGTCACTCTCTCCTTCTCGAAGATAATCGAGAAACAACCAAAGCAGAGCCATCAAAATGACCACCACCACCCACGAAATGGACGACCCAGACATCGCCACCTCTACTCCCTTCTTCGCCTTGTCGTGACCAACCCAACCTAGTCAACCATCATCATCGAAGATCACCGTGGAGCGAGAATCGAGGCAAAAATAATGGACGTCCTTGAAGATTTTCGAGCGAATCCAGGTCTATCCAGTTAAGACCACGATTTTGATTCCATTGGTTTCCTAAGGTTGTTGAGTTTAAGTTTGACTAATTGCATGTGCAATTTGCTGGAGGTTTGGACGGTGTATGGCAAGACCCTTCCCGAATTTCGTCTAGAAATCCGTGCGAAAAGTCCTGCTCCCGTCTGACATCCTTTAACCACAAAAGTTAATACTTGAAATACCCTTAATCTTTGGAAACTTCAAATGAACTTTACAGGGGTTCCAATAGAACCTCCTCTGTACCTGATTGACCTTTATCTACCTATCAGACGAAGGATAGATCAGTAGTTCATAAACTACCTCGGACGACCTCCTTCGCAATCAAACAAGACAACTGATGTGTCACCCTCGTATGAACCGTCAACAACTCATCAAACTGGGTCACTGCCTACACCACCCACTGACCATGATGACAAAAGTACCCTTGCCACAATTCAGGCATTGGTCACACTTCGTGACCGTAAATATCGTACATATTCCGAAAGGTTCTTTGGTTATTCAATGTTCAAGACTTGGTTGAATTGAGTCTCACATACCTTACCTCGAGCCGTAACTCGATATCCCATCTCAGCCCGAGCCGTGGCTCAGTATTCCAGCTCATCCCGAGTTGTAGCACAATATCCCGATTCATCCCGAGCCGTAACTCAATATTCCGGCTCATCCCGAGCTGTAACTCAATATCCCGGCTATTTCCTAGTCGTAACTCAATATTCCAGCTTATCCCGAGTCGTAGCTCAATATCCCGGCTCATCCCGAGCCGTAACTAAATATTCCAGCTCATCTCGAGCCGTAACTAAATATCTCGGCTCATCCCGAGTTGTAACTCAATATCCCGACTCATCCTGAGTCGTAGCTCAATATCCCAACTCATCTCGAGCTGTATGATGGAATCTTCCATAACATAGCTCAGATTATTCATCAGGGTCAAAACCCAAGTCATAATCCTGGTATGAAACTCTAAAATAAATTCATACGCCTCGAGAAATGCGTAGTGATAAGACATTCGATAAATCCCTTTAAGCCTTAAGCTTAATTTTTGAGCCTCGAATGGGTGCTAATATATATTCACACCACTCATAATCCGTGGTATGACTTAATACATAGCAATACGCATGCCTTGCAATCCCGGAACCCAGTCCGTTCATCGTACATTCAAAGTACCAACTCAAAGAGCCCTAGCCCCAAGGAACCCTTTGACGTACCAATAACCCAGCTCCCTTGACCCCCCGAGCCAAAACCCACTCCGTGGTCGACCATTACCACTTGGAATACTCAAACGAGGCTCTAAACGGACTCCAACAGCCTCAAAACTGCCAAAATACGATCCAGAATGTTTCGAAACCCTAGAGACGCATCACCGTGGGCCAGGAAACACACGCCGGTAGAAGACCGGACCACGCGCCCCCAATCACCGCCACATGCCTGTAGAACACCGGACCACGTAACACTCCCCCACGCGCCCCCACGAGCCCACACGCGCCCCCACGTGCCCCCAAGATCCGCCACGCGCCCCCACGCGCCCTCACGTGCCACCAAGCGCCCCCACACGCGTCTGTACTATCACGGTGGAATATTCCATCGCACTGACGGAATATTCCATCAAACCTGACAGAATCGGAATCTTCCGTCCAAACTAACGACGTTAGTGTTCCATTATAACAATGTTACTTTTTTACGAAATATGCTAACGCCATCAGCATATTCCGTCAAACCCTGATGGCATCAGTTGACCCAACGGTCAACTAACTGTTAACTAGATCGCTGACTGTGTAGCCACGTGGCTCCACATGGCAGCTGAGTCAGCTACTGACTGGTCGCCACATGGATCCATGTGGAACCACGTGGCTTCCAGGTGGCATGCCACGTCAGCAACCGCAGTTCAAACCAGTCGTCAGAGTTCCTTGGGGACGACAATCGGACCGCCGTCGCCGTCGCCGGTGGTCGGAATCTGGGATCACTTGCCGGAATTCGTCATTAACGGTCGAAAGCTCAAGCTTCCCGATTCCTCCAAACTCCACCATTTTTCACTATCGACACGTGCAAATTCATCTACTCCTTCCCAGGAGTCCAAATCCAAGCTCAATATTGAGAAATCTTACATGGTTTGATCGGAATCTAGCCAAGAAGTTTCAGTCCACATCTCTTCTTCCATCTGCCGTCTACGACGACTCTTCCACCTCGAAAGTGACACCAAACTGCTCGTGGAGTTGAGGGGAAGACTTCCACGACCTTGGTTTTGGTCGAATTGACCCCAAACTAGGACCATGAAGGGGATAATGGTGCGGTGATCGCACGTGAGAAGAGAGATACCGAGGGAGATGAGAGAGAGAGACTGAGTTGGGTCTGAGCAGAGTCTCCGAAGAGAAAAAAAAATATCTCCCCTAATTTTGGACTTCTCAAAAATGACCAAACTGCCCATGAAGCTTCTAGACCCACAACGCTCTCGTCAGGTCTCCGTTTTCCGTGTGCCGCCTGTCTACAAACTCGTAAGTTCGAGACCTACGCAACGACCCAAGAAAAACTTCCAAAAGTACTGTCAGACAAAACGTGACTCCTGAACCCCTCCGAAACTGAGGGTAAAATCGTTTGTTCCTTAATTAAATTCTCAAATTACTTTAATTTCTTATCCGGATCGTTACAGCATAGGAGCTTGGCTAAAAATTGGAAATTTCATATGTCGTCGGAGATGGAGATGGAGGTGTCGATGTTGGAGTCGTGGCGATGGAGCTTGGAGGCAGACTCGGCGGAGTCGTTCTCAATCTTGAGTTTCAATTTTTGGTTTGCATAATTAATTTTCAATTTTTGTTTTTTCAATGTAATAATAGTATTTCATTGGACGGAGATGGAATATGGATTTGATTATTGGAATTTTGGAAATGGGATGCTCTCGGTGGTGGGAGATGGAATATGGATTGGATTAGTTATGGAAAATTTGGGATGATGGATGAATCTACGGAGAGGATGGTGGAGTGTTGAGGATGATGGTGGAGTGTAATACCCTAAATGCCCTCATAGTAAAACAGAGTTTTACCCAAGCTTTAACTCCCCTTTTTGTTTTGTCCTATTATAAAACTATTTTTGGCGGTGGAGGTATGGATTACATGGAGGCACCCAATCACAATCGCACATTTGGTACATGCTTATATGCACACAAACAAACATGGACCACCTGTCAAAATTACGTGAGCCTCTCATTTCCACAATCACGTCATTCTTGCACTTCAAAGAAGGAGCAAGAACTACCGTTGTGACCAGTTTTACTTGAGCTTCACGTTTGACGTTTAACCAATAACATCGACATCAATTAGGTTTCCTTTACCAACATTGGCATGAACAATGAAGTGCAGAAAGTCTTCATTGATTTTGTCACAAAATGGATTGAAAATTACCAACGACACATCATAATAAAATTTCTTCAATTTTTCGCAACCCATGAATTTCCCTTCACTCGTCCAAAAATGCACCACCTTTTCACTCGATTGCATTGCCCAACATCTTTCGCTTGATTTTTCTGAACCTAATTCGGATGAAAATGATCATGACGGTCATGCTCACTCGGAGTCGTTTGATTTGCCTCCCTCGGTTTATGACCAAAAAGTTCTTGAATCTTTGACGTTGTTTTCTTGCACATTTAACGTGGATGGGTTCAAGAATTTTGGTTGCTAAAGAATAATCCATTGGGGGGAATAGCTTGTTTTCAGACCACGACTTGCTTTTGCTGGCCTCGTTCATCAACATCTCCACCAACAATGGTCTCATGTGGACCATCATCTTGATTCACATTTCTCTCTTCAAGCTCTGGACATTCATGACCACGATTCGACTCTCTCACTTCAGTTTCACCCTTGTCAAGATTCGATGTGCTCTCTTGTACTACTCTCAAGGCTTTGTTGGCAAACTGTGAAAACTTTTGAGAGTTTGAATTTGAAGAATTACTGGAATATGGACTGTTGACTTGTATTAGGATTCCTACAATTGTGGGATTTCTATCATATTTGGTTTCCTAGTTAGGGTGTAATTATCCTTTTCTAGATAAGACTATATTGTTATCCTTTCCTAGATAGGACTCTATTGTAAAAATTACAAATCCGCTGCGATTCCTCCCCTGTGGATGTACGGAGCCTAATTCCTCCGTGCACCCACGGGATACATACTTGATCCCACGGGACATATTTCCTTTGTGCCACCTTACTTGGTCTTAAGTGCCACTCTACTTGGTCTTTGTGCCACCGTATTTAGCCTCGGTGGCAATGTATTCGGCCTTTGTGCCACCTTCTTTACCTTGTCGTCAGATCGGGTTTGATTGGGCCCAAGATGGGTCTTACCTGGCTCAAGTGGCTCAAGTGATCGAGTTTACTACCTACCATTGCTTTCGCGCTGAATAACCGATGTGGCATGAGCTCTACCTGGGGACCACCGCATTAGCTCCACCTGTGTCCCACTAAGTGTTGGTCCCACGTGAGGGGGAGTGTTGAAGAATCCCACATCGGAAGAATAGAAAAAGAAAATAATAGAAAAAAAAATATAATATATAATGAGCGGTTCTACTCCCAACAATACCGAGGGGGACAATATCGGTGTTGGAGGGAATGGGTCGCTGGCCCGACTCTGTAATCTTGACATGGGCATTTTCCTTCCCTAAGTTACCATAATTGTGGAATGATTTAAAGCAACGTAGAAGACAGTAGGACAAGAAGTTTATTCTGCAAGTTAGGACTTCACAATGTTCACTCTCCAACTTGAGGGGGAGTGTTAGAAATAAAATCGTGATAAATCTTAGATCAAGGCCAGCAGAACAGCCCCAAATGCTTGATATATCGGCCGTATATGATGCAAAGCTCTGGTTCTTGAGCTTAGACATCGAGAAAGAGCTCTTCAGGGTGTCGCCAAACATGGGGTTGACGGTGGCCATGAGGGTTATGTAGCTGTTAGCTGACTTGAGCTCGGTTTCCACACCGTGACGCCCATGCCCCAGAACCAGACTGGGTCAATTTCGTGGCAATTGTTGGGTCCACCGTCTTAACATTGATCATTATGGGGTGGCATGCCTTGTGCCACAACGTCTTGGATCTGCTGGGCGTCGGTCCCGAATCACGTCGCCACATCCTGGCTTGACCAGTATGCCCTCTCCACCACTGCATACACTTTCCTTGACTGGGTGTCGGCTTGGGACAAGTAGTGGTGGGAAGGAAGGTGGGACCTTTGGTCGTTTGAAGGTGTCATTCTCTACTGGTCTTGACTTTCAAATGGAGGCACCAAATCTGAAAAATCTTTGGTAAATCATTGATTCGATGTTTTAGATTCTTATGCTTAGCTTTCCAAACCTTTGCATCTTCTTTCTCACCTTGGCCTTCAAATGGCTCAGAAATCTTCACCGTCATGTTATTCAAAATTGAAATAACCAAGAAGCGATTATAGTAGGGTATATATGACTGGATTGTAATTGTGCTTGTACCAACTCAATCTTAGTCTTATTTTGTAGGCGTAGAAGAGGGTTTGGATACACCGTATCTGGTTTAGACCTCTACTTATTTCTTACTTAAAATGCATGCGTATTGAAGTTATTTCAATTCTTCATGTCTTATGTGTTTCACTAATACGTGGGTTTTGAAATGTTTCATTTAATAACCATGAGGGTACCCTCCTGGTTCTAGAATCATACATTGAAAGAACGTGGTTCTAGAATCATACACAGTATCTGGCTTAGGCCTCTACTTTAATGACATATTTATTTCTTACTTAAACTCCATGCATATGTTCGAATCTGGGGTTAGGAATTAGGATACAACGTATTTGGTTTAAGCATCTACTAATGACATATTTATTTCTTATTTATAAGGCGTGCATATTGAAATTATTTCATTTATTACTTTTTATGTTTTTCACTATAGCGTGGGTTTTGAAAATTTTCAATTAATATAATCATGAATGTTACCCCAATGGTTCTAGAAACATAAAATTGAAAATATGAAATCAAAACATTTTAATAGACCCTATTTAATTTAGGCCTCTACTTTATTGACATTTATTTCTTACTTAAAATGCGTGCGTAGTGAAATTTTCTTAATTTTTTTATGTGTTTCACTAAATCGTTGGTTTTGAAATGTTCCAATTAATAACCAATGAGCCATGAGGGCCATCCCAATGGTAATAAAACTTCAGTATTGAAAAAACATGTTCAAATCTAAGGTTAAGACATTTCGATACACCCTATCTGATTTAGGCCTTACTTTAATGACATATTTATTTCTTACTTTAAATGCATGAAATTATTTCAATTATTAATTTGTTAATGTGTTTCACTAAAACGTAGGTTTTGAAATGTTTTTGAATTAATAATTATGGGGTTACTCCAATGATTGTGCCCAACTGGCAAATTTGAGGTTCGAGATTCACTGGGTGTTATTCGTGGCAGGTTTGGGGTTCCCATTATTGTCTTCCCATGGGTTATGCATTTATTAACATATATGAAAATAAAAGGTATGTGGGATTAAAATCACTAATCAATACTAGAAAAATAAGGATTTATGTTTATCGGAGGAGTAATTGTTCTGTGAAATAATGAGAACGATGTGGAAACAAATATGTTGATAGATATAAAATAAAGTAACTTCTTTATACTTATTTAAAAATAAAATTGTATTACTCAGAAAAGCTAGTAATTCTATAAAGAAGAAAATTCAAAATAATTGAATTACTACTATCATATACCAAGTAATGTCGCTATTTTTAATTCGTTGGAAATATATACGAAATATTATAACATCACTAAATATTTAAAAGTATATATATATATATAAGATTTTGATTTGTTTAATACTCAATTTAATTTTGTCTTCACATGCCTTTGGCTTTCCCTTAGTCTTTGGCTATATGCATTCATGGTTGGGGGGAAATGATTGAGTTGGATTGGAAATTTGTTTTAGTTTTGTCTTCACATGATTTGGCTTTCCCATAGTCTTTGGCTATATCCATGATCGGAGGAAAATGATTGGGTTGGATTAGAAATTTGTTTTTTTGTCTCTATGAAACGATCATAATGCTCAAAAAATAGATGTAAAAAGTTTAAATGATTTGTTATTATTTATTGGATAAACTACATCAACGTTTCTAAACTATATGAGTCATTTCAAGTTCATATTTCAACTATGAAAATTTTCGTCTAGGTATCCAAACTATCAAAATACAACATCTAGGTACACACTGTTAGCAATATGTTAAAAAAATCTGTTAAGTGCCCAAGTGGCACTTGTGGGGTCATTTTTTATGCTGACATGGATGCCATGTAGATAAAAAAATAAATAAATATATTTAAAACAATTAATAAAATATTAAAATAAAAAAAATAATAATAAAACCAAAAAATCCTAAATCAATATCAGGAACTACCTACCCTTCCTCTTCACCGAAAAGGATGAAATTGCCCACCCCCAACACCATCAACGATGAATTGCCCACCCTCACCGACAACGATGAAATTGCCCCCAAATTCCTTAATACCTATCCCTCTCTCCCTTCCTCTCCATCTCTCTCTCTCTCAAACCCACACAAATTCTGTAATTTCAAGAGCAAAACACCCAGAAAATCTCCCTCTCTCCCTTCCAAAGATTTCTCACCCCTTATAATTCCTCCTAGACCTTCCTCGTAATAGAAAAATCGATCACTTCACCCATTGGTGCTTTTCGCCACCACTAACCTCCCCGTGAACCACAACAAAATGAACCCGACCCGCAAACCACAACCAAATGAACCCGACCCAAAGCACTGATTGGGATTGATTCTCAGACGCCGCCTCCGATCCGAACCACGATGTTAGCTGCCTCGTCACCGATCACTTCGACCGTTGCAGCTCGGACCAACCCAAAAATGACTTCGTTATCGTTACGGGTATGGGTTCTGACTCGTTCGGGATTCAATTGGAAATTGGGGGTCTTGATTCAAATGTGGAAAAAGGGAACAGAAATGTTAATTACCCGGTGATTATGGAAGAGGCGAGGGGGCAATCGAGACGGGCTTTGCAAACCCTAACGGTGATGGAGAACTAATCAGATGGGAGCAAGCCAAGCATAGTAGAAATGGTCTGCTTCTAAGTTAATTTCTTATTATTTTGTTTCTATTACCTCAAGGGTTTGGTTTGATTTGTTGCTTTCTGTTACCTGGGTGTGGATGATGGTGTTGATGCAGTGCTTCCTGGTAGGGGAAAGAGATGAGGCAAGGAGGGGAGGGAGGGGAGGGTTATCGGGGAAGAAGATGATTGATTTTTTTCTTCCTTTTTATTTTTGTTTTTGTTTTTTTTAGTCAATTTTGTAAAATTAAAACTTTTTAATTTTTTATTTATTTATTTTTATTTTTATATTATTTGTTTAGCTTATGTGGAATCCAATTCAGCATATAATTCTAACTCAACAATGTCACTTAAGCATTTAACAATTTGACTAACAAATTGACTAACGGTGGGTACCTAGATGTTGTGTTTTGATAGTTTGGGTACCTAAATAAAAATTTTCATAATTTAAGTATGAACTTAAAATGACTCCTATAATTTGGATACTTTTATGTAGTTTATCCTTATTTATTGCCTATCAAATAAACTAAGCTGATGATCTATGAATCGTGATGATGAAGAGATATTGAGAATAATGTTTTTATAGGGAATTCATATAAAAAAAGAAGCCCAAATTTGGCTTTCAATTTTAAAAATATCGCTTTTAAAAAAAATTCAAATACAACTAAAATTTTACACAAACAGACTAAAATACCCTCAAAATTAAAAAAATTGAATAAACCTAAAAACTCTTGCCATATCACATCAAAATACTTCACCATCCAACTCCATAACTTTCAAATAAACCATTTAATCCATGTACAATTATTGCATAAGCCCATGATGACAAATATTTGCATAATTCTTTTTTGTTTCCATTCTTCATTATTTCTTCCTAATTTTAAATATTTAAAGACTAGATTCATTCTAATTCGGCATCTATCAATAAAAAAAAAATTCTGATTGTCTACGAACAAAAATAAAACCCTTCTGCCACAATCAACCAAAATTAATTCCACAATACATCTATTATAGATGGAATTTAGCAGAATACGGGGGCCAAAAAAGAAGTCCGAAAAATCCATGTACGGCCTCGGGACAAACGAGCTTGTCCATGATCCTGACCGATATTCACCAACCCCCACCTCACCAGTAACAGAAAAAACAAAACGAGGACGTCGCTGAAGCATGGATGAGTACAAATGGGGACGATGTGTCTGAACACCAAGCTATTTAGAGCATTTGCAAAATCTAAAATGGGAGCGCACAATAAAGTGGCAGGGGAAGTACTCAAGAACATGCACACGAGGTTTGAGTTTTTAAAACATTTTAAATGACATGCAACATGACAATGCTTTTTTACTTTCAAGTATTATCAATATCAATTACTACTACTAGCGGTATTAGTATTTCTACCCACTCTCATATGGATGTAATCGCTATAAGGAATTGTGATGATTCTAAGGTCCCGATTCCTAGTCGGACCCTTTTTCATATGATAACTTAGAAGTTGAGGGTATAATAAAATCAAATGTTAGCTCATTAACTCTCCTAATTCTACTTTCGTTGTAGAGATTAGAGAAGGATTCAAGCAGTTAGTCAAGGCAGGCAATATTTTACAAGTTTCTGAAACATCCACATGATGATAATTCAGTCAGCCCCCAGTTTCCACCGTCTTACAGTTTTATAACAGATTTCATACTAGCAGGGAAGAATGGCTAACCACAACAATTACTATTCTGCTGAATCGGCTCACCCTTCATTTCAACAGTTCCGCTCGACTTGCTACCACTTGGTTGGTTGCCCATTCTGCAAAATAGAAAAAGAATGAAAGAAACATTACCAGGATGACAAAATACTTACTCCCTCCACCACCTATAGACTCTAATGTCAATGATTAACCACATAGGAGGTTTATGAAATATCAGCCTTCTTTTCTTTTACGGTAGTTGAAAGAAGAAATATGCAACATAGTTTTTACTCAGATGTTTTACGATTATCTTTGGAGTAATTACTCTAGAAGGGGAGTTTAGAGCAAAAGGGTCTCAAGCAAGTGATTATAGCATGAAGAGTTGACCAGTGGTCTTACTTTTTCTTTATCTCGCGAGACATGGTTAAGAAAGCCTGCTCAACATTGATAGAGTCTTTAGCACTTGTCTCAAGGAAAGGGATCCCAAGCTCATCAGCAAAAGCCTACAGTGCATGATTACACACAAGAAACAAAACTTAAACCTCAAGTAAGCGATTATTAGCATCTCGTTTCTAATCAATCTGAATATACTTTCAAATTTACTTCAAATTCATTCATTTTTTTTCATCAATTGGGGTGAGGTGATTTCAACTTGGGAGCCTTCCCCAACTTTGGAAAGGGAAGTACCACTACACCACTAAATTAGGCTCAGTAACAAAATTTGCATCAAGACAAGCAAGATGCATATATATGGTCAGTAGCAACAGTATATAATTCCCCAACTTAACAATTTATGCATATCATCCGAAAAATCACGAAAATAATTTGACCAGAAAAATATCATCAGAAGCTTCACCCTTTTATGCTCACTCTTTGACTCTCATAATGAGGAACAATTAGAGGCCCATGTCATCATACAAAAGAAGATTTTATATAAGCCATTCTGATAGGTAATAAGCATAGCAAGAATATGAATTCTTTCCTATTCTGACGGTTGAGAACAGAAACCAGAAAAGTCTACTAAAAATACACATTGAGTATGAATCACATAGACAATGGATCCTACTAATCATTGAAAGAAATGACCCAATAGCATTGAAATTCATACATATAACATTAATGTCATTTACGATAAAGGATATTGGAAAGCATGAAGTCAGCTTGAGGTCTGAAACAAAAAACTAGCCAGTCAAGAATTCATTAAGCATGTGCAGGAATCAAAGTGATACATACATAACGTAATGCATAATACAAATGCCTGCAGTTTAACAGTTTTATGCAACACATTCAGGAGACTGAATATATTGCTCAAAAGGTGTTGTGACCAAAATCGATTTAAATACATAAAGTACAATTTACAGTTCTAACTTGATTAATAAATGGCCAGGCAACTAAACTAAAATGTGTACCTTGGCTGTTTGTGTGTCAACAACTTTGTTCTCAACTAAATCACATTTATTTCCGACTAAAAGCTTGCACACACTTTCATTTGCATATCTGTCAATCTCATTCAGCCACTGCTTGACGTTATTGAAGCTATCCATATCAGTAACATCATAGACAATCTGTGGCAGTTCCAAAAGAATTAAGAATGTATCATATACAGGAAATAATGAAACTGCATACATTGTTATGAGTTACTATCACTTAATCTTGCTTATTAATATAAGATACTAGCCTTAACAGAGATTTGATTAGGGAACAATAATGAAGATTTTTCCAATCGTGGTAAGATCTAAAAATGACACATAGTTAATGTTGTAGAATAGGAATGGCTTCAAAAGAAGTCACTTTATATAACTTACTTTAACATAGAAAGGAAATGATATTGTTAATAAAATCCTTCACTCGATTTTTTTTGGGGAGGAATAATCTCACTCTTTGATTAGAAGAAAAGAAAATTTATACAGAGAAGTGTCACCAATCTGCATGAACTATTATAACATTCTAGGTTAATCTGATCATGCAAGTATGATTTATCAATTGCAGCAATTTACTGAGCCCGCAAGTCCTTAACAAGGTCCATTCTTTTTAACTAATCTTTCATTAAACTATTTGGTCAAGCACACAACAGTTTGGATATGTCCCACCCACTCACTTACAACTAATTTTCCATTTGTATTCCATAAACAAAACGACACACTGACAAGATACTCATACATATCCAAAAACCTTTTGGTGTTTATATTATGTTTTCTCAATTTCAAAGACTGAAACTATTCAGTTGGCGTTCATGGACTAGTGAATAATGGTCGAACATAAGCTTAAGCTCAGAAGAACAGTAGACTTAATGTTCTATACAGATAATTCTTACAGTTTATGATAAATAAGACCACTTCAGCGAAACTTCTTGTTCATCATGAATGATTGATCGTATAGGAAATCAAGAACTTGTAAATCAAAAGCCAGAAACGAGGACCATATACATCCATTTAAGGGTATACGAAAATACTACCAGGGGCTCAAGATTTATTCTTATAATTAGTTTCCCCAACCCCCTTGCTTTCCCAAATGCCAAGGCATAAAAGAAAAGATAAAAAGCAAGCAAGCAATCTTACAATAATCCCATGCGCTCCTCGGTAGTAACTGCTTGTTATAGTCCTGAATCGCTCCTGTCCAGCAGTATCCCACTGAATGACAGAACAAGAAGAATATGTTAACTGTCAATCCATCCTAACCAATCAGCAAGCAAGATCAATTGAACAAACCTGTTTAGTTTTCAATAGGCATCGCACATAACATTTCCAACAAGTGATTCTGATATTTCAACTGATTTTTTTACTTTAAGCCTCGGTTAACTTTTCAAAGTTTAGATTGGACATGACACAACAGACAATTTCCATTTCCTTTTAAACAAAATGATTTCTATTAAGTTAAAATTGTACAAGAAAAAAAAATGACGATATATAAAGAAAGCCATACAAATAGACAACCAATAATGTGAAATTACATCAGAAGCTTATCTACTTTTGGAAACAATTTTTATGAAAAATCCAGAAGACGCACCACAATCAGATACTGCCAATTAACAAGACAGTTAACAATAATTTCGATTTTATGAAAAACATAAATGCAAAACTAATTAAACCCCAACAAGTACTCTCATGTAATAAGACAAAAAAAAGAGCTTGCATTGGACACAAAACAACTCCTACTCACAATCTGCAGCTTCACTGTCTTCCCATCCAACTCCACTGTTCTGATTTTCTGAAAAGTACAAAAAAAAAAAAAATCAGCAAATATATAAATGCACAAACATAAGTAAAGTAGAGATATATCAACTCACAAAATCAACTCCAATGGTGCTTATGTAGCTGTCTACATAGGAATCATCCTGAGAGCAAAACAACATGGCAATAAAAAAAAAGTATTAATTTGAGGATTAACTACAGAAATTAACCTCAAAACCCTAAAATTGCTTTCCCTAACTTTTTTGCAATATTATCCCAAAATGAATAACTAAATTGTCACTCACAGCGAATCTGAGAAGCAAGCAAGATTTTCCGACGGAGGAGTCCCCGATTAGCAAAAGCTTGAACAAATAATCGCTAAAAACCCAAGAAATCGTCAGATAATTTAAGAACGTGAGGAAAATTGAAAGAAAGGGAGGGAAAATAAGAGAAAAGGGATGTTTGGGAAAAAGGAAAATAGCTTACTATTCGTTGCTCATGATTGAGTTGCAAATTGAAATTGAAAGATTTTATGGAATTTGGGTTTGGGAGCGTCTTAAAGACGAAGGAAAGTGGCTGTGCTACTTTCTTTACCAATTACCCACTTACCGCACCGTACGCCAAAGACTGACTTAACGGTGCGCCGCCACCACGGCCCCACGCTTTTTGCTTTCATTTCTTATTGACGTGCTCATCCCTTTTTTTTTTTTTGGTGATGATGCTCATCCTCTGTCGCTGAATTAGAGCTTACCAAATAATAAATTGAGTTAATAAAACTTATTTACTCGAAATGCATTTAGAATAAGCTACGGCGACTCACTTTATATAAAAAATATAATTTTATTTTATTTTACTCTTGAAAATGGATAATATTAATTTCGTTGCATCAATTCACTTACAACGTTACAAAAGTCGTTTAGGTGATGGATAATTATGTCAATTTGTCCAACGTGTCCTTAGATGACCTCTAGGTGGTAGCAACATGGCAAATAAGTGGGACCTGCAAGCTTAAAGATGTGAAAAGAGAGGTGGGAGTTCGAATTGGGTATCATTGAACGATTTTGATTTGGGGAACATATTAGGGTTGGACATCGCAAAAATTAAGATTTGAAAGGAAGAGGGGAAGTGGTGAAGATTAAATCAATCGATCTTGGAGGTGTGGGGGATTTGAATCAGATTACAAGGTGATTTGACTTCTCCATTGAGCGTGACAATCTCATCGTGTGACCAACACAGTTGAGGGAGGCGGCAAGAAGAGGGATGGGTTGGATTGTGGTAGGATCAACAATAAGGTTTAGGGAGAGAGAGAAGAGAGAAAAGGGAAATTCTGTTGTATTCATTCATAAAGTGTGACTATCCTCAAAGCAGAAACAAATAGAGCTCAAGGAGAGAGTACTCTCATCCACAACGTACACGTATAAACTAAGATCAACAAGCAAATAGCCTAGATGATTCTAGGGAATCAATACATAAGAATATAGTGACTGGTCCCATAACCATAGTCGGCATGTGGATGATATCGGTATATGGTTGGGCTTATCAACTCCCACCCCTATGAAGAACAAGCATGACCTCAGGCTTGAAAGTCAGGATAGCGAAGCTGGAAGTCATGAGTGACCTCCCAAGTCGCATTAAAACAAGTAAGTAAAATGCAGGAAATTAAAATGCAAGAATGATGATTGATTGATTTACTTATTAATCAAAGTGAATTAAGGCTTATTATCCACCATAACCAATTCAAGTTCTTAACCAGATTTTCTTGACCTAATTACTATGAATTCCCTGAATATAGTGCCCATGCAAAGGTCCCGATTGTTGGCCCACTCCACACAAGTTATTCTCTCTTACTTGGCATATCCTAAGCATGATGTGTACCTAAAACGTCTATCATATAGCAGTTAAGATTGTAACGACCTGGACCAGAAATTAAATTAATTTGAGAATTGGACTATTTTACCCTCAGTTTTGGACGGGTTCCCGAGTCACTTTTTGACTGGCAGTGTTTTTGGGAATTTTTCTTAGGTCGTTGCGTAGGTCTCGAACTCACGAGTTCGTAGACAGGCGACATGCGAAAAACGGAGGCCTGGTGAGATCGTTACGGATCTAGGAGCTTCAGGGGCAGTTTGGTAATTTGGGAAAAGTTTGAACTATAAATTGGATATTTTTCTCTCTCTTCGGGAGATTGGTCGATGTCATCCTCTCTCTCTCTCTCCTACCCGACCCCCTCCGTGCGAACACCGAAACCCCCACCCTCATCAGACTGATTATGGTTCAATTCGACCGAAACCAAGGCAGGGAAGGTCTTCCTCGCGACTCTACGAGCATTTTGGGGTCACCATCGAGGTGGGAGCACCGCCATAGACGACGGACGGAGGAAAGAGGTGGACCGAAACTTCTCGGCCGTGTTTCGACCAAACCAGGTACGATCTCGGAACTTTGATCTCATATTCGGAATCCTAGAAAAGTAGATGAATTTACATGTGTGGATCGTGAAAATCGATCAAGAAATGAGGGAGTTGGAAGCTCGCTGGAAATGGTGATTTCCGGAGAGAAATTCCAATTTTCGACGACGACAGCAGCACGGCAGCGCAACTGTCTTCTCCAGCCAGACTCTGGTGACGACGACGGTTATCTAGTCGTCCTCTCCGGTGAGTCCCTGGTGACCGGTCGGGTCGAGTGAATCGGTCCGGTTGAGTTGGACTAGGTCGAGTTAACTTGGACCGAGTTAGGCCGAGTTGGGCCGGTCGAACCGGGTCAGGCGCGTGGGCACGCGTGATGGTGCGTGGCCGACGCGTGGCGGTGCGTGGAGTCGATCCCGGGATCACGGCGACGCGTGGCTAGGGTTTTGGGACGTTCTAGATCAGATTTTGATGGTTTTGAGGCCATAGGAGTTCGTTTAGAGCCCTGGTTAGGCAATCCCAGCGGTAACGGTTGACCATGGAGTGGGTTTTGAGCTCGGGAGGTCAAGATAGTTAGGTCATTAATGTGTCAAGAGTTCCTTGGGGCTAGGGCGTCCATGATTGATATTTTATTCGTGCTATGAACGGACTAGGGTTCCGGGATTGCAAGAGTAGGCATACTTCTAGGTATTGAGTTATACCATGGGATTCTCCGATGATTGGCGTGGAGGGTGCTTTTGTCCGCTACATTGTTGAGGGTTATTCGATTGGCGTTAGAGGGTATGTCTCCGCCAGATCGTCGAGGGGTTCTCTAATGTTGGCTTTCGAGGGATCTTTCTCCGCCATTTCGTTGAGGTCCAAGATAGTTCATGAGGATCCGGATATCGAGTTACCACTCGGGGTGCTTAGGATGAGCAAGGATATCGGGTTACCACTCGGGGTGCTCAAAAGGAGCCGGATATCGAGTTACCACTCGAGATGCTCATGATGAGCAGGGATATCGGGTTACCACTCGGGGTGCTCAAGAGGAGCCGGATATCGAGTTACCATTCGGGGTGCTCAAGAGGAGCCAGATATCGAGTTACCACTCGGGGTGCTTAGGATGAGCAGGGATATCGAGTTACCACTCGGGGTGCTCAAGAGGAGCCGGATATCGAGTTATCACTCGGGGTGCTCTAGAAGAGCAGGGGTAACGAGTTTGACTCGGGACGAGTCAGTAAGATTCAATTCAACCAGGTTTGGTTCCTTCGTCATCCGAGTCAATGGGTTGGTGTGGGCGGTGACCCAGAATGATGAGTTAGTGACGGTTCACAAGTGGTTGACCAGTTGTTGTCTTGTGTTATTCTAGTAGAGATTTTAGCAGTGTCTGACCTATTGACATTTGGTATTAGAGCGTGTTACTTTTTGGACCACCACTATTCCGAGGTCTCGGCTATGACCTATAAGCTATCATGCGTCTGACAAGTAGGTGTGGTCAGTAAGTACAGAGGTTCTGTCGGGAACTCTGTAAGGTTTATTGAATTATTTAAGGATAAAGGGTATTCCTGGTATTTAATTTTGAGGAAAAAGAGCTGTTAGACGGGATAAGGGTTTTTTTGCGGATTTCGAGGCGAAATTCGAGAAAGGTCCTTACAAAGATAATGCATGAAGTAAAGAGATAATTTAATAATACTACACTACCCCTAGAAAAGTGGTGTGCAATCCTAGGTTGTCATGAGTTTAGATTACGAATAGGTGTCCCTCCACCTACCCTCGATGCTGCAAATCACAAGATGATATGATTATCGAACTACCATGGATAGGGCTTCAAGCATCCCTAATCATAGAAAGACTACTCACACATAATTGAAAAGAAAAACATAATGTAAATCATAATTAAAAAGCAATAGGGGTGAAGATACAAAGGAGATTATTGAAGATGAGGCACATCAGAAGACCGCGCAAAGGCTTGCTCCTCCAATGCTTCATGCAAAACTTTCTCACAAGCAGAAAACTAAAGTGTTTAAAACTGAAAATTGAATTACAATAATGAATTATCGCTAGGGTGTCTAGAGGTCCTCACCCACGAGCACTTTGGTCCTTTAAATAGGGCCTCTAGACCTCTACGAAGTATGAGACATTCTAGGACAAAATCCTAATCAAAATTGACTTAAAACTCCTATCCTAGTTAGGTATGAGAAAGGACTCAAAAAGGCAATCATTCAAGGACAAGGACTAGGAATTGCGGCAACTTTGTAAGATAAATCTTCTGAGCTTTCTTGCACGCCAAGGTAGCTTCTAGAATCTTCTGGCTGGTCTCGTCATGTCCCTGGCTTGTTCCAGGACCCGATTTTGGACCTTTCTAGGGCCTGAACTTCAACTTGAGACATCTCCTTTGTTATAACTCCGAATTGAGCCATTCTTTTTGCGTTGTTTCCAGAATTTACCTATCTTTCCAAATCTGTACAAGTCTCACAAGATTGATTGTTTTCTACTATGGATGACACAAAATCATTCAAAAGATATGTAAGAGATGTACTAAGTGACATCAAAATGATGTATAAAGAATGACTGAACAAATAACCCCAAACCTATCTTTTGCTAGTCCCTAAGCAAAACAAAGAAACAAAGACTTTAAACAAAATAAAAAGACTCGATCTTAGTTAAGATAAGATATTTAAACCCCTAGGTCTTCCTAGTAGGAGGAATTTTGTCTCCTGAGGGTTATAGCAGCACGATACCCTCAAATGTTTTACTTAGACAACTAAGATGCTAGAGATAATACTTTTAACAAGTTAATAAGAATCAAAATAAGTAGACATGCTTTGCAAAACTAAAAGGGATGCCATAGCCATGGGTGTCATGTGTTAAGTGTAGGTGCCAACATGTCAGGGGATCATGCTTAAAACAACTTCATCTAAGTGCCTTAGAAAGATTTCGCATCGACTCTAATCCTCATTAGGAAACTCTCAATTCACACAAGAATCCTGGGCTTTCACTCTTATCAAGCATATGTGATGGAAGTATGTAAAGGAAATCAAAGTATAATCACATACGAATAATCAATGAAGAATAGCACTTTAAGGCAAGTAGGATCTCATGAAAGGAATTGAACTTTAAGAACATAGATACGTACCTTAATCATCAGCATGGTCGTCCATAAGATCAGTTAGGTCTTCCATTTTAGGGTGTAATGGGGCTAAGCTTAGGGGTTTCGAAAGAAATGATAGGATTCAATGAACCTGAGTAGTGCCAAGGCATGAGATGTCATGACTTGAACTTAGAATTTATGATATGAATCCTTGCTTAAGGCTCACGGCATTATACCTTCTTGATGGCTTTTTTTGAGGTATTTGGCTCACTTGGCTCAATTAACTTTGTTCTTTTTTTCAAAAATTTTCCTTCTTCTTTCTTTTTCAACTTTTTTTTTGGTATCTTTTTTTCTTTTTTTTTTCTTCTTCTGAATTGAATCGAACCAAAATCATGCAATGATTTCCTCATTCCCTTATGTAGCTTGTAACTTGTAAACCTACAACTTTTGAACTCTGAACTTTCATCTTTTGAAATTGACGCCAATGTCTTGGAATTGGGTAACACTTTCTTTCACTCCTCTTTCTCACCATGAATCTCATTTAGGGCAACCATAGCACAAACTTAGGTTATAGGGCATGACTGTGATGAATGGGTGAATCTTTTGGGTAGATAATACTTTGGGTGATGAAAGAAAAGGCTGAGTGTTTGGCTTCAAAGTTGGCTTAGGAAGCATACAATAGGGTAGGATAAGGCCTTTAGAGGTTAAACACACATAGCCTACATCACTTCTTATGGAAAACCACACATCAAATCAAGAGTACCTATATGATGTTAGTTCTTTAAAATTCAATGCAATATGTTGTAATGAGATAAACAATTATGAACAAAAGTGAAGAGTGTTTTAAGAGTAGAAAAAAGTATATCCCTCGGAAAGAATGGCAATTAGGCTCGAAGATCTCACATGGTAGTCTCGACAAATTTCCTTAGGTGCACTCAAATTCAGTTGTTTTGTTTACTTAATTTCTTAAAACATGACATTGTAAAGTGCAAGTTATCAACTAATAGACCATGGCATGATTCTTAGTAGAACAAAGATAGTTAACTTAACATGTACAACCTTATTAACAAGTTCAAGAACTTATCCCTAACAAAAACTTAACTAACTAATTAAACACATTAAAAACTGAAACTGAAAAATGAAAAATTTTGGCCGTGTATCACCCCCAAACCTACTTGTTTCTAAATGAAAAAATTTCAATCTACACCCCCAAACCTAAATTGAACATTGTCCTCAATGTGATAAGCAATACGCATGACAAAAACTGAATGAAGGTTCAGAGAGTGCAATAAGGCAGAAACAATAGAATGAAAGAAACACAAACCAGTGCTAGGTTGCCTCCTAGGAACTCTTTAATTAACGTCTGGGCAAGACATGGCACGACATGCTAGGCATTTGGCGGTGTGCCAAGGATTGCAGCGTCAACATGGAGCATATTGTGAGCCTCTAGCTGCAGAATCTTCGCTGCATCATGGAAAAAAAGTTAGAAACACAAAAAGGAATCCATCGACGAGAATGTAACTTATCTGGAAAGCGATTAAGACGTGATTTGAATGAGAGCTTTTTCTGTCCATTCTCAAATATCTTCCTTCGACAATGCTTGTTGTGGAACGACTTTGGTTGTGCCATGTACGTCCTAGAAGTCTTCCTCGGTCCCTTCCGTCTTTTCCTTTTGAACTTAAAGAGGGGTACCAAGTTGAGGGCATTCATCACCTTCTTTTTGATATTTGGAAGTAATAGACATGGTGTGAATGCAAGGAAAACATGGTGTGAATGCAAGGAAAGGGGAGCAGTAGCGAGGACACCGTGACGGATATCGTCTCGGAATCCGCCCATGAATACATGCTTCAGTTGGGAATCGGACCAATCCACAGCACGGCAGGAGAGACGGGTGAACTTCGAGATGTAATCTTTGATTGTACCCACTTGCTGAATGTGGGAAAGGCTCGATTCCACCATTGCCGAGTCACTGTCACCAAAACGCTGCAATAACATGTCCACAAACTAGGGCCAATTGGATGTGGAGAACTGTTGCTCATACCAACGCATCCAAATTGTTGTGTCTGCCCCAAAGTGACACCGGCAGCAAGACGGACACGCTGCTGGGGAAAAACGTCATAAAACTCCAAATAGCGTTCAGCCGTGGCTACCCAGCCGTACGGATCCTTGCCGGAAAAACGGGGCAGGTCTATTTTAGGTGTTGGAAGGAAAGTTGGGGGTGTATGGGGGCTATGAAGAGGAAGGGCC
Organism: Oemleria cerasiformis; assembly: GCA_037349345.1. NCBI lineage: Eukaryota > Viridiplantae > Streptophyta > Magnoliopsida > Rosales > Rosaceae > Oemleria > Oemleria cerasiformis. The sequence continues at coordinate 4,343,350 of JAZGTL010000012.1, read as the reverse complement.
TAGGGTGTCGAAATAGGTGCGGTCTGGGTAAAAATTGGGGAAGGAAACGGAGGAGGGCTGAGGGGTGGAAGGCCTAACGACATGGATCGGGTGGGGATGGGGTTGAGAGATGGTCGAGTGAGTGGGGGAAATTGGGTCACCTGAATGAGAAGCAAGTCAGGCTCAGGAGAGAAACAACCCAAATTGGCCATGGGAGCAGTACGACGACCAGCTAAAGGGGTGGCAGAAGAGGATCCTACCAAAAAATTGCGGAGATGGTCTAAGAGCGTGGACTGAAACCCAGAAAGCTGGAGTTTCACCGAAGCCTGGAAGGAGGTCTGGGACTCACGCATGGTGTCCATGGTGGAGCGGAGGTCGTTGTGGTGGGATAACAATTTAGTGACCTGATCCGATACCTTGAGGTACTGAGAAGAGAGATGGGAGAAGGAGAGGTCCGTTTTCAAGGATTGGTCTGCCATCGCCGTCGAAGAGGGATGCGGTTCTTGGGCATCGGATGATCTCTTATACCAAATGGTAGGATCAGCAGTAAGGTTTAGGGGGAGAGAGAGAGAGAGAGAAGAGTGAAAAGGGAAATTCTGTTGTATTCATTCATAAAGTGTGACTATCCTCAAAGCAGAAACAAATAGAGCTCAAGGAGAGAGTACTCTCATCCACAACGTACACGTATAAACTAAGATCAACAAGTAAATAGCCTAGATGATTCTAGGGAAGCAATACATATGAATATAGTGACTGGTCCCATAACCATAGTGGGCCTGCGGATGATATGGGTATACGGTTGGGCTTATCAGATTGGGATGGGACAGCTGCGCATGAGGCTGCGAGGGAGCGGAGAAAGCTAGGGGGATGACCATCCGTGAAGGACTGCAATTCCGTCGTCTAGCACCAATCTTGATACAAGGATTGGTTCAAAATTGGTGAATTGCAGTGAGGGTTTGAAGAGCATTGAGGTGAGTAAGGGAGAGAAAAGTGGAGAAGAAGAAGATAAGAGTAGAGTGATGATATTGATGAAGAAAAAGATGAAGAAAGGCTTTGAGATTCATGGTGAAATTTTAATGGGTGAGTGTTGGTTTCTGGGTTTGTTTTTGTTTGAGAAAAACCCAATTGATCAACATCTTCTTTCTCTTTCTGGGTTTTGTTTTCTTGTTTGTTTTTGGTTGGATTAGAAAGATAAATAATCAAGTCCCTGCAAAATTACTAAAATACCCAGTCCCTTGCTTGCCACATCGGTGCCAAATAAGCATCATAAACATAACGTTGTGTTTGAAATGGTGCAACAAAATTGACATTATCCCTATTCAAGGAGTAAAGTGAGATGAAATCGTGTTCTGGTGCAAAGTGAGATATTGTGACTTGTTCTAGGTATATTTCAAGTAATAAGTTTTTTTTTTAAACTTAGACAACTATTAGGAATTATAACACGTACGTAAACCTATTTTTAAACCTAAGACAATATGGCTTTAACTATTTATTTGAGCCTATTTCATAAAAAAATATAATAATTTGTTTATTTTGTAAGTCTTTATTCAAAAATTGTCCGTGCAAAATTTTATTCAAATTGCTACCATTTGTGTAAGTTTGAGGAAGATGACTATATACATTAGGTATTAATTTTGCCCTTTATGAGAGTCGAATGTGAAATTTCGCTACATAGTGAGTGAGCAAGAATACTACTAGTTTAGTAGTATTAGTGGCATTGTTTGCGTAAGTTTAGTACTAGGTCTTAGACAACAAATTTAAAGAACTTTGGGTTCGCTTGGATACCCATAGATTTGAATTTGAATTTGGATTTAGATTTGGATTTGAGCTCTCCATATCCAAATTTTTATGTTTGGATGAATTTTTGAGTTTGGATTTATACAAATCCAAATCTATAGGGGATTTCATAAATTCAAATCTAAGAATTTGAAATGATTTTTACAACTAGTCATTTGACTGAATTTTATTCTATAACATGACAAAAAACATATTTATTTTCATTTTTTTTTCCATCCTCTTTTTTTCATCTTTTTCTTTTTCATCTTTTTTTTTTTAGCATTTCTTGACAAAAATCATTTTTATTTTCATTTTTTTATCCTTTTCTTTCATCATTTTTTTTCTTTTATTTTTTATCTTCCTTTTTTTTTTCATCATTTTTTTTCCATCTTTTTTTTTTCTTTCAAGGAGTCATTTTGACATTATTATTTTCAATTTTTGTAATGAAATTGCTTATTTGAAATCCTCAATTCAAATCCTCACAAATAAAAAGTTTGCCAAATAATGAATTTTAAATGAAGAATTTCAAATCTACAAACAAATACTTAGGTTGCTAAATAAGAGAATTTCAAATGAAAGGATTTCAAATCACTTTATTTGAAATCCAAATCCAAATCCTTATTCCCAAACGGCCACTAAGACTACAAAGTAATCTCACAGTACCACCGTGAAAAACTTGACCAACATCAATAGCTCCACCAACAATTGTCTCTTCTGGACCATCTTCTTGATTCACCTCTCTCTCTTCCATCTCTGGACATTCATGACCTCGATTCAGCTTTCTCACTTTAGTTTTGACCCCTGGCAAGACTCGACATGCTCTCTTGTACTACTCTCAAGACTTTGTTGGTGAACTGTGAAAGCCTTAAGAGTTTGAATTTGAAGAACTACTGGAACATGGACAACCTCGAAGTCGGCAGGGAGGACTCAAAGGTTGGATCTTTGGTCGTTTGAAGTGTCATTTTCTTTTGGTCTTGACTTTCAAATTCAAGCACAAGATTTGAAAATCTTTGGTAGATCATTGATTCGATATTTTAGACTCTTTGCTTAGCTTTTCAAATCCAGCATCTTTCTTCTCATCTTGGCCTTCAAATGGCTCAGAAATCTTCATCGTCATGTTATTCAAAATGTAAGCAACCAAGAAGTGATTATAATAGGATATATATGACTGGGTTGTAATTGTGCATGTACCAACTCAATCTTAGTCTTATTTTATAGGCGAAGATGAGGGTTCTAGAACCACAATATTGAAAAAACATGTTTGAATATGGGGTTAGGATGTTTTGATACATTGTATCTGGTTTAGACCTTTACTTAAATGACAATTTATTTCTTACTTAAATTGCGTGCGTATTGAAATCATTTCAATTTTTAATTTTTATGTGTTTCCCTAAAACGTTGGTTTTGAAATGTTCCTATTAATAACCATGTGTGTTAACTGAGTGGTTCTTGATCCACCTGTTCAACTGGCAGGTATAGGGTTTGAGACCGGCTAGGCGCTACTCGTGATCAGAAGTGGATATGAAAATATCTTTAACCTCTTCGAGCTCTTATAGAGATTAATCTCATATGTCTGGGTGGGAATCACCTCTGGCTTTAGAAAGGAAAAGAAAAATTCCAATTAATGTCTTCTCGCACATAATTCATTTATTAACATATACGAAATAAAAAATAAATAAAGGTGTGGGATTATAATCACTAAATCAAAACTGGGAAAATCAAGATTTAGGTACAATAGAGCAGTAATTAATCTGTAACCCCATCCATAATTTCAACAATTCCAAATAAGTAAGCATGCCATAAAATAATGAGAACCGTGTGGAAACAAATATGTTGATAGATTTTCTAAAAAACAAAAAATGTTGATAGATATCAAATAAAGAATTTATTTATGCTTAATTTAAAAAATATTTGTATATATGCTTAATTTAAAAAAATTTCTAAAATATTCAAAATGATGGGGTTACCACTATGATACCAAGTAATATGGTTGTTTTAAATTCGTTGTGTATATATGTGGGTTCGAAAGAAAACAAATTAACTAGTCACATAACTTGGTATTTAAAACTACGACTAGACGCGAATCAAGTTGAGTCGGATTTTACCTAAACCACTAACCAACCCAAAGATTTCGGATTTCCATATATCCAAACCTAAACCGAACCACATCAAGGTGAAAACATCGGTTTTGTATACCAAACAGATGAGTTCAGATTGGTTCATTTTCGAGTTTTGAACTCCTACAAGTTTAGCCCAATTTATAGATTTAAGTTCCTTTTTAGCTCAATTTATTTATTACTATATAACCATCACGTTTCCAACTATCATCATGAAAATAAGAATTCTTTTTCACAAACAACAATAATTGTAAATTATCTATCCAATGTTAATAAAAACTCGAAATTCATAAGACTTTGAAAATATTAATCTCATGAGTTAAAAGACTATTCAAATTTTTACAAAATTTGAAATGTCAACAAGCCAAGAGTCTTAACGACCAAACACATTGGGAGGGTTTGAAAAACATGAAGGTGAGTAAGGGAGAGAAATTGAGAAGAAAAAGATAAAAGTTAGTGGTGGTGGCCGGAGGTAGAGTTAGTAGTAGTGGTGGGTGACATCAGTGGCGGAGGTGGAGTTAGTGGTGTTGGTAGCGGTGACAGTGGTGCTGGTGGCGGCGGTGATGGTGATGGGGTTGGTGCGGTGATTGTGGTTGTGGTGTTGGTGGCGGCAACAACGGTGGTGGTGGTGGTGAGGTGCCACTGGTGGCTTAGGGTGGTGTGGTGGTGGTGGCGACGGTGCGAGAGAGAGAGAGAACGAGTGAGTGTGAGTGAGTGGATTGAGATTGGAGAAAGTGGGAATTATACTATTCATATTTTTACTCTTAAGCAAACAAAATTATCGGGATGAGTCGGAAGCATTTTGGTAATTTAATATTTCCGATATAAAATTTTCGGAACAGGATGTTGTTTACACCCGAAAAAATCTTGCGTTGGGCTAAAGCAAATGGCCAGCAAGATTAAATGCCCAATTCACGAGGCCCAGCCTAATAGCGCCCACTTGGAGCTCGCATACATGGAAATTTGGAGGAGGAGAAGTCGGTTCTGATGCCCATAAAGGATGAGAAGGCAGAAGGGATGTTTACGACAAGCCAACTGCAACATGGGTCCCGTGGAGGTCTACATGGCAAGCTAGATTAGCTCCTCGCTGCCTATAAATGGAGAAGAAGCCTTCTTCTCAAGGGACAACCAATCAATCAATCAGACAAACAAATTGATCAACCCAATCAATTTCAAAACAACTGCAAACCCTTAAAAGTTTCATTGTTCAAAGGCTCGCCTATTTAGGCACAACCTGTTTCTTCGATCCAGGATCAAGGTTCAGTTCTCTTCTCAACTCTTCTCTCAGTTCTTAAACCAAAAAAAAAAACTCAGAGCTTTCCTTCATCCCGACTGCTGCTCAAGTTAGTCTTGAAGATCACCAAACACTTAAATCATCCCGACTGCCACTCAACTCAGTCTTTGAGGCATCCAGAAACTCAACCTTTGGCGTCTCAACGTCTCTCGAATGCTTTGCCAACTTATGGCATGATTCCGACTGATGTTCATTTAGTTGATGATTTCCAGAAGATCGTGCCGCTCAAAGGCTTGAGTCCGAAAGAAATAGTGTACTTACAACACTTATAATATACTCACTGCATTCACTACTCACACATAAAATCTTTCAGTAATTGTATTTTACTTCCATCGCAATAGAACGGATTTTCTTAAGGAAAGTGAAGTATTCGGAATATACAAACAATTGTGTTTTACGGCTGTTTCTAAGCCATAAAACCATATATGTATTTTGGTCTAATACTATCATCCCGATTTAAGGAAATCAGCGTGTCTAACTGCTTCTAACTAAATAACAAGCTACTAACATGAACATATCGGAAATCACATGAACTTGGACTAGATTGGAAGGAAAATTTATTAAAGTCTTTGGATACATGAAGAAGAAGGCATAGGAAGGAAGATTTGTGAAAAGCAGTTCCCAAGCGACGCCGAGATGCTAAAGGAAGATTTGTGAAAAGCACTTCCCGAGAAACGGTGCATGAGTTATCACTACCAGAAGCTGACATGGAGGCTCCTCGCGAAGGAGAGGTTGAAGATGTCACCAACCAAGAGACAACCAAGGAAGACTTGATGAAGTTCATCAAGGATTGCCTGTCCCCCATTTGTACACAGATAGAGGCCCTGAATCGTCAGGTCCAAGAGCTTTCCAAGCAAGGGAAAGCTAAAGAAAAAGAAGCAAACGTCCCGCCCTTGGGAGTGTCGATCCTTGATAAAGGCAAAAAAACTATAGGATCTGGGATGTCAACCAACCCTTGAACCCCTGATCTCAGAGCCCATCTTCTCAAAAGGCTCCAGGAATGAAACCCCGAAGATGAGCAAGAATCGCGATGGGATGTCAAAGGATGAATTTAGGATGTCTTCCAAATACCGACCACCTATGGTCAGTCGGGAAGAATCAAAAGTTAAAATGTCCAAAAACATCCTAATCGGAAGCAAAAGTGAGTTGGAAAACTGGAGGAAATCTTATCCAAACGACACAGGATCAGAAGAGGAATTTGGGCCAAACCGGAGGCTACTCCGTAATCTAGAGCATCAGGCCATCATGAACGAGATGGTAGAAATAAGATGAATGATGCAAGACCAAGCAGCGACTCCGAGAAGAGCAAATATCCCGTTCTGCAAAAAGCCTTATCCAGTTTATGTAGACCAAGACAACGCATTCCCAAGAAACTTCAAACCACCAACATTTGCACTCTTAAGTGGAGATGGCAGCACTTCATCCTTAGAGCACATCGGAAGATTCTCATCATAATGTGTTGCTGTAGAAGATAACTCTTACCTCAAACTCCGATTGTTCAGTAGTTCCCTCTCTGGGGATGCTTTCTCTTGGTACCGGAAGCATCCATACACACTTGGGGGAAAATGGAAGCTAAGTTCCACGAGCAGTTCTACAGGATTGAACCAAAGATCACAATAAGTGATCTAATTACTATCAAGCAGCTAGATGACGAAACAACTGATAGTTTCATAGCCAGGTTCAAAATACTCAAGATGAAGTGCAGATTCCCCATTAACAATGCCCAGATGGTGGCTAGCGCACAAAGCTGAGGTTCTCACTTAGAAAGAAATTTGATGATATTACCTTTTCTGATCTCTATGAAATTTTAGTATCATCGACCAAGTTTGATAGGTTACTGGAGGAGGAACAAAGACAGAAGCACAACTCTAAAGTACCCCCTTTCTACAAAAATAAGATCCATCTGCATCAAGTGGAGCACAAGGAGATCGAGGAAGAATCTTCGACATAAGAAGAGGGGCAGGAACTAGAGGTTGCAATAGCCGAGATCTAGACCACTGGAAAGGGACTAGTAACCCTTAAATCATTAGTTAAGTCTGCTTGGGAATAGAAGCCAGTCAATCCAACTGGAGGTTACTTCGCGAACAAGGTACCAATTTTCAACTCGTACTCGTTTGACCTCACCAAAGCTGGAGAGATCTATGATGAGTTGGTGAAGGCGAAAGTAATCAAACCTGATCCCAAATATGGGATGCCTAGGCCAGAGGACATTAAAGGGAAACAATTATGCAAATGGCATGTTTCACCACATCATGCCACAACCAACTGTGTCCAGCCAACTGTGTCCAGTTTATGGACACAATTCAAAGTCTAGTTAATCAGGGGCACATTGCATTAGCCCCAATTCCTAAAGCACAAATGGGAGTGGATACTAATCCTTTCCTAATGGCCTCAGTTAATATGCTCAATCTTCAATGCCCTCAATTAAAAAAGAAGGCCAAAACAGTAAACGAGGATCAGCCAAAATCTCGAGAAGAAACTCAACAACCAGAGAATTTGCTTGCTACAATTGTGGCTAGAGTAACAATATGCAGCAAGTGTAAGACAGAGTGTGTCCTAGAAATCCCGATCCCAGGCGCTAAAATAGACCTGGAACTTGAAGATTCAAAGGATCGTCGGGATAAGGATTTCCTCAAAATCCCAGAGACAAACTTTGGCCCACATAATCCCAAAGGAAAGCTACCTCGTAGCTTTTTTTTTTTCCAGAGATTGGGAAACATTAAAACAAAACATGAATGGATCGCTAGTCAAGAGACTAGGGGGCAAGCTAGTCAGCAGAGTTTTAGCGGCAAGAGACCTAATCTTCTAGAGCAGACGACCTCAAAAACAAAGCCACAAAAAGCAATGATCCAGGATGGGAAGTGGTATGTAACTGGCAAAGATGGAAAGCTAGTTAAAGAATTGGGAAGATCGGCAAAGCGAAGGATCCAAAGGAAATATGGAGCCTATATGCGCGCCCAAAAGAACTTGGGGGCAGTTCTCCTCAAAGAAGAAAAAGAGCAAAAACCCCTCCCGTGACCAAATAGGAATTAACGAGCCCTCCTAAAAGAGACTGGAAGAAGAAAGAAGCCATGGACAACAAGCTAATAACTATATCTCTTCTAGACTCCATTTTGGAGACCTCTGCTAAGATAAAGAGGCGGATTGTATTCGGCAGCTTTGTGCAAGAAGACTTGCCAGACAAGCAATCTAAGAATAAAGATATCCCGACATCAAAAGGGAGATTTGAACAAGACATCCAAGAAAACGACGGTCAAGGGATGACCGAGATGGAATTATAAGAGTTCGAGAAAGACCTATTGGAAGTCATAGAAATGGATGATTTGTTTGAAAAGAAGCAACAAGAGGCTCAGGCTGAAGTTGACTTGGTAGTTGTACTACCAGAACATTTAGCTGCGGTTTACCACCAGGTTAACCAAATGAAGGGCGATGTTGTTGCCTATGAGCCATCCCAAGCTTTGATCGAAATACCAATTGATCATGAAGAAGATCAAAACATCATCTTGGAATCCATTCTCCACATGGAGAGAATGATGTTTTCTAATATGACCAAAGAAATGACGGATCACCTACGGCTTATCTTCATCATGACCCATCTGGAAGGGATCTCGATTGATAAAATGATGATTGATGGTGGAGCTTCCATCAATGTTCTACCATCTAAGATGCTGAAAAAGCAAAACATAACCCTTCAGGATTGCTTGCCGACTACGACCATAATGTCTAATTTCAGTGGAACTGTCACCAAGACTTACATGGTTTTACCCTTAGAGATCACAGTTGGATCCAAGAAGTTGATGTTAGCATTCTTTGTGGTAGACAACACTGCTAGCTACAACGTATTGCTGGGGAGGGATTAGATCCACAAGAGTATGTGTATTCCCTCCACGTTACACCATAAGATCGTGATCTGAAATCCCAATCAAGCTACCTTTGAATGAGGCTTTTGGGAGACCGTTCAGGCAGACTCAAGGCCTTTCATAGCTAGCCCACAATTTCTGAAGCCAATTTCTATGATCCCGAAGTGGGAAACATTAAGTTGGCTAGAGAAGATGAGAACAGCCGCCCTACCGAGGTGATGGCCCATAAAATTCTAGACCAAGGGTTTCTGACTCACGAGGAGTGGGATAGGCCCTTCCTGAGATGGGACTTCTAGAATGAATAACGCACCTAACAGAGCAATATACTAAGAAGAGGCAATCTAGTCTATAAAAAGGAGATTGCTAGTACACTGAAGAGAACAGAGAAATGTGCATGCTTCCTTTCCCAATAAAAAAGAAGATCGACTCAAAGAAACAAAATAGCAAAGTTTGAAAGAATCAGCCATCAGCATGGCATAATTCATTCGAGATACTGGGGAAGAAGATGAGGAAGACAACATTCCACCTGAAATCTTCAAATTTTGGTCATCATAAGTGGATAAGCCTCCTCCGGAAACCCAAGACCCTTTAGAGAAAGTTAACTTGGGAATCGTGGAAGATCCCCGACCAACCTACATCAACAAGCTATTGGAAGAGCCAATAAAGAAAAAGATGATAGCACTTCTGGAGGAGTTCAGAGATTGCTTTGCCTGGCATTACACAGAAATGCCGGGATTGGACAGACAGCTGGTTGAACACATATTGCCAATCAAGGAGGGATACATTCCAAGGGCCAAGTTCTAAGTTCCAACGTCTGACCGCGGGCTGCCCACGACCAGCTTGTGTTCCCACTTGCCAGTTTGCATTCACACTCCCAACCGTGTTCTGATTGGTTCTAATAGATTTTAGTGACTTTGTAATTACTTAGAAGTACAATAACTGTTCTAGAACACTCTAGGCTAGGGTTTCTAATTCCAATACTTGTAGGACAAGGTTTTCCCTTTGTCTATAAAAGGGAGCCTTTGTTTAGTGTTTTAGGGACGGAATTTTCACACATTATTTTGGAGTTTTAGACACCTTAGCCGCAAGACATCACTGTACTTTAGTTTTCAGTTTTAAACAGTTTCTTATTTTCTGCACTTTTTGGGCGTGGAGCTTGGAGAGGAAAGCCCTGTCGTATCTTCTGCTGTTCCTATTCTTCAACAATCTCTTTTGTAACCGTATTTTTATTATTGCAATTTACTTATGATTTCAATTATAGTTATTTTAATTTCAGTTATGAGTGAGTAGTTCCTTTTAGGATTACGGTTGCTTGAAGCCTTAGCCATGTTAGTTCATTGATTAGATTTCTAGCTCTTGATTATGATTGCTATGCATGCTGAATAAGTTAGATTACTTTGCTTAATGACCTTAATTTATGCCTATACGATTGATCACCTTGTTTGCATATAATTATAGATGTAATTGCTTGAGTGACTATCATATATCATCTTGTGATTTGTAGCATCATGGGTATTTGGGACACTTACCTGTAATCTTAACTCATGACGACCTAGGATTGCATGTCACTTTTCTAGGTGTGTGTGATGTCATTAAATTCTCTTTGTACTTCATGCATCATCTTAAACGTTAGGTGATAGACATTCTAGGCATATGCCCTATTTAGAACATGCTAAGTAAAAGGGAATAAGATGTGTCTAGTGAACCAACGCCATGACCTAGGCACGGGCACCTAATTCAGAGAATGCATAGTAATGAGGTCAAGGAAATCTGATTAGTAACTATAATTGGTTTGCATGTGTGTATTTTTCTCTAAGTTAACAAATCTGTACTAAATTGGTTAATCATTGAACAAGTCTTCGAGGGATCGACTATTGCTGTGCTACTATACTATTCTTATCGATTTGTGCACTTGCAAGGATTTTATAACAGTTAGAATTAGATTGCACTTTTCTTGTTCTCTAATTTTACCAACAAGTTTTTAGCGCTGTTGCCGGGGACTTGTCCCTCAACGGTGCCCATTTAAGTTTGTATTTATACCTTAGTTTTTTTTTCTTTTTGTTAGGTACCCGTGTATGTCATTTAGGTACCCCGTGTATGTCATTCCAAGGCTCGATGCATAGATCGTCAAGTGGGCCATCTTCAAGAGAATCTTCAGGAAACGGCTCACCACCACCAAGTCCCGGGAGGATGGCGGATCACAGAGAAGAGCAAGGATGGGAACGTGGCCTAGTACAGTAAGCCCTAGGACTCCTTAAGGACTTTGCCATTCCCCATGTCTCGGAGGATCAATTTCACATTGTTTTTATCGAGTCAACAGTGGCAAATTTCTAGTTCAAGTCTTGGACGATTCACATGCTACCCACATTCCACAGACTTTCCGGCGAGGACCCGCACTTTCATATCAAGGAATTTGTTGAAGTCTGCTCAACGATGCGCATTAATGGCATGACGGAATCTGAAATCGGCCTACGGCTTTTTCACTTCAGTCTCAAGGATCGCACAAAGGTATGGTTTCATTCGCTAGCGCCAGCTTCCATTCAGTCATGGAGGGACTTGACGTCCAAATTCTTGACGCAATATTTTCCCGTGGAAAAGGCGAACGAATTGAAGTCCAAGATAATGAAGCCACGGCAAGTCATAAAGGAGTCTTTCTATGAGTTTTGGGAACGTTTCAACCAGATGCTAAGGGCGTGCCCCCACCACCATATCGATGACCATCATCTTATGTTATACTTCTACAGAGGTTTGAAGACTAGTGATCAGATAATGGTAGACTCTCAATCCCAAGGGATTCTAGAAGGCACAGCCGAGGAAGCAAGGACTGCCTTTGAGAACATCGCTCAAAGGGAAAAATAATTTAGCTACCGTGGTCATTCCTCTAGGGCTACTGGTGATGCGTACACCAATCACAATGATGATGTCATTGCTCAACTCACTGCATTGGGGAAACAACTATGTAATGAGAAGGCAAAATGAGTTCAAACCTGCGAAGTATGTTCAATTCAGGGCCACACGTCCCAAGACTACCTAATGGTGGAAGATGCCAATTTTGCTGGAGGTTTCAATAATAATTCACGACCCCGGAATTACCCATATTTAAACACTTACAATCTGGGGTGGAAAAATCATCTGAACTTCCGCTAGAGCAACAATCAAACTGCCGCCAATCCTTTGCAGCCCCCTGGATTTCAGCAGCAAGCTGCATCCTCTCAAGGGAACTCTCACGGCCCTTCCTCAAATCATACCAGCGGAAGCAACTCTGTGGAGGATACCGTCAATACCTTGGCTCAACAGAGCATCCAATTCATGCAAGACAGCCAGAGTAAGATGGCAAACACGAATAATACAATTGCAAACTTGGATCGTCAATTGGGACAGATTGCCAATGAATTGAATCAGCGGGAACAAGGGAGGTTGCCAAGCCAAGTAATGGTGAATCCAAAGGGACTTCAACATCCAAGTATAAATTCCATCACTTTGCGCAATGGAACGCTGATCCATGGACCTTACTATGATGCCTATGATGCTGAGACTGAAGAGAATGAGGAGTATAAGAGATTACCCATGCCCCATTTAAGGTCCAACTCTGCCGTGACACCACCTGAGGTCACGCTGCAACATTGGGCCAATATTTCACCTTAACCGCAGACCTGGACCCAGACCCTGCCGCTCGGACCTCAGCAGGCCATGCCTTATGGCAAGCCACAAACTTTGGAACAAACCACGCAACAGAATGTTCCGTTGCACCTACCAAGCACACTGCCACAAAACAGAAAGCAGGGACCTAAACTTACTGCAGAGACGAGAATAGGACCTGCGCCGAGAGCCTTGTCCAGCGAGCCACCGAGAATCATGCCCCATGTCTTACTGCAAGACATGCCAGAAGCTGCGCCATGAGCCCTGCCGCAGGCGCATTCCAGCGCACCTGAGGAACCTATTCTGTGCCAACCTGCGCATAACAGCGTAGACCTGCATCTCACTGTACGTAACCACCAGGATTAGGCCACGACTGACATCCAGTCTGCTCCTAATTCCAAGACCACGATCTTGAGTCCCAAGGCCAATTCGCAGAACCCAAATAATTCTAACTCTATAACTCAAAATTCAAATATGAAAACAACTAAAAGAGCGACTTTTGAGTTAGAAAATGACATTGACTTACCTTTTCCTCGCATGTTTCAAAACAAGAACAAGGAAAAGGAGGAGTTCGAGGGGGAGATGGAGCGCATGCTGCAAAAGCTTGATATCACATTGCCATTCCATAAACTCGTCAAGCATATACCAATCTTTGCTAAACTTTTGAAGGACGTTGTTTTTGGAAAGCGTGGGGCTGAGCCAAAAATCACCATAGACATCAATTCAGCCACTCTCAAAGCTTTACATGGCGTGCCACCCAAGGTTGATGACCCAGGTCCCCCCATCACTCCCACGTATCATCAAAGAAAAATGATTTAACCATTTTCTTTGTGATACAAGGGTGGTAGTAAGCATTATGCCTTCCCATGTGTTTAAATCTTTAAACTTAGGGAAATTAAAATCTACTGATCTTCGCATTAAATTAGCTAATTCCTCTGTAACTAGTCTAATGGGTGTGATTGAGGATGTTAGTATGTAGATAGGGGATGTTAGCATTGCAACATATTTCTATGTCATAAGGATGGAGAAGCCCGGTCCAAGTGACGATCCACCACTGATTTTTGGTAGACCCCTTCTAGCCACCGTGGATTGTGACATCAATATCAAAAGAGGGACGGTGGCTATCAATGTTTGGGAGAAACTGCGAACTTTCAACAACCATGATATCATTCAGTACCCTGCTGAACCCATTATTGATTTTCCCTGCGAACTAATGGATCATTTGTTTCATGACACAATAGCAGGGTCATGCACTAAAGAGTTGCTCGACAAGAATACCAAACGGCCTCCAGAAGAACATGAGGCGCACGAGACGGCCAGGTTAAGTTTGCCCCAAACCGTATCCTCTCTAACCGATTATCCAAATGATGACCTTCCACTCACGGCCAAGGACCCTTGGCCTTCCTTTAAGGAATCTCCACCATTTCCATGGAGTCCGCAACCACCATGGCATGCTAGGGCTGCTCACGCACTTCAATCACCAAATTACCTTGGCATTCAACTGGCGCCAAACATCTAGCATGCCAGCCCCGTCTTGCCTAGACGTTAAATAAAGCGCTCCTAGGAGGCAACCTAGCCCTCATTTGTATTTGTCTCTTCCTTTGCTGTTTCTGCCCTTTAGTTCTCTCAAACCTATGTTCTGTTGTCATGCATATTTCTTATCACATTTAGGACAATGTTCAGTTAAGGTTGAGGGTGTGGATTGAATTTTTGCATATGGAAACAAGTAGGTTTATGGGTGATACACGGCCAGGACTTTTGAGTTTTCGGTATTAATTTTTTCTGTTTAGTTAAGTTTGTGCTAGTAATAGTATGATAACTTGTTAATAGGGATGTATATGCTAAGTTAACTGTCTTAGCCTTACTAAGAGTCATGTCATGGTCAAGTAGTTCATAATCTGCACTTCACAATGCCATGTTTTAAGTGATTAAGTGAACAAAACAACTGAATTTGAGTGAGCTTTAGAAAATTAGTGGAGACTTCCATGTGAGATCTTTGAGCCTAATTGCCATTCTTTCTGAGGGATATACTTGTTTCTACTCTTAAACACTCATCGCTTTTGTTCTTAATTGCTAATCTCATTACATCATTTTGCATTGAATTTTACAGAACTAACGTCATTTAGATACTCTTGATTTAATGTATGGTTTGCCATAAGATGTGATGTAGGCTATGTATGCTTTATCCTCTAAAGGCCTTATCCTACCCATTTGCATGTAACGATCCGGACCAGAATTTAAATTCTTTTGAGAATTGGACCATTTTACCCTCAGTTTTGGATGGGTTCGGGAGTCACTTTTTGACTGGTAATACTTTTGGGAATTTTTCTTGGACCGTTGCGTAGGTCTCGAACTCACGAGTTCGTAGACAGGCGGCACGCGGAAAACGGAGATCCGATGAGTTCGTTACGGGTCTAGAAGCTGCAGGGGCAGTTTGGTAATTTTGGAAAAGTTGAAATTATATAACAGATATTTTTCTCTCTCCTCGAGAGATTGGTCAATGCAGTCTCGGTCCTACCCGAGTCCTCCCCGTGCGAACACCGAAGGTCCATATTCATCGGAGGGATTTCGATCCGATTCGAACAAAACCAAGGTCGGGAGGATCTTCCCCGGGACCCCACGAGCATTTTGGGGTAGTTATTGGAGCGGGAGCACCGCCGTAGGCGACGGACGGAGGAGGGAGGTGAACCGAACATTCTCGGCCGTTTTCCGGCCAAACCAGGTACGATCTCGGAACTTTGACCTCATATTTGGATTCCTGGTGAAAAGTAAATGAATTTTCATGTGTATATCGTGAAAAACGGTCAAGAAATGAAGAAGTTAGAAAACCTTGAAAATCGGCCGAAAATGGCAGTTTCCGGCGAACCAGACGGCGGCGGAGGTGGCGGTCCGGTCATCTTCTCCGGCCAGCCTCCGACGACGGCGAGGGCCGTCCGGTCGTCTTCTCCGGTGAGTCACCGGTAACTGATCGAGTCGAGTGAACCGATCGAGTCGAGTGAACCGGTAGAGTCGAGTGAACTGGTCGAGTTGGACCGGGTCAGGTCGAGCCAGGCCTGGTTGGACCGGTCTAGGCGCGTGAACACTGTAGCAGGCGCGTGACCGGCGCGTGGTAGCGCGTGAGCGCGTGTTCTGACCTTCCGGTGGAGCGTGGCGGCGCGTGGGACTGTTCCTGAAGTCACGGTGGCGCGTGACTAAGGTTTTGGGACGTTCCGGATCAGATTTTGTTGGTTTCGAGGCCATAGGACTTCATTTAGAGCTCGGTTGGGCAATCCCAGCGGTAAGGATTGACCGTGGAGAGGGTTTTGAGCTTGGAAAGTCAAGGTAGTTGGGTCATTATGGTGTAGGTGTTCTGAGGCTAGAGTGTACATGAATTTTGGGTTGGATGGTGATGGTAAGCGGACTTTGATTTATAAATTGTAATGCATGTATAAATATCTTTGATTTAATTACTGTTGTGTATGGTTGTATTTATAAATTGTAATGCATGTATTAATATCCTCGATTTAAATACTGTTGTGTATGGGTGCAATGATTGCTGGATAATTGTTGTTCCAATATTTCAGTGGAAGTGTATTGTGAGAAATGCTATGGTTGTTGGATTCGGTTTTGATATTGTTTGGACGTGGTAATTATTTGGGTACATGGTTATGAGTTGAAACCGTATTTGTGATAAATGATAAACAAAATATATACTTGATTTCGATACAAAACCGATTTGATGGGGCCCGGGCCTTGGTTCCGTGTTGGCGGACTCCCGGTGAACTCCCAATATAAACAAAACCGATTTGAAGGGGCCTAGGAGCCGGGCCTTGGTTCCTTGTTGGCGGACTCCCGGTGAACCCCCAATATAAACAAAACCGATTTGAAGGGGCCTAGGAGCCTGGCCTTGGTTCCGTGTTGGCGGACTCCCGGTGAACCCCCAATATAAACAAAACCGATTTGAGGGGGCCTAGGATCCGGGCCTTGGTTCCGTGTTGGCGGACTCCCGGTGAACCTCCAATATAAAAGGTGATTTTGCAGAGATTGTGGTCAAGTCCAAGTAGTACATATTCTAGCACACCCCAAGGGATACCCTGGTGGCTAGGGATATGATATGATAGTCGAGAGATATGCCGACGGATATGATATGATAGTCGAGAGATATGCCGACTGATATGATATGATAGTCGAGAGATATGCCGACTGATATGATATGTCAGTCGAGAGATATGCCGGCTGATGAGATATCATAGTACAGAGAGTTGTGATACTGGAATAGCACACCCCAAGGGATACCCTGGTGGCTAGGGATATGATAATCGAGAGATATGCCGACCGATGTGATATGATAGCCGAATGTTATACCGGCTGATGATACGATATGATAGCCGAGGATATTTCCGGCTCTAATATGAACCAGACGGCAATTATCATGGGCTTAATCAACCTATGGAAATACTTCGTTATCCGGGTCAGTGGGTTGGTGTGGGCGGTGACCCAGAGGGACGAATTATTGTTGATTCACCAGTATCTGACTAGTCTGTTGTCTTGTGGTTTTCCAGTAGAGATGTCAGCAATGTCTGACCTACTGACATTTGGTGTCAGAGAGTATTTCTATTTGAATCACCACTATTCCGAGGTCTTGGCTTTGACTGGTATTTTATCCTGCGTCTGACAGTAGGAGTGATCAGTAAGTACAGAGATTCTGTTGGGAACCCTGTAAGGTTTAATAAAAAATTATTTAAGAACAAAAGATATTTCTGGTATTTAAATTTTGAGGTAAAAGGGCTGTCAGACGGGATAAGGGTTCTTTCCGGGTTTCGAGGGAAAATTCGGGAAGGGTCCTTACAAGATGCTCCCTAAGCCAATTTTGAAGCCAAACACTCAGCCTTTTCTTTCATCACCTCAAGTATAACCTAACTCAAAATACTTAGCCATTCATCACAGCCATGCCCTATAACCTCAGTTTGTGCTAAGGTTGCCCTAAATGAGATTCATGGTGAGGATGAGAAGTGAAAGAAGATGCTGCCCAATTCCAAGGACATTGGCGTTTTGAAAAGTTTAAAAGTTTAAAGAAAAGCTTACAAATGATAGGCTGCAAGAAAGTTTGAGGAAATCATTGCATGATCTTGGTTCAAGTCAATTCAAAGGAAAAGGAAAAACAATAAAGAAAACAAAAGAAAGAACAGAAAAAATGGTGAAAAGAAAAATCAAGAAATCAAAAGAAACAAAAATGTTGAATAGAACAGAAAAGAGAAAAAACAAAGTGAATTGAGCCAAGTGAGCCAAGAGCCTCAAAATAAGCCTTCAAGAAAGCATAATGTCGTGGGCCTTAAGCAAGGATTCAGTTCAGAAACTGCAAGTTCGAGTCATGACGTCTCATGTCTTGGCACAGCTCAGGTTCTTTGAATCCCATAATTCCTTTCTAAACCCTAAAGCTTAGCCCCGTTGCAACCAAAAATGGAAGACCTAACTGATCTTATGGACAATCATGCTAAGGATTAAGGTATGTATCTATGTTCTTAAAGTTCAATTCCTTTCATGAGATCCTTATTTCCATAAAGTGATGTTCATCATTGTTACTCATATGTGCTTAAACTTGAATTTCATAACATAAATGCATCACATATGCTTGAAAGAGTGAAAGCCTAGGATTCTTGTGCGAATTGAGAGTTGCCTAGTGAGGATTAGAGTCGAGGCGAAATCTTTCTAGGGCACTTAGATGAAGTTGTTCTCAAACATGATCACTTGAAACTATGGCACTTAAACATATACACTTTCACATGACACTCATGGCTATGGCATTCCTTTTAGTTTTGCAAAGCATGTTTGCTTACTTTGATTCTTATTAGCTTGTTAAAAGTACTATCTCTAGCATCTTATTTGTCTAAGTAAAACATTTGTGGGTATCGTGCTCCTATAACCCTCAGGAGACAAAACTCCTCCTACTAGGTGAACCTACGGGTTTAAATGTTCTATCTTAACTAAGATCGAGTCTTTTCATTTTATTTATGTTTTTTTTGCTCAGGGACTAGCAAAAGATAGGTTTGGGGGGTATTTGATCGGTCATTATTTATGTATCATTTTGATGTCTTTATATGCCTCTCTTACATGTCTTTTGAATGATTTCGTGCCATCAATAGTATAAAATGACCAATCTTGTGAGACTTGTGCAGATTTGGAAAGATAGGTAAATTCTGAGAAGAACGCAAAAAGAAATACTCAAATTGGAGTTCAGATGAATGAGATGTCCTCATTTCAATATCAGGTCCTGAACTAGGTCCTGAGTGCACCAGTGCGCCTATTTTGGGCCCTTGGCCAAGTACCTCAAATCATGTCATCCGGGTCCCAAACCTGTGACTCATGACATCAAGTTCATGTCCAAGATGTGCCAAGGTCATGCTACGACATGTCGAGTACATGTCCCAAGAATTTCCCATATGCGCCAATTATGAACCTTATGCGCTTAGCCTGAACCAAGATGCGCTTCTACTATGCTCATGGTGTGCCACAAAAGCGCAGTCCCAAATCCCTATGACGAAGACATTCCATGGGCCAAGTTCTAAGTTCCAACGCCTAACCGCGGGCTGCCTACGACCAGCTTGTGTTCCCACTAGCCAGTTTGCATTCATACTCCCAACCGTGTTCTGATTGGTTCTGATAGATTTTAGGGACTTTTTAATTACTTAGAAGTACAATAACTGTTCTAGAACACTCTAGGCTAGGGTTTCTAATTCCAATCCTTGTAGGACAAGGTTTTCCCTTTGTCTATAAAATGTAGCCTTTGTTCAGTGTTTTAGGGGCGGAATTTTCACACATTATTTTGGAGATTTAGACACCTTAGCCGCAAGACATCATTGTACTCCAGTTTTCAGTTTTAAACAGTTTCTTGTTTTCTGCACTTTTTGGGCATTGAGCTTAGAGAGGAAGGCCATGTCGTGTCTTCTGATGTGCCTATTCTTCAACAATCTCTTTTGTAACCGTATTTTTATTATTGTAATTTACTTATGATTTCAATTATAGTTATTTTAATTTCAGTTATGAGTGAGTAGTTCTTTTTAGAATTAGGGCTGCTTGAAGCCCTAGCTATGTTAGTTCATTGATTAGATTTCTGGCTCTTGATTATGATTGTTATACATGCTGAATAAGTTAGATTACTTTGCTTAATGACCTTAATTTATGCCTATATGATTGATCACCTTGTTTGCATATAATTATAGACGTAATTGCTTGAGTGACCATCATATCATCTTGTGATTTGTAGCATCATGGGTATTTGGGACACTTACCTGTAATCTTAACTCATGACGACCTAGGATTGCATGTCACTTTTCTAGGCTAGTGTGGTGTCATTAAATTCTCTTTGTACTTCATGCATCATCTTAAACGGTATGTGATAGACGTTCTAGGTATATGCCCTGTTTAGAACATGCTAAGTAAGGGAATAAGATGTGTCTAGTGAACCAACGCCATGACCTAGGCACGGGCACCTAATTCAGAGAATGCATAGTAATTAGGTCAATGAAATCTGATTAATAACTATAATTGGTTAGGATGGATAGTAAATTCTAAAATCATAACATAACCAACCCAAGCAAATTAGTAACTATAATTGGTTAGGAACTATAATTGGTTAGGATTGGTAACTATAATTGGTTAGGATTGGAAAACATAACAAACAACCAAGCAGAGTACGAGGCGCTGATCATTGGTTTGAAAATCTTGATTGAAATGGGAGCACGCCAAGTAGAGATCTATGGAGACACAGAATTGGTGGTTAACCAAATTACATGAGCATATACATGCAGGAACCTTTGCCTAGCAAGTTACTTCACGACGGTTACAACATTAGCTTCAAAGATCATTACTCCGACTATCGAGCATATCCCTCGGGAGGAAAACTTGGCGACCAATGAGATGGCCCAAGTAGGATCTAGAGCCTTACTTCAGGAGGGACAATTAGAAAAGTGGATCAAAGTCGAGAGAAGGTCTCTACCCTCCATCATGGAAAGAGATGTTGAGCTGGAAATCATGGACATCGAAGCTGAACCTGACGACTGGAGAACACCTTTTATCAAGTACTTGAAGTATCCATCCAACGAAGACAGTAGCTTTAGAAATAAAGCATGTCATTACACCATGTGGGGACCAGACTTGGTAAGAAAAAATTACGATGGTACATTATCCCGATGTATCGGTCCTCAGGAAGCAATGGTGGTAAGGGGGGAAATACACGAAGGAGTATGTGGAGCACATCAGGCAGGGCCAAAAATGAAACGGCTCATACGAAGGCATGGCTATTTTTTGCTAGTTATCCAGTTAGATTTTTATGCATATGCCAAGGGATGTGACGAGTGTTAAAGGCACGCCCCATTTCAACATGCACCCGCGGTGCCAATGAACCTAGTGGTCAAGCCATGGACATTCTGAGGTTGGGCTATCGATTTCATTGGAAAGATATCCCCAAAGTCATCAGAAAGACATGGCTTAGTTGAGGTGGCCACTGATTATTTCACCAAATGGGTGGAAGCAAATTCGTTAAAAACAAATCACAAGCTTTGGATTGATCAAGTTTTTGAAAGAGAACATTTTAAGCCGATTTGGAGTACTTGAGATAATTGTCACTAACCGTGGTTCCTCGTTCATGTCTCGAGAATTGCAAGACTTTGGCGCCCAATTTTCTATTACATTTATGCAATCTAGCCCTTACTACCCCTAAGCCAATGGTCAAGCGGAAGGTAGCAACAAAAGTATCCTCACTATTCTAAAGAAAATGTTGGGTGACTACCCTAGAAACTGGCATGAATAGTTGATATATACACTTTGGTCATATCGAAAATCAAAAAGAGGAGCGATCGAAACCGCCCCAGCAGACTTAATCTATGGTCGGGATCTTTTGCTCGCAGTCGAGATAAATGTCAACACATTGCGACTCCAACATCAATATGGTTTAGATACTGACGAATATGTACGGGCCGTCTGCTATGAGTTGGAGGAATTGGATCAGAAAAGGATAGACGCTCTGAACAAGATTATGGCCAACAAAGCGGCAGTATCAAGGGTGTACAACAAGAGAGTTGAAGGGAAATCTTTCTAGGAAGGCGATCTAGTGTGGAAAAAAATCTTACCGCTAGGATCATCCGTACTTGGAAGAGGGAAATGGAGCCCGACTTGGCAAGGTCCGTTCATAATCCACAAAGTAAACGGAAAAAGGGTCATATTACTTGAGAAATGACGATGGAATAGTGGATAAAAATCCTACTAATGTCATTCACCTAAAAAAGTATTATCCAATACTTTGGGATTCAGCGAGCGGGGGTAATTGGTTAAATCCCGCTGGAAATTTGGCGGGACTGCCCTCGAGCAGAAAAAGTAAATTTTACTAAAAAAGGGCAAGATACAATCAAGAAAGGAACATTCAGTGAGAAGATTAGCCCAAAAGACTAATCTACATACAAAGCCATGCAATGGCTACAAAAACACAAAAGCTTGGAGGGCCTTCACGCTGCTACTGAGGAGAGACTTGACAAACAACCACGTTGAACCTAGACCTGGCTGCAATCTTCACAACCAACTTTTCCTCATACTACCCATCCGGGTGAGGACGGCCAGAAGCACGGGCTATGTATCCATCATCATATCCATTTTTGAAAACACCTGCGATATGATCTCAATGACATGGTCACGAGCTTTTACCATCTCTAGAAGATCAGATATTCGAGTCTTCGAAATAGCATGCTCCCCATAGGCTTGCTGAAGCTCCAAGCATTTTTTCTGATAAGAAGCCTCCATGGCGTTTGGGAATTGCACAGGCACAACAAGCAGGACATCCCAAACAGAAACTGCCGCTATAGCTCCAAAATCCTCAAGTCAAAAGAAAGTACCAGCATTCAAGCCTTTCACAAATGGCACAGGGATAGCCTGACAAAACCCAAACTAGCGAGCACAGTAGTTGGGTTGATAAACCTCGAAGCCAGGAATCGACCTATGAGTTTTCCCGCCACTCTTCAAAAGATAACGAGTAAGGATACAACTCATGAAATCTTTGGCAAATACCTTCTGCGTGTGGGATGAGCAGGCAGATGCAAGAAACCTCCCTCTCGGAACCAAGGATACCTCATGATCACACTGGCTTCCCAATGGTCCCAAGGACGAGAGGTTAGCATAAAAAATAAGGTCAAGTAATCTTTAGTGAAAAGTAGTACAGAAGGAAAGGGCATTAATAATTGAGTCGGGATGACGTTGTCTGGACACTCAATAGCGCGGCCTTGAAACTAGGGAAATGACCAATTGAGCCATGCTTGAACCATCCAGAGTGGGCCATTCAAGGGGAAGGGTCTTACTGGCTGACAAGTAATAGAACACAAAAGGCTGTACAATTGAGCCAAAGCTACAGGTCTCATGGCTATGTTAGAGCAAGAAGCCAAAACTTCAGCCAAAAGAATCCATTCCACTGTCGGACTCCTCATGGCATTGGGGAATACGAACCAATCTAACAAGAAACGGTAAAATTGGATCTTTTCAAAGGCAAGTCCCAGATATGGGCCAACAAAACCCAAATCCCCAAAATCACCTTCAGCCCTAAATTGCCCATTATTGTTAAAGGGGCAGAAGGTGGTCAGAAATTGAGGAAAGGAAAACAAGGAAGGGACATGTGGAGGCAATTTAAAAATTGATGGGTTAGGGTCTATACCCGGGTAGGATTCGAGGGAAAGGGTGAAATCCGCAACATTTCCAGACGAAGACAATTCGAACATGACAGACATATTTAAGAGAGTCGGAGTCATTGGCCCAACCCGGAAGTCAAAGGAATTTGTGCTACTATTCCAAAAACACATTGCAGCACTAAGAAGATTAAAGTCAAGAGAAATAGAGAGTGTGGAAAGGCTTACCAAGTGGTAAATTCCATTACTCCAGAGTTCGCCAAGGTACAACTGCTGCATCCGTTGGACCCATAAAGTCGAAAGGTTGGCGAAACTCAGCTCATTCACTGAGGGGGAAAGGTGTCCCTAATCCAAACGAAGCTTCTCCCATGGGAACGGCCACCACTGGTAGATTGGAGGAGCTTGAAACTTCTTAAGATGGGCACTGAGAGATACCGCGTTGGCTGAAATAGGACCTTTCCAGCAAGGACCCAAAGCAAAGTGGCGCTCAGAGTCGATCATGAAACAGGGGTCGCGGATAATCTCATTATCATTCTCAAGAGACGACAGAATGTCTCGAGAAACAACTGCATGTTCTTCAAAACCCATACCACATACCCATGGAGTAGTAAGTAGTGGGTTCTGGAACAAGGAGATTGGAAGGATCCTCCTTGTCCTTTCGCCTTAGGACAAGTTTAGGAGCCATGTCTTCTCAACGAAACAGTGCGGAAAAGAAAAAACGAAGCAAGATTTACAGTTGAAATGGCAGGAAGCAAGAGTAACTATAGCTTGACTGCCAAAAAACACAAGAAGTGGAACCGGCGAAGTCGCAGAGGTGGGGTCATGTTGAATTTAAATTGTTTTAAAATTAAAACATTTCAAATTCAAGGGGCAATGTTTACACCCGAAAAAATCTTGTGTTGGGCCAAAGCAAATGGCCAGCTAGATTAAATGGCCCAGCCCAATAATGCCCACTTGGAGCACGCATACGTGGAAATTTGGAGGAGGGGAATTCGGTTCTAACGCGCATAAAGGACAAGACGACAAAGGGGATGTTTTCGACAAGCCAACTGCAACATGGGTCCCGCGGAGGTCTGCATGACAAGCCAGATAAGCTCCTCACCGCCTATAAATGGAAAAAAAGCATTCTTCTCAAGGGACAACCGATCAATCAATCAAACAAAAAAATTGATCAACTCAATCAATTTCAAAACAACTACAAACCCTCAAAAGTTTCATTGTTCAAAGGCTCGCCTATTTAGGCACAACCTGTTTCTTCGATCCAGGATCAAAATTCAGTTCTCTTCTCAACCCTTTTCTCAGTTCTTAAACAAAAAAAAAACTCATAGCTTTCCTTTATCCCGACTGTTGCTCAAGTTAGTCTTGAAGATCACCAAACACTCAAATCATCCCGACTGCCACTCAACTCAATCTTTTAGGCATCCAGAAACTCAACCTTTGGCATCTCAACGTTTCTCGAATGCTCTGCCAACCTGTGGCATGATCCGACTGATGTTCATTCAGTTGATGATTTCCAGAAGATCGTGCCCCTCAAAGGCTTGATTCTGAAAGAAATAATTTACTTACAACACCTGTAATTTACTCATTGCATTCAATACTCCCGCATTAACTCTTTCAGTAATTTTATTTTACTTGCATAGCAATACAACGGATTTTCTTAAGGAAAGTTAAGTATTCGGAATATACCAACCAGTGTGTTTTATGGCTGTTTCTAAGTCGTAAAATCATCTATGTGTTTTGGTCCAATAGTATCATCCCGATTTAAGGAAATCCGCGTGTCAAACTATTTCTAACTAAATAACAAGCTGCTAACATGAACATATCGGAAATCATATAAACTTGGACTAGATTGGAAAGAAAATTTATTAAAGTCCTTGGATACATTAAGAAGAATGCATAGAAAAGAACAGCGCAAACAATTTGCCTGCTTGCCTCACAATCACTTGATTAAAAGAAAGGTTGTTGGGCCGCAAACGGAACCCATCTCTGAGCTGCCTAGTAGCAGTCTCTACTAGTGGCACGCCTACTTTGAAGGTATCTAAGGCCTATATACTTCCTGGTTCGCCCATCTAGCGATAAGATCGTGGTATCATGGCCCATAATCCCACAGTCTTCAACCTAAACCCATAATCCAAACAAGTCCACACAATTCATCACTAAGAGAAACCCACACGAGCCGGCTCCTCCGCACTCGGATTTCGAGGGAGATCCTCCGAAGACGACCCCCGGCCCGTTGTCACACTTTTTGTACAAAACAGATGTATCAATCTACCCATCTTAATAATCCGCCATCTAGCACCAATCTTGACACTAGGGTTGGTTTAAAATTGGTAAATTGCATTGAGGGTTTGAAGAGGGTGGAGGTGAGTAAGGGAGAGAAAAATGGAGAAGAAGAAGATAAGTGTATTGTGATGATATGATGAAGAAGAAGAAGGGCTTTGAGTTTCATGGTGGAATTTTAATGGGTGAGTGTTGGTTTTTGTTTGAGAAAAACCCAATTCATCACCATCCTCTTCCTTTTTCTGGGTTTTTTTGGTTGGATTAGAAAGACCAAATAATCAAGTCCCAGCAAAATGACTAAAATACCTAGTTCCTTGCTATCACATGGGTGCCAAATAAGCATCCTAAAGGTCGTTTGTAACCTTGTGCCTGAAATGGTGCAACGAAATTGACGTTGTTCCTGTTCAGGGAGCAAAGTGAGACGAAATCGTGTGCTAGTGCAAAGTGAGACATCGTGGCTTATTCTGGGTGTATTTTAAGTAATTAGTCTATTTGCAAACTTAGAAAACTGTTTGGAATTATAACATGTACATAAGCCTATTTTTATACTTAAGACAATATGAGATTAACTATTTATTTGAGACTATTTTATAAAATAAGAAATAATTTAACTGTTTATTTTGTAAGTCTTTATTCAAAAATTGTCCATGCAAAATTTTATTCAAATTGCTAACCATTTGTTTAAGTTTGAGGAAGAGTATTATTTACATTGAGCATTGATGTTGCCCTTTACAAGAGTCGAAAGTGAAATCTCGCTACATATTGGAATGAGTCAAACTACTACTAGTTTAGTAGTATTAGTGGCATTGTTTGTGTAAGTTTAGTATTAGGCCTAAGACAACAAATTTAAAGTACTCTAAGACTACAAATTAATGTCACAGTACCACTAGAAAAGCAGAGAGAGCATTATTTCCTTGTTATACCGTTGCTTATTGGTTAGTCCATATGCAAAAATGCACATACGAATGAAGCAACATCTGGAAAGAGATTTGAAAAACTTGACCATCATCAACATCTCCACCAACAGTGGTCTCCTCTGGACCATCATCTTGATTCCCCTCTCTCTCTCTTCCATCTCTGGACATTCATGATCTCGATTCGGCTCTCCCACTTCAGTTTCACCCATGTCAAGACTCAACGTGCTCTCTTGTACTGCTCTCAGACTTTGTTGGTGAACTGTGAAAGCCTTGAGAGTTTAAATTTGAAGAACTACTAGAAGCAACCAAGATGCGATTATAACATGGTATATATGACTAGGTTGTAATTGTGCATGTACCAACTCAATCTCAGTCTTATTTTATAGGCGAAGATGAGGGCTCTAGAACCACAATATTGAAAATACGTGTTTGAATATGGGATTAGGACGTTTTGATACACCATATCTGGTTTAGACCTCTACTTTAATGATAATTTATTTCTTACTTAATGTATGAGTATTGAATTATTTCAATTCTTAATTTTTATGTGTTTCACTAAAACGTTGGTTTTGAAATGTTCCAATTAATAATCATGGGTGTTACTCGAGTGGTTCTTGATCCACTCGGCCCAACTAGTAGATATGGGGTTTTAGACCCACTAGGCGTTATTCATGGCTTAATGGTTTCACCTTGATGATTTAGGTAAACCAAACCTAAACCGAACCACATCAAGGTGAAATCATCGATTTTGTAAACCAAACAGATCGATTCATATTGGTTCGTTTCTGAATTTTGAACTCATAAAAGTTTAGCCGAATTTATAGATTTAAGATCCTTATTAGTTCAATTTATTAAATATTATATAACCATCATTATCCAACTATCATCCCGAAAATAAGAATTCTTATTTACAAATAGCAATAATTGTAAACTATCAATCCAATGTTAATACAAACTCAAAATTTATAAGACTTTGAAAACATTATTCTCATGAGTTAAATTAAAGACCGTTCAAATTTCTACAAAACTTGAAATGTAAACAAGCCAAGAGTCTCAAAGACCAAACACGTTGGGAGGGTTTGAAGAGCATGAAGGTGAGTAAGGAAGAGAAAAATGGAGGAGAAGAAGATAAGAATTAGAGTGATGTTAGATGATGAAGAAGAAGAAGGGTTATGTGTTCATGGTGTAATTTTAATGAGTGTTGGTTTCTAGGTTTGTTTTTGTTTGAGAAAAACCAGTTCATCATCTTCCTTTTGCTCTTTCTGGGTTTTTTTTTTGCTAGTTTGCTTTTGGTTGGATTAGGAATAGTCAAGTCCTTGCAAAATGACTAAAATAGTCAGTCCCTTATTGCCACATGGGTGACACATAAGCATCCTAAATGTTGTGTCTAAATTGGTGCAACAAAATTGACGTTTTCCTTATTCAGGGAGTAAAGTGAGACGTCGTGATTTCTTCTGTGTGCATTTCAAATAATAAGCTTATTTTTAAACTTAGAAAACTATTAGAATTATAACAAGTAATAACCTCATTCAGTTAGGGCAATAAAATGAAATTAACTATTTATTTGAGCATATTTCATAAAATAATAAAATAATTTAACTATTTATTTTGTAATTTTTTTTTTAAAATTGTCTATACAAAATTTTATTGAAATTGCTAATGATTTGTGTAAATTTAAAGAGGATGAATACATACAATGGGTATCAATTTTTCCCTTGTACGAGATTCGAATGTGAAATCTAGCTACATAGTGGAGTGAGTAAAAATACTACTAGTTTAGTAGCTTATTAGTGACAGTGTTTGTGCAAGTTTAGTACTAGGCCTTAGACAACAACTTTAAAGTACTGTGAGATTACGCCTTAGACAACAAATTTAAAGTACTCTAAGACTACAAAGTAATCTCACATTACCACCGTGAAAAGCTTGACTATAGTCAACATCTCCATCAAACAATGGTTTCCTCTGGACCATCACCTTGATTCACCTCTCTTTCTTCCATCTCTGGACATTCATGACCTTGATTCGACTCTCTCATTTCAGATTCACCCCTGTCAAGACTCGACGTGCTCTCTTTTACTATTTTCGATTCTTATGCTTAGATTTTCAAACCCCAAACCCAACATCTTCCTTCTCATCTTGGCTTTCAAATGGATATATCCTAGACGTATCCCCCAACAAGGTTTGAACTCTTGACCTGACAGGGCCTTCCCGAATTTCCCCTTTGAATCTGTGAGAAGTCCTACTCTCGTCTGACAATACCTGAACCCCCAAAATAACTCCTGAAATACCTTCACAACTAGCCAACAAAGCCTTCATCAGAATTCTACCGAAAATTCGACAGAATCTCCCCTGTAATTTGGTCAAACCATCTTCCACCTGTTAGACGAAGGATTCAAATACTAAACTAATCTCCAAACAAACAAGAATAACTCAACCAAATAAACCCACAGGGTACTCAGAGCAACTAGGTTAAACTTAAAATACAAATCCAACAAAATCCTGCACCGTCGTAACGTAGCAGAAGATGATGCCTCCTCCTAGTCCCGGCGCCTCATCCCGTTACGGCCTGGAGGGCACGAACCAAAATAACAGTGAGTGGACAGTAGAACTAAATACAATAAAAGCGTAGTCTCGCAAATAAAATAATAATACTAATCGATATAATCCCACCTCGGTATCAAACCATAATGTACCGGAATCCAATTGATTTACCTCGGTGGAACCCACGCTACCTTACCTATACCATCCCCTCCCCCCCCCCCCCCCCCCCCCCCCCCCTCCCCAATATCAGTAACCTGGCCGTAACCGTCATCTCGAGACTGTGGCCGTCATCTCAAGCCGTAGCTTGATATCCCAGTTCATCCCGAGCCGTAACTCAATATCCCGGTTCATCCCGAGCTGTAGCTCAATATTCCGGCTCATCCCGAGCCGTAACTCGATATCTCGGCTCATCCCGAGCCGTAGCTCAATATCCCAGCTCATCCCTAGTCGTAACTTGATATCCTGGCTCATCCCGAGTCGTAACTCAATATACTGGCTCATCCCGAACCGTAGCTTAATATCCCGACTCATCCCGAGTCGTAACTCGATATCTCGGCTCATCCTAAGCCGTAAATTAATATCCGAGGCAATCCAACCCGGGGATATGCCCTCCTAACCACTGCCGAAAATACCAATGGCTAGAAACTGAGAGATCCAACCTGAGGTCCTACTCTCCACATATGCGAAAATACCTCAAAGATATGCGGCGGAAATTATGTACTACGCGCGTAGGTAACCTCGACGAGCACATGACCAAAAATTCCTCAAATTCATGTGTCGGAGATGAACACGCATGACCGAAAATACCTCAAAGTCATGCGGGCACATGACCAAAAATACCTCACAGTCATGTGTCAGAAATACCTCAACAAATACATGACCGAAAATACCTCAAGCTCATGTATCGGAACGAACAGGAATGACTGAAAATACCTCAAAGTCATGCGGTCACAGAAATCATATAACCCTCAACGAACACATGATCGAAAATACCTCAATATCATATGTCGGAGAAATCCCCCGCCTCACATGTCCGACAAAACCTCAAAGACATGTGGCGGAATGTCATAATACATGGTCGAAGCCAAAATCACCAAAACCCGGGCTGAAGCCCAACATCCATGCCCCAGGCCGAGGCCCAATATCCATATCCGAGACAAGCCTTAACTATATTCCAAATCGTTAACAAAATTCATAATCAATACCAATCTACAAAACCGGGCCGTAGCCAAACCATGTCATTGGCCCAAGCCAAAAAGTTCTCAAATCAATAACCTTAATTATCACATGTATAAATTTATAGTCCATAATTCATGATTAACGATCATTCATTTAAAGATAACCGACCTTAATTCCATAAATGCATCATTGATAAGCAATTAAATAAATCCATAACCATTAATCACCAATTAATCTCTTATTCTTAGTTCCGAGCATTAAAAGGATAACAACATATTTTTCTAATAATTTCCCTCATCTTATAATCGATGATAATATGTTTAAAAATTTTAAAAGGTACAAGCCTTACAATTTATTAAACCATGTCCACTCACCGTAACATCCAAACGAGTCCAATTCCAGCTATTTAGTCCCCCGTGACCTTCGGAGCCACCACGCCTGTGGTGGTTGGAATTTGGACGGAAAGCTTCGGGAAATGTTTAGAGCTTCACCCCGTCGTCCACGGAGATCCTCACGGTGCAAGGAAGTTCTGGATGAGTTCGTGGGGAGGAGAGGAAGGTCGTAGTGTGTTTAGTTTGGGTCGAAAAGGGCAAAATCGAAATCACCAATTTGGGGGGTTTTTGGTTTCTCACGAGAAAATTATCGGGGGAGAGGAGAGAGAAACTACAAGAAAATTCTGGAAAAATTAAGATAAAATCTTTCCAAAATATCTACCTTCTGAATTACCAAAATGCCCCTCAAAGTTCTAGACCCATAACTCCCTCAAACAAGCTTCAATTTCCTCATGCCGCATGTCTGCGAACTCGTGAGTTGAGACCTACGCAATGGCCCAAGAAAAACTTCCAAAAGAATCTCCAAACAAAAAGTGACTTCCGAGCCCCTCCTAAACCCTAGGGCAAAATCGTCATTTTCTAAATTAATTTATGAAAATTCACTAATTATGCGTACAGGTCATTACATACCATCATCAACATCTCCATCAACAATGGTTTCCTCTGGACCATCATCTTGATTCACCTCACTCTCTTCCATATCTAGACATTCATGACCTCGATTCGACTCTCTCACTTCAGTTTCACCCCTGTCAAGACTCGACGTGTTCTCTTGTACTATATTCGATCCTTATGCTTAGATTTTCAAACCCCAAACCCAGCATCTTCCTTCTCATCTTGGCCTTCAATTGGATGTATCCTAGATGTATCCCCCAACAAGGTTTGAACTCTTGACCATCGTCAACATCTCCATCAACAATGGTTTCCTCTGGACCATCATCTTGATTCACCTCACTCTCTTCCATATCTAGACATTCATGACCTCGATTCGACTCTCTCACTTCAGTTTCACCCCTATCAAGACTTGACGTGCTCAATAGTATTATTTTCGATTCTTATGCTTAGATTTTTAAACCCCAAACCCAGCATCTTCCTTCTCATCTTGGCCTTCCATTTACCCATCATCTTCTTTCTCATCTTGACCTTCAAATGGATGTATCCTAGATGTGTCCACCAAAAAGGTTTGAACTCTTGACCATCGTCAACATCTCCATCAACAATGGTTTCCTTTCGACCATCATCTTGATCCACCTCACTCTCTTGTACTATTTCCATCTCTTCCATCTCTGGACATTCATGACCTCGATTCAACTCTCTCACTTCAGTTTCACCCCTGTCAAGACTCGACGTGCGCTCATGATCTCGATTCGACTCTCTTACTTCAGTTTCACCCCTATCAAGACTCGACGTGCGCTCTTGTACTATTTTCCCTCTCTTCCATCTCTGGACACTCATGACCTCGATTCGACTCACTTACTTCAGTTTCTCCACTGTCAAGACTTGATGTGCTCTCGACATGCACTCTCTTTGTCAAGACTCGACGTGCTATTTTCCCTCTCTTCCATCTCTGGACACTCATGACCTCGATTCGACTCACTTACTTCAGTTTCTCCACTGTCAAGACTTGATGTGCTCTCGACATGCACTCTCTTTGTCAAGACTCGACGTGCGCTCATGACCTCGATTCGACTCTCTTACTTCAGTTTCACCCCTATCAAGACTCGACGTGCGCTCTTGTACTATTTTCCCTCTCTTCCATCTATGGACACTCATGACCTCGATTCGACTCACTCACTTCAGTTTCTCCGCTGTCAAGAGTTGACGTGCTCTCTTGTACTATTTTCGATTGTTATGCTTTGTCAATACTCGATGTGCGCTTATGACCTCGATTCGACTCTCTTACTTCAGTTCACCCCTATTAAGACTCGACGTGCGCTCTTGTACTATTTTCCCTCTCTTCCATCTCTGGACACTCATGACCTCGATTCGACTCACTCACTTCAGTTTCTCCGCTGTCAAGAGTTGACGTGCTCTCTTGTACTATTTTCGATTGTTATGCTTTGTCAATACTCGATGTGCGCTTATGACCTCGATTCGACTCTCTTACTTCAGTTCACCCCTGTCAAGACTCGACGTGCACTCTCTTGTACTATTTTCGATTGTTATGCTTAGAATTTCAAACCCCAAACCCAGCATCTTCCTTCTCATCTTGGCCTTCAAATGGATGTATCGTAGACGTATCCCCCAACAAGGTTTGAACTTGGGATCTCAAGGTTAGAGACTATAGACTTGACCAGTTTCATTGCTTGACATGTTTTGTTGACTGTTGTATTCTAACTATATATAAACACTTTAATACAATAAGTGTATTTAAAACCTATTCAAAACAAAACGCTAAGCCTTTGTCTGGATGAGAAACTTAAAAAGTGACAAGGATTTATGCTAAATTAATTAAAATTGAGAAATTTCAAAATATCAAGGGATTTCAAATGATTAGATGCAGGATATTTATTAGATGAGATTTGTAAGTTACTTTACAAATCCCTTGTTTAGTGGTTTTTCTATGCTCATATGGTGCATGTGCTCTCCTATTAGTTATTCCACTACTTACAAACACCCTATTCATTTGTTGATAGTACATTTCTTAGTAATATAATATACCGTCCTTTAAACTTTAAAGCTCCTCATCCAAACATACCCTAAAAGACTCCTCATATATGAAAAATTTATCAAAACATATTCAGCCCATATTCTTCTAGCCACTCTCACGCCTCTCCACTCTTTCTCTTCTCACTACCCTTTCTCTCCCGCCTCCCCATCTTTCTCTTCTCGCTCAACCTCACAGACTCTCTCTCTCTCTCTCTATATATGGCTCTCCCTCACGTCGCTATCTTTCTCCATCATTCTTTCCGTCTTTTTTCCTCCACCCAGATCGAGGGCATACATACACTCCTGCTCTCTACATCTATTTTTTGTTTAAAAGTGTTCGTATCCTTACTTTGATATCGAAATTCATGATTGTACTCTATTTTTTAATAATTTTTTTTCCTGCTTTACATTTATTTTTTCAAAAATAAAATAAAATTGGATCTGATCCGAACCGACAAGATATATTTAGTTATCCTAATCGACTTGTTTACAATTGGGTCAGTTTTCGGTTCTAGGTGTTCAGGCCAGTTACCTCCTTTTTTCACAAAAAAAAAACTCCTAAAACCACTTCCTATAAACTCAACTAATCTAAGTTAATTAACTTTTGATATTTACAAATTTGGCCCAAATATATAAACAAGTGAGTAATTAGCAAGCACCCATTTAGTTACTTGTTATGGAATGAGAGTTGAAATAGGTAGAAGGGAAAAGTATTTTGGGAGGAGCTGACAGAGAAATGAGGGAAATGTTAGGTTGAATGTTGAGTGACTGCAGGGCGGGATGTAAGCGATGGAAATGGGAAAGTGAGATCTGAGGTTGAGGGCGACGGATGGAGGTTGAGTGAGTGGAATGGTAGTTGGTGACGGAAGGGGAGGCAAGGTTCGATAGGAATTGAAGGGAGGGTTCGACAGGAAGGGAAGGCTGGGTTGGAGAGGAAGTGACGTGTCAGTTGGACAGGAAGTACATGCTGGGTTTCGACTGGAGCTTTTTAAGGTAAATCAATTGGCCCTTTTATCATAAGCAAATCTGTCATTGAAGAAAATTTTCAATTTGATTCGATTGTGTTAGTTGGATTGTCTGAAAATGGTTTGATAGCTCCCGATAGAGATTGGGGAAAATGTCGGGAGTTTGGATAAGGATTTTTGTATGAGAAACTATAAAATTGTATCTGAATAAGTTAGGATAACTAATCATGGTACAAGTGGTAACTAAGGAGTACTAACTGGTAGTTAAGTGGTAGAATACAACATATAAGTGACAAATTGTGTTTGGTTAAGCCAAATTATGTGTGTTTCAGTGTTGTGTTCGCTTCCATAAGTGTGTGTGAGAAAAAAAAAAGCAACAAGATAAAAGTTTGCTACTAAGCATGTTGTAAGTTATACCTAATGAGTTCTAAATGGTAGTGAAGTGGTAGATAAATTTTTTTTGGTAACAAGTGTGTGTGATTATGCAAATATAAGTATCAGTTAGTGTTGGCTACCTTTGTATTAGCATGAATGTAAGTGAGGCAAATGATTTTGTAATTGGATAAGGTTGTGTAAGTAAGCATGTTATAAGGAGTAACTAAGTATGATCTAAGTAGTAACTATTGATCCCTAAGTGGAACTTAAGTGGTAGATTCCAATTTATCAGTAAGCTATTGTGTTTGGTTATGCAAAATTTAGTGTGGTTTAGTGTTGTCTTCGTTTGATGTTGTGTAGGTATGGATGAAGCCTTGGGGACTTTGATTTGTTACAATTGGAAATGGGTGAAGAAATGAAGGAATTCTATATACGATGGTGGAGAAACAAAAGGGATTTTAGTTTCGGGTTTTATTAGTTATGAGGAGCTAGTTGAGCGAGTTTGTTGTATTGCTCACATAGATGGTAGCAAAGAAAGAATAGTTATGAATTATTCAGTCCCCATTTCGGGATGAGGGCAGAAGGTTGTGGAAATTGAAGACGGGAATGACCTCTAATTTTATTTGAATCATAAGAAGCACGTAATTTCCTCAAGAGTGGTTCCTATTGTTGTGGTAAGGAAATCAATTCAAGAGGAGGGTGTTGCAGGATCATATGAAAACAATTGGGCTCAAACGAACGAGAATAATAATGTTGCAGGTAGCACCAATGTAGTGGAAAGGGAGGGAGAAGCAATTCCTGATTGGATGTCAATTCTGGATTTGGATGGACCATATGATATATACACGGCTGGGAATGAAGATGAAATGATGTATTCGGACAGTTTGGGGTCACATTTTAATTCAAGGGCAGTTGGTGTGAGTCAATCCATAGATGTTGAAATGAGTATGAGTGCAATGAATGTGGGAGAAGAAGATATTAGACACAGACTTGAAGTTGGTGTTGGTGTTGTTAATTCAATGCCTGATTTACAAGGGAGTGATGGTACGTTTTCCAGGTGGTTATGGAGGACGTACTAGAGAAGGAAATATGGGGTTCAGGTGGAATAAATCCCCAAGCTCAAATGCTTCATTATCATCGAGGGCTTGACAGCATTAACTGGAAGCCAAAATTGTGGGAGGGGCAGGTGCATGTTTTGTACCAAGGCAGCCCTGGTTAGGCTTATTAAATTAGCGATTGTTAGAGGGCATTTTGAATTAAGAACTGTAAGGTCATATCCTATATGGTTGG
Source organism: Oemleria cerasiformis (assembly GCA_037349345.1). Lineage (NCBI taxonomy): Eukaryota > Viridiplantae > Streptophyta > Magnoliopsida > Rosales > Rosaceae > Oemleria > Oemleria cerasiformis. Next base: position 4,307,514 of record JAZGTL010000012.1, on the reverse strand, counting down.
TAGTAAAATGCAAGGATTTATAGTGCAATTAGGGTATAAGCGGTCGCAAAGTTGGTGATATTAATTTTTGTGTGTTCAAGTACGAAGCCACCCATCGGTGTGATATATGATCCATCAATAGTCCCCATCCGAGGAGAATAAATGGTTTAGTGTCGGACTCAATGCAACACAGGTTGAAGGATGCATGAATGCTTTTTACAACCAAGGAAGTAATGAACGATGTGAAGCACCGATTTGGCATGATAATAAGTTATTGGACAACATGGAGAAGCCGAGAGCTAGCTTTACAAACACTGCGAGGGAAGGTGGATGAATCTTATTCATTGCTTTCTTCATATTGTCATGAATTAGAGTGCACTAATTTGGGTACGTTCACTTTCATTCATACGGAGGGAAGGGAATAAATTTAAATATTTGTTTGTTGCTCTTGTGACTGGTTGTACTCCCATACATCTCTTTCGGGTCCTAATTTGAGCTTAGTTTTCATTCCCTCAATAGCCTTGAGATTGAGGTGAGAGTGGTGACACTTTCTTATAGCCTTGTTTCTGACTCCACACAAAAGCTTTTGGTCTGCCTTTATGTTCTCAACATTTTTCTCATGCATCTCCTTCACCACCAGTGTATTCTTTTTGCAATTTTCAATACTTGAGGTGAAGGAAAACACACTCCCATGAGTTGGTAGCTAGTTAGAAACCTCATAGGATGAAAGTGTGAAAACCAAGGGTTGACCCACCAAATTTCATGTCTGCAATCGAACTGGTTATAGTGGAATAATTGGAGTTAATGGGGGAGGGGAGGTTGGTGGAGCAATTAAAATGACTACGAAAGAAGTTATTGGAGATGTGAAATTGGGAGATTGATTAGGCAGGAACAATTGAAGGTTGGGCGGTAGGTTAGATTGTTGAGTGGGGAAGTAGCCAAAATTTATTCGGGTCCTTTTATAGGACAGTGATGAAACGATGTTGGTCATGGGGAAGACCCATTTTTCTCGCCTACTTTATTCCTAAGGACAAATATTCCCTCCATTTATGTACACACTAATATTAAGCCCTCAATGTTACATATATTTCATGTCATATTTGGCCCATTTCCTTGTCTTTTGTGTGATTTCATGTCATCCATAGTATAAAGTGATGTTTTTGTGAGACATGTACAGGATTTAGAAAGGTAACCTAATTCTAAGAATACTGGAAAAAGAATGGCTCAAATCAGAGTTTAAATGAAGGAGATGTCCTCAATTCAATATCGGGTCCCAAACTAGGCCCTGGACGTGTCAGTGCACCCTAATTAGGGCGCAGGTCGAGAACCTCACATCAAGCCATGCGGGTCCTAAAACTGTATCTCAGGACAAGGAGGACATGTCCTAGAAGAGTCAAGGTCAGAGCCAAGACATGTCAAGTCATGTCTCAAGAACTCCCAATTCGAGCCCCTGATCATGTCCCAGACATGTCCAAGACACCAAGTACCGAGTCCCAGGGCCGTGCCAAGGCGTGCCCTCAAGTGCCAAAGATGACCCCAAGGCATGTCCTCTGCAATGCTAAGTTCCATATCGAGGTTCCAGTCAAGACGTACCTTCGCCATGCCTCAATGAAGTCCAAGACCGTGTCCCTGATACGTTTCCAAGACAAGTCCCAGCCACAGAGACCAGGTGCAATTGCACCCTAATTTCAGTTCTAGAGTGCGCCTAAAAGTGTCGATATATCGACAAGCACAAGTCGGGTCCTAGACATGGCCCGGTATGTTCCAATGAGGCCATTTGGCATCCTACAGCTAAGTGATCGAGACACGAGGTATTTTCAGACTCTTTGGCGTGTGTAGAAGCCGTTCAAGTGCTCAGGTGCGCCATGGCGTGACGATGACATCCCAAGGGCCAAGTTCCAAGCTTTCAGCGCCTAATCGGGAAATTTGCCTAGATTATAGCATGGCTGCCAGTGGCTAGTTTGTGTTCACACCTGCCAGCTTTCATTCACACTCCCTGCTGTGTTTTGATTGGTTCTCCTAGATTCTAGGGACTATGTAATTACTTCAAAGTACAATGAATGTTCTAGAATACTCTAGGCTAGGGTTTTCAATTCCAATCTTTTTAGGACAAGGTTTTCCCTTGTCTATAAAATGGAGCCTTTGTTCAGTGTTTTGGGGACGCCATATTATCCATATTTAGACACTTTTTACTGCTTTTTGAGCTATTATCGTGAGGCATGTTCACGAAGACCAAGTTGTGTTCTTGGAGGATTGCTTGAAGTCGTGCTTGAAGTTGGTCCTTGAGAGTATTATTTGGGTTTAATCTTTCAACTGTTTATTCAATTCAATTCATGTTTATGTTTTTCATAATGTTTAGTGAGTAGTTTCTTTTAAGTTAGGGCTGATCTTGAAACCCTAGCCATGACAACTTCTTAATTTGGTTTTGGCGCTTGGTTTGATTATTGTGTTTATCTTGGTGTGTTACTTTACTAATTTAACTGCTTTTCTATTGTGTTGTTAGAATTGATCACTTTAATAACATGATTTATAGATGTTTTCCATCAAGAGGTTACGTTAAGCAATAACCTTGTAATTTGACTCATGACATTCCTAGAATTGCATATCACTTTCTAGGGTTAGTGTAGTGTCATTAAATCCCTTTTGAACTTAATACGTTCCTTTGTGTTGTAATAGCTTAAGAGACTTATGACATAATTGACTAGAAGCTTAGAGCACTTAAGAGACCTAAACATACAAAGTAAGAAGGGATGAATGTGTAAGAGTGGTCTTAACAGTGCTCTTGCATGGGCACTAGGCCAACTCATGAACATGATAATTGAACCATGCAAACCAAGTTGGAAAACGTTGTGGTTAGGTTTGGATAGGGATTGCCTTAACTTGTTCTTTTAATTGTTAAACCCTTTGTTTTTTTACACATCAACCCATGTGGGTCCTAAAACCGTGTCTCAGGACCAGGAGGGCATGTCCTAGAAGAGTCAAGGTCAGAGCCAAGATATGTCAAGTCATGTCTCAAAACCTCCCCATTCGACCCCCTGATCGTGTCCCAAACATGTCCAAGACACCAAGTACTGAGTCCCAGAGCCGCGCCAAGGCGTGCCCTCGAGTGCCAAAGAGGAGCCCAAGGTGTGTACTACGCAATGCTAAGTTCCTGATCGAGCTTCCAATCAAGGCATACATGCGCCACGCCTCAATGAAGTCCAAGACCGTGTCTCTGACACGTTTCTAGGACAAGTCCCAGCTGCAGAGACCAGGCGCAACTGCGCCCTAATTTCAATTCCAGATTGCGCCTAAAAGTGTCCATATATCGACAGGCACAACTAGGGTCCTAGACATGGCCCGGTAAGTTCCAATGAGGCCATTTGGCATCCTACAGCTAAGTGATCGAGACACGAGGTATTTTCACTCTTTGGCGTGTGTAGAAGCCATTCAAGTGCTAAGGCGTGCCATGGCGCAACGATGACATCCCAAGAGCCAAGTTCCAAACTTTCAGCGCCTGACTGGGAAATCTGCCCAGATTACAGCCTAGCTGCCTAGTAGCCAGTTTGTGTTCACACCTACCAGCTTTCATTCACACTCCTAGCCATGTTTTGATTGGTTCTCCTAGATTCTAGGGACTATGTAATTACTTCAAAGTACAATGAACGTTCAAGAATACTTTAGGTTAGGGTTTCCAATTCCAATCTTTGGAGGACAAGTTTTCCCTTGTCTATAAAAGGGAGCCTTTGTTCAGTGTTTTGGGGACGCCATATTATCCAAGCTTAGACACTTTTTACTGCTTTTTGAGCTATTATCGTGAGGCTTGTTCACGAAGGCCAAGTTGTGTTCTTGGAGGATTACTTGAAGCCGTACTTAAAGTTGGTCCATGAGAGTATTATTTGGGTTTAATATTTCAACTCTTTATTCAATTCAATTCATGTTTATGTTTTTCATAACGTGTATTGAGTAGTTTCTTTTAAGTTAGGGATAATCTTGAAGCCCTAGCCATGGCAACTTCTTAATTTGGTTTTGGTGCTTGGTTTGATTATTGTGTTTATCTTGGTATGTTACTTTACTGATTTAACTGATGTTCTATTGTGTTGTTAGAATTTATCACTTTAATAACATGATTTATAGATGTTTTGCATCAAGAGGTTACGTTAAGCAATTACCTTGTAATTTGACTCATGACATTCCTAGAATTGCACATCACTTTCTAGGGTTAGTGAATGTAATCTCCATTACAGATGGAAAAATGTCATTAAATCGCTTTTGAACTTAATGCTTTCTTTTTTGTTGTAATAACTTAAAATACTTATTACATAATTGACTAGAAGTTTAGAGCACTTAAGAGACCTAAATATGCAAAGTAAGAAGGGATGAATGTGTAAGAGTGGTCTTAACAGTGTTCTTGCATGGGCACTAGGCCAAGTAATGAACATGATAATTGAACCTTGCAAACCAAGTTGGAAAACGTTGTGGTTAGGTGTGGATAGGGACTGCCTTAACTTGTTCTTTTAAATTTTAAACCCTTTGTTTATTTACTTGTTTCTTGCATTCCAAGTTATTTACTTTTACAGCATCTTTCAACTTAAAATCCCCCTTGTCTATGTCCTATTTAATGTCCTTGTTTTGAGTCTTTTGTTTAGTGTCGAAAGCATATCTAGTTAGTGTGAGTCTTTATTTTTTGTCCTTAAACATCTAATTACTCAACTTGTGAACTAAGTAATCTAATCAATTGAACCTCACCGTTTGAGTAAAGTCCTTGTGGAATTCGACCCTTGCTTGTACTGCTAGTCTATCTATTGATTAGTGCACTTGCTAGGATTTCATTGTTAAGAATTGTGTTGCATTTACTTGTCATACTTTTCTTCCAACAACTAACCCCCAACTGCATAGATATGAAAGGAAATAATATATAAATACCCACATGTGGTTTCAATAAATTGCCAAGCTACAACACAACCTATATACGTACATAGGGTGTGTGGCCACCTATAGCGTGACTTAAAAGAGCTGTAATTAATATAGGAGTTACTAACTAAATTAAAAACTCGTAATTGCTATCACGTCGCCACCAAAATATTGGCCAAACCATTATGACCATCATCAATTGCTCCCACACCCGTTTGGCTACTTAAGGACTATTTAGATGAATGTTGATTCGCCATATCTCTGCAACCTACTTACTCAGAGCAAAGAAAACACTTAGATGCAATGACAGACATAAGGCCTACCAACGAGGGACCACGTTATGAAGGTGATGGCCCGTGGCCTGTTGCCTTCCTAGAAGAGCCGGATTTGAATCCTCAACATGCAAGAGCCGCATCTTATTCATCCGAAGGTGATTCAGATGATCCAACCGAGAAAATTGAAGAGGTAAGACAAACACGTGAATACTTTCTTAAAGGTACTAGGTGGTGGGGATGGAAACTTGGGTTAGACTCTGATGTTTCGGAAAAATTGAAAAATGATTTGAATGAGGCCAAGTTTAAGGAGATAAATCACACTTTGAAAGCGGAAAGCCGATTTGCCAAGTTGGAGGCTCCGAGATAAAGGTGGAGGCCGCGAAGTCAAAGTCATTGGAAGATTACAAAATATCTCAGGAATACAACGCTGAGATGGACAAAGCATTGTGCATTTATGTTGTGGTTTGTTAATGAACATGCTTTGAGGGAATTTCTCAATTTTTCTTTGATCGATGATTGAGTTCAATTGTAATATTCAATATGAGCATTTCAGTGTCTATAGCACTAGAATTCGGTAACAGTTGGTGATGACAATGTTTGTAAATTATCCCTGCTTTTCTTGATTTTGTTTTGAGTTTGAATTGGGTTTATGTGGTGAAAGTCTGTTTATGTTTAATGATGAATGTGGAGCATCTCTCTATATAACTAATGAGTAGTTTAAACTCAATACGTACATACATGATTGTGAACCATTTTTCATTTTCTTGATTTTGAGTTTGATATATCAAAGCTATAAGTAGAGAGAGTGTCACTGCTACTATTATCCTGCATATCATGTACATTAATTAGATTGGGCTAATCATGATTGGGTATAAATTAGTGTTGGGTTTAGCAGAAATCCTGAGGTAAGTTTTTGTTTCGAATTTACTTAGGGGTAAGTTTATTTTGGACGAATCCTGTGTCATTATAACCTTTATCATGATGAGGGTACATTTAGGGGTTAACAGTAACCAGTGTCAGTTGATTAGATCTTTGGTGGATACTGAGTTCTCGATTAATCTAGGATCGGAATGCTTTTTCATTCGACGTTCCGGGGCCCCCGATTCGGATATTGTTTATATGTTTCTTGAATCTTTTTTAGTTAGTATGACTGTACCGTTTAAAGATGAGCATGCTGTATTTCAACTGTCTTTTATTTGAAATGAGTGTATGGTTGATTGAAAAATAATAATTTGCTCAGTTTAGTCAGAAAACGATTAACTAGGGAATGTCAGCTTGATGGTAGATGTCTTTCATCACAACTGTATACATCAAAAGAAAATTGGAGTGCTTGATGGTAGATGTCTTCCAACAGATTATAGTTTAAAGTTTTCTGGTTCATATGAAAAATCTTTTATTCCTAGGATACTGCTTCTCACATGAATAAGAATAGTAGGAAGACATTTAGATAAAATTGTTGGACCGTGATTGTCTCATCTAAGAATTATTCAGATTGATTGAATTAGTTTCTTTGTTAAAGTGTTATTTTTATTTTCGTTCTTACTGCAACAAGCTGAAAATGGTTGGTTAGGATTTGATTTTGTTTTTATGGATGATGATTGATGTTTTAATATCATGTTGAATGCTAGTTTGATAAGAGCTCATAATCGATTTTGTTAGCTGTTTATTTCCCCTCTCTTTTTTCTCTTTAACAAACCCTAATTTTTGGGGTTTTGAATGAGGAAAAGTCTATGAATTTTCATTCGTTTCTAGGTAGCTAATTGATGAAGAATGAGATTGTGTCAGATTTTGGCTTGATTCTTGGATTTCTATGGTTACTGTTGGTGTGAAAAATTTCTTTATGGTTGGATACATGCAGCTCTGTGTTATTTAGATACATGGTTGAAGTTATTGCTTGACATCAGTATAAGAAAACTACAGGAATTATGAAGAAAATACCTGAAAGTAAGCAGAGTATGAAATAAACCCAATGGCCCAAGAAGATACAACTATAATTACATTGCTGAATAAACAGTCATCTTACCTGCACCTGTTATATATTCTGGACTTCTATCGAAACCCATGAAATGAAAGAACAATGAAAATATCTTTTAATGTGAAAGGGTACGGTGTGTCTTGAGAAATTTCTATGGCTCTCTTATCAAACTTGAAAATTTAGAATCTGCATACATGAACATTATAACAGGAAAGGAAGAAACAACCTTCTAATTTCTATATATGTTTCAAGAGACATATCAACTTCTCCATGGGCTGGATAGGCAGAAATTATTTCAGTCCAAATGATCAAGCTCTTAACTTTACACTGATCAAAAACCCGTTGTGCTGCATCAAGAAACCCTGACTTTGCATATTTATCGATAATAGCAGTTGCAACTTAGATATTTCAATTGTGTTTGATTTTTATTTTGGTTTGGGTCTGTAGTTATAGCCAGTGGAAGTGAATGTAGTTAGCCATCTCTTCCAGATGTTTACAGTTTGGTTTGGGGGCTCTGCACTTGCATCTACACCTGAATTCTTTGCTGTATGAATCTTTTCTTTTAATTGGAGGGAATGATATTTATTGCAATCTTTCCTTCTATTATTGATGTAAGATTTTGATTAGCCTAAATCTAGACTATTCTATCTTTCGTTTATTCTATCTTTCGTTTATCCCGCAAGTGCACAGTTCAAATGTAGTATAATTCACAAAAACAGGTTTCTTTCCACAAGGAGTGATGTTCAAATTCAATTTATCAACTCAATCTATGACTCCTTTCTAAGTTAACAAACACTAGTTTAAGATAAAGGGTTGAAGTAAGTGAAGGAATTATTAATAAAGCACCAAACCAAGTTTTAAGACAATAAAAATAATTTCAACAATTCAATTTGATAGATCAAAACAAATTAAAGTTTCTTGGGTTGTAGTTAACACTAGAGCTTCGGATTAGCCACTAATTGTCTTATTCAAATTCTTGAATGCAAGTTATAAATTTAACCAATTCAACTTATGAAGTTTCTATCCCTAAAACCTTGGTCTAGTTTTAGGCCTAGCCTTCCTTGGGTATGAGTTCAATCCTTGGTCCGGTAAAGAGTCAACTATTCTGATATGTAGCCTATCCTTGGTCTAGTATAGGGTTAAATCTAAGAATGCCTTAATCTTTATGAAAGCAAGAAATCATACAATCACACAATCTATGGTCAAGTAAGTGTCAATTGCAATTCTTAATTTCTTGAAGCTAAATGTAGTGCAAAACAATGGTCATTCATCCACCACACAACGAATCATCTAAATGCAAATTTTATAGGTCGCGAATCAATAAAATAATACAAATAGATCCCAATTAAAACAGAGAATAAAAATTCATCAAATTAAATTGGAATTCAATAACTCAACATTCAGAAAATTTGAATAATCAAATTAGAGTTTCATCCTAGCTCTAGCAAAGAAAGCTTAATTCATAATTATGAAGAAAAAACAAAAGAAATCAGAAATTTAAGGAAAAGAAAATGATATAGATTTTGGAACTCCATCTATGCCCAAGTCTTGAAGGTTCTGTGAAAATCTCTGACTCCCTTTCAAAAATGCCGTAGCCCCCTTAAGTAGAGAAGAGCAGATTCTCCTTGCAATTTTTGGGCTCTTCCTCTTCCTTGCTGTTCATCTCTTGTGGTCTCCCCATTGATGGCCAAATAATGGCTAATAAAAGAGAAAGAGTAACTTCTAAAATTGCACAATTGATTGAACCGTTCATCTCTTGTGGTCTCCCCATTGATGGCCAAATAATGGCTAATAAAAGAGAAAGAGTAACTTCTAAAATTGCACAATTGATTGAACCCATCAGTTTTATTTTCTATAGCAAAAAGATGGAAACGCTTGGGTAGTCTTTCCGTTCTCAGACTTTGGCGAAGAAGAACGCACTTTGGTGAAGAAGAGAAACGCTGCAGACAGTGGCGTAGATAGAAATTCAAGTCAGTAGGGGCATCCACTTTATAAATAATGCTAAGGGCACTTTCCGGTCGAAATAATTTTTTAAGAATGTTTTAATTCCATTTTGAAAAAAAATCAATATTAGAAAACGAACTTTATATAGACAATTATAATGGCAACAAAAATAAATATTTATAAATAATGGCGGTTTAGAGAATTTCATGGGCATGTGTTTATTCATTTCCCAATAAGTAATTGTGTTATCTTCAATTTGAGTACTTAAAAGTCTGCAAAATAATTAATGATGCACTCAAACTTCGATACATAGTAAGTAATAATTAAATAATATTTGATATGTTCGTGGAAAAATAGAAAATAGAAAATAATTAGTATAATTGCATATACATATGCATGTAACAAAAAAAATCCACTGGGGGCCTAAGCCCCCTCTGGTCTTAAAGTGGCTCCGCCACTGGCTGCAGATGATGGCAGATGATGATGTGCGTTTTAATTATCTGTTTGTGGCTTTTGATAGTTTTACTCTCAAGTTAAAATCAGCAACTTTACAAATTCGTGCAGTTGTTTCTCTGCTGAGCAGTCCGTACTAAAGCGAACTTAACTGTATATTCCAGTAACCCAACTGTATATTCCGATAACCCAACTGTATATTCCAATAACCCAACTGTATATTCCAATAACCCAACTGTCTATGAGTACAAATATGAATTATTTGTAAACATTAGATTTCTACTAAACATTATTTGTTACCAGAACATCGACTATAAACATTATTTTGCTACAGTTAGACCCATGGGAAATCGGCACCAATATCTTTTGAACACTATAATGTTCCCTAAACAGTTTTGTAAACATCTAAATAATCTGTAGATTCTCAAGTTATATAATAATATTTTGCAGATAATTATATGAATGATCGATCTATTTCATTACGTATCATATTTTTGAAGTTTTTAAAATATTTAACCATTTCAGCAAAATGTATATGTAATTGTACTTCTACTATTAATAAAGTTCTTTGAACACCAGGTTTGCAAACCAGCAACTTTTGAGACACATCCCCAGAAGAAGAAAAATGCAACTTTTGCCTCTGTTTGGAGAGAGAAGCTCCAAATGTTTACAAAGTTAAGGTACTACGAATAAAAACTAATTACCATGATGCATCATCTCAGCAAAAACAGAGCCGGATTACCTCTCGTGAGTTCTGCTCGGGCCTTCATTCCCATGCTATGTAATCTCAAATTTCTGTACCACTCTATCAACTCCAACTCAACTCTAAGAATAACATCCCCTGATAGAGATTTTAGTGCTAATTTTATTGTCGCACAATCCAACTCCCTCATTACCGGTCTTAGCAAACATGGAAAAATTATAGAGGCCCGCCAACTGTTCGATGAAATGCCTGACAAAGATGTGGTCACATGGACAACAGTCATCTCCGGGTATATCAAATGTGGGATGATAGAGGACGCTAGGAGGCTGTTTGACAGGATGGATTCTAAGAAGAATGTCATCACTTGGACTGCTTTGCTTAGTGGGTATATAAAGCTGAAACGGATTAAAGAAGCAGAGAGACTGTTTTTTGAGATGCCAGTGAAGAATGTGGTTTCTTGGAACACCATGATTGATGGGTACGCACGGAATTTTCAGGTTGATATGGCTCTGGAATTGTTTGAGAGGATGCCAGAGAGGAATGTGGTTTCTTGGAATACAGTTTTAACGGCTCTGGCACAATGTGGCAGGATTGAAGAGGCAAGGTCGCTTTTTAATACGATGCCGGAAAGGGATGTTATATCATGGACAGCAATGGTGGCTGGCTTTTCAAGAAATGGCATGGTTGATGAAGCTCGAGTAATGTTTGATAAGATGCCCAAAAGGAATGTGGTTTCGTGGAATGCAATGATTACAGGCTACACCCAAAATATGAGGTTGGATGAGGCTCTTGAATTGTTTGAGAGAATGCCAGAGAGGGACATGCCTTCATGGAATACTATGATCACTGGTTTTATTCAGAATGGAGATTTAAAGCAGGCTGAGGAATTTTTTCTCCACATGCCGCAAAAGAACGTCATCTCTTGGACTACAATGATCACTGGGTATGTACACGATGGTCAAAATGAAAAAGCATTGATGACTTTTTCAAAAATGCTGGCCATGGCTGATAATAGGGTTAAACCTAACCAGGGAACTTTTGTGAGTGTTTTAAGTGCTTGCAGTAACTTAGCTGGTTTTAGTGAGGGACAACAAATACATCAGCTGATAAGTAAAACGGTACATCAAGAATGTGCATTCTTGGTATCTGCTCTTATAAACATGTATTCAAAATGTGGTGAGTTAGCTGCTGCTAGAAAGATGTTTGAAGATGGATTGAGCAACCATAGGGATTTGGTGTCGTGGAATGGTATGATCGCAGCCTATGCACATCATGGATGCGGCATTGAGGCAATTAACTTGTTTAATGAAATGCGGAAACTTGGGTGCAAACCTGATGATGTTACTTACGTTGGGCTTCTTTCGGCGTGCAGCCATGCTGGTTTAGTGGAGGAGGGCCTGAAGTATTTTGATGAACTTGGTAGAAATGGGTCGGTACAAGTGAGGGAAGATCACTACACATGCTTGGTTGATCTCTGCAGCCGGGCAGGGAGGCTCAAGGAGGCTTTTGATGTCCTTGACAAGTTGGGGACTAAGCTCTCAGCGTCTGTTTGGGGAGCTCTTCTTGCTGGATGTAACATTCATGGTAACATGGATATTGGAAAGTTGGCTGCAGAGAAGCTTTTAGAGGAGGAGCCAGAGAATCCCGGGAGTTACTCATTGTTGTCTAACGTATATGCTTCTTCTGGGAAATGGAGAGAAGCTGCAAAGATGAGGATGAAAATGAAAGAGAAGGGGTTGAAGAAGCAGCCTGGTTGCAGTTGGATACAAGTTGAAAATAAAGTGCATGTTTTTGTTGTTGGTGATGAGTTTCACTGTCAATCTAAACTTATATATTCTTTACTGTGTGATTTACATGAAAGAATGAAGAAGATAGGGCATATACCGGATCGTGATTTGGGATTATCAGATGACATTTTTTAGGAACATGATTGAATTCTCGATCAATTGGAATATACTTGAAAATGCACTGTTACAATTACAAAGTATAAGAATAATCACAAAGTAAAACATAGCATTATTGTTTGTTTGTTTTATGAGCGTGTATGTAGTTGCAGCTTCAAACGCACACACCACCACTTATGCTTCTGCAGAACAAATTGAAACCGGAAAATGCTAGAGAGATCACATTTGTAGATCATATTTGTGAATCACATAATAATACAGATTGGACCTTATTTGTATTGGTGCGTCCTATATATATATATTAGTATGTAATTTACAAATGTGATCTCCTTAGTATTGCTCGTTGAAACGCAACATGTAATTTAGGTGACATTGCTGACAATACTAGGGAAATCATATTTTATAGACCACATTTATAAACTCACACTTATATAGACGGTCTCCACTTGTATTGGTGGATCATATCTACAGTGGTGTGTGTTTATTATTACGGTTTATAAATATGATCTTCTTAGTGTTGTCCTTACTAAAACTCATCATCAAACACCGCAGTAGGCTTTGATAGGAGGCGCCTCCTTCTTGGCCTCCGGCGTGGTATAAAATCGTATAAACCCAAGACTGTCACAAGGATTATACAGCAGCGGATGCTCCTGGTCCACGAGCTCCTCCGGAACTCGCAGCACGCCATTGTTCCAAGTAAACATCCCAAGCGAATACCTCGGCTTGTCTCCGCAATGCTTCACTCGATGCTGGCAAGCTTTCACTATGTCATTGCTCCACATCTGCAACCCATCCGCCGCCAAGAACAAGAACTGCGACGCCGCGGACTCCATGCTGATCCAATCACCTGTTGGAAATTATATATTAGAAATATAATTTTTAAATTAAATAGTTTTGGTGGTGCCTGTTGTAATCTTCTCAAAAGTTGCATCTCTAATCAAAGGTCACTATATATGCGTTCTATATAAACCCATATTAGATCAGTCATAGATAATAATGTTAAAAACGTTCTCACAGAGTTTTCCCCGGCTATTTTATCCGCTAAATCCGAGTCATGTTGAGAGAATACAAATATATAATTGGTTCGCTAGCTAGAGTTCCAAATTGTAGTGTTTCAACTTGGAATTATCGATAGTTGTATTCTGTGAGATGGACGCTTAGCTTCCTTGGTCTTGACCTGTAACGCGCCAACATCGTGTTGAATGACAATGGTGGCGAAGTTTTTGTCTGTGTGGCTCGGGAACCTCAGCTTAGTGTCTGTGTCTTCTGGGACCTCGTATTTGTTGGTTTCCTGCCCCGAAGCTTTCGAAGAGCATTCTTTCCACTGTTCGTTCCAAATTTGCTAATAGGTTGGCAAATGTGTCTGTGATTTCACTGACGTCCCAAAACAAGAAAATAATCGCTAGTCTTTGCGCTTTCTGTAAATATAAATTGGATCATGAGACTCTGCATTTAGTTTTCACTCATTTAGCAGCATTTCGATTTATCTCAACTATTATTTTAATTTAATGATTTAAAACAAGGCCCATCATAAGAGTTTTAGTATAATTTTTTTATTTTTTTATTAAAATTCTTTTATTTTTTTTAAATTTAAATATACTCTCAAATTAAATAAATAAATAAACATACAATTTAAACGATCCCATAAACCCTTGTGGTGTTGTTATGCCACACCAAATCCAACTTGAATTGGCTGGTTTAATTCAGCTTCTTAATTGGTTTCTTCAAGTTTTTGATGGTGTCCATTTTTACAAAGTCAAAAGGACCTGCAAGCATGTTAGTGGGACGGTGGGCATCGGTGCAAAATCCTTCCTCCATCCTCACTCTCTGTGCAAAATCCTCCAACTGATTTTCATCGATGGTTAATTGGTTTGTTTTTCTCAGAGAATCTTTCTCCCTCCCTCATCTTCTCCCCATCTTATCATCCGTACCAAACTTGAAAGAGAAAATAAATTGTATATTATTTATTTATTTAATTTAAGAATAAAGTTGAATTTTAAAATAATAAAAGATTGTTAAAAAGAAAAATAAAGAATTAAATTAAAACTCTTATAATGTGTCTTGTTTTAAACTATTAGATTAAAATAATGATTGAGATCAATCGAAATGCGTTTAAAAGTGTGAAAGCTAAATGCAGAGGCTCATGGACATATATGGGCTTAATTATTATTGACAGCCATAAATTATAATGCTATTGGTAAGTTATAGTTTTGTCCCTAAGCTCAAAAATTATTTAATTTAAGAATAAAGTTGAATTTTAAAATAATAAAAGACTGTTAAAAAGAAAAATAAAGAATTAAATTAAAACTCTTATAATGTGTCTTGTTTTAAACTATTAGATTAAAATAATAATTGAGATCAATCGAAATGCGGTTAAATATGTGAAAGCTAAATACAGATGCTCATGGACATATATGGGTTGACAGCCATAAATTATAATGCTATTGTTAAGTTATAGTTTTGTCCCTAAGCTCAAAAATTAGTAGCTATAGAGATCAGGCCGAAAGGCATAGGTCGATGAGCAATAAGTGAATATTTATGTACTGCCCTTCCTTGGTTCCAAAGGGACGGAAGAGACTGGGTTAGCTCAAAATCGATTCAAAGACGCGAGTTTTCTGAAATTATGTTACGACTAATTACACGTACGGATTGTTGTTCTATCAGCTTTTTTCAAAAAAGTAAATAAATAATACGTCAAAATTAAGGACCGGTCTTTGTTCTAGGTTTTGGTTATACTCTTTTAATTCATGGAGCGTAATTATTAATAATATTTAAATTTTGGAATGAAACTATAAGAAATAAAAGTATAATTTAGCACCAATTTCTAGATGCAACTTAGTCACATTTTCTAAGTTTTTCATTTGTGTCAATAAAATTAAATGTAGAGAGGAATTAGGAATCTATTTGGCTGGGGATTAGAGTGCATATAACCAGAACCTAGAAAGACTACTACTATATATATAATCAATCTCTAATTTTGACCAAAAATTTATTGATAAACCAAATGAAATGAGGATTCCTGCAACTTGTATCATATATTCATATACAATCAATGATCATAATTACTTATTTTAAAGTTTATGGTGGAAACCATAAATAAGAATATAATTCAACAACAATCACAACAGTTAAATTCTTTGTAATAACATATACGTAAAATTGAAATTAATTACCAGAAGTTGGTGTTTGAATTATTGTTAGGCCACATGAGATTTTTGAAGTTGTGGGTTTGTTGAGGGGATGTGACATTGTCGATGGCCAAGCTTTCATAGAGCGGCATGAGGGGGTTTGGTCCAATATGATTCTTTCTTTTGTTTTCGATGGGAACCCCAAACATTTTGTTCACAAGTTGTGCTGAAATTTGATCGATCGTACGCAGCCACGAAACAGCCGTATTCTTCAAGAGCATACCGGACTTGTTTGGATGTCGTTAGTCAAGAACTTGAGCCAGGCTTCAAGTCTTGCTGGAGAAGTAGATAGTAGGAACCATAGGCCATGTTTGGGAACCCATTTTACTACTTAAACTGGAAATAATAAGCTGAGAGAGAGAGAGAGAGAGATGATTTACAAAATGATGGGTTTTCATGCTACTTTTATGGTGGTCATCTGAGCTCGATTCAAAAGAGTATGTCCTCGAATGTGGCGGTAGCTAGCGTCACGTCGATCTTTCCCACGTGAAATCAATCATAATTGGTAAAAGAAGAAAAATGCTTGCATAAAGTGGCTGCCATAATTCATCCAATAGATCATTATCAATTTTTCCATAGTTAAATATGATAGTTGGAATTATTGGTTTCTTAAAATATAGATAATGTTAAAATTATTTCTCCAATTAAAAATCAACCAAGTTGAAGATTGTTATTTGTAGTCTATATATCGGTTAGTCGACGGTTTGAGGATCAATTAAGTTGCTTATGAAACAATCAATTTAATAAACTACATAAAAATACTCAAATTATATGGATCATTTTAAGTTCATAGCCCAATCTAGATACTCAAACTATCAAAACACATCATTTAGGTATCCCTGTTAGCAATCTGTTAAATGTTGAGTTGGCATTTTTTGGTCAAACTAAGAAATGCTAAGTTGGACTCCATGTTGATAAAAAAATTAATTAAAATTTTAATATATATTAAAAACAATTAATAAAATTGTAAAAAAAAATTATAAAACAAAATTATTATTAAAAAAAAAAATTATTATCAAAACACTAAAAGCGTGTCCATGTCCTATTTGAGCCACCGAACTTGGATCTCTCTCTCTCCCTCCCTCCATCTTAAAATTCTGATGCCAGATCCGGATCCACGTCCCCAACGGCTCCGCCTCTCAAGATCCACCTGAGCCTCATAGGGTCACTCTCATCACAGGCATCACCGGTCAAGACGGCTCCTACCTCACCGAATTCCGCCTCAACAAAGGGTACGACGTCCATGGCCTGATACGCCGCTCCTCCAATTTCAACACCCAGCGTATCAATCACTAACACTCCTCGACCGCTTCGTAATTCTGGACCCCAGCTGATACTACCTGAAATTTATCGGGAGCTTGAATTGTTAATTTCGTCTTATGCGGATCAATTGGCAGCCGTTGCTTTAATCAATGACCTCCGCCCTGAACACGTACTCTCGCTCTTCCTCGAGACCCGGAAGTCGTGGGTTTCGAAGATACTGAACGCTTTCCGTGTCAATGCGCAATGCTCCGTCATTTCGGTGTTGCACGAGGCTTTGAGGGTGATTCAGGTGACTGTTGGTCAAGTTGGAGAGCTTTTCTTGCGAATGTTGAACGACATGCCCTTGTTCCTCGAAAAAAATATGGGTCTGGTTTGCAGAATTGGTGTTGGTTTGAGAGAGAGATAGAGGGGTAGATGGAGAGGAAGGGAGAGTTTGCAGAATTGGTGTGTGCAGAATTGGGCCTGGTTCGCCCATTTTGTTTTTTTTTTGGTCAATTTTATATAATTAATTAATTTTTAATGTTGTATTTATTTATTTTTTTTATATATATTATTTTTTAGCTTGTATGGAGTCCAACTCAGCATATAATTCTGGCTCAACAATGCCACTTAAGTATTTAACGGTTTGACTAACATATTGACTAACGTTGGGTACTTAGATGATGTGTTTTCATAATTTGGGTACCTAGATGAAAATTTTCATAATTGGGGTATGAACTTGAAATGACCCCTATAGTTTGGGTACTTTTATGTAGTTTATCAATTTAATTAATAATATATATGGATGACTAAACCATTAACAATTTAGTTTATTTTTTGCAGTGATGATCTTTACATTATATTTTAATATAAATTAACATTTTAAATTATCACATTAATTTTGTAACAACCCGTTCTTAAAAAGAATTAAATTTTGTAAAATTAATTAAAAAAAGACAGCTTTACCCTCGGGTATAGAAGAGGTTTGAAAGCCATTTTTAGTTTGGGAATACCTTTATAGACTTTTCTTGGACCATTGCGTAGGTCTCAAACTCACGAGTTCATAAACAGGCGGCACGCAAAAATCAGAGCTCGTTTGAGAAAATTACGGGTCTAGAAAGGACAATGGCATTTTGATAATTTTGGCCTTAGATATTTTTTTAAGTCTCATTGACTTTCTCTCTCCTGCCACCCAAAATATCTCACTTCCCTCCCTTCTCTCGAATTATCTAGGCAGAAAGAAAGGAAAAACACCAAACCGTCCTCACCCATCATGATCTCGGTCCTTTTGATCCAAACCAAAGTCACCATCACCTTCCTCTCATCCCCACGAGCACAACCATATCCTCCTTGCGTTGAGGGGACAACTGTGGATGGAGAAATGAAGGCCCAAAAACTTACCGAAACTTCTAGCTCAATTTTCGGCCACCACAGGTACAGGATCTTAGTTTCGACTTTATTTTTTGATTCCTTGGCTCGAATAGATAGATTTTGACTATTAGAACGTCGAATTTGGTTGAGAAATGAGTGAGATATTAAGCTTTGAAAATCGGGTGGTTATGGGGGATTCGGGTCAACCCGGTGAAAGGTTGAAGGCGAGTAGAACTCGCAGTCGCAGGTGGGGCCGCCCCTCCACCGACTCATGGGGGCGTTTGGGGTACTTCCTCGGCCTCTGACGACTTGTGTTTTTAAGGTTTTCGACGTTTTGGATCTTTTGGCGCAGGTTTTGAATCAATCGGAGTTCATTTAGGGGATGATTTAGACGTCCAAAGTTACTTGTATGCGTTTAGAGCGTGCGTGTACCTCCGGAAGTTAGGGGGTTGGATTCTAAGTTTATAATTATATTTTAGTAACCCCGATTGTTACTTTTCACATACGTGGTGGCTCCAAAGGTCACGAGGACCGAATAGCTTGAAATTGGACTTGTGTGGACATTGAGGCAAGTGGAATAGTTTTCCTAAATTATAATGCATGCATATTGTTATGTTTTAAGTATTTTATATTCAATTACGAATTTCTTGAATTAAATGGAAAGATTATTTAGTATTTTCATGAGTCTCAAGAATTAAGGATAATTATTATAAAGCTTTTATTACCTTTCCAAGACGCGAGACTAAGAATAATGATTTACGTGACTTTTCACTGGTTATGGATTTTGATATGTAAGGATGTGGATTTATTATTGATTATGGGTTTCAATAATGGTTTTGGGAAACGATTTTGGTATTGACTTGGGCTTAGGCCTGGGATGGTGATTTTATGGATTCCGGTTTATGGATTGTAGGCTTAGCCCAGGGTTGTGTATTTAGGTTTAGGCCCAGGTATTTGATGGTTTTGGGGTTTCAGCCCATGATGGTGGGATTGGCTTTGACCCCAGTGGGAGGGTTGGTGAGCGTTTCTCGGTGAGGTATGGCAAGGTGGATTCCCTTATATGCTCGATAGGAGGTGAGGTATGGTAGGGAGGATTCCTTCATACACTCAACAGAATATGAGCTATGGTATGGAGGATTCCATCATAAGCTCGGTATGGTTTGAGGTATGGTATGGAGGATTCCATCATACGGTAAGTATGGTATGAAGTATGGCATGGAGGATTCCATCATACACTCGATATGGTATGAGGTATGGTATGGAGGATTCCATCATACGCTCAATATGGTATGAGGTATGGTATGGAGAATTCCATCATACGCTCGGTATGGTATGATGTGGTATGAAGGATTTCATCATACGCTCGGTATGGTATGAGGTATGGCATGGAGGATTCCATCATACGCTTGGTAAGGATATCGAGCTACAGCTTGGGATGACGACTACGGCCGGAATATCGAGTTATGGCTCGGGATGATAGCTACGACTCGGAGATCGAGCTACGGCTCTGGAGGACGGCTACCACCGGGAGATCGAGCAACAACTCGGGATGACGGTTATCATTGGGAGATTGAGCTACGGCTTGGAATGGCGACTACATCCGAGAGATCGAGCTACGACTCGGGATGACGGCTATGACCGGGATATCGAGCTACGACTCAGGATGACAACTACGATTAGGAGATCGAGCTACGGCTCGGGATGACGGCTACAGTCAGGAGATCGAGCTACGGGTTGGGATAACGACTACGGTTGGGAGATCGAACTACGACTCGGGATGACGGCTACGATCGAGATATCGAGCTACGGCTCGGGATGACAACTACGACTAGGAGATCGAGCTACGGCTCGGGACGACAGCTACGACCAGGAGATAGAGCTACGGCTCGGGACGACGGCTACGATCGGGAGATCGAGCTACGCCCCGAGATGACGGCAACGGCCTGGAAATCGAGCTACAACTCGGGATGACGGATACGGCCGAGATATTGGGCTATGGCTCGGGATGACTGCTATGGCTGAGATATCTAGCTACGACTCGAGATGATGGCTTCGGCCGGGTTACTAATATGGCGGGCATATGTAAAGGTTGTGTAGGTTCAACCAAGGTAAATCAATTGGATTCCGGTAAGTTGTATTTACTTATATATGCGGATCCTGTTGCTAGTAAGGTTTGATAACGAGGTGGGATTATATTGACTAGTATTATTATTTTATTTGCTAGACCACGTTTTTATTCTTGGTTCTATTGTCCACTCACGATTTTTTTTGGTTTGTGTGCCCTTCAAGCCATAACGGGGCGAGGCGCTGGGGCTAGGAGGAGGCATCACCTTTTGCTACGTTGTCTGTGTAGGATTTTCGTTGAATTTGTAAATATAAATCTAACTTAGCTTGCTCTGATTACCTTATGGGTTAGTTGTTGAGTCCTTGTGTGGTTTGGTGGGGTTTAGTTTGACACAGACTGTTTGGATTATTGGTTTAGTTTACATCCTTCGTCTGACAAAAAGAAGATGGTTTTGATCCGGTTATCGGAGAGATTTTGCTGAATTTTCAATAGGATTCTCGTTAAGACTTTGGTTGGTGTAGTGAGGGTATTCCAAGAATTATTTTGAGATTTCAAGGGTTGTCAGATGGAAGCAGGGCTTCTCACAGATTTCGAGGAGGAAATTCGGGAGGGATCCGGCCAAATTTGGATAGAGATCAACTTTTAGTAATCAATTATGGAGGAAATGAGCATATCCACTCTAGGGAAAATGCAAATATTGCTCTGAATATAAAATAAAAGACGTGCATGTAAAGTACATGAAAAATAATTACGTGTTTTATTTATTAGATTTCTTTAATTAATTTGTTAAAATGATCCGGTCATTAAGAATAAGGGTAAAATTGTCATATCATGTGTGAAATTAATAGAAATCGTTGAGAATGAAATTTAACGAAATGACTGTCTTTGTACGTTTAGACGTAATTTAGAGACGTCTGCGATTAATAATAAAGTTAAAAAACAAAAGTTAAAATTAGTGTAAAATTTAAGAACGCTGACAGTCGTTTCCCCTAATAATTAATTAGGATATATCTATCTCTTTTGGGTTGCGAATCTCTCTGGCTTTCTCTCTTGGCGGCTGGTTGGTTATATATATGGTTTAGTGGGTAGCTAGTGTACATTACCACCTTCACCTTATAAAAGTCGGCAAAACAACAGTGCTTAGGATCTTCATATGTCCTATAACACAAGATAATGATCGATTCTTCATCTTGTGCTTTTATGAGTCCTAAATAATATGAAAATTATATATATGTAACTTTTTTTAATCACATGTTATAATAGAAATGTGTACGATTAAAGGAGGAGATTACATACTTTATACACATTAAGTATCGATTTTGTCTTTTATAAGAACCAAATTCGAGAATTCCCTCCACACAACGAATAGAGAAAATTATCACTCGATCATAGTACGTACTATGTGGCTAACTAGATACGCATGAGTTTATATTGTAATGTTTTCCTAATCAAGTTTGTACTCTTTGGATTCGTAATTTAACGTTCGATTCTCACGAAATTTTATTAATAAAATAAAAAAAAATAAATAAAGACAAGTTAAACTGTAATAGCTTGACAACAAACATGGATAAATACCTCTAGTGATCATGTTCGACATTTGTCTAAACGATCTAGAGGGGATAACACATAAAATAATATAACTTGAATCCCCTAAACATCAGCAAGGTTATTACTGCTCAAACAACTAATTTTTGCAATCTCACAAAAGAAAAACATAATACAACTAACCCAATATAAAAGCCGCTCAACTTATTTGTATAAAGTAAACTTAAAAATAAAAAAATAATAATCTAACAAAAGGCATAGATAAAATAAAAAAGGAAAGTTGAAAGGTTGGATTTTTCTTTGTTATGGGAAGAAGGAGAGAAGAGTGAGATTTTTTAATTTTTTGATATAAGCCAGTTATGGATATTCCAGTTATAGTTGAGCCGGATGAATTGATCCAAATTAAATTTGGTTTTGATTGGTTTCGATGTTGACTAAAAATTGAACTTATAGTGCATGCATCTTCATGTTTAGTTTTTCTGAATGCCATTTTATGATTGAAAATTTAAGTGTTGGTTTAATAATCATTTTATTTTTTTACTTGAAATATGAAAACAGTAAAAGAGAGAAAAAATGAACGAAGAAAAGTAGTGGTACAAAGAGGTCTAAGAGGAAGAAATAATAAATATATCAAAAAATCAATAACGATTGAATTTACGAACATACGAAGAGGTCTACCAGAAAGAAATAATAAATATATAAAAAAAATTAATAATTAATTATTAATTATTGAATTTACGAACATACACATGCCACATCATCACCAAGTTATTGGTTTGAATAATGGAGTTGATAGAATGAGGTGAAGTGAAATATGAAATATAACTCTAGCGACTACATGAATAATACCTAGAAAAGATTTCTGGACCTCAGTTGGTTTGAACTTTGAGGGAAGGTAGTTAAACTCAAAGCAAAGTCTCAAAATTAGGCACAAATTGAATGACGTAAACAAATCAGCTCTATTTTCGATAAGTGTTAAATAAGTAAAAATTGAAGTAAATTGAACGACGTAAATAGCCCATATCAAATTGAAATCCCAAAATTAGGACAAATTGACAAAGTAAACGGCCCATATCTACTTCTGACAAGTGTAAGTTTGGAAAAATTGAAGTAAATAGAGGACAACCTCCCCACTCCAAAGTAAATGGCTGGTCCAACTATAGAATTAGGCCTAGTTAGTATTCTATTAATTGATTATAATGCATTTTTTAAGAATATAACCTAATCAAATTATTGATACTTTGAAGTTTTTCGGTCGAAACATAGCCTAAAATAACCTCACTCAAATTGAAGAGAAATTAAGGACAAACATAAAAAATAAAAAACATAATAAAAAAAAAGTTGAACACAAAAGAAATCAGATGAGTTTTCCATTATATGGAATTAAATAGTAACGAACAAAACCAATCTCGATCAATACGACGAGTAATTCTTAAATGAATCCGAAATATTATATAAAAACGAAAGTAACATTGTTATTACGTCTATTCTTATTAGGTATATGTTCACTCAGGGCAAAAGGGCCTGCCGGAACCATCCTTGTGACTAGGAATATTAAAGTGCCTCAACCTCCCTTCTTGTTTCTTCATGTACCCTTCACAAAGAAATGCCTTTGAGAATTTATCCTCTACAACCCTATTCACATCATGCACAAATACATCGGTGTCTCCCTCCTCTTTGTTCCTAGCCATCATCCCAGCCGTATAGATGGCACTCATCCGTCCTGGTGCCTCTTCGTGATACCCTGTGGGCGCATCCACCATAATCAAATCCCACTTGATCTCGTACACTTCACTAGGCAACCCTTTGAGTGCCAGCTGGCACATGCTGAACTTAGGGTTACCAACTTCTGTGCACTCAGGGCCCTTCCCCACGTCCATGAGATTGTCAGCCTCATGCACCTTGCTGTCGTACGTGACGTGGTACGACTCCAACGTGGGGAAACGGCGCCGGATTTGCTCGATCCACGACTCGTCTTCCTCGAGGAAGATCGTGCGCCCGCCGTGATTAAGGGAGCTCCACATGAGGCTGTCGTGGCCGAGGCCGAAGACGAGGAAGTTGCATGGGGATTTCTTGTCTAACACGTCTGATGAGACTGAGATTTCTTTTAGGGTTTGTTGGGGAGTGATGGTTGAGGTTGTGTAGTGGATTAGGGCTTTGGCTAGAGAGGATGGGATCTTGGTGCAACTCATTGTGGACTCACAATCATTTTTGTTTATCGAGGGGAATGTTTCTTTTGGTGAAAGGGTTGATGATTTTTCATGGGAAGAAGAAGATGATGATGGTGGTGAAGAATTATCAAAGCTTGATCTGAACACAAAGAGGAGAACAAAAGCAAGGAAAATTCCGAGGAGGAGAAGCTTATAGTTGAAAGGTTGATGGGTACTTTTGGCTCTTGAGCTCATGTTGAAATGTGAAGAGAAAATATGTCAGGATGATGGAGGTTGGAGCTTTTGGAAATATATATATATAACATATATTGTATGTAATTTTTAAGGTTTTATATTAAGTTTGGAGGAAGAAAGGGACGGAGTGATTGAGTTGGTGTTGTGTTGTAGGAGTGGCAATGGATGCTTAAACATGAAGGGAGGGAGGTTGATGACGACACAAGAGCTGCTATTTTTCTTGGTGAAGCAAATAACTAAATAGTTGGTATAGATCTATGAGTTCCATTGGTTGAATCGTTTGGCCTTTTATAAATCAGTTTGGAGATATTGGGGGGTTAGATTAGTTGATTAAGGTAAATGTAAGTTAAGTCAATTGTAAAAGCGTACGTTTTTGGGTAGTTTAATATTTTTTTTTTTTATCAATAAAACGAAATTCCAATGTCTTTGTTCATCGATCAATCAAATGAATAATAATTATCAATGATAGGTGTGATTATACGTTCCATAGAAAAATTTAAATCCAATCATTGTCAAAGTACGTAAAATAAGGTCATTCTAAGTAATTAGTTCAAAGAAATAGAATAAAAAAAATATGTAGGTGAATAACATTACAATTTAAGGGTATTTTTTCATTGCAAAATTCAGTACCTTTTTAGGCTATTACATTATGTGACAACACTCACATCCTTATAGTAAGGCATGTGTATAAGGTACGAAACCTCCATTGAATAGAATATGTTTGGTAACACAAAGTATTAATAAACACTTTTTTGCATTTTTCACATCGGACAAATACGAGATTCAACAGCCACCTTGTTTTATATAAACGACTTCATGATCCCGCGTAGTAACATTAGTTAGAACCGATACACATCGCTTGAATTAAAAACAATAAGGACTTGGCAATCCAACAACAGAAAACACAACGGTCTTACCACTTTTTCAGTCCCCATAATTTCAAGCCCTCCTTAAAAACCAAGTCATAGTACAGAGACTTCTGTGGTATGGTCTGGTTCTAACAGACAAACTCTTCACAAAACAATAGAACACAAAAATTCCAAAAAATTAAAATCATTATAGGATCTGCAAGAACAGCTGATCAAGTCATTTTAATTGTTACTGATTATTCATTTATAATGTTTCTTAATCTACAAGAAATAAGTCAGAAGACGAAATCATCAGAAATTTGTATATGCACTTGTGTATTTCAGGTAAAAAGAAGCAGAAAAGGAGGGGAAAGGGGGAGAAAAAGAAAAAAAGCATTGTGCTTGTGTTGAATCTGTTGATGGGTTTGTGTTGAATCTGTGAATCTGTGATGACAAAACCTTCAACTTAATTAGTAATATAACTTATCCTTTACAAATGATGAAATAGAGAGCTGATTGAGCAGATCAGGTTTTGGCTGTGGACACGGCTCGTCTCCAGCATCTGAACACCAAAGAGACCTTCTCTCACCATCTGGAAATGAAACAATTTTCCGGTATGTCAATCACAAAAACCATCATCATTCCAGAACAGATCATTATAACTCAATGCCCGGGGATTTTGATCTACTATGAATTCAATATCATCAAACCTTCAAAATCTCTAGCATGTGATGAGTAGTAGTACTTTGTAGCATACCTTCAAAAAGTGAGTATATATCCGACGTGATAGAACCCAAAGAAGCTCCATAAATCCCAATTTACCTTTCTATGGTGAGATTTGTCAATTTCCCGAAAGGAATATTTCTTTAACATCCGAATTGTGCTGTTCCGAAGGAGCTCTAGCTTTCAAAATCAAGGCAGTGTAAATTTCCCTTCAGTCATCACCTGCCCTTTCTTACATACTGAAGTAGGGATTCACTTTGTCCATTTTCACTGCTTGCTTTCTTGATTTTGGTCTTGTCCAAACGAGCTTTGCGCACAGCATGTTGTATTTGTTTCTCGTGCTGCTTGAGCATCTCCTCTAGATTTCCTCCAGGAGGCATCAATGGTCCAGAGTAGTGGATCCGGTTCTTCTTGGAAGCATAACCCTGATGCAAATGAAAGTCATTTAGTCATATTCATGTTGATTATAAAGGAAAACTGAGGGGAAAATCAATGGTGTAAACTTCGGCTTCAGAAGCAAGTAGTATGGGAGTTCCTACTATAGAAAAAAAATGACTTAATTTTGCATGAAGTCTACTTCAAGCAATCCATGTCCATCCACTTGACCCACGTAAAAACTCAAATTCATGGATGGGGCCGGAATGTGCTTCAGGTATCAGTAGAGTCAAATTCTAAAATAAAACATGAGAAAGATGAAAACAGAAAACGCCTTTACCGTTGCTGAATCCTTTCCAGATAGCTGTTCATCCTTCTTATGTGAAGACTTTGGCCTCTCCAGAAAATGGTGGGACCAATCACGTTTTACAGAGGACTCCCCACTATCTAAATGATTATATCTGACATTAAAACGCTCCTCTGGCCAGTGGGGATTTGCACTTTCTACAACCCCATCAAATCGTGAACCACTCCGAACAGAAGCTGAATTGGAAAACCTGGACGACTGGGCTGCTCCACGATACATATAAGATTGCTGCCTGCTGAAATCCACACCATTCCTAGACTGGGCAGATTGTGAATCAATATTCCGTACGGATCCAAATCCATTTGGGTGCATTGACTGGCCAGAATGGGAGAAGGCCTTTGATGCAGCTCCTTTCGAAGGCTCAATAGGAAACCCAGAGCCGCCATCCTCTTCAGGGTTGTACTTCTCACTGATGCTTTTGGGGTTAACCTGCCCTTGTCGCTTCCAGATTAGAAAAATAAAACAAAGAAACCTTAGAACCTAAATAAGTAATTCTTCACAACCACGAGTTTGGTAATTAAAAACCTGATGCATTCAATTTAAAATTTCGAAGGCAAGGATACCTGTGTTGCATTGGCATCTGGTGCTGGCCCAGCCTTTGATTCTTTGGAACCCCCTCCTTTACCACCAGGTGCTTTTCTCCTGGTTTTCAAATGAATAAAATAATATTTAAGCGTGCGTCATCATGACTAGTAATGACTGAAAAAAAAAAACACACACATGGAATGCAGTATCGAGTATATATCCTCTTTAATGGTGATGGTAGGATTCTCTCTTCTGGAGGAAATAATACATGTTTTTCTTTAGGGCAAAAACAGTTCATTTTTGGAGTGAGCTTTATGCAACAAGGCATCAGAATTTAGGTAACAAAGCATTTTAGTACTGATCTCTAATGAATTTGTCATGAACCAAAACTATTATAAGATGCAATTTTCTATTTACCAAAAACAAGACACCACAGAGAGATTTCAAAATCAGATCTTACATAAGAGGACCTGAAAATTAGTTAATAGAACTCGGAAATGACTCACCTTCTAGCTTCCTCGTCTCGGAGCTTCACATCAAACTCCTTGCTCGGTGGGTACTTGGGCAATGTTGATGGATCAGAGGGAAGAGGCGAAGATGTGAAGAACTGGAAAAAGAAAAGGACATAAAACAAAAAACGTCAGAAGTAAGTTTCCACACCTAATAGTCTGACTCATTATAGTAAGTTACTTAAAAAATCCCAACATCCATTGGGATACTCCAAGCAGAATAGAAATGCAGGGTGGCATCCAAGAAGAATAGAAATGCAGGGTGGCATCCAAGAAGAATAGAAATGCAGGGTGGCATAAACTGTACTTCTAAATGAAAGCCAAAGTGGTCAAAGTCACCAGTCACCTTTTCAAAATTAGCTTTTAGCAGAACTGCTCTCAAAGGATTGATATGGGAAAAACTAAGCGAGGAAAAACTAATTATATGGGAAAAGCTGGGACATCAGCTACCATAAGGATTGATATTTCAGCAGTTGCAACTAGTAATATGTTAGAAAGAAATTCAAGTTAAAGCAAAGAAACCCAAATTTCAGAAATTAAACACTGTTTCTTCTTCATTTTCTATACTCAAATTTTGTCCATCTGACACGACAAAAAATTCAAGGGAAATAGACAAGTAGCAAAGAAAAAACATGATTACCTCACTCTGAAGTGCAGAAGAAGCTGTTCCACGAGCTTCTGGTTCTACTGCAAGAAGAACATCTAACAGGGCCATTGTTGATCGAGGGAAGTCCTTGAATGTCTCTGCAACACAGCGCTTGTATGGATGTGTTGGTTTAAAAATCGTTGCATGTGGCAATTTTGATCTCTTCCAGTATTCTTCAGAAGGTGACCCACAAAGTTTAAATATCTTATGTAGTTGTTCAACCTATAAACAACAAATAATAAGATCTGATCACAATCAAATAAGATGTCTGAATAGTTCTATGAGTACAGTTGGTAGATTCCACATCATTTTAGAGCACAAGTAATTAACCATACAAAACCAATATTGATGTTTAACCGATTAGAATATTCTTATAGAAAGTTTCAACATGCTTTCGTCTGTCATCTGACATTCGATAGAATCTGGTTAAGTAATATGCTCCTATAAGCAAAAATATGAAGCTCATGCTCTTGAACGACTAGAGTTACATCTCAAATAACGTATTTGTGTTGACGTAACCTCTTGGCCTGGGAATGGTAGGTTTGAACTGTTCATGCTTATATCGGATAAATTCTGAAGGAACTTAAAGATCCTACTGGTAGATATTGAACTATCATATGTATTTGCCTATGTGCATCGCCTAAATAAATTAACATGAAATCATATTTTCATGTCTCAAATCGAAATCTTTAATTAGAAGAAGCTTACACAATTTCAATAAACAATAAAGAAGGTAATATTACAGTCTACGGTCAGCTGAGTCCCTTATCAAGGACAGAAAAAGAGTAGCGTAACAGACCAAAAAGGTATCTCTTCTTTTCAATTTTTTGTTACTTTTTCGTAGGAAAAAAGGGTAGCTCATTTATATTGCCTGTTTATTAACCTTAACAGATGGGGCTACTGAATAACCAGGTACTAATCACATTTTAGATATTCCAAGTTCGTGAGAAAATAAACAAAAAGACAGATGACCTATTTCAGACTACTGTATAAAAAACTAAATATCACACACATAGATAACAATGTGTGCACATATATTCTCCTCTCATACCCATAGCTCACAAAGATACTAAATTCTAAGAAGGTTGCCGTTTGGAGGTCAAGAAGATAATGAATTTCTAGAGTCCAGATCTAACAAACGTAAAGCACGCGGATATATAATTAAATATATGTAATACATATATTTTTATGTGTATATCATGATAAAGATGGGTAAAATACCTCCGTTCTTCCTGGCATGATAGGCTTCCCAGCAAACAATTCTGCAAGAATACAACCAGCACTCCACAAATCCACAGCAACCCCATAGTCTGTAGAACCAAGCAGAAGTTCAGGTGGTCGGTACCACAAGGTTACTACCCGACTTGTCAGGGGCTGCTTTTGACGGGGTCGGTAAAAGGTTGCTAGTCCAAAGTCAGCAATCTTTAGGTTTCCTTGATAGTCGATCAAAAGATTTGATCCTTTGATGTCACGGTGCAAAATACCATAACTGTGACAATGTTCAAGTCCACGAAGAAGCTGTTGCATGTAACATTTAATCTGCCACCGAGTGCACAAACAACATTTATCACTCAAAACAAATGATTAGTCAAACATTCTGCTACTACAATAAAAATAAGATCATGAATAGTAACACAGCTTTCATTAGATACAAATGGATCTAACCAACAATAACACACCATTCAAGGGCAGTCTTACGTCCTACAAATTAAAATAATAAAAAAACATTGTAGCAAAAGCTTATTTTTTTTCCCTTCGGGTCATGGTCTTTCTATTTGCTTTCTTTACACTTCCAGACGTATCCACTTCATGAATCATTAGAGATGGGAATAATATGAGGGTAGGGGCACCAAACATAAAAGGTTCACATATGGTGGCAATTTTGAAAAGCATTTAACAGTTGTACGCAAGGTTGAAACCAAAGAGGGTCATGCAAAGATTATCTAGAAAGAGAATTATAATGATATTGGAGCCATAAAAACAAATTTTGATAACCTTCATCCTAACATTTCCAAGATGAGTGTATCATGTGATATAGCTTTTAACCTCAGTATAAAAATCAACTATAAAGAGGTGCATTCTCTTCAAATTACAAAAACCCTCAGATCTTCTTGATATGTTTAGAGTAACTAAAACTGTTCATAACCTATACACAGTTGTAGTGATACTCACTGGACCTTATGTAGAAGTAGTAGTTGCTTTTATCAATTTAAAAGAATTTTTCAAAAACTGATGGTCAAAACAAAGACAGTTTATTCTAAGTCTGAGTTTTATCTCAGAAGGGGAAAAGAAAGTACCTGTGCTTCAGTGAACTTGACCCCAGGTCTTGCTGCAATCCCTGCAAGATCATGCTCCATGTATTCAAATACGAGGTATAAGCTGCCTGAAACCCTTGATGTAATCAGACCTTCCAGCTTCATGATATTGGGGTGGTCAAGCCTACGCAAAATAAGAATTTCTCTAGCCATAAAACGTACACTTTCTGGATCCATATTGGCAAATCGCACCTTCTTCAATGCCACTATTTTGTTTGAATCAAGATCACGGGCTCTGTACACACTGCTGTAAGTTCCTTGTCCAATCTGCATTATCACATATGCGTCTCAATTATAAAAAGAAAAAGGACAAACATAAGAAGGTCCATAATGTGACACTATCTCAAGAGAGGAGAATACAATTGCCAAAACATAGTGTGTTCAAGAAAATCAGCACATATGTTCTTCGTACGGACTTGAAGCACACACCAAAAAACAAACCCTAAAGTTTTAATTTACTCTTAAAAGGTAAATGAAATGTATCTGAGATATACACTAAACATGTAATATTCACACCTAGACAAGTAAATGCAGGTTTCGCAATACCAGTAATATTAAGTACGGGGATAAAGATCAAATATCATGATGAACTACCGGGATAAATTAGATATAGAAGCAAACAAACGGACCTTCTCCAATTTCTCAAATGAGTCTGCCTTGAGAGGCACCCACCCACTGATTGCTTCGCCAGCCACTGCAGTGAGCCAAGAAGGCCATCCAGCAAGAACTTGTGCTCCTCTTTCTGCATTTGTTACGCTGGAAATGCTAGTTCTCTCAGACGTTAACTTTCCCACACTTGCCCCACCGTCGGTGAAGGGTTTTGTGGGTTTCTCAGTAGCCACCGTCTTCTTCTCCCCATCATCAGATGAAATAGGAGTTGACCCTGCATTGTCTTCTGTGGGAGGATTGGTTATCAACCGTGCAGTGGCATCAGCCCCAACTGGAGCTTCTGACCGTTTTGATGACTTGGTTGATTTTAATTCTTTGTCTCTACGATGATTCTCAGAAACATACTGATTGCTTAAACTCCCTTTTGAGCAAATGCAGCCCATAATTCTACTAAACAGTCCCCTATTCCAACAAGGAAACTGACAAATCCTTCTAATTCCCAATGCACAATGCCATTTTTCACTCTCTGATTTTGGCATGCAATACCAATTACTTACTTGTCCAATCAACCAAAATTATTTCTTTGAACATGGAATGCAAGAACCAAATTTCAACAGCCAAAGGATTAACCCAAATAGATCTCGGAATAAAAAACCTACCGAGAATAATCACTATAAAGAAACCCAAACAGATCCCCAATTCTACATAACACCGCCAATGGCCACCCAATCAGTTCAAATTATGCCAAATTCACAAGCCGCAGCCACAAGAAACAACCCAAACAGATCTCGAATAATCAAAATCAACCCAAACAGGAAACATTTTTCACAATGTCAGTACTTTTTTATTCATTCAGCGGGGACGAGAATCAACCAAACCTGGAGAATGTGAGCCAATGTGCCCAAACGGAGCAACAGCCTGGGTGTTTGGGTGCCGAAATTTTCTGCTCCCAATGCGGTTAAGTCCATAAATAGAAAAGGTGGGAAATTCCAACCAAGGCCAGAGAAGGGTAACCCAAATGCTCCAAGACTGTTACTTTGAAAAATAAATGTTTACCCTTTATGGAAGAGGCAATGTGACAGAGAAGCAACCAAGAGATTCTAGTTGTGGAGAGAGAAAGAGGTTCTAGAGACAGAGATTTTAGGATCTGGGGTGGTCCTAAAATTACGAAGAGCCAGCCAGTGATATGGAAACGGAGCTCTCAGAGAGACCCAATTAGTCTGTTTTCTTCAACAGAAAAAAAACGAGTAAGATTTTTGCTTTGCTGTGGAAGACTCTGTTTTTTTTTTATTTTTCCTTCAAATTTACATTCAAAAGTTGAAACGCAGCCTTCCAAGGACGGAACCAAGCAAAGTATACAGGGGAAGCAAGGGAGAGAGTGCGACCGAGGGTCTGGTTAGAAGTTACGCACCACACACAGGGGTCGACGAGTTGAGGATTTGCGACGTGGCGAAAGGTGGGTCCCTTCTCTGAGAGAAATTATTGTCGTTGCTTGTTGGGCTCGGACCAATGGGCTTTAGTTTTTTTATTTGAATAATGAGTTTTGGTTAATAAAGTTTTTATGTAGTTTTATATAAAATAACCTATTAAATAGCTCATTTATAGGTTTAGGGGTCCTTGGAGAGAGTATCCAAATTCTCTTATTTACATAAAATGGTTAGGTTGTGTTTGGTATGCCGTATAAGGAACCAAATAAGATAATATAGTATGAAATCGGTGTTTAGTATTTCTCGTATTAATTAACCACCGAATAAGTTAATACGGTTGAGTAACTTTATATAGTTCATACCCACTAAAATAATATTCTCGAAATTGTCCATATTAAATAATCGGATGACTAGCAATCTTGAAAAATAATAATAATAATAATAATAATAATAATAAATGGTAATAATAATAAAAATTAATAATGATAATAATAAATTAATAATTAATAATAAATAATAAATTAATAGTAATAATAATAATAATATCAATAATTAATTAAATAAAATTATAATAAATCATAAATAATAATAATATATATAATTAATATTTATGATATATAGATATTTCTTATCAATTAATATAATATAATCCGGTTAGTATAATATAGTCGGTATTTTAACCCGGTAGAGCATCAAACGTCCGACTAAATAGTCAGTCTATCCGGTGGACAGATTAGTCTATCCGACTGAAATAGTCAGTACAATATGGCGTACCAAACGAGACCTTATATCATATATATAACTGCATGGTTGTGGAAGTCACATGAGTCACAGATGGTTTACAAAACTCCCCCTTGGATGCCCACCAATCAATTATAGATACCTCGTTGAAACCTTGCATACAAAAACTCAATTAGAAAAAATCTAAGTGAAGGGAAAATAGTACAATTTTGATGTGTCATTGACTATGGTGTTAGATGCGTTTAATTTTGCCTCGTAAAACCTTGCTAAGGAAAACCCGTTGGATAAAAAGCTAGTCTGTTAATGTCGAAAATTGCACCAATGAGACCGTCAGGATTACGTACGCACATCAAGGCACAAAGCACGTATGTGGTTCACCCGAATCTAATTACGTCCATGGGACTAACTTTCTGGATGTTATTATTGATAATATATGTGGTTACAAAGGCCTATGGCTCATTTAGCATGTGGGCTTTGTATTGAACTTAGGCTCGACCCAAATGATGAGGAAGGGAGGGGGGTGTGAGGGTGGTTAGGGGTGGTGAAATCTCACGCTAACGTAGGAAAAAAGAGTACACAACGCGCTTGCGTCCTTTGTGTATATTTTCAATGGATGCTGCCCTAATATTGACAAACTTCAACCTTGGAATAATGGTTTTGTATCTATCTTTTGCAAAGTGGGCTTAAATAATTATTAGGGGATGATATTCCTGTTCAAAATACATAAATAATAAGAATATCTATCCATTTTTTAAAATACCAAAAACTCCCTTGACGAAAGTGGGCTCTATATCCCACGTCATTCCTTAATTACTAAATTAATGGTGAAATTGACAGAGGGAGTAAATTGGTATGATTCCTAACCACGTGAAGTAATACGATAAAATTGAAATCTCGTAATCTATTTTGAGAATAACCTCTCATCCTTGGAATTTAAAATGATGTTTGCCATAAATTTTTCTTTGTGTTCTATAGTAGCATTGGTTACCCCCTTTACTAGTTTTCAATAAATTTTTTTTTTGATGGTGGTGACGCTAGACACCTATGGTAGAAAATTGCTAGGGATTCACATATGTATACCACATTTGTAAACCACACACTAATATAGGCAGACCCTATTTGTATTGGTGGGATCCTACATGTATTAGTGTGTAGTTACAAATGTAGTCTATAAATGTAATTTAATTACCACACATAATATATAGGTAGGGTTGGTGGGTCGGGTTGTGTTGTGTCATGAACTCTATTTTACCCAAATATGCCGAACTCAAACCCGACCCGTTTAATAATCATGTCAAGGATGTACACCCCGAATAAGACCTGTTAATGAACCAGGTAACTCGTTTAACCCTTTCAATAAACAGGTCATGTTCGAAACCCAATTAACATATGACTTGTTCAAGCTATATAAACTATTTGATCTTCTAACTTTACGAATTTATATTATGAATCCTAAAATTTAATAGGTCATTACACGAGTTAATAGGTTGACCCGAAATCCACCCATTTATTAAATGTGTTACACCCCGCCCCGAAAATCCAGCAGGATACCGGAGTCACTGGTGCTGACCGACACCTGGACGCTGAGTCCATGTGACGAAAGCTCATCTGAAACGATGAGTTTTAGGAAGTTTAGTGAAAAGGTAAAATAGTAAACACTAAGTTACCGTTTCACTACGTCAGCGGGCAACCCAGAACATAATTTAAACAAATGATTATCATAATTAAAGCACAAAGTGCTTAAACCGATTGTTACCTTGTTACACCCTTCTCGGGTGGTGTCATAGTTGTCACCACGAGACTCCCTCCTCGTACCTCGGACTTCTTCTGAGACCTGAGAGGTGCAAACAACAAGTGAGTGAACATAAGCTAATCCCTCAAAAGGTAAAACCTCAATCGAATATCATAACATAGTATGGCACGTGAAACGAGGTACAATAATAAAATAATATCAAATTAATCAGCTAATCTCACAAGGCTAGCAACCACACCATTCACATCATAAGGCAATTCATCTATTGCCAAGCATTAAAAGATCTTCGCACAAGAAGATGACATATCCATTTCTGACGGATATCATAAGTAGTACTATCTCGATATCATCATCACTCTATGACGGTATCGAGCATCTCAAAGACACAACGAGCATACGAACCATTATCACATCAATCGGGGTCACCGCCCTCACCATACCCACTGACCTCGATAACGGATGTATCATGCCGGTAAGTCCTCGGCTAACCCATCTCATCAGATCTTATATCGTATCATATCAACCAGCATAATCCTAGGCATATCACATATAAGTCGGCACGTCTCTCGGCTATCATATCATCATAAGCCGGCATAATCCTCGGCTGTCATATCACCTCAGTCGGTATGACCCTCGACTGGTATATCATATAGGCCGGTAATACCCTCGGCTATCATCATACAATAAGCCGACAAGAATCCTCGCATATCATATCACATCAGCCGGCATAACCCTTGGCTGGTATATCATATAAGCTGGTAATACCCTCGACTATTATCATATCATAAGCCGCCATATCATCATATCACATAAACCGACATAATCATCGGTTGTCATATCATGCTTCAATCATCAGCTCAAGCATCCCAATGGCACTGTAATCGCATGAGTCACACGCATGTGACAGGATTGGGTGTCTTCACTTGTACCACGACCACGTGAAGGAATAGGTGCAAGCACTATCACCACGAGTCCCCCTAGAAGCTATGGGACCACATAGACCCATAAGAGCTCGGGGACAGGACTGGAGTTGTTTAACTAGTATAGAGCGAGCGCAAGTGAATGATCACGTGGAGGACTGGTTTGTGGTCTATAGAAAGGTATGACACCAGCGACCACCATGTAGGCATACCAAGTCTCAACACTGAAACACGACTCAATAAGACTCCACAAGACTCATACATAACACATGACATATGTACTAGGCCAGCATGCCTCGACCATAGTAGCTCAACATTGTCTCATGTGCTAAGCCGGCATGACTCCTCGACTTAGCTATCTCAATCATAGACTCGTTCATTCTCGATTATCATCATTTTCGTATTCATCATTTCATATCAATACTTTTCCATAATCCGTGGTTCGATATCGTGAATCGTATCTCGGAATCAACCCTCGCGATATCCTACATTAGTGCTAGTTTATACTCATTCCGGAGTATTTTTCCTTTCATGGGATTCGCAACCCTCAAAGTCTCATAATAATATATGCCATGTCTTATTCTGATCTCTAGCATAGTCTATATCTTTCCTATAATCAACACAAATTGCATAGGGATTATAACCCTGCAATAAGACAATTAGTCAATGTCGGGACCTAACTTTAACCTTTGGCATATTCTATACTTCCTAACACCACCATGCATTAACATGACCATCAGTACGTCACATATGCAATTCACTACGATTCATCCAAGTTTCCATAAGCATACACATAAGCAACCAAACATTCCACACAATCCAATTCATAATTACTCAAAACACATCCATCCATCACATACGCAATCATTTATCATTTCATAGTTACAAGTGTAGGGAAGGAGGCCCACTCATAGTACGTCGGGGAGAGATCACCCGACATGATCCACTATTTCACATACTCCGAGGCGCTCTTTCCCAGAAATCCCCAAGTGCTTCGTCTCGATTTATACGGCCTGTCAAATTCTCCAATGCCATAACGCCTCGCAAACAAGGTAATTGATATTAATAAATAATCATTTAAACTATCAAAGCTAACTCCCGATCCCCAGAAGTTCACACGCTCTAAGAACGCGTTCTAAGCGGCTAAAACTATTCATAACAGCCCTCAAACGAACTCCAATGGACCAGAAACCAGCGCCAACTACTCCAGAACACCAAATTACATAGAACACGAGTTTCCAGGAGCCGAGAGTGGGGCCCACGCGCCCTAGCTCTCGTAGGGGTTGCGACTGTGGGTTCAATCGCCCCTAGCTTTGGCCTTGCCACCAGCCGCCGCGAACAGGCCGGAATCTGCCATTAAAGGCCGAATTTCAAGTTTTCCCAATTTCTCTAAATCTCAACCAAATGTCACAATCTAATAGCCTAGATACATTTACTCGACAAGAGGAATCATAAAATAAGGTCTAGAGGTTGAGATTCTACCTGTGGCAGCCAGAAATTCCTTCGAAAGCCGTGAAACCCTTCTTCGTTCTTCGCTTGATGCGTCGCGTACGGTGGCCGATAGCCTCCATGGTTGGTACGGTTGGGTTCGCAAGAGGGAGATAGAGAGATTAGTGGTGGTGGTGGAGGTTAGGTCGCCTCCGAACAACGGCAATGTTTATGTCTTCCCATCGAAATCGCGTGCAGGAGAGGTGAGAGAGAGAGTCGCATTTTAGAGAGAGAAGGGAACTGATCAATTGGGAGAAGAGAGAGTGTTTGCCTTTTTAATATTTAAACTTTTTCAAAATTACCGATATATCCCGATCGTTTTCGACCCGTAACTTTCTCGTTTGAACTTCGATTTTTGCGTGCCGCCTGTCTACGCACTCATGAGTTCGAGACCTATATAATGGTGCGAAGAAAACTTCCAAAAACGTTCCCAATCGAAAAGTGACTTTCGAGCCTTCGAGAGTTTCAAGGGCAAAATAGTAAATTTTGTAAATCCAACTTCTCATCACGGCCCAATAATCCTCTTTGGGCCCTCCCTAAGGTCCATCTTCGTGTTTAGCCCAAATACATACTTTAATCCAACCCGTAACTCCCGGTTATTTAATAAAATTTAATTTCCTATTTTTATTTTTCGGGTCGGGTCGTGTCAAAATGTGTTATGACGGGTCGACCCAAAATTTTAATCGTGCGGGTTGACCCGGATAAATTTTGTGCAAATTTCGAGTCGTGTCAAAAATTATCACCCTTATATATAGGATACAAAAAATGTGTAGATGAGAATTGTTAAAATTGCTTATAGCTTTAAGTTGGCACTATGATTAAGAAAAAAAACCACCTCAAATAAATTTAAAATATCCAAATTGCGCTTACGCACATGAAATTTTTTTTTTATATATATCTGACACATGCATGAAAACGCATGCATTAAAGCTAGTACATTAATTATCCTATAATTTATTTTTTTATACTATGGTAGCGAAAAATGATTACATTATATACATTGAGTACCAATATCCCTTTTTATAAAAATCAAACTTGAGAAATATCACGAAACTTTAGTACTAGATGGCAAAAAACACGAAGTACCTTAATTAAACTAAAACTCAATAGTTATTCAACGTTAAAAGGCTTATTACTTAAAAGAACAAATTACACTTTAGTACCCTGTGGTTTACATTAAGTTTCAGAGTCATACATGACTTTATAAATTTTGCATTTACATACCTTGAACTCTTTAAAACATAACAATTTAGCTTCACCGTTAATTATTCCGTTAAGGAATCTGTTAATTGCTGATTTGTCACTTATAGGACCCACTATTTAATTTAGAATGAATGACATAAGCGGCATGTGACAAAAGAAATTAATTTACTTTTAAAAACTTAAATTTTTTCTTTTCTTTTTTTCTTTCCTATTTTTTCCTTTTCTTCTTCTTCTTTCTCGATCTCCCTGCTTTTTTTTTTTAATAAATAATAATGATTTATATTGATAATAAATAATTTGTACTACTACAAAGAGGCTGCAATTTCTCCCATTGAATGTAAAAAGAAAAATACACAAAAGAATTTGAATTTTAAAATCATCATCATGTATACAATAAAAAACTCGTTCTGATTA
Source organism: Oemleria cerasiformis (assembly GCA_037349345.1). Classification (NCBI taxonomy): domain Eukaryota; kingdom Viridiplantae; phylum Streptophyta; class Magnoliopsida; order Rosales; family Rosaceae; genus Oemleria; species Oemleria cerasiformis. The sequence continues at coordinate 4,268,709 of JAZGTL010000012.1, read as the reverse complement.
AACAGTCGTTAGAAAAATCAATGCATGAGGTAGGTTATTGCAAGTTCTCCCATCATCAGAGTATAATAAGCAATTCCTTGATTAATCGCCAAGCCATCGCTGGTTGGAGAAGGAGTTGGGGCTTGCCCATAAGCAAGGCTCAAGAGTGCCATGAACAAGAACCCGATAATTGGAAGAGCGCAAGATCTCATTGAATTCATCCTCAGCCCAGAAAGATGAAGAGCGCAAGATCTCATTAAATTCTTCTTTCTTCTTCTTATTTCTTCTTCTTTTTTCTTCTTCTCCTTCTTCTTTCTTCTTATGAATTTTTCGTCACTAAAGGCTAAAGTCACTTTTAGTGATGAGAATTCTTATGAATGGAGTCGCAAAAAATCTTTTCTACGACGCTGTTCATCATGAATTTCGTCACTATTGGTGTTTCAGTATTTGGTGGCGAAAATTCATATTTTTCTAGAAATTTCAGAATTCTAGAAAAGAATCAAAGAAGAAGAAGAAGAGGAAGGAGAGAATGCGAGAAAGAAGAAAGAAGAAGAATAAGGGAGAGCAAGAAAGAAGAAATAAGGAGGAAGAAGAAGAAAAAGGGAGATCGAGAGAAAGAAGAAAGAAGGAGGAAGAAGGAGGGAAATCGAGAAAGAAGAAGAAAAGAAAAATATTAATTTTTTAAAAGTAATTTAATATTTTTTTGCCACATGGCACTTATGTTACTAATTTATATTAAATGGTGGGTCCCAAAAATGACACATTAACATTTAACTGATTCCTTAACGAAATAATTAACGGTGGAACCAAATTGTTACGTTTTAAAAAATTCAGAGTATATAAATGTAACATTTGAAAAGTTAGGTATAACTCTGAAATTTGAAGTAAATCACATAGTACTAAAGTGTACTTTGCTCTATTTAAAATGTACCTAGAACACGTCATTCATTCAAAAAATGCACCATAAACTGTATTCCGTCAATTTGCATTTTGAACAGTAATACCGTTAAAAACGTTGCACCATTTCGCTCATTCACTAATAGCGTTAAATACGTTGTGAAATCCCCTAAATACCCCTGTGTAAACAACCAAATCCTATTGCTTGTCCATGCACCATCATCCACGATACCCCAGCCCTATCGTCGTATCAGAGGTTTAGGGTGGTGGTGTCGAAATTATTGTTGTTTGTGGGATTGTGTTTGTGGTTGGGTTTGGGCATGGGTTTGGGCTCGGGTCTTCCTTGCTCTGCCCTTTTTGTTTGTTTGCAGTTGCAAAATCATATCCCATACTTTTGGTCATCTTCTCCCTCGTCCCTCTCCCTGTCGTTTTGATCGAGGTTCTCAGATGGGCCGGCTTCGACCGCTACAAGATCCGGCCCAAGGTCCGATTGCCATTCTCTGACATGATTAAGTGCTACAAGGACGTTATGACCATGTTATTTCTCGTCGTTGGCCCTCTTCAGCTCGTATCTTACCCTTCTATCCAGGTTCGAAGTTCATCTATTGGTTCACTCAATTTTCAATCACCGATTTTGGTGGAATTTGGAGAAATGATTGAAATTGTGGAAATGGGTTTGTTGGGTTTTTAAAATATTGATTTTGTGGAATTGGGTTTGCTGCGTTTTGAGAAATATTGGATTTTTGGACTTGGGTTCGCGGGGTTTCGTAAAATATTGTATTTGTGGAATTGGGGATTGCGTGGTTCTGAAGAATGTTGTATAAGTGGCATTGGTTTGCGGGGTTTTGTGAAATTTTAGGGTTTGCATTCTGCGTAAAACGCAAGGAACATGAATTTTTGAGAAAAACTTCCCTCATTTCATGTGTTGGGAGATGGAGAGTGGTTCGAAGGCGGAGAAGGTGACTTGCAAGGACTCTCTGAGCATTAGCATTTGGGGGTTTATTGAGGGGTATTTAAAAGATTTGACAATATTTTTAATTGTGTTATTGTGACAAATTGTAATTTATAATTCATTTTAAAAATTAATGGCATGTTCTGAATACATTTTAAATAATAAAACTCTTACAAACCTAAAGCCCGTTGGTCTGAGACCAACCTAAGCCCAACACCAGCCCATAAACCCTTTCTTCTCTAACCACTCATCAGACTCTCCTCCCCTCCCTCTCTGAACCTCCGCCCACACAAGCCATCGCCACCACATCACTCTGTTCTTGCAGAATTTATCACCCACCAAGACACTCGCGAACTAACACAATAAATTTGCAAGCTTTTCTTCAACCCAAGATCTTCTTTCATTGCCGCTTCAGACACTAACAGACGGGCAAGGCAAAATCACTCTCTCTTTCACTTGTTTAGCCATATTCTGGTTACAGCCATTTTCAACATTTTTTTTAATCTTCATTTTTTAACTCAAAATCCCAACCGCTAGATAAATCCAATGGTATCAGAGTCATACTGAGTTTCCTTTTCTTTTCTTTCCGGTTTTCAGGCATTGTATAAATGAGGAAGAGGCTGTGAGTAGAACTGTAAGAGGGAGGTCCTTAGCAGGCTACAACAGGTGTACGAACATTCTTTACTTCCTGTTTTTTATTTATTTTTTATTCCTATCTTATATGTTTGGTTTCTGAGAAAAGAAATAAACTTTCCCATTTTTCAGTGGAGTATTCTTTGTTCAGGTTTTAATTATATCATCTTCCTATAAATGTTTGTGACATTCAATATTGTATTTCACTGATTGTAATGTATGAAGTTGAACTATAAGTCAGATTGTGCAGATATGTGTTCAAACTGCCTTGGCAAAGGGTTCCAATGTGCAACTGCTCCATGAAGCAATGCTGAGAGTTTCACCTAGAGTTCATATTGACTATGGGTCTGAACATCTTTTACTCTTTTCTTTCTAAATTTATGGAATGTTTCTTTGTTTGGAATTTTCATTTTATTGTTGTCTAATTGTTACATAGTCATATCTTAAAGATTTCTAGCAATTTGCTTGTGGTCGACCAATTGAGGCAAATTTTCTGGATGATTGCAATTAGGGCTTGTTTTTTATTATTTAGGATTACAAGTTGAAGATTTAGTTTTCTTTCTTCATTTTTCATGTCAATTTCTGGGGTTGGGAGCCAAAATCGTTGATATCTCTGGAGTACATGAATATACTTTCCTGAACATGATTGATTTAATTCCTTTTCTTATCTATGTTTTTCTTTGTTTCAGCTTGTTATGTGTTGTTAACCTCTTAGAGAAAGAAAGGAAAAAAAAAACTCATATTTATTGATACCCGCAGTTTCTTACTAAGATTTCACCTTACACACTGTTTTCTAACATTTCAGTGTAATTGGGAACAGTGAGAGTAAATACCAGTGACGGCCAAAAAATAGAGAAGCTATGATAGTCTATAATATCTTCTTACGAGATAGTATAATATCATTGTTCTTGGCCATCAATGCCTTTGCTTCTTTCTATGTTAAATCTCCTTTACCGGGCGCTAAGACACTTTCATTTGGTTCCGCTACTTTCGTGCAGAAAATACTATTACAAACTAACTCCCTCCCGCACCTTGTCTCTCTCTACCACCACAGTCTCACCAAATTCCCCTCATTCCAATCTCCTCACACTCAGCTCCAACACCCGAACCCTTCACCAAACCAAGCAAGTTCATGCATATGCTCTCCTCAGTGGTTTACTTCCCCACAGTGTCTCTATGTGCGCCTCCCTTATTCTTAGATATGCCACTTTCAAAGCCCCAGAAACCTGTCACCATCTCTTTGAACAAACCGTCCAGCATTGCCACACTGCTTTCTTGTGGAACACCCTCATACGGGCTTGTTCCATTGCTCAAGTTAATGATAACTTTAAGACTTATAATCGAATGGTTCGAAATGGCACTGGACTAGATGATCATACTTTTCCTTTTGTGTTAAAGGCGTGTTCAGACCTTTTGGAGCTGAAAAAGGGGATGGAGATTCATGGGGCTGTGTTTAAAGTGGGCTTTGATTTTGATGTTCTGGTTGGGCATACCCTTTTGCTGTTTTATGGTAATTGTGGGAATCTAAGAGATGCAAAGAGGGTGTTCGATGAGATGCGTGAAAGGGATGTTGTCTCATGGAATACAGTAATTGGGGTGTTTTCAGTTAATAGGTTGTTTGTGGAGGCACTTGACTATTATGGAGAGATGAATTTGGAAATTGGGTTTAAACCAAATGTTGTTAGTGTCATTAGTGTGTTGTCAGTGTGTGCAGAACTGGAAGATGAGAGGATGGCGATCCAGATTCATTGCTATGTTGTGAAGGTTGGTTTGGATCTTCTGGTGAGTACTGGAAATTCATTGATTGACGTGTACGAGAAATGTGGAAATGTGAAGGCTTCAAAACAAATTTTTGATGAGATGATTCAGAAGAATGAGGTTTTTTGGAATGCAGCTATCACTAGTCTCTCTTACATGGGGCATAACATGGAAGCCTTGGATACATTTAATGATTGATGTAGGGGTTAAACCCAACTCTGTCACCATTTCTAGCATGCTACCAGTATTAGTTGAACTAGAATTCTTAAAAGTTGGAAAGGAACTCCATAGTTTCAGTATAAAAATGGGCATTGAATCAGATGTCTTCATGGCCAACTCATTGATTGATATGTATGCAAAATCTGGTTTTTCAGATGAGGCATCCAATGTTTTCCAAGAGATGGATGAAAGGAATGTTGTTTCTTGGACTACCATGATTGCTAATTTTGCTCAAAATAGTCTTGAGTTGGAAGCCATTGGTCTTGTGAGACAAATGCAAGATCATGGTGAAATTCCCATTCCTGTCACCTTCACAGATCTTCTTCCTGCTTGTGCTCGGTTAGGTTCTCTTCGTCTTGGAAAAGAAATCCATGCAAGGACAGTTCGCATGGGATTTGGCTCTGATTTGTTTGTCTCCAATGCTCTGACAGACATGTATGCAAAATGTGGCTGGCTAGAACTTGCTCAAAATGTCTTTAACATCTCCCTCAGAGATGTGGTGTCTTATAATATACTAATAGTAGGATATTCTCAAACTACTGGTTGCTCAGAATCTCTGACGTTGTTTTCTGAAATGAAGCTTGTGGGCATGGTGCATGACATTGTTTCCTTTGTGGGAGTTATATCAGCTTGTGCAAATCTAACTGCAATCAAGCAAGGGAAGGAGATTCATGGATTGTTAGTAAGAAAGCTTCTTGATACTCATCTCTTTGTTGCAAACTCACTTTTGGATTTTTATACCAATTGTGGACGAATTGATCTTGCTGCGAAGGCCTTTGACCACATTCCGAACAAGGATGCAGCCTCTTGGAATACTATGATTTTAGGGTACGGAATGTTAGGTGATATTAACACTGTAATCAATCTTTTTGAAGAAATGAGGGAAGATGGTGTAGAATACGATTCAGTTTCTTATGTTGCAGTTTTGTCATCTTGTAGTCATGGAGGGTTAGTTGAGAAGGGAAAAAAATACTTTGAGAGGATGCAGGCACAAAATATTAAGCCGACAGAAAAGCACTATGCTTGCATGGTTGATCTCCTCGGTCGAGCTGGTCTTATGGAAGAAGCAGTAGAACTTATCAAAGACCTGCCAGTTATGCCAGATGCCAATATTTGGGGTGCTTTGCTTGGGGTGTGCCGAATCCATGGCAACGTAGAGTTGGCGAGTTGGGCAGCAGGGTATCTGTTGAAGTTGAATCCTGACCATTGTGGATACTATATACTTCTTTCGAACATGTACGCAGAAGCTGGGATTTGGGAAGAGGTAAATATGGTGAGGGAACTAATGAAATCAAGGGGAGTGAAGAAGAACCGTGCTTGCAGTTGGGTTCAGCTTCATGACCAGGTGCATGCTTTCACGGTTGGCGATAGATTTGAGACGACAAATTTAGAAGGAAAAAGATTTTACCTTTTCATTGTGTAGTTAACTAAAGCTCTTCAACCAATCTGAAAGATAAAAATTGGAAAAGGTCAATGAAATGGGCTCATGCTTGAGCGCAAGCTGAAGAACTTGGAGAGAACACAGCTTTGTTTGCTGACCTAACTTTCCATGCTTTGAGTCACCCATCAAGATTGTCGGTATTTCTTTTCAGGTGAATCCCATGTGTGTGTGTGTGTTTTTGTAAATCAGCGTATTTCATGTTCACTTTTTGGTTATTTTACTTGTGTGTAGCACACTCAGGTGATGTGCATTCAATCAATCCATTGCTCCTCTGGAGTCAGACAAATGGACAATGCAAGAAGAGTGCATTATTTTGTTGGAATTCAGTGTTCTCTATGCAAGTAAGAATTTTCTTATTCGCTTCTCAAAAAGAAAAATTCTTATTTGAATTCATTATTTGATTTTTCAACGTTCTTAGTTATATCTTGACCCTGAGATAATGTCTTATTATATTCTCCCATCGTGTGTCACAGCAACTCAGAATTCTGATTACAATTCCACTAAAGCTGATTTTGGAACTCAATTGGAAATTAGTACACGACAAGAGATTGTTCTTGGTATAGCATTATCATGCTACGCATTCTGGAGGTCCAGTATGCATGCTTGACCATGCATTGAGTTTGCACATAATACATTGATCATTTCAAGAATTATTCAACTTGGTGATACCTTTTTCTTATTATGCGTTATATGGTGGCAACATGGGATACGTTGGTTAGAGGTGCAGAATATAGATGTGCATATGTCAAGTCGGATTATAAGCCTTACATTCACTAGAATTTGCTTCTTAGAGAACAAGAACTCAGAAGAACATCCAACAATTCAATCTCCCTTTACATTAGTCTTTTAGAGTGTTTGCTAGATGGCGCGACGGTAAATCCCATTGAAAATGATTTGAGATATTGCGGTATCTCAAGCTTAGATTCTATTTTCCTTGTGAGTGGTTTAGTTATTTGGCTTTTGCACTGAAAGGTTTAATACAAAAAATTTATGTTAGTTGGATGGTTGTTTAGTTTTTAGAGATGAATATGGCTGAGTTGGCTAACTAAAGTCCTTTACATTGTCCGAGTCAAATTCTTTGTTCTTTTTCTAGTAGGAAATTCTTCATAGCGAAATTGTACAGGTTGATAAATACGAGATTGATATAAAACTTTTTTAATGATGAGATGACTGATGATTGTGAGGCAGCTCTGCCTCACTCGTGTAATTATATCCAGCTTAGTGGTTTTGGAAGTTATTACATGACATAAACCAGGTGTTGTTCATTGCCACTACCGATTTTAATTCACAGCTAGCCTTGGGTCTTTGAGATGTATTTATTTTCTAGGGTGCAGAGAAATGAGTTGAGCATGTGACCCTGATGTGGATGTGTAAATTGTTTATCTAGTAAACTAAACTTAAACATTCGATTGTTTCCGTTCTGGATCTGGAGTCGATGATTGCTTCGATTGTTTCATTCTATTGTTTCTGTTTTGAACATGAACATTCAAAAACTTGATCATTTCTTGAAATGGCATCAGTGATCAGTGCATTAGACTTTATCATTTCTTCGATTAACATATTTTTAAGTTTTTCAATCCCTTCATTATATATCTGTATTTTTATGTTTGATTGCACTTGAAGTCATGCGTCAGTTTCTCAATTTTTGCATGTAATTCTTCTGTATTTGCAGGTCAGTTGCCATATTTTCTTTCTGACTTGCATAATTACAATGCATATTTATGCCTTGTGGCATCTGAAACTGCTGTCTCTAATCTTAAAGAGTAATTCATCTTCCCTCAACAAGAACTTTGAGGGCTCTCGCTGTACCTACCCCCATGGAATTCCGAGTTGCGTTGAACTACAGACCAGCTGCAGTGGGAGATTCTGACATTTTAGGCAGGAACATATATGGGGTCAGAAGCAATTCTATCATGTAACTCAGATGCAATTCTATCAGAGTCTGGAAAGAAATTGTTATTTGGTGTATTTGGATTTGTACTCAGAAGTTTCATTTGCATAATTAGATGTGGCTTGTTATAAATTAATAGGTTTTTGGAATTCCAAGAGCTTTTGGCAAAAATATAAGGGAGGTCATTTAAGACACAATTTTTTTTTTCAAGGAACATCTTTTTTAAGGAACATCTTTTTAAGGAACATTTCTAAAATGTTGATATTATCTAAATTTAATAGAACAGTCGTAGAGGTATCAAGTTTTTGTATCTAGTATGATGTAGTAGCATTAATTTGTTGTTTAGGCCTTTTCTTTAACCTTTTTTTCAGTGTTCCTACTTATATTTCCAACAAATAAGACATTACACTTGGTATCAAAATTTGGTATATCTATCATTTTTCAAATTGATAAGTTTATATATTCAACGGTATTGAGAAATGAAACTATATATATTAAGTATTGATCTTTTCGTTTATGATGATCAAATTTAATATCATACGCTACGTACTAAAACGAATATTACTAATGAAACCAATAGCAAATCGATAACGTCTACTAACAATTTCGACAATATTATAAAAATTTCAATAATTTTTGTATTATTTCAAGTTTATTGATTTTTCCTTAAAAAACAAGTTATTGATGCTGTCATATGGTGGAGTGCGTATTTAAAACAAGGATAATTCAAATTTTCAATTATTCAAAAAACAAGAATAATTGAATTTTTCAAGTCCATTTTGTTCCAACAAAAAAAAGTCCATTTTGTGATATTTGAGCAAAGATTTCGTAGGCAGTCAATTTTAGCAAACCAAATTTATTTGTAAATGTGTTTTCCAGCTAATTATCTTAATTTATTTGGTTTTTCCCCACCTAATCATAAAGAATTGGAAACCAATTAATTAGAAGAAAAGAAACCACCCAAAAAAAGTAATCAGTCATTGTGTGACTTGCAAAAAGATGAGGAATCAGGAAACTATAAAAAAATAATAATAATAATAAAAAATCGACGGTTCAAGCGACTAAACGCCGTTTGACCCAAAAAACCTAAACGCCGTTTGACCCAAAAAAAACTAAACGACGTGAAACAAACACTCCCCCATCGACAAAAACTGCAAAGAAATAAAAAGAAAAACGGAGGAAACTCACCGTAAACGCCGCCACGACGTTGCCACGTAGGCTGGACTAGAAGCCGAAGCAAAGCACATTCAGTTTCCGAACCTAGAGGCTCGGACGACACAGCTGGATACAGCCTGTCACCAACAAAGTCCCACTCACCTATTCCCCCTAACTACGCTCGCATTCTCTCTCCCTCTGTACCTCTCTACCTCTCTCTCTCTGTTCTCTGTGTCTCTCTCCCCGTCTCTCGTCTCTGTGTGCAAGTTAGGGTTTGCTGATCTTCTTGCACGATTTTCTAATTCCTGGTTTGGCTTCACTAGATCACGATTCTTGGCTTTGTAAGCTCTCGATTGATCCTCCTTTTACTTTTAATTGGTACTTTTATTTGCTACCAGTTCTTGAAGTTAGGGTTTCTATTATGTTTCTGTCATGGTTATGATGTTGAAAATCCTTTTTCTTTATGTTTTTTATATCCAATTTTCTAACCTTCGCGGATGTTTTATTAGGCGTGTTTCTTCTTGAAAGGATTAGATTTGGAATAATGTTTGTGCAAGGTTTATTGTTATTCATTCATTCTAATGTGTCTGGACCGCTTTGGTTGCTAAGAAATGATGGGGAAAGAAAGAAACAGGATTATCAATTTAAGCCGAAGTTTCATTTTTTGTAATGGATAATAAATAAATTATCAACCTTAAACTTCCTGGTGTGGTTTTGGTTTTCTTGATTGATTTTTTTTTTTCTGATTCGTTTTTTTCCGCTTGATAGAGCCTGGTAGGATATCAGTAGTGAGATGCAATACTTAGATTTTTATGAGTATAAGCAGTTAGAGCGAACATTGTCTTGTTAGAAGAGAGATTGTAGTTTGACCAATTTTTATAGGCATTAAAACTCACCAAATTGTGCTAAGTTAGTAGGTGAAACTAGTGTCTTTTATAGGAGCAGAAAAGGATCTCAAACTGATCCATGCATGGTGGAGAATTTTTTGTAGAGTGATTTTTCTATATAACTGTTACAGAAAGTATGTTAAGCATGCGATACAATCTAACCCGTGCTTCTTTTCTTGGATACCTGTGTTCTATTGTTCAAAGAGTAGATATTTAGAGTTGTGAACCCCCATTTTAGCTTCATAAATGACTAAGTGTGCCCTCTTGATTGCTTGTGGTTATTGCATTATGTATCATGTGAAAAATTTATCAATGCAGTTGGTGCTTGAATATCTGACTAAATCCTAGAATTTGTAGTTACTTATTATTTGTCTCAAGTAAAAGCTCCTTTTTCATGCTCTCTTACATTCCCTGGTCTTCTTGTCCTTATCATGCATTTACAATCTTATACAAGCTTGGTTTGTTTTGTTTATATTTGTGCACTTCATCATGTATTTTAAAGGGTTGCAAATTAATAAGTCTTTTTTAGCAGTTCTTTCTAGTATAAGAATTTTTAGGGTATTTTATTGCTTAGTTTTGTTGTTCATTAAGGTGTAGATTATGCAGTAGATTATGACCATAAGATGTTTATTTTCTGATCTTTAAAATGTGTGTTCATGGTTTCGTCCATAAATTTTGCAGGTGTGTGGGGGCACGTTATCAACCTAAGAGCCCAACATTTCTCAGATATTGTTGGTGCTATAAGGTTGTCCTTTGGAATGTTCTGTAATCATCAACTTCAGTAGCAGATATAACTAAACTGAGTTCGATGAGAATCTTCTGGTATTACCTTTTAAACCGCATCGGTACTCGTTGATTCTGGGAACGAAGCGTTTACGCTACCGGAGGATCTTCGTATCCATGCTGGCAGAGAGCATGCGTGGAATCTGTGCTTCGGGTAATGCCCCTGACGAGATTAGCTGCCGATACACTCGGTGTGTTGACCATATGTCTAGTTGCTCTCTTGATCCTTCTTGGTTTCCTCTGCATTATTTACTTGTTTTACTTTCGCTCTCGCATTCGTAGTCAGGGTTTTATCCAACTTAGTTATTTCAGTGGCCCTTGGATTATCCGAATCACCTTCATCTTGTTTGCAATCTGGTGGGGTTTTGGTGAAATTATCCGCTTAAGTCTGTTGAGACGTGAGGGTAGAGTGTTGAATACCCTTGACTCGCAATGGCAGGAGACTCTTTGCAAATGTTACATCGTCTCAAATCTGGGGTTTGCAGAACCATGCCTATTTTTGACCCTCGTTTTCCTACTTCGTGCGCCCTTGCAGACGATGGAGTCGGGAATTCTAAGCCAAAAATGGAATGGGAAAACAGCAAGTTACATTCTTTTCTACTGCCTCCCAGTGCTTGTTCTCCAGCTCTTTGTTATTTTAATTGGGCCCGAACTCCACAAGAGTAAGAGTTTGCGTAGATTGCCTTCCTATTTTACAAGTACAGCGTACAAGACTGATCATATTGCCCTCTGTACTTACCCTTTACTGAGTACCATCCTCCTTGGGATTTTTGCCATCATTCTAACTGCCTACTTGTTTTGGCTTGGAAGGCAGATTTTAAAATTGGTCATCAATAAGGGTCTGCAGAAGAGGGTTTACACATTGATATTCTCGGTTTCAAGTTTCCTTCCGTTAAGGGTTACTTTGCTTGGTTTCTCTGTTTCATCTAAACCGGAGCACATTCAGTTTGAAGCTCTTGCATTCTTGGCTTTTCTTGCTCTTTTATGTTGTGCCGGAGTGTGTATAAGCATGCTTGTTTACTGCCCAGTTGCAGATTCTTTAGCCCTGGGGAGTTTACAGGACTTGGAGAGTAGGAGGAGAGTTAACGATGATCAAAATGACTCCATTTCTCTCATTGCTAACCAGAGTCATATTGAAGAAAGTTCTGGAGTGAGCCCTAGTAGGAACTCTGATGTATCAGCAAAACGTGGATCAATTTCTTTTCGTACTTTGGAAAAAGTGGAGGGTTCATCTAGGGTACCCTTTGTGGAACTGAGCCTCTTTTCTCCTAGTCGAGATGCAACACCTCCAGAATCACCTCCGCTCCTTGGCTGGCCAATGCGTCCGCTTCCTTCATCTCACTCACCAATAGTTGAAGTTTGTGGAACCACAGCTAGATAGAAGCATGCAGCAACTATGCACGGGACTGAGTTTGCGTGGTCAGTATCAATATCAATTTTGTGGTAAAGAAAAACTGATTGTAAAGGGTTTAGATTTTTGAATAAGGATTTTTATTCTTGGTTTGCTTTCTAGTTTCTTCAGATTAGTGATGGTTTTGCTTGCTTGATGGAATTCGTGATATGATCTTTCCATTCCTCTCCTGTACTATTTTATAAGCATTTTTTATTTGCTTGCAAGTTAAAGTTGCCCACATTTTCCATACCGGATTGAGGACCTAATTCTATTATTAGATGACTACTTGTATGCAATTTTCTTACCTGATATGTTTGATTTGAATTATAATCTACTGACATGAAACATGATTTGCAGTTGTATGAGATTAACTTGTAAGATGTGATTAATGATACGTTTTGTATTTCGGTTTGGATTTGTTATTGCAATATACGCTTGCCATGTACTGTCGGTTAATAGATTGAGTTTGCATCTCCATTGAAATCCTGTTTCCCATGGTTTTAATATGCTGTTGATGTTCCAAGTTGGCCTTTACTCTTTAGGAGCTTGGAGGGATTCTGGGATGGGTTGCATATTGTCACCTACTGTGCTTTTGGTTTGGTTTGGTTTGATCTGATTTTGGGAGAAGTCAAACTCGACCAACTGCAATATTTTGTTTTGGTTTCCCTCAGGTTTGTATATTTTTTAGGTCAAAAACCAAATTGAACTATTTCAGTCCGTTCAGTCAATTCAGGTACATTATTTTGGTTTCTTTTTTTCCTTAGCTTTCTGGTTTTCTTCGTTACAGTAAATAATTCCAGCAGCTTACATTATAATATGAATAAAGAAATTATGTATATTTATTCCAATAAAGTATTAAAATGATCATTAAAAAAAAAGCTCATCATAGATCCGCGTGGACGACCCATGATGTCGGTGTGTTGCCCCGACTTTTCCGGTCATTTCTGGCCACCTCAGGTGGCGATCTTGATAAGGATTTGTTTCTTTCTTCGAATCTAACAAGTCTATATCCTTAGATTTCTCATAGCTTAGTCTATTTTTATGAATCTAACTTGAAAAGTTTCATAATTCGGAGTGTTTTTCATATTTTTCGACTACTTTTAGCTATTTTTGACCGTCGACTTAAGTATTAAAGTTATTTTATTTGTCGAGTTTTACGCAGTGATATAAAATTTGTTGATATTCGAAATGGTTGATTATCCTTTGTAATTTTATCTATTTTTATTATTTTTGAATTTTTTTTATCTTTTTTTAAATATTAATTTCAGTTATTTTAATATTTAAAAAAAATAAAAAAAAATTAAATTAAAAATTAAAATTATTTTCGTGGTGCACTGCAGTTAACCTTATATTAATGGTTAATAATCATTTAACTAAATAATCAATGGTTATAAACAACCACGATTATAATGCTAAATAGTTATGACCAAAAAAATCGCCGATTAATAACCGCTTAATTATTTGATCATCCTTAATGCCATGCACTTGAATTACTACACTAGTATTCTTTTTAGCTTATTGGTGGTTATTAGTTTGCTTAGCTTTTGGTTGCTTTACTTTGATTAGATTTTCAAGTGAATTCGGTTTTTTTAAATGGTTTTACGATTTAAACCTTTGACTGTAATGTCTTTGTTTTTAGTTATTTTTTGAGAGTTGTTTTTCATGGCATGAGTTTGTGATGAGTAATGTACCTACTTGGTAAGTCGCTGGTACCATTAGTACATATATGTTTGTTAGTTATAGACTAGTCATATACTTGATCGTTCACTTACACTTCGTTTTAAACTAGTTAAATAGTGTCAGTCTTACATTAGAGCTCTTTGGGGACATGTGGTGATAGTGCTTAGCACTCAGGCGTTCGCGTGGTCGTGGCACATGAGCAACCCTAAATATCCAGTCATGTCATGTACGCATCATGCGACTATATGTCAGTAGGGTACATATTACCCTTTTTTTTTTTTTTTTTTTTTTTTTTTTTTTTTTTTTTTTTAACTTTGGAGGTACGAGGTTTCTACAGATTTTACGTTTGAGCTTTTTAGTCAGTTTATCGTTGAGGGCAATGTTCTTAATTTGCGAAACTATCGTGAGAAAATTAAAGGAATTTTTACTGAGGTTGTGGTCAATTAATAGTTCTTTGTGATTTAATATTATTATTCATACTACATATTCTGGTTTTATGATGTGTGCCCATACATAGTATGTTTTATTTGGTTTTCTAAACTGAAGGGTTAGTATATGTTCATAAACTGTTTTATACTGAAATGTTATTCTTAGGTAGGGGTGACAATAGGTCGGGTCATTAACTTTGTTTTACCCAAATATGCCCAACTCGAATCCTAACCGTTTAATAATCATGTCAAGGATGTCCAATCCGAACATGACCTGTTAATTAATCAGGTAACCCGTATAATCCATTTAATAAATAGGTCGTGTTCGAAATTCAATTAACATATGACCTATTTAACCTATTTAAACTATTTGACCTTCTAACTTTATGAATTTATGTTATACACCCTAAAAAGTCAATATATACTACAAAATACTATCTATATCTAATAATTTCATCACCAAATAACGTTAAAGTTATAAATATTTAATAGTTATATAGGTAGGTTAATAGGTAGATATATGAGTAGTGACTTACATGTTTATTAAATGAGTTAACAGATTGATCCGAAACCCACAAGTTTATTAAATGTGTCATAACGGGTTGACCCGAAATGTTAATCGTGCTGATTGACTCGGATAAATTTCATGCAGATTTCGAGTCGTGTCAAAAATTGATACCCCTATTCTTAGGTCCAATCACCCTTTTGTTTTGCACCCTTCAAGACTTAAAAAGCATGACAAGAGCTTCGAGGAGGATTCCGTAGCGGTTGTTCTGACATTAGTTTTCAGTACGGGTTGAGACCCCTCTGTAAATAGTTAGGTTACTTTTAGTTGTTCCATTTTTTATCACCGTTATTGTGTATTAACTATATGCTCAAAACTTCCGTTGTCGAACTCTCATACTTTACTTTTACCGTATAATTTTGTTTCATACGACTTCCTAAAACGCACTGTTTCACTTATCTCTTTCGTCACTTTGACCTAATGTCTAGGTATCGGCTGTTATGCCTCAATTTCGATGTACGGATTATTCAAATAGACGTAAGTCATTCTACCTTTAACAATAAAAAAAAAATCATCTTCTACAGATCTACCTCCCAACCCTAATTATTATTTTCATAATTTTCTCTAAAGTAAAACCTAATATTAAAACAATAAAAAAGCACACATGTTCAATAAAAAAAACTTATTTTAACGAATGGAACATCAATTTGAAGTAAGAAAAACATCAGGCTTAACTGATTCAGACCTATAGTAGTTCTGTATCCAAAAAAAAAACCCTAGCACTTTGAGTGGGACCTAAAATGATACCAATTGCACAACACAGACTACTCAACGAACGAGGGTACGATAAACAAAAAGAACACCTAAATTGCAAGGAACCGAAATTGGTTTTGTCCTTGTTTACATCAAACTGGGCAAACTCCCTGAATTCATGTATAAGGAGTAGGGATAGTTTTGGTAAAATTGGTGGGTGTCTTAAGGAGATACACAAATTCAAAATATTTAGGTGGAGCGACAATAAAACCATTTTTTATTGGATAAACTACATAAAAGTACCAAAATTATAGGGGTCATTTCAAGTTCATACCCCAACTATGAAAATTTTCATCTAGGTACCCAAACTATCAAAACACAACATCTAGGTATCCACCGTTAGCAATATGTTAAAAAAAATCTGTTAAGTGCCCAAGTGGCACTTGTTGGACCCTTTTTCATCATGACATGGACTTAAAATAATTATTTTACTTTTATTATTTTTTTATTTTTATTTTTTACTCTCTCTCCTACCCAGCCTCTCTCTCCTCGACTCCCTCCCTATGCGACAACGGTGACAACCATTACCACTGCTCTTGATTCCGACCACGACCAACCTCACCACCATTCCTAAACACCTCCGCTCGTCGAGACGAACCCGTCCCTGCCACCCATCACCGTTGAAGCTCGCCGTAAATGACGAATCGCAGCCGAGAAACCTACAAACCTTCGCGGCCATCGACGACGTTTCCAGCCTACCCAACCTTCGAGACCACCTCCAATGGCTTCGTCTGGGCAAGGAGAGCATAACCTCACCTCCCTTTGTGATCGATGGTGCCTGTGACGCCTGGATCGAGGAAAAAGGCAAAGTCCACCGTAGAGGAAGAATCAAAGTTACGAACCCATAAATGACTTGTGGTTCCCGTGCATTATAATTACCCTGCCACCTCATCTGGCGGTTTCTCGTCTCAGTTTTTTGAGATAATAGAGGATTTTAATCTCGTCGCCAATCTGGACCATAGTGGAGGACCTTCCGACCCATTTTCCCGACTCGAGGTCGACCAACTTAGCGAGTCTGAGCGATTCCTTGGTCTTCTCCAAGTCTCCGTGGAGGTTGCCGATCGCGATCAAGCGCTCATACGGGGGATAAAAGGTTTGCAGATGTGAGGTCGAGGGCAGAGGATCACTGAGATTGTGGTGGTTAGTGAGGTTATGCTCTCCTTGCCCAAACGAAGCCATTGGAGGTGGTCTAGAAGGTTGGGTAGGCTAGAAACGCCGTCGATGGCAGTGAAGGTTTGTAGGTTTCTCGGTTGCGATTCGTCTTTTACGGCGAGCTTCAACGGTGATGGGTGGCAGGGACGGGTTCGTCTCGACGAGGGGACGGGTTTGTCTCGACGAGGGGACGGGTTCGTCTCGACGAGGGGACGGATTTGTCTCGACGAGGGGACGGGTTCGTCTCGACGAGGAATAGTGGTGAGGCTGGTCGTGGTCGGAATCAAGGGCGATAGTGATGGTTGTCACCGTTGTCGCAGAGGGTGGGAGTCGGGGAGAGAGAGGCTGAGTAGGAGAGAGAGTAAAATATAAAAATAATAAAATAATAAAAAGAAAAGTAAAATAATTATTTTAAGTCAAAGTCAACATGAAAAAGGGCCCCACAAGTGCCACTTGGGCACTTAACAGATTTTTTTAACAGATTGCTAACGGTGGGTACCTAGATGTTGTGTTTTGATAGTTTTGGTACTTAGATGAAAATTTTCATAGTTGGGGTATAAACTTGAAATGATCCCTATAGTTTTGGTACTTTTATGTAGTTTATCCATTTTTATTTTCTATTAAATCAGGACAATGTCATTTTTTTATAGATGAATAGTATCATTCAAAAAAAAAATATAGAACTACAAGTTTACAAGGGACATCCTCCAGGAAAAGCAAAAAACATAAAGTGCACCCACAAATAAACTCGTAAACAAAAGCACATGCTTAACCTGAATCAAGCAACAACTATGATCCAAAATATGTTCAAGCCCAAAACTAGAGATTATAGCCCGAACTAAACTAGGCCCTGCCCAAATTAAGGGATTAGATCAACACCAAAGCCCAAGACCATATCAGTCCATATTCAAATCCAAACGACCAGGATACCACACGTAGTAGAACCTCCCTCAACCACAACATAGCCACCGATGAGGCCGCCGTCGTAGCCACCGATGTAGCCGCCGCCTTAACTGCCTTCACAGCCACCAACGCAACCACCGTCGCAGCCACATCACAGCCCATGTCGCAGTACCGAAGCAGTCGAAGCAAGGAAGCACTGTTGTCGAAACAACCAGCAGTTGTAGGAAACACTGTCCAAACATCGCTGCAACCACATCAATGATGCCTCTCATGCACCGCCGCAGCGCAACAACTCCTTGAAACCATCGCCGTGTAGCAGCAACACTCCGCCCAAGCATCGCCATAGCCGCAACACCGCCGCCTCCCAAGCAACACTGCAGCCACAACAACTCCTTCGAACCATCGCCGCCATCACATCCCAAGCATGCCAATTGGTGATTCATAATTGGCCAACATTAATGATATGGCATAAATGACCATAATATCCACGCCAACTAAGAGATGCTAAACACAATAGAATTAAAAAAGGACAAAGTGGATAAAAAAATGGTCGATTAAGAAGTAAAGTGAAATAAATTGAGTCATAATTACTCTGTGGTTTTTGATCCACTTGGTGTAACGACCCGGACCAGAAATTAAATTATTTTGAGAATTGGACAATTTTACCCTTAGTTTTGGACGGGTTCGGGAGTCACTTTTTGACTGGCAGTACTTTTGGGAATTTTTATTGGGTCGTTGCGTAGGTCTCGAACTCACGAGTTCGTAGACAGGCGGCACGCGGAAAACGGAGACCCGGTGAGTTCGTTACGGGTCTAGAAGCTTCAGGGGCAGTTTGGTAATTTTGGAGAAGTTGGAACTATATAGTAGATATTTTTCTCTCTCCTTGGGAGATTGGTCAATTCGGTCTCTCTCTCTCCTACCCGAAACCCACCCCCCCCCCCCCCCCCCCCGTGTGAACAAGGAAAATTGATTTTCATCGGATGGATTTCGATCCGATTTGAGCAAAACTAAGGTTGGGAGGATCTTCCCCGGGACCCCACGAGCATTTTGGGGTAGCTATTGGAGCGGGAGCACCGCCGTAGGCGACGGACGGAGGAGGGAGGTGAACCGAACCTTCTCGGCCGTTTTCCGGCCAAACCAGGTATGATCTCGGAACTTTGACCTCATATTTGGATTCCTGGTGAAACGTAGATAAATTTTCATGTGTAGATCGTGAAAAGCGGTTAAAAAATGAAGAAGTTAGAAAACCTTGAAGTTTCGGCCGGAAATGGGGGATTCCGGTGAACCAGACGGCGGCGGAGGTGACGGTCCGGTCATCTTCTCCGGCCAGCCTCCGGCGACGGTGACGGCAGTCCGGTCATCTTCTCCGGCGAGTCACCGGTGACCGGTCGGGTCGAGTGAACCGGTCAAGTCGAGTTGAATCGATCGGGTCGAGTTGGACCGGGTCAGGTTGAGCCGGACCGGGTTAGACCGGTCCAGGCGCGTGAACACTGTAGCAGGCGCGTGACCGGCGCGTGAGAGCGCGTGGGCGCGTGTGCCGACCTTCCGGCGGCGCGTGGAGCCGAGACTGAGGTCATGGCGGCGCGTGGTAACTAGTTTCGACGTTCCGAATCTGTTGGTACAGGTTTTAGGTTGATCGGACGTCGTTTAGAGGTTGTTTTGTGCAATCCCAGCGGTAATGATTGACCGTATTAGCGGGTTTTGAGCTCGGGAAGTCAAGGTAGTTGGGTCGTTATTGTGCATGTGTTGCTTGGGCTAGAGCGTCCATGAATTAAGGGTTGGTTGATGTATGTGAGTGGACTGTTGCTTATAAACTGTAATGCATGCATCAATGTATCTTTGTTTACATATTGTTATGTATTGTAGCAATGATTTCCTGGACATTTAGAAATGATTACTGGATATATGTTTTCCACTACTTTGATTAAAGTGTGATTTGAGAAATATCATGGTTTTGGACTCGATTTTGATAACGTTTGACGTGGAAATTATTGAGTCAATGATTTGGGTTTTGACCATGTTGTATGAGTTTATCGGATTTGGTTATATGTGAGGGAGGCTAGGACTCGGGATGAGGATCCGTTATTAGCGGTGAACCCGATGAACCTCCAAGATAAACATTGATTTGTGGGAGGCTAGGACTCGGGATGAGGATCCGTTATTAGCGGTGAACCCGATGAACCTCCAAGATAAACATTGATTTGTGGGAGGCTAGGACTCGGGACGAGGATCCGTTATTAGCGGTGAACCCGGTGAACCTCCAATATAATGATATGATATGATATGATGGTCGAGGATACTTACCGACTGATATGATATGATACGATGGTCGAGGATACTTACCGACTGATATGATATGATACGATGGTCGAGGATACTTACCGACTGATATGATATGATACGATGGTCGAGGATACTTACCGACTGATATGTTATGATAGTCGAGAGATGCCGACTGATATGATATGATAGTCGAGATATATGCCGACTGATATGATATGATACATGACTAGCACACCCCAAGGGACACCCTGGTGGGTAGGGATATGATAGTCGAGAGATGCCGACTGATATGATATGATAGTCGAGAGATGCCGACTGATATGATATGATAGTCGAGATATATGCCGACTGATATGATATGATACATGACTAGCCCACCCCAAGGGATACCCTGATGGCTAGGGATATGATAGTCGAGAGATGCCGACTGATATGTTATGATAGTCGAGAGATGCCGACTGATATGATATGATAGTCGAGATATATGCCGACTGATATGATATGATACATGACTAGCACACCCCAAGGGATACCCTGGTGGCTAGGGATATGATAGTCGAGAGATGCCGACTGATATGTTATGATAGTCGAGAGATGCCGACTGATATGATATGATAGTCGAGATATATGCCGACTGATATGATATGATACATGACTAGTACACCCCAAGGGATACCCTGGTGGCTAGGGATATGATAGTCGAGAGATGCCGACTGATATGTTATGATAGTCGAGAGATGCCGACTGATATGATATGATAGTCGAGATATATACCGACTGATATGATATGATACATGACTAGCACACCCCAAGGGATACCCTGGTAGCTAGGGATATGATAGTCGAGAGATGCCGACTGATATGATATTATAGTCGAGATATATGCCAACTGATATGATATGATACATGACTAGCACACCCCAAGGGATACCCTGGTGGCTAGGGATATGATAGTCGAGAGATATGCCGACTGATATGTTATGATATCCGAAGGTTATACCGGCTGATGATACGATATGATAGCCGAGGATATATCCGGCTCTAATATGAACCAGACG
Source organism: Oemleria cerasiformis (assembly GCA_037349345.1). Lineage (NCBI taxonomy): Eukaryota > Viridiplantae > Streptophyta > Magnoliopsida > Rosales > Rosaceae > Oemleria > Oemleria cerasiformis. The sequence goes on along the minus strand of JAZGTL010000012.1, from coordinate 4,247,899 downwards.
ACAATTGTCATGGGCTTAATCAACCTATGAAAATACTGCGTCAGCCGGGTCTGTGGGTTGGTGTGGGCGGTGACCCAGAGGGACGAATTATGGTTGGTTCACAAGTATTTGACTAGTCTGTTGTCTTGTGGTATTCCAGTAGAGATGTCAGTAGTGTCTGACCTACCGACTTTGGTGTCAGAGGGTGTTTCTATTTGAACCACCACTATTCCGAGGTCATGGCTTCAACCTGTATACTATCCTACGTCTGACAGGTAGGAGTGATCAGTAAGTACAGAGGTTTTTCGGGAACCCTGTAAGGTTTAACAAAAATTATTCTAGAACAAAGGGTATTTCTGGTGGTTAAATTTTGAAGTAAATAGCTGTCAGACGGGATAAGGGTTCTTTCCGGGTTTCGAGGGAAAATTCGGGAAGGGTCCTTACACTTGGTGCTTGATAGGTATGTAATTTGAGAATCACGCTCTTTGTCGCAACACCTTTAACCACTTTGGATTTCGTTAGGGATTAATCTCATTTTTTTGGGAGAAAATTACCTCAGATTTTGACAACAAAAAAAATACCAAATTTTTTTTTTGATACAATGATATTGGGGATGGAGATTACAACATAAACATTAGGTATCGATATCGCCATTTACGAGAGTAGAACCCGAGACCTCCCACATAACGTGTGGAGAGGAATACCACTAGGCCATATGACTAAGTGACAAAAAAATATCAAATTTCAATAAATTAAGTAATAATAATTTATTTTTTGCATTTCAATAAAGAGTAATGCTATTTAGACACACTAAATTGATCATATTTAGTAACTACATTGATGTGGCAATCAATAAATGATGTTATTTCAATAAATTAAATCATTTTGTATGGTCAATAGAATGTCACATCAATGTGGTCACTAAATGTGATCAATTTAGTGTGTCTAAATAACATTATTCTCCAATAAATAGTCCTTTTTATCATACCAATATCCAATGGGGAATTTAAACACAACATTAAAGAAAAATGGATAATTTTATAAAGAAAATAAAAATAGTCAATTTAATTTTATCTTTTTTTTTCCATATTTAATTTTATCTTTTTTAGTTTGTCAAATTTATTTTTTATTATCCTTTTAAGTGATCAATTTTATTGATTGGACATCGAGCAAATAAGTCTCAATCTCTCACCAGTCACAAACGGACATGAAAATCTCATCCATGATAAACGTACAGAAAAAGACGCTTTCCCCACCAACCAACCAAGCAGAAAAATATAAAATTTCCAAAATCAAAGCCCCCGAAATAATTAGAAAAAGAGATGATTGTCTTTTTGTTCGACTACACCTGCAGGCTATACAGTGACATGCAAACCGGTCAAAGACTCAAAAGAAAGGGCCTTTTCTTTGAAAGATCAACAGCTCACTCATTTTCTCCTTCTTTCTTCTTTAATTGGTCGGAGTTCGTCCGTCTCTGTGAACCCAATTTGAGTTTCCAGTCTGATAACTGTCAGGTTAGATACCGTTTTGTTCATCATGCATTTTCTTTTTCTCTCTTTTTTGTTTTGTTTTCAAGTGGGTACGTCTTTCTGAATTGTTGAATATGGTGGGTTGGAAGAAACATGTTAAAGACGGTTAATTTTTTTTGGTTATATAGATTTTTGGGTTCATTGCTTTCTTTAAGATCCCAATTCCCAATTTATGCTATTTTATTACATTTACATGCCCTTCTGATATGTTTGTTTATGATTTGAATGTGTCTGTTTTTGTCATGCATGTTTGTGTTTCTATGTCATGAGAGTGATGAGAAGATTATTCACTGAAATGGGCAATGAATAATTCTTGATTTCTTTTTCCCCAATTCCGATTGGGTTCCTTTTTGTTTTAATTGGACCCTGTTCTTGGTTGCCTGAATTGGAAATGTCAATTCTGCTTTACCAGAAAGCATTCATTGGTCTTATCTGGAATTATAAATTAATTGGTGTGGAACTGAGGCCTCTGGAATTTAATATCTAAATAAATCACTAGATAGAACTGAAAGTTAGAAGAGAGTTGACCGGGCCGGGAAGCAAACTATAAAATAAAAAGGACTGATTTTGAGCTCTTCACTTTGTTTTTCACTCAAGAAAGGTGACCAGAATCAAGTTGAGTGTTGATGATGACTTTGCAGAGTGCTTATTTAAAGTCAAAGAAATGTGGTTCCTACAGTGATAACAAACATGACTAGCTGCTTCACACTACTATTAATTTTGAAAATCTTGCAAAGAATTTCCAAATATTTATTTTTTGTAATTTTTTTTGGTGGATGACATAATGGAAAATAGCATTTCACAGTTACAAAAATATAGGAGTAAAAACGGTAATTGAAATTTCAATACTTACGTTGCCTGATTATGTATATGTTTGTCTAATGCAGGAAATATGGTTGAGAACAACGTATTGGAGAATGGGATTGTTGAAAGAGTTGACGAGCATTCTGATTCTTCAATTGACAAGGTAGGCTATATACAGATCATATGCTGTAACTGTAAGGCGTAACCTGGAAATGTTTCCCTCTTATTTGAAACTAGTACAATTAAACACTCTTAACCTGTGCTTGTAGTCCTTGAAAGATGAAGTTGTCTACTTGTTTGGCTAATTACTGATTATGCATGTTCTCTCCAAATGCCTGTGAGTATTTGTGCAATTTGGTTTGCCATAGGAATACAATGTAGGTCTGTCCCGGTCTAATTATATACTGCCGCTAAATATGTCTTAGGGGGCTTTAGTTTCCGTGTAACTATTTCTTGTGTATCATAGAGGAGAAGGATATTTGTGATAATGGTATTCAGTTTTGCTCTCCAATGTCTTCAAGTGTAGAAAGTATGGCTTGACTATCCTTTCACCTTTTATATCGAAGACCGACTGTGTTCATGTCTGTACTCTTGAAGCCATGAACTGTCAAATATGAAATTAAAAGAAAAAGCTCAGAATCTGTCATTGGGGAAGCTGGCATGTGCCAATTAAAATAGTAGATTTTTTATTACAAGGAGATATCATAGTCCGAGTGGTCCCATTTTTGGATTTCACAAGTGACCTAAGAGTATTGATTGATTTTGTTTGAGACTTGAACATTGTTGCCTGCTTGGGTCTAATTTGTGATTTCTTTTGTTTATCTGGATGAAGGTTAACCCTGGGAAGCCTGCGTCATTGACCTGGAAACGAAAATTAAACAGCAAGGGAAATGATCCATTGCCATTCACTCTGAATTTAAAAGAGATAATTCATATGGTAAGGTTGCAAATTTATATATCCATGTTTATTTAAAGACCCTATACCCTGTTAGTAATATGATTGCTTGTTAATATCTGGAGGGACAAACACTTAATTATGTCCACTTCTGATAACAGTTGATTTTTTTTCCCAATGTAGTATCTTTGAAGTTTGAAGTAGACTATATATGAACATGAACAAAGGATGTACTGAGTGGAGATATTTATGCACAAATCTTGGTTCTGGTCTTTGAAAAAAGAAAATTGGTTGGGAGTCTGGACATAGACTTTAACAAATTCACCTTTTCAAGATATTATCAATAATATATATTTTCTTTTGGTGGAACCAACCATTAGAGATTGGACATGTATAGGATAAAGGATTTGAATTTTCATTAGAGGATAATCAAATGTGTAATAGTAAGAATAGAAACTCCTAGACCTAAGCTCATGCTGTTCACTTGCTCGTAGCTGCTAGCTGCTTCTTTTCCTTAGGCCTTGCTCAACAATAACAGAAGGTATTCGCCTATGTCTGTCAACGTTCTTTTCCATAGGCCTTGCTCATAGCTGCATTATAAGTATTAGACCTTTACCTCTTACTGTTTCTGTCAACAATTTTGCTTATTTTGTTTTTATAGGCTCCAATAGGTGTTCGCCTATGGCGTCATCTACGAGAAGAAGCTGCTAATGGAAGGGTAATCATATTATAAATTCGAGCTTAGTTAACTTGATGATTTCTTATTATAAGAAATCCATCTAATTGAATTCCTTCCTGGCACTGTTACACCTGTTTATTAATTTTTTATGCAGGGGGCTTTCATTGATCCGTTTGCTAAGCGCCGTCTAACAGATAGTCATGGTGTTCCAATTGGTGGTATCGGGTAAGTCTTCCATCTCTCTAGTACCAAATTGCGTAGGATAAAAGGAGGTCAAATTTTTTATGCATACGTCTATCTTGTTGTATGTGTTTGAAGATTTCTGGTTTTGTGTAGTTTAGTTAATTTGAATATATTGGACATCACACTTGAAGCTTTACTTTCTGTAATCAAAGACATATTGTTGAATTTCAAAAGATGCAATTAAATTTTTAATAATGAAGATAGTCTATATGTGGACTGTTTGCCACTGAGAGAACTTTTGGTCTTGCCCATGCTATATATTTGTGTTTGTTTCAGTTGTGAATCTGCATCAACCATTTGAGAACACCTCTTATGTTATCCTTTTGTTTGCATTCTCAGGGCAGGAAGCATTGGAAGAAGTTATAGTGGTGAATTTCAGCGCTGGCAGCTGTTCCCTGGACAATGCGAAGAGAAACCCGTTTTAGCAGATCAATTTTCTGTAAGCTAATTATAATACAAAACAAATAAATTAAGTTTATTGCCTGCCATCTCGAGGCATTTGTTTACTAATGTTTCAACAATCAGAATAATATGCACAGCTTCTTATGAAGAATTATGTATGGATCACTCACACGCTAGAAACTGATGATCTTGAAAAGCGGCTGCAGTTGTTTATTTTGAGTGCGCGGAAGAACCTGAATGTCTGTGTCCATTTTGTTTTTGGAATCTATGACAGAATCATAATTTTTGCTCACTACATAACCGTATATTCAATTTTCCATTCGCTAATTTATAATGATGCATAATGTTTGCACAATCTCAATAGCCATCCCTTTACTTACCCCCATTTATATATGGATGTGTTGCGTTGTCTAAAAAATGTTAATGTCCCAGAATTCAGAATCTAACTGTGTGATTTACTATAAGAATTTTATTGAGCACTAGCACCTTAAATGTTAAACTTCTGATACAATTCCATTGTCATGTTAACCAAAAAGTTTGCAGTAGTCTTTATGATTTACCATATTCTTTTTTGGTTTTGAAATGATTTAACAGTTCTTTTTCTTAATAATACTGGATGCAAATGCTTTGGCAGGTATTTGTTTCCCGCAGCAGTGGTGAAAAATATTCTACTGTGCTCTCTCCAAGGAGCCCGGAGCTTCTCAAGTACGCTCCTAAGAAATGAAACGACACAACCTTTTTTCTAAACAAAGAAAGTCCTGAAAATTGAATTTACTGATATTATGTGCATAAACAGAGAAAGTGAAGTTTCAGGGATTGGATCTTGGGACTGGAATCTAAAAGGGGATAAATCTACATATCATGCCCTTTTCCCAAGGTCTTGGTCTGTTTATGAGGGTAAGATACATTAAATGTTATTATACTTCTGAGTCATACCGTCCTTCGTGGTCATCTTTTTCGCTTTGATGTAGGTGAACCTGACCCAGCTCTCAAAATAGTCTGTCGTCAAATTTCACCTTTTATTCCTGATAATTACAAGGATAGCAGCTTCCCTGTCTCAGTTTTTACTTTCACGGTAAGAACGATTCTGTTAGAAATATGTTTTAGAAAATCCGGCGCAGCTGTATCAATAATCTCTCTCTCTCTTTCTCCCTCTCTCTCCAGGTATACAATTCTGGGAAGACTTCAGCTGATGTCACACTGCTTTTCACATGGGCAGTAAGTCTTCTTTTTTGTGAATGAATTTTGATATCTGCTTTTCTTTTTCTTTTCGTTTTTCTTGGGGAAATCTTGAATGACTAATCCCATTTACCACCTATACAGAAGGCCAAGTTTTTTGTTTTGAATGATCATTTTCACGCCAATAATTTTCTATTATGTTTTCAGTGCACCATGCTTGGATCAAGTACCTAGGTCTATATCACTAAGTTTAATTTATTAAAAAGCATTGCACATTAGAAGCCATTACAACTAATTCCAAATCATCTTGGCATGTCCCCATTCAGAATTCTGTTGGAGGGATTTCAGAATTTTCAGGTGATCACGTCAATTCAAGAGCAGTGTAAGAATCTTATCCTTAGCTTGCCTTCTCTTTGGATTTTCACTTTTGAATTTCGAAATAGCATTCATGTTTACATGTGCAAATGAATGGATGCATATATATGTTCCATGATGTACTGCTTATCGCCACGATACCTACAATTTATTCTAACCTACAATTTTCATTTAACCTGTTAGGATGAAAGATGGTGCCCGTGGCGTACTTCTACATCACAAGCAAGTTCCCTTCTCTCATACAGATGGAATTCTTGAAAGGGTTTTCTCAATTTACGATGTACTTGTTACATTTCTCAACATTTGACACCCATTATTTTCCAATACAGGACTGCAAATGGACTACCCCCTGTGACATTTGCAATAGCAGCAGAGGAGACCGATGGTATTCATGTATCAGAGTGCCCTTGCTTTGTGATATCTGGTGGCTCCAAGGGTATCACAGCTAAGGACATGTGGAGTGAGATAAAAGAGGTCAGTAGATTTTGCTTACATTTCATGTTTTAGAAAGTTTCAATGTGTTCAGCAAGCATTTTCAACTAAAGCCACTAGGGATTTGTGTTGCATCCCCTTAGGATTCTGGATTCTGGATTCTATTCAAGCGGTTGCTTATTAATATGTTCCAGTTTCTGATAAATTTTTGTTTCCCATAAACTTCTATTTCTAATTTTCTCTTTATTTTAATTGACATAAGAAACTATATAATAAGGTCTGGTTTCAGTCTTTTTCATGACAGCTTGCACTCTTCCAATATCTGGTCTATATATAATGAGAAGTTTTCTTGTTTGACAATTTTAGTTCTAGCCGGAGCCTTAGAACATATCTGGTTTAGGTTTGAGTTCATACTACATATGCTCAGCTTTGGGTTCTTAATCTTGGTGTTCTGTTTTTTCCCCTTTGGAGGGCTAGCGTTTAAGTATTTTTAATCGTTTTGATATGAACTTTTATTTAATATCATAATTTCGTATGATGCTCTTGAAGGAAACTGTGCTGGGTAGGAGACCCTTTTTATTTTGTGATATCTTTAATATTCCTATTCTTTACTTTTGTAACAGCATGGATCCTTTGAACGTCTCAATTCCGCAGAAACGTCATTACCTTCAGAACCCGGATCATCTATTGGGGCAGCCATTGCTGCCTCTGTGACAGTTCCATCAGATGGAGTACGTACTGTAACATTTTCACTGGCATGGGATTGCCCAGAAGTGAGATTTAGCAGTGGGAAGACGTATCACAGGTTGGTGGCAAAACGCTTGGGTGAAGATGTAATACTTAAATGCTGTGGTTACTGAAAAAAAATTATTTACATGCTGCAAATTTTATGTACAGACGTTACACTAAATTCTATGGCACATTTGGAGACTCTGCTGCAGATATTGCTCGTTATGCCATTATTGGTAATAGTTGATGACGTACATTTCATATTGATAAATTTTTTTATTGCATTATTACTCTGGTGGTCAAAGTTGAGATTAAGATTGCTGATTATTTCATTTGACATTCTGGTTTGAAAAGTAATCATTATCCTCCCATGTCAACACTCCCTCACTCAACTGAGCTTTTACGCCTTATGTTATTGTGGTCAGATACTTGCTGAAGTACATAGATTATTTCGGTATATCATATGTGATATGACAGTTCTTTGTGTTCCTCAAAATTCTGTCACGTTTTTGTGTAATTTTGGAAAACAAAAATTTTCATCAATGAAGATCTTCATTTCTCCTCTCCTTCATCGTCAAAATCTTCATTGAAAGATAATATATGACACCTATTTTAGTATTGCAACCCCTATTAGTCAATGCGATTGTACATAATATGATGGGTTGTCAATGCATTCGTAGAATCCTTATGTCATCACCCAATCTTGTAGGAACATTGGTCCAAGCTACCCTGTGCTTTATGCTAGGAAATGGTCAGAGAGTATATTGTCTGGTCACTCATAGGAGTGACTTTAATTAATCATTGGTTTGTTATATAATATCTATTGATTGTGATCACTCACCTTACATCCTCTGGTTTTGTTTATTTTCTTTGAAACATAGAGCATCACCATTGGGAGTCCCAGATTGAAGCATGGCAAAGACCAGTTCTTGAAGACAAGAGACTTCCTGAATGGTGAGTTTAGATGTGTAATCTGAGTGCAAAATTTTCAGATTCCTAAGACTTGTCAAGGTTATTTGCAGGTACCCTGAGACTCTTTTTAATGAGCTATATTATCTTAACTCTGGGGGCACAGTTTGGACAGGTATTGTTTGTGTTTGCATTTTTCTACTGTGAAATTTGACAGTTAAAGTGAAACCTTTGTTCATGTTTCTTTCAAATAATCTTTTTGTAGATGGCTCACCTCCGGTGCACAGTTTAACAAGCATTGTAGGAAGGAAGTTCTCACTTGATAGGTCCTCATTAGGTTTGAAAAGCATTATTGATACACCCGTTCAGAATGATACTGCTATTGACATTCTTGGAAGGATGACATCAATACTTGAGCAAGTTCACACACCCATAGCAACAAACTCTGCATTTGGAACAAATCTTCTTCAGGAAGGAGAAGAAAACATTGGTCAATTCCTTTATTTTGAAGGAATTGAATATCAGATGTGGAACACTTACGATGTCCATTTCTACTCGTCTTTTGCACTAATCATGCTATTTCCAAAACTTCAACTCAGCATCCAAAGAGACTTTGCAGCAGCAGTAATGATGCATGACCCCAGTAAGATGAGACTTCTACATGATGGAAAATGGGTCCAAAGAAAGGTTCTTGGAGCTGTCCCTCATGATATCGGCCTCCATGACCCCTGGTTTGAAGTAAATGCTTATAACCTGTTTAATACAGATAGGTGGAAAGACTTGAATCCTAAGTTTGTTCTCCAAGTTTACAGGGATGTGGTTGCAACCGGAGATAAGAAGTTTGCAGAAGCAGTTTGGCCGTCTGTTTATGTTGCAATGGCTTATATGGAACAATTTGATAGGGATGGCGATGGAATGATTGAGAATGACGGCTTCCCTGATCAGACTTATGATACTTGGTCTGTCTCTGGTGTAAGTGCATATAGTGGTGGGTTGTGGTTAGCAGCATTGCAGGCTGCATCAGCCTTGGCACGAGAAGTAGGTGACAAGGGTTCACAGGATTACTTTTGGAACAAGTTTCAGAAGGCAAAACCTGTGTATGAGAAATTATGGAATGGATCTTACTTTAATTATGACAACAGTGGTCAAACTTCAAGTTCATCAATTCAAGCTGATCAACTGGCTGGACATTGGTCTGTGTGACTGAATTAACATTCTAGATATTTTGAAATGTCATGCACTCGTACTAATTAAAGGAGTTCCTTCACACAATCATACACGAGCTCATGCTCACACACATCGAAATTATTTTCTTGTTTGAAAGTAGAAGTTAGTCTAAAGTTTGGGGTGGAAAGCAAGAAAAGTTCTAAAGATTATATATAAATATATTTTTGTCGTCTGGACATCCAAAACAAAGTCCATAAATGCAATAGTGTATTTACATGGCTGACAATTTATCATTTGGGTAGAGTATAAACTGGCATGATATTTCCCTTTAGGCAGAGGCAGAACCTAATAACTAGGGTGAGTTCTTTCTTTGTTTGATTGTAGGGTAAATTATTCTATGTTTCTTTCTCTTGATAGGATTTATCTTTGATTTCCTATGCCATTCCTCGTAACATTACCCTAGTCTTTTCCTATTGATTTGAGAATACAAGTTTAATAAAGTTCCTCTACTTTGCTCCTTCTGTTTTCTGCATCATAAATTTATGCTAGCATACTTAAAAATGAGCAAAAATATGTAATTTGGGTTTGTCTATGTCATAATGTGAAACTGAAGTGTCGACATTTTGCCCATAGAAAAAATGCTCTTATGAGTAATGATTCATAATGTAAAAGATGCTCTTTTGTGTATTCTTCCATTCTGTATTTGATGTACGAGTAATGATTCATTTTGTACTTCAGTGCACATATGAGGTTCTTTGTTGTTTTAGTAAATGCATGTTGTTGAATTAAAACTTACTGTCCTGCTACTTTTCAGGTATGCCAGAGCAAGTGGTCTTTTGCCAATTGTTGATGAAGACAAGGCACGAAGGGCACTGGAAAAGGTTTATCATTATAATGTCCTAAAATGTAGTGATGGGAGACGAGGGGCTGTTAACGGGATGCTTCCTAACGGAAAGGTTGACATGTCAACCTTGCAGTCAAGAGAAATATGGTCTGGAGTCACCTATGCTGTTGCTGCAGCGATGATCCATGAGGATATGCTTGATATGGCATTTCATACTGCAAGTGGAGTCCACGAAGCTGCATGGTCCGAAGACGGTCTTGGGTGAGTTAACCTAAAAAATATACATTATAATCTCCTTATATCTGTATTTATGTTTTCAGTAAAAAAAATTCATATTGTTATTTGTCACCATATCTGCTTGAAGTTGTGTCATTTATTACTCCAAAAAAAAAACAGCCAACACAACCAGCCGACGATTCCAATGCATAGACCTCTTGTCCAATATCCTGAGATGCAACATACTGCGACTCTTTGGGAGGATACTATTGAATTCTTTATTTTCAATCGTGCTAACTGAACCTATTGACATATTTGTTATCTGTTCTGCAACTCCTAAGTCGTTGCTATGTTATCGACAGATACTCTTTCCAGACTCCTGAAGCTTGGACCACCACTGGTGAATTCAGATCTTTAGCTTACATGCGCCCTCTGGCCATTTGGTCCATGCAGTGGGCATTATCAAAACCGACGCTGTTCAAGCAGGAGGCGAAATTGGAAGCTGATGAAGTTTCTTCGCGTAGGCACAAGGCTGGATTCTCAAAAGTTGCTCAGCTCTTGAAGTTGCCACAAGAGGAAGCATCAAGAAGTATTTTACAGGCTGTTTTCGATTATACTTGCAAGAGGATGTGGCTGTGAGTGAAATTTCTGCCAGTATATATATATGAGATATATAGCATCTTGAATCTTGGTCGTTGTAATAAATCGATGTATATAGAGATCTTTTCTCAGTCAATACTAATAAAACAATAAGCCCTTCTGATATATTGAATTTCTGGGATCCAAAATGTGTTCGCGTCGGGTTATTGATGCAATGTATGCAGTAATATTGTCTCCTTTGTATCCAAAATGTTTATGTAAAGAATTATATTTGTGGCAAATAAAAACAGGTTCCGATAATGAATGGCAAGAACTTGGGTATCTCATAGCCGTTCTTTTTCTGTCTATATTTTTATGTTCTTATTTTTTTATCTGCCCAGGATGAATTTGGTTTTAGTTTCTGCCACGTGGCAGGTGCCCATCAAGTCCTTGTTTGATGTTCCTTGAGGGCCAACCAATTTTTTCTTTATAAATTGAAAACCCTGCCTCAAAGTTTAGTTTTCTTTTCCCGGCCATAAACTGAATCTAAGAAAAAGAAGTAGAAAGAAGAAGGTCAAACTTCTCTGCCGGTAAAGACAGGCGGAGAAATCTCTCCGGCTCCTAGGGCGGTTTTCCATCGTGAGGGAAACCGCTCTACCAACATTACAGTTTTTAATCTTGTCATTGACTGCCATCAAAGGCAAAGTAATTTTGTCATTGAATTTTCAGTTGAAGGCCAAAATATAACTCCTTGTTTGTTTTATGTTTCCATTCATTCTGGAACTGTTGACAAGATTTTTCATCAACCTGTTTTCTTTTTTCTTCAATCTGTGAGTAAATTTTACTTATTTATTTACTCTGCAATCTGCATGCATTTACGCGGACCAGAGTTTCATTTTTTGAGTTGGGTTTTTGTGCCCAATTCAAGACACTCCCTTAAAACAAGCCATGGCTCCAAAATCTGATGAATCCACATCTCCTCTTCCTGGTTCATGGATGAAGGGCAAGCTGGTTGGATCTGGTGCTTATGGCTTTGTCCATTTAGCCATGTGCAAGGCCACTGGATCACTTTTTGTGGTGAAATCTGCACAGTCTGGGGACGGGGTTGAGGCTCTCGAGAATGAGGCTAAGATTCACGAGAGTCTCAATTCCCCATACATTGTCCGATGTATGGGGAAGGAAAAAGATGTGGGGAAATGCATCAATGTGTTCATGGAGTACATGGCAGGGGGTAGCTTGTCAGAAGTGTCCCAAATCTTCGGGGGCACATTGGAGGAAGAGGTGGTCCGGTTGTACACCAGAGAGATTCTTCATGGTCTCAAATATCTCCATGGAAACGGGATTGTGCATTGTGACCTCAAGTGCAAGAATGTGCTCCTGGGATCCTCAGGGAATGTGAAATTGGCAGATTTTGGATGTGCTAAGAGGCTAAATGACCCGAAATCCAATCTGACTTCAAATTCAATGCAGTTTTGTTTGCAATCTGTTTGTGGAACTCCATTGTGGATGGCTCCTGAAGTCTTGAGAAACGAAGGGCTGGATTTCAAGTCGGATATCTGGTCCTTGGGATGCACGGTAATTGAAATGGCCACCGGGAGGCCTCCTTGGGGCGCTGATCAGAGTCGGAATCCGGTAGCTGCTCTTATGAAGATTGCTTGCGGCAATGAGAAGCCTCGGTCTCCAAGTCAATTTTCGGACGAAGGGTTGGATTTCTTAGCCAAGTGCTTGGAGAGGGATCCCAAAAGGAGATGGTCTGCTGAGGAATTGCTTCACCATCCCTTTGTCTCAGGGACATCGATGAAGATTTCCCGAAAGGGTAGTTTGGCTTGCTCACCAGCAAGTACTTTAGACATTGGAATGGAGATTCATGATGAGGGTTCTGATTATTCATCAGATCGCGGAATGGAGATTCAGGATGATCGCGATGAGGTCATAGGAAGTAGTGTGAGCAGAAATCCTTTCTCCAACCGAAACCCCATGATTCAGCAGTGTGAGAGTCATTTTGAGTCATCGGAGAATTGGATTACGGTTAGGTAGAGAGGAATTGAAGGTAATGATTCTCATTCCAAAGAGGAAATATTGTACATTGATCACAAATGTGTTTTTGTTAATGTAGAAAGCTAGCCGGTAGAGAGAAACAGGTTGTGTGCTTTTCCAGTAGGTTTTTTTGGATGGGTACTTAATTGTTGATGTTTCTTTTTTCTAAATTTTTGTGTAAGCCATTTTCTCTCATAAACTATGAGAAACCAATCCTTTCTGGAATCGCTAACACGAAATCATGAGCTCCACATTTTGTTTATTGTGCTTTTTTTTTTTCCGTTAAATATTAATGATATTGGTAAAAATTGAATCCGAGATCATCCATGACATAGCCATGATACTTGTGGCTTGTTTATTGTGATTAAAAACGGCTAAAGTTAGATTATAGTGGTTTGCAATTCATCTTAAAATATGTGAATTCATATATCGATATTTCATTAAAGTTCATTAACTTTTACTTCGAATGCCCCGGAAATAGAATTGGCCCAAAAAGTTCACTTTGCCTCATAAAACAATGATTTTTCTCATCTGATCTCCAAAACTGGCAAAGAAGGCAAAAGATATCACGTTGCTTCATTTTCGTATATTTCATTGTCGTTAAAATTACTAATGTGTCGGTCTTATGGAAAAATTGATATAGACATTTGACATTTACATTACATAACATAGAAATTAAAAATAAATCGTCAATATCACTCGATGAATAAAATTGTCTTTAATTTCATTTAATTTTTATTTTTAATATGTTGCGAGCTGTCAACATATTGTTGGACGGAGCGTATTGTTGGATGGAGCGTATTGATGCGAACTCATTTGATAAAATTACCCATAAATGTATCAATATTTGAATGAAAATCGGGCAATACATTTTTTGGCCTTTTTTTATTGGAGATTTAAATCACATTTCGTGTAGTGAAAGTTTTTGGCCCATTTATCATGGAGCACAGGCCCAACCCAACTATCTTGTTAAAATTAAAATCTCTCTTACCCGCCATTTTGATGAATCAAACTTTCTGATGAATCCAACTCTGTTGAAACTGGAGACAGAGAGTGAGAGCTTCTTCATGATTGCTTATAAACCCAAAACCCCCCTCCTTTTTCTCCCAAAACACATTTCAAGTTCCCATCTTTTTCTGGTGAATTCAAATTCCCAATTATCAACACCTTTCTCCCTCTCTTCTCTCGCACCTCGCCCTTCCCTCCCCCAAACCAAGCAAGCCCATGCTCGCATCATCGTCTCCGGCCTTGCCGCCAATTCGCCACTCCTTTCTCACCTCCTCTCCTTTATTGCTCTTTCCCCATCAACCCCATTTCGCTATTCTCTCTCACTTTACCAATCGATCAAGTACCCGAGTGTTTTCGCCACCAATAACATGATCCGCTGCTTCGCAAAGAGTGATTCGCCTCGTCAATCCCTGCTTCTCTTCTCCTCCATGCTGCGAAGCTGCGTCAAACCCAATAACTACACGTTTACTTTTCTGTTGCAAGCTTGCAGCAAGGCTTTGGCTTTCGGTGAAGGAGCTCAGGTTCATTCTTTTGCTGTAAAACTTGGTTTTTGTGGGTACGTGTTTGTGATGAATGCTTTGATTCATTTGTACTGTTCTTGTCGTAGAATTGATTGCTCGAAAAGGGTATTTGAGGAGAATGCCAGTTTCCGAGATGTTGTGACCTGGAACTCAATGCTAACAGCTTTCGTAAGAGATGAACAGATTGGTATTGCAGAGAAGCTGTTTGATGAAATGCCCGAGAGAGATGTGATCTCATGGAGTACTATGATCTCGGGTTATGTACAAAATGGACTGTTAGAAGAAGGGTTGGAGTGCTTTAAACAGATGAGAGAGAAGGGGATGAGGCTGAATGAGGCCACATTGGTCTCGGTTCTTTCAGCATTGGCGCATTTGGGTTTACTAGAACATGGTAGATTAGTTCACTCCCTTGTAGAGTCCTTGAATTTCCCATTGACTGTTTCCATTGCCACAGCTCTTATTGACATGTATGCAAAATGTGGATGCATCGACCAGTCTAAACTCTTGTTTAAGAACATGCCGCATAGGGATACTTGGACATGGAATGTTATGATCTGTGGATTAGCCTCACACGGCCTAGCGAAAGAAGCACTTGCACTCTTTGAGAGCTTCATTGGTGAGGGTTTCTGTCCCGTAAACGTGACTTTCATTGGCGTCTTGGGTGCCTGCAGTAGAGCAGGTTTGGTAAGCGAGGGAAGACATCATTTTAAGTTGATGACAGAGAAGTATGGCATAGTACCTGAGTTGGAGCATTATGGGTGCATGGTTGATATGTTGAGCCGTGCCGGGTTTATAGATGAAGCTGTCCAGTTGATTGAGAAGATGACTGTTCCACCAGACCCTGTACTATGGGCAACATTACTTGGTGCTTGTAAGGTACACGGATCAACAGAAATGGGCGAAAAGATTGGGAATAAGTTGCTTACTTTGGATCCAACACATTCTGGGCATTATGTACAACTAGCCAGTATATATGCAAAGGCAAGGAAATGGGAAGATGTGATTAGGGTTCGGAGATTGATGATTGAGAAGAATGCGAATAAAGCTGCAGGATGGAGCTTGATTGAAGCTCAAGGCAAAGTTCATAAGTTTGTTGCAGGTGATAGAGACCATGAACGTTATATGGAGATTTACAAAATGCTAGAGACAATTGGGACGCGAATCGCAGAGTCTGGCTACTCACCAAACGTTTCATCAGTTTTGCACGATATAGGGGAGGAAGAGAAGGCGAATGTAATAAAGGAGCACAGCGAGCGGCTTGCAATGGCGTTTGGTTTGCTGGTGACAGGGCCTGGAGATTGCATTCGAATTGTGAAGAATTTGAGAGTTTGTGAGGATTGTCATGAGGTAAGCAAGATAATTTCAAAGGTGTTTGAAAGAGAGATTATAGTGAGGGATGGAAGCAGATTTCACCATTTCAAAGATGGGAAATGTTCTTGCCTTGATTATTGGTAGGTCACCCTTTGCTGTTGTCAATTTTTATTGCCTTGTTCATTCATCTGAAGCCTCAAATAATCTTTGTCCGATTTGTGCACCTGCCTGAACATTCGATCAGATTTTTAGCGGTATCACCGTAACTTTACTCCTTATGATACCATATCTAAATTTTTTTCGGCGACATTTTACCACCTTAGTTTTGTGGAAAATAACCATTT
Source organism: Oemleria cerasiformis (assembly GCA_037349345.1). Classification (NCBI taxonomy): domain Eukaryota; kingdom Viridiplantae; phylum Streptophyta; class Magnoliopsida; order Rosales; family Rosaceae; genus Oemleria; species Oemleria cerasiformis. Next base: position 4,231,717 of record JAZGTL010000012.1, on the reverse strand, counting down.
ATCGTCAAATCTGTTAAGATGAACGTTAATAACATGATAACATAGGTTAAAATCTTTCGATACTCACTGTCGCCATTCCTGGTACCACTCACAAATATATTTTATATTATATTGCCATTTATCAAAGAAGAAAGGCACTACCAGCAGCAAACAGAACCGGATTCTGCAATAATTGAGAGGGATTCAAGGAGGGGCTCACATTGGCTGTGAAATTAGCTTCTAGAAATACACGATGAAATGAGCCATTGTGGGAAGGACTCCACACACACTGGTCCTCTATCTGGAATGGAGAGGGGAATAGAAGCAATTTTATTAATAGATTCTTCATCAATATTTTTTTATAATTTATTATTATTTCACATATAATTCTCCATAAAGTAATCCACTGTAATATTTTTGTTTAAATTTTGGTGTTGGGCTTGGTAAAAAGGTTTTACAGGGGAAATGGAAAGACCCAATTGTACTCTCCAGAACAAGATAGTCTATCCATTACTAATTGTTATCCATTTCTTCATTCAGAATTCGTAGAATTCATTTATATTCAATTCAAACTCCCCACACACGGATCTTCAATATCTGAAATGAAGACAGGTATAGAAGAAATTTTATTAACCGATTCTTCATCAAGACATTCTTCTAATCTATTACGATTTCTGATTTCACATATGATTCTCAATAAAGTAATTTACGATAATATTTTTATTTAAATTCTGTTGTTGGTGCTCTGTACAATGTACAAAGGTTTACAATGGAGATGGAAAGACCCAATTGTGCTTCCAAGACATGATAGTCTTTCCATTACCAATTATTATTTATTTATTCATTCGACATATGTATAATCCATTTATATTCACAATTCATACTCCACACACACGGGTCCTCAATATCTGACATGAAGTGCTTCCAGGACATGATAGTCTTTCCATTACCAATTATTATCTATTTATTCATTCGACATATGTATAATCCATTTATATTCACAATTCATACTCCACACACACGAGTCCTCAATATCTGACATGAAGAGAGGTATAGAAGCAATTTTATTAACAAATTCTTCATCAAGACATTCTTCTAGTCTATTACGATTTCACAGTAAAATAATCTACTGTAATATTTATATTTAAGTTCTGTTGTTGGTGTTTTGTAAAAGGGTTTTACAGAAAAAATAGAAAAACCAAATTTTACTCCCGAAATACGATCGTCAATTTCTTCATACTCCACACACACGGGTCCTCAATATCTGACATGAAGTGCTTCCAGGACATGAGAGTCTTTCCATTACCAATTATTATCTATTTATTCATTCGACATATGTATAATCCATTTATATTCACAATTCATACTCCACACACACGAGTCCTCAATATCTGACATGAAGAGAGGTATAGAAGCAATTTTATTAACAAATTCTTCATCAAGACATTCTTCTAGTCTATTACGATTTCACAGTAAAGTAATCTACTGTAATATTTATATTTAAGTTCTGTTGTTGGTGCTTTATAAAAGGGTTTTATAGAAAAAATAGAAAAACCAAATTTTACTTCCGAAATACGATCGTCTATTTCTTCATTCAAAATACGTAAAATCTATTTATATTCAATTATTTTTTTCTCAACATCGAACGATGTGTACAAGATTAAAAAGAAAGCTTTTATTGGATGAAATTAATAACAGAGTGAGAATAGTAAATGTACGTTACTTTATAAAATGCAATTTAAAAACATAGTCAAAATAATATTTCTTTCTCAGTGGAATCGTTTCACAAATGTCCCAGGCAAAAATTTCAGATTCTTCGTTTCACTGGTTTTATTAGAGAAAGAGAAACGCAGTCATCAGAGGAGAGGAGTCTCAAATCAAAGCTCCTTTTCTCTCCACTGCTTTTTAGTCTTACACAGAGCGCCATTGTTGCATTCTCGTTCTTCTTCACGGGCATACTGCTACCGGTACGCTTTCTCTTTGCTTTCTTTATATACGGAAGAAATGTTGCGGAGACCCAAAAGGAAGCAGCTTTGTTGAGTAGCCTTTACCTTTAGAGCTACTGCATTGTGTTTTCTCAAAGTATTTTGTTGCCGTTTGGGGTTTTTACTTTTTGGTTCTTTTTAAATTAAGGCTTTTCGTTGCCCTTATTATTATTATTTTTTTAAGTTTCTGAAGATCATGCTTACGGAGGGAGGGAGTGAGAGTGAGCGAGAAAGGGGCAGTAGCATATGGAATCTATATTAATTTGTTTTTATTTGGCAGGTTTAGGGCAATCTGTTGGGATACGAAGAACTTGGGTTGCTGTTGAATTGGAATTTTGGGGCTGGAAATCAACTAAAATGAAAAGAAGGTTGAGAAATACACAGAGGAAGAATAAAAGAACGAAGGAAGAAATTTGTGAAGATTACTGCTTTTTTTGCAAAGATGGAGGAGATGTCAGGATTTGTGATTACAAGTGAGTTATGAAATTTTATAGAAACTTGAAATACTTGTAGTTGATATATTTCCTTAGGGGAAAAAAGGATTTAGGTCACTCATGCTTTCAACTGAGCGGTCAAATTTCCTTGTAGAGGGATAGGATTGGTCCTTTGGAATCCTGTGGTGAATTTCTCTTTTTGTTAATAATAAATGGCCATATTATATGATCGTATTTACTTGCTACTGTTTTGAGATGTTCGTTTGAAGAATGCCACTTTTCTCCCAGAAAATTAGCCATAAGTACCAAAGAAGTTCCTGCTTTTTTATTCTTTTCGGCTTTTCTGCTGGTTTTTTATTTTTATGAGTAATGTTTTCTGCCGTTTTTAACTTTGGAGTCTTTTAGGATTTGGAGTTTTAACTCTATATTCTAGAGGCTCTTACTCTATACTCCAAACTGAACACGGAGAATCCAAAAATTGATTTAACTAAGAATTCGATTCCCATTGCCACTAGTACTACAGTCTCGTAAAGGGCAAGGTCAATACCCAGTGTGTATAATCCCTCTCCCAAATATTTTTATATCAAGAAACAAAAATTTTGATTCTCATTAATTACATCTTGTTACATTGTACACTTAACCAAACTACAGTTAGTCATTGAGTACTAGTAGGTACTAAGATTTAGGGCCCCAGAATCCTGAACATAAATAATTAAAAAAATTTACAAAGGGGGTACTGATTATTATCATTTGAAATGTAATATAGGTGTAGCTCTCATTTGAATCCTTTAAGGGGCACATAGCATTTAGTATTTGAATAAGACACATATCAAGTTCTATGTTTCCTACTGAATGTTCAAGTTTTATCTACTGCCACTATACATAACATAGTATGCCTTGATTAAACCAGCTTTAAGATTAAAAAAATGCAGTAAGTCAAAGATGAGATTCCAAAAGGAAGAACTCCCCCCTCTCTTAATTTTTTGCTTTTGGTCTTTTAATTAAATTTTTTTATCTGCATCTCTCAGGGATTGTCTGAAAGTTTATCATCCTCAATGTGTTGACAAAGATGACTCATTTTTGAAGAGCAAAGCACGCTGGTCTTGCAGTAAGCTCTAAATTTATTCTGCGGTGACACTTCAGCTTTACATCTTGTCGTTGTCAATAATTATGTTCATTTCATGCATAGCAAGATTCACTTCATATATATATATATTTGCTATTGTATACATACGTTCTCAAAAAATAAGCTGTAATATGCCTGAAACCTGACTAGACGTGTCATAATTATTCACCTCAACGATGCTTCTACTTTTATTTTTACTTGTTTTCCTTGTTTCTTAAACTCACTGTCACAATTTTAACTTTCATGCCTTGAACTCAAATGGTTCTAGAAAAGAAAAAGGCAATAAAATTTGGGGCCATTCTCTTCCTTATTGTTCTACATTTGCTCGAAGAATTTACTTGAAATTTTAACGCTGGTCTAGGTTTTTCTGAATGTGTGGGCATGGGAGATAATACTTCAGTTCATTGTCTTTTTATTTTTATTTTTGGAGATTATAAAGCATGTTGTACCAATTACAGGAAGGTTCTTTTCAAAAAGAACAAAAAATTTACAGAAAGGTTCTTATGTTTACTTGAGGTGTTATCTCAGTTTTGATATCTAGTGTTTTTTCTGTTAGCATCTGTAGATGATAGATTAGCCAGTTAATAAGATGTATTTGACATTTCAGGCCGACATTCTTGCTTCATATGCCATAAAACTGCGAAGTTTCATTGCTTTTGCTGCCCAAAGGCTGTATGTGGACGCTGCATCTGGGACTCTGAATTGGTGCTTCTGAAAGGTCGTGAAGGATTTTGCAATCATTGTTTGAAGCTTGCGATACTGATAGAAGAAAATTTGGATGTTGACTCTGATGGGGTATGCTTGTTTCTGACTAATGCTAAGAAAAGGTCTCTTAGTTTCATTTATTTCTTGGGGTTCTTCTGGATACATAAATTCACTATATATATCTATATATGTAAACAAACGTGTATGTGCATATGTTTCATCCCCATATTTATATTTATAATAAAAAATCGCATCATAAATCTAGTTGATTGTATTTACTCTCATGTGTCACCAAACAGCTTTACAACTTGAACCATCACCAATCTTAATAACTCAAAACCCACCGCTTTATACCAGTTGGTTGTAAAAAGACCCATACGAATTTCAGAGATCTCCCAATAGAGCTATCCAACGATTAAACAAGAACAAATAGAGAGAACACACAAAATTATTTGGTTTGAAGAACTTTAACCCACGGAAGAGAGAGATTTGAATCCATTATCAACCAAACAAATACAAGGATTTCTAGCAAATCTCAACCTCAGAACCCAAATCCCAATACACCAAATCTGTCAACTTTCTTCTACCCCTATATTGCTCCTCCGATAATCTTCCACACTATTAAAAACACCCTGATAGCCTTTATATGGACTTGAGGAAACACTAAACCAATTAGGAGTAGGAAGGCTTACTTAGAAAATAAGAAACTTTCCCAAAGAATTGTATTAATATAAAGAAATCAAAAAATAGGAAACTAAACCTACATACGGATTTGATAATTTTGCTAATGTAGTTTGGTCCATGTTGTTTCAGATTTTGGCAAACAAACTTTGTAGTTAACTAATATAAATTTCATAGTACACATCAATAAGTAATAGAATGCCATGTGGTGTACACATGCAAGGTAAGATCATGACAGCCATTCCAGCATTAATTGAAATTGTTGGTTAACTACAAGGGTATGAATGATTGCCAAAGTTGAAACACGTCTAAGTGGACAAAGGTTCAGTTAGGGGGTACGAAAGTTGAAACGCGTCTAAGTGGACAAAGGTTCAATTAGGGGGTACGAAAGTTGTAATTTAACCAGTATTTAAATGGTGAAACTTCTGAAGAACAACATTTTATCTCATTGAAAACCTGTTTTCTCCATAGCTCCTGCCATCCCCACTCAAGAGATGTATGAGGATGTTATATTTGTTATATATTGGACGCTAATATGCATACTCCACATTTCTCAGATTGCATACGTCCCTAGACAGAAAGCCCTTTTCCTTTCTACCCGTTCTTGGATTTGTCTTACAGTTCTTTTTATCAAAACCTGAATGTTTTATGATTTGACATTTTTGGTTTGAATTTGTTTATTCTTTGAAATATATTCGATTTAGAATCTGCTTGTTAAGCTCTCATAACATGAGACCGTCTTGAATACAATTGTAAATCGATTGCATGAAAATAGCTTGGACGCATATGCTAAGTACTTTACTCTTTTGTTGAATATATTTTCTATCTTAGTATATTGTTAGAAGTTGCCCCAACTAATGGAAATTTTTGGCTCCACCCCTGATCAGTCCTATTCTCATCTTTGATAAGGTTTAAAGGTTTTTATTAATATCTAGTTATTGTTAAATAATTAATTTATTATCATCTTCAGAGAAAATTAATAAGAATCTTATAATTATTAGGGATATTAAATAAATTTATGGAAAGAATAACACTGTTTCTATTCTTAAACTACTACAGACAATTTGAAAGCTATTGATAGCATGAAGTCCAAAAGTAAAACTTTGAAATATATAACTGTTTGTTTCTTTTTAAATAGTCTATCCTTTTGCAATTGAAGTTGTATCTGTTATTTCTTTCATTCACAATTAATTGAATATACATATGGACACACACACACACACACACATATATATATGGATAAACTAAAATTATATATTTGTGGTGTCAAGATGTCCATTATATTACTGGGATGACCCTATGGTTCAATTAGTGACCTGTCACCTTGTCACTTTTCTGGGTTGACAAATGAATTTCTTATATTGTGGCTTCTTCCTCCTCTGTTCTTGCCCTTCTTTTCTCTGTCGTTTTGGTTTGTTTTGGGAAATGAAGGCTGCAGCAGTGTGTGGTTTGATAATATAGAACTCCAGCTTTGTTCTCTTTGTCACCTGAGGATATGCTCTTTTGATTTCAGGGCAGAGTAGACTTCAAAGAAATAAATACTATTGAGTACCTATTCAAGTATTATTGGGAAACAATAAAAGAAAAACAAGGGTTATCTGCGGAACAACTTCACCATGCAAAACATGTACTTAAGCGTGGTAAACACTATAGGTGTGACTTTGATTCAAATGAAATTGATAATACAGAAGAAAGTTATTCTGAATTTGATGAAGAAGGGTATTCTGAATTTGATGAAGAAGGGTATTCTGAATCTGATGAAGAAGGGTATTCTGAATCTGATGAAGAAAGTGATTACGATGATTGGAAAGGTAGAGAAGAACATGCGCCAGTTGGAAAAAAGAAGAGATCCAAGGAAAAGCTGTGTCCAATGAAAAGAAAAGTAGTAGGAAAGAAAATAGAGTTTATAGGATGGGGATCAGAATCTCTCATAAAATTCCTCACATCCATCGGTACAGACACAAGCAAAGAGTTATCGCAGAATGAAGTTACCACTATAGTTACAAACTACTGTCAAGAAAACAACCTCTTTGACCCACAGAAAAGGAAGAACGTAATTTGTGATGCAATGCTACAGTCCCTTTTTAGAAAGAAATCAATCAGTGTACATAGGATATATAACCTTCTGAATGCTCATTTTGCTGACAATCTGGAGTCAACCGAGGATGATGAGACCGGGAATAGTTCTGAAGATAGAGATGAGAATTTTATGGTGACCTGTAGGCAGAACAAGTTGATATCAGATGAACTACCTCAAAAGAAAATAGTAGTTCCAGATGTGCGGAAAAGCCGTTTTGCTTCCATAATTGCTGGAAACATTAAGCTCGTGTATCTGAAGAGGAGCTTGGTGGAAGAATTATTAAAGCAACCTGACACTTTTGATAAGAAAGTAATGGGAAGCTTCGTGAGAGTTAAATCTGACCCAAATGATCATTCACAGAAAAATTCTCACCAGCTCTTTCAAGTTAAAGGTAATTTTCTCAACGATGGCTACAACATTTTAATGGTAGTATTTTAATGAGACTATTTAATGGTAATTAATTTTTACGAGACTAGTTAATGGTAATTATTTTTTACGAGACTAGTTAACGGTAATTATTGTTCATCTTTTAATCCTGAGATTAAAATAACTCAACTCAACATGATGGAAATTGTTTTCAGCAATTCGTGAAAGTAAGAACCATTATATTTTTAACAGGGATTTTATCTTGGTGTTAGCTGAGGGAATACCATCATCTGGTTGTCATGTTTGCTAGCTGGGGATATACATTTAATAGAGATTGCCATGTTTCCTACTGTAAGATATTAAATAGAATACATAGTTTCTATGAAGTTCAGGGATATATTGTTTTGAAATATTTGGTTGGACTGGAAAGCAGCAATCTGTTAGGTCTTGGGGAGTGCTTTTATGTCTTAGTTTAAGGGATTTTCTGGATTATGATATGTGTTTCTTGTTTGTGTTCCATTCTGTGGCCATATTGACCAGGCTTGTAATTTTATTGTTTTGAGAAATAAAATTCGTTCTTTGGAAAAAAAAAGAAAAGAAATACAATTGGTTCTTTTCAAATAAATAAATACTGGAAATCAATGTGTTGGCTTGGTATGAATTGTTGGTGCATTGTTCACCAACAAAAAAAAAATTATTGGTGCATTCCCTGCAGTTTAAAATTTTAGGGTAAGGTGGTTACTGAACATGGTATCAGAGTTTTGGTGGCATAAGGTCTAGGTTCCAGACCAACAATCCATGTTTGGCACTTATTTGTTGATTTCAAAGGTGCACTGTGGATGTTTGTCTATCTCCACATGGAGGATGGCGCTGCACATGAGGGGGGTATTAGCTTAATAATGGACCCATTTCATAACAGCTTAAGATTTTATAGTGCTAATTGTCTACCACAATCAGAGCTCCCTCGTGACAACTTATATTGGGTTTTGGGAGCCCTTGGTGACTGGTCCGAACTTGTAGATTGTCTGCTCTGATACCTTGAAAGAATTAGAACATCGAACCCAAAACCAACTGGCATGGGTGTCGATGCTAGTGGGTGAAAGGCTCCGCATTCCAGATGTGGGGTTCATATTCTCAACACAAACATCTATTTTCTGCTGCAGAATCTGTGAACAGATTGAGATTGTTTTGATTTATTAAGGGTATGGAGTTGAGTTCTCCAACAGACATGGCTTGCAGTTGTCAATGAAAACTTTTCCAACAGATATGGCTTGTGGTTATTTGTGGAAATCAGGTATTAAGACTTTGTGAAAAGAAAAACTATGTGCTTCTGCATGCCACTTGTTTCATTAGGCAATTAGCTTTTGGTTAAAGTAACAAGCATGCTTTCTAGTTGTTAGAATTTCAACTGTTAAATGTTTGTTGAATTGTTATTGAGGGGGCCCTCATCATTTATCTGGTGGCAATACCACATCATTTTTATCTGTCAAAGCTCAGTTTTTCTTATTTCACCGAGAATAGTTCATGTAAAGACTTTCTAAGCCAAATATATTTGGAATGTTTGTTTAAATGGGTTGAAAGAACCATAAAATCATTAGTTACAGTTTATTGAAATAATTTTGGAATGATGAATAATGTGAAGCATTCTGAATTTGAAATGACTTGATGAAAGTTTATGCAGAAAACTTGTCTTTCTTTCCTATATTCCATTACAAAGTGAAGTATTTTTGTTCTTTAAATTCCGCAATTTAACTATGCAACATTAAATAAATTTCTCATACTCTCATTATCCATACTCAGCACTACTAGATAGGGACGGAATTTTAAATTATTTCCGTGAAGTTTGTTCTAGTTTGGTTGAACTGTTATTGAGGGGTCCAGGTGCTCGTATGTCCAATCTAAATGCTTTCTGCGTTCATGTATTTTATTCACTTTTTTCTTTCAATGGACTGTTAGACTAGTTTAAATAAAGTTAATAATATTGGGTTATGCTTGTATGAGTTATATCTATTTAGGGACAAAGTTAGTACTTTTTAATGAGAAAATTTATCTTCATTGGATGTGTAAGTGCAAGCTAGCTCATTGCAATTGTATGTTACTAATTTTGATATTTAGAGGATCCACCCAGAACATTGGCGACGGGTGTAGGGCTTAGGTTTTTATATTTTTAGATGCAATGCGTAGAATACCAATGTAGGATGTTCATATTCTTAACATGTCTTCTTGTCTGTGGGCTTGCCTAAGTTCAAAATATGGATAAATTAAGTTATGTGAATTGATTCTCCATCTTATACAATGTTAAAGTTGAGCATCCAACCTAGAACCAATTGCCATGGATGGATTGCCATGGATGGAGAGACTGCCAGGATTTTTAATATGACATGCAAGGTTTAAGATATTTGATGTGAGATGTTTATAGTTTCAACTAGTTGTATGATGACCTCAATATGAGAGCCTCCTTATTCATAATTGCTAGAACTATAATCCTGCGAGTTTCCTACTTGGATGGGCTTTGTCTTATTATTTCTTATATTGACAGGCATAAAGAAAGCTTCGAGGAGTGATGAGATGAAAACAGATATTTTCTTGCAGTTTTCTGATATGCCGAAAGATGTACCTGTCTGCAAACTGTCAGATGATGACTTCAGCAAGGTGATGTGGTTGTGACTGATTGTTGAACAATAAAAAATTTCTAATACATAGTCAAAGTTAACTATGTTGGCTTTTTATTCTTTTATTTAAAAATAAAAGAAACATCCGGTAATTACTAATTAGAATGAAATATAGGGAGCTCTTATTGGCACTCCTCAAAAGTTATTCTGCATTCCATCATTATTTTTAACTCCTTTATTTTCATTTCTTTTAAAATTTAGTTTCCTAATTTAACCTCTGTTATTTTAATCATTGTACAACATGCCAAAAGTGACGGTCCTTATTCCTTTGGTGGTTTGTGTTCTGGGCTTCGTATCTTCAATGGCCATTGGCCATGCTCATGGAAGCTGCATCTCTATATGGTTTCTAGACTCACCACTGCAAACCAAATCGCCCTCTTCCTCCCAAATTCCTACAATCTTTAATCAATTTCTCTGAACCATCAAAATGACACCCATATCCAAACCAGTTGTTTGAGCCTCCGCTGAGGTTAACCAAGCAGCCTTTACTACCTCTAAGTTCTTGCATGGCCACGTTTGGCCCTATCTAGTTCGACCTCCATTGCTTGGAGTCCGGTTCCCTTTGATTGTCAGGGATATTAACATTCCCCACAATAGAAGCTGTAAGGAGACCAAGCTGAGACAAGGATTTATCACATGAAAGACCAGATTGGTTTGGTTCTGGGAAGAGTAATGGAGGGAAGACACTAGCAAGTCTGGGAATGGTGATAAGATTCATAAGTTCTAGAATGTTAAAAGTAATTGAGGGTAAATTTAGAAATGAATTAATAAGATGTGAATAAAACAAATTAAAGAATTAGAGATAACGGGAGTGCGGAATGACTATTTAGGGTACCAATAACAGCTCCTTGAATATAGTTGTCAGTTAAGTTTTGTTCGCTATTTATTGGATACCCAATGTATATATCCCCTGGCCCCAATATCGTTGTTTGAGAACAAAATTAATGATTTAGGCTAGGTGAGAGCTGTCTTCAGAGTTTAGCACTGTAAGGTACCTAAGGTTTGTCAGATATAAATTTTAGTTCAATGTCATTAAGGGGACTTTACACCTAGAGATTGTTTAAAAACAAACCATAGTTGTAGAGAGCATTTATCCTTACACCTAAGACAAGAGACAAATTTTAGGTGCAACATTCAGAAATCAAAATTGCATGAATAAGTCATTAAAGATTAAAAACTGCAATAGCTGCAATGTGTCTAATGTAATCCCCCTTCCCCAATATCAATGTATCAGAAAAAAAAAAACTGCAACAGAAGGCTTCATGAACACCAACAAAATAGTATTAGCCATTTACTACATATTTATATTTCATAATTTTTTTTCTACAGGAAGAATGTGCAAATTTACATCAGAGGGTGAAAGACGGGATGCTTGAAAAGCCCACTGTTGTAAGTTTTTTCATGTATAGTCCATATACTGTGTTTTCTGAAACCTGGTAAGCAGATGAAAGCTCCCTTTACAGAAAGCTCCCTTTACAGCATCACCTTATAATATTTTTCATTTACCCTGTTCTTTGCTCACTAGTCAAAATTCACATCAAATAACGATCCAAATTGATATAGCTCATATTTGACCAGTTAGTTACCAAATGGAACATCGTGAATAATTAATTTTCTAAAGCAGTGGTCGAGATTATGAGTGATGAATAAATAATTTCAGAGGAAAGTTAATGAATTAAAGCATGATTATATTTATTTCAACCCACAGAAGTATATTTGTCTTAATCCAACAGTTACAATAAATTAAACACAATGATAACTCTTGTATGGTTGCAAGATATCAAGATGCAAATTCAAATAGTTGATATTTAGTGAATTGATTAAGAAGGGCAGTGTAATTTTTCCGACGGAGCCAAATAGAACATGTGATGATCAGATTCTTTTTTTCTTTTAATATACTATATTCCTAGCATATATAGTAGTACGGAAGATTGTCAACACACTCACAAGTCAAGTATTCCATGTATTGGTGTACTAAACTTGACAAACATATGCCATGGTTGACCACTTTTAACCTATCTGTAATGAAAGAAAATTGTGGCATAGGGGTGGGTAATTTGCTGAAGAAAAATAGGACACTTCTTTAAAATGGTTATAGAGGCTTCATTTGGAGAGGGATTCCTTTGGCATGCTTCCTTTAGAAGGAAGTACAGGTAATTGGTGGGGGTTCCAAATTACTTTTAAAATGATTATAGTGGCTTCATTTGGAGCCAGATTCCCTTTGGCATGCTCCCTTTAGAAGGAATTACAGGTAATCAGTGGGGATTCCGAATTAGTGGTCAGGGGGTCAATCATTGTCATCAATAGATATTTATCACGGCAGCGACCCATTTTCTTCCAGTGTTGTTCTGTGGTGGGAAATGGGGAAAATATTAGGTTTTGCAAGGAACCATCGGTGGGGGAAACTCCAATATTCATTCTTTCCATGAATTTATGGACGTTTGAGCTTTCCATGAATAGAATATGTTTAAATTCTTTCTTGTTCTCAAGCTTGTTTGGCAAATTATCTGACTTCATAAATAGTTTTAGAAATCCAATTAAAACTCGTCTTTATTTATATTACTTTGTGAATTTTATAAGCATTTATCTTTCGTTTACAGTTCATCAAGTGTATGGATTGTACATTTTTTCATTTAAGTTTAATTTAATTTAATTTAATTTTTAAGATATAAATTATAAAACAACCTTCTGATACCTGGGTTTGAAGCTAGTACTTGTACATATTCCAAACTGTTGACCAGGATTTTGTTTTTTGATAGCTGGAGCTTGAACAGAAGGCTAGATGTCTGAACGAGGATATAATGAAGCACGTATGTATTCTTGCTTTAACCCCTAAAGAATATGCCTGTTTTCTGTGCTGTCATAATTCATTGAGCATTTCCTATAGTTTGAAGTGTAACTTCAGGTTTCTAGCAAATGGATCTGAGGCATGCTTAAGAAAAAATTTGGAATTTGAACTGTAAAAGCAAAGTATTGAATGGTAGATGAAAATTTGAAACTTTAAATCCAAAATCAATGGGCGTCTTTGGTCCCTGCATATAAACAGTTTTCAGGTTTCTAAACTCTTGAGAGCATTAACAGTGCAAAAACGGAAAAAATAGTTTTTGTTCCAAGAGTTAATATATATATATATATATTAGACTGTAGTGCTAGTTGGTATTTTATGTTTTAAGTTCATGTATTTTTATATGTAAATAATAGATAAAAATTAAAAAAGAAATATGAATTAGTGGGAAGTAGGAGTTAACCACCAAAAGGTGGGATAATTATTGTACCCTCTTTATTTATATTCGATTAAATTATTTTATATTTTTAAGTAAAAGGTATCTATGGAAAGAAAAGGCTTCACCAAACCACCTTCTTTCCTTTATAATAATAAAGATATATATATATATATATATATATATCACGTGTGTGTGTGTGTTTCTCACTGTTCTCTGTGACTACTATTTTGACTAATAGTTTTGAAAATTCTGCCAAGGCATTATGAAATCATGTACCCTCTTTTGGCTTTGTGCTAAAAAACTGCCACCAACAGATTTCCGTGCTGCTTATGATTTCTACTCTGCTTCATTATGGAGTGATGTAGACTACCGCATAATTAGGCCCTTGTATAAATCATTGAGATAAGTGATTGCATTATGCTATGTTCTGTTCTGTTATGTTTATATTGTTATCAGTGTTAACCGAGTTTTCCTTGAAACTCACTTTTCATATGTTCATACCTGTAGAGAAAATGGCTGCTTGTTTGTCACTATAAATTTTCTCAACACCAATGATTTATCAAACAGATATTTAAGCTCAAATGCAATCTATGGCATTGTGCATTGATCTGTTCTTTTTTGGGAAGTGATCTGTTCTTTCTTTGGGAACCCTCTATTATTTGCTTGTCTTTCTGTCATATGTGGATTTTCTCATTCTTGCCTGCCTTTTAACTTCAGTACATTTTTGCATTATGTGGTCAAAACATCTCAGTGGATTCCAAGAGAGCTGTCCCTGTTGCAGAAGCGCATTGACCAGGCAAATGAAAAGGGATGGAGGAGAGAATATCCTTTATTGGTGTTATCAATGTGATTTAGTAGTAATAACATATGCTGGGAAGTTTCATATATTGGGATTGTTATTATCTGCACATACAATCCTAAACCCAACTCTCCTCTCTATCCTCAGTGGTGCATACTTTGCAAGAATGATCTAGAATCTGTTGATCATGTGTTTTTACATTGTCCAGTGGCTTAAAGCCTCTGGTTACAACTGTGCACAGAGTTTGGTTTAAGACAGGTATTTTCCAGAAATTGTCAGCCTCTGTAAGAAAAGTACAAGTTACCAGGGAGGGTTAGGAAACCTAAGGTCTTGTGGGGATGCATAGTATTGGCTGTTTTCTGGGTAATGTGGTTGGAGCGAATAGTATGATTTTTGAAGACTTTGCTGGAAGTAGGAGATAGTTGATGTGGGATAAAGTTTGCCTATGGTTTTTTCTATGGGCTTCAGTTTCTACAGAATTCAGGGGTTTTTCTTTTTCAAGCAATTGGCTAGATTGTAAAGCAGCTCTTTGTCAACCTTTTGTGTTACTTTTATATGTTTTTAGTTGAAAGGACCTTTTGTTGTCTGTTTTTTCTTTGTGTTTATGCTGTTCAGTATGTGGTAATCTTGTCCGCTCCTGTAATTCTTTTGTTATATAGCAATGAAAACTGTTCCTTTTTTTTTAAGAAGGTCCACATTGTGAAGCAGCCGATTGACAGAAAATTTACTATTCTGGACAGATCTGATAACCTGCTTGGGTCTGTTACATTTATGCTATGCAATGTTCTAATATGTACTGTTCTTCAGTTATTAAGTTTCTTATCACTTTTTGGACACATTTAAGTCTTTGTACTTTCAGTCAGTTTCTTATGTAGTTTTTTGGTGCTTGTTCTTTAAACTGAGAAGGATTAAGTATGCTAGTTGTTATTTGATCTGTCTTAAGTTGAGATGGAGCTGGTTTTTCGGATATATGTTCTTCGAACTGGGAAGGATTAAATATGCTAGTTGTTTTTGGATCTATCTTAAGTTGAGGTGGAGCTAATGTAAGGTTTTTGTCAATCATATTATATTCGTAAGTAGGATTTGTTATTGCCTTAAGAGTATCTGTCTCTTGCACATTCCCAGGTTGGGTCTTCACCAGATTGTGTATAAACTTAAACCTATTTGGATTTTTTTTGCAAGGTGGAACCTGAATTTGAAATCTGTAACCTTAACCTAAATGTTATGCTTACGCTTGATCTGTACACAGATAAGAGGCTGCTTCTTGAAACACCATCAGAACGAGCTCGGTTGTTAAATGAGGTTCCGGAAGTAATTGCAGATATTGAAAAAGCTGACGATACTCCGGAGAACTGTCCGAGCCATGGTAAAGGAGAAGATAATCTCAGAGGGTCTTCTCAAACTCCCAGCTCTGGTTTAGCCAAAGGAAAATTATGCAATCCAAAGGGTGGAACATATCCAGCAGGTTTGTGAAGCTTCTAATTCAAAATTGTTAATTCAATATTATTAAGAAGCTGCTGCTTGGAACATCGTAAGAACAATTACACGCTAGTTAAATTAGGTTTCTGAAGTAATTGCAGGTATAACAAAATTTGGATCTACTCTTGAGAACTCTTCGAGGCTGGATAAACAAGAACGTGTTGTGCCTCAATCAGTCATCAAAGGGCCCTCTCAAATTCCCAGCTCTGGTTTGGCCAGTGGAACCTTGTTCCATCCAAAGGGCAGAACTATTCCAGCAGGTTTGTTAAGCTTCTGATTCATAACTATGAATTCAATCTTGTTAAGCAGCTTGTGCTTGAAGCTCCCTAAGAACAATTACACAGTAGTTAAATGAGGTTTCTGAAGTAACTGCAGGTATAGCAAATTTTGGATCTACTCTTGAGAAGTCTCCAAGGCAGGATAAACAAGAGCGTGTTGTGCCTGAATCAGCCGTCAAAGGGCCCTCTCAAATTCCCAGCTCTGGTTTGGCCAGTGGAACCTTGTTCCATCCAAAGGGCAGAGCCAATCCAGCAGGTTTGTTAAGCTTCTAATTCAAAACTATAAATTCAATATTGTTAAGAAGCTTGTTCTTGTAGCTCCCTAAGAGCAATCACACAGTAGTTAAATGAGGTTTCGGAAGTAATTGCAGGTGTGGCAAGTTTTGGATCTACTCTTGAGAAGTCTCCTAGGCAGGATAAACAAGAACGTGATGGCTTGCCTGAATCAGCCTTCAAAGGGCCCTCTCAAACTCCCAGCACTGGTTTAGCCCGTGGAACCTTGTGCTATCCAAAGGGCAGAAACGATCCAGCAGGTCTGTTATGCTTGTTATTCTAAAATATTAATTCAATATTACTACGAAGCTGCTGCTTGAAACACCATAACAGCAATCACGGTAGTTAAATGAGGTTCTGGAAATGATTGCAGATACAGCAAAATTTGGATCTACTCTTGAGAACTCTTTGACCCAGGGTAAAAAAAAACATGATCGCTTGTCTGACTCAGCCATCAAAGTCCCATCTCAAACTCCCAGCGCTAGTTTAGTCGATGGAACAACCTTGAGCTATTCAAATGGGAGAACAGATCCAGCAGGTTTGTTAAGCTCTAAATCTATATTACTAATAAAATATCACTCCCTCTAGTTCTTTATTCTTTTCATTTATCGTGAATAATCTGGACATGCTTGCATGCAGAAGCAACGTTTCTAGGTCATGACAACTTCAGTCATATTTGATCTTTACTTCCTCATAAGTTTTATTTTGTTATTCCTTCGTCGGATAGTGTGTACTCCTTTTGTGCTTTCTGGTCAATTGACTTGGTAATGTGTGATGTGAAAAACTGGCTCTTTGTGGGGCAAGCATGTTTTTCTAAAAGGAAGTGCCCTCATGTATACTGAACTTGGGTATAAATTTCGTAATAAATTAGTGTTTACTCATCACCATGAACCATGGAAATGAATTCAATTGTCCTGATTTTCACTAGAATTAAAAGCCACAATAAGTCTTGATGATAAACCTATTAAAGAGCTTCAGTACATTTTAATATATGAAAACAGATTGCACAAAGCAGAAAGCAAATCACTTGTATAAACCTATGGTTTCCACTGAATAACGAGTAAAAAATAAATTGCAATTGCAAAGCGAAAAGACTGTTTTAAGTTTCAGCTGTGTTTATTTTTGTTTATAGAAAGGCATAAATATATGATCATAAACATAATAGAAAGGTATTTTATATACCTTGGAAGCCTCATACAGGCATAGAACTAAAGAGTAGCAACCTTAGGGTGTTTTCACAAAATCTATTGTAATAAACAGTCTAAAGCAAACAACTCTACTTTAGGAGGAGTGTCTGACTCCTGTACCACAAAATGGGTTTTGTTCTAGGACGGGTTGTAGGAATAAATGAGCTTGGTTCAAATGCGTGTAGTATAAAAGGAATATTTAACCTAGGAATCACCCGAACTTTGTTATCAAATGCTTAAATGTTTTTTCCTTGATGGTATGTTTGGATGAGGAACTTCAAAGTTCCAAGAAGTTAGGCAAAATTAGTTAAGAATGAGGAACTTCAAAGTACCAAGGAATTTGCAAATGACTAGATACAAGGTATTTAGATGGAATTTGTAAGTAACACCTTGATAGGTGTTATTTTGGAAATCCCTTGTTTAGTGGTTTTGCTATGCTCATGTGGTGCATGTGCCCCCTTATTTGTAATGCATTTATTACTAATATAGCCTAAATTTTTGGGAACTTTGAATTTCCTCATCCAAACATACCCTGAAGGAACTCTAAGTCAACGATTTGTGATTTTCCACCCACCTATTGAAGTGGGTGCCCTTACTAAACCAAGGGGTGGTGTTGCCCTACTAACATGAGGGCTTAGGGCGTTCTTAAGAAATCTCTCACCCACTTGACTTATCCTCCATCATACACCATTCACTTGAATGCCATGTGTAGTTACAAGCCCATGCTACTAGGCTCGCCAGTCAAATTCTTGATTGAAGCAAGGTTACTTGCAAAGAATCTTGGCACTTTTACTTACCTAGAATGTAGGAATGCAGGTATGGATATCACATCAACAACCCTCCTTAGGTAATTTGATACCTGGTTTGGGAGGGATTTGAGACCTAATTTGGAGGTGAGACCCAATTATTTTTTTGATCATTTTGTGTTAATAAACGTGAAGAATTCAGATATGGGAATGATACGTTTTCTTCTTATACCCATACCTGGTAATCTGGTATGTAAACATGTCATAGTTTCTTTTCTTCTAATGAATTCACTCTCTTCCCTCTTAGATATGACCACAGCTTTATACTAAAATCTATGGGCAAAAATTAATTAAGCTTATGTTGGACCAGCCAAACATTTTGGACATATATTAATTAAGCATATGTGGTCCAGCCAAACATTTTGGACATACATTAAAGTAATAGACATGGTCTACGAGAATTTAGGTAAATCTCTAGATAAGTCTTAAACTTAATACACTGTATTAGCTAGAAATGTGGAATGGGCCTTGCCATTCCATTCAAACCCATTTACAGTGGGCCCATTTCCCCCAGCTTATTTGTTCTCATCTTCAACTTGTTTCATGTTACACTAATGATATCACTTAGTGTATGTTTGGATTATGCACTACAATAAAATTAAATAGAGGGGTTTGTAAGTAACTAGTTGAGCAACTAGCAAGGGAACACATGCACCACTTGAGCATAACAAAACCACTAAACGAGGAATTTTCAACCTATCATATCGTTACTTACAAATCTAATGCATCTAGTCATTTGAAATCCCTAGATATAATGTTAAGTTCCTCATTTTTAACTAATTTAGCCTGAATCCTGTAGTATTTTGAAGTTCCTCGTCCAATCATAGCCTTAGAGAAATCTAGGAGGCATGAACACAAAACACAATACTTGGTTCCTACAACATATAGGTACTAGGGAAGCCAAACTTTAAGCCAACATAATGGAGACTTGAATTATCCTCTCATATGCTATTTGGGGAATAACGTGGATTTGAGTTGTACTCACTTGTGTATCAGAGAGATCTGGTCCCATGCAATCTGATGTTACGAACTCAATTGTGTATCAAGGTTTTTTTTCTTTTTCTTTCTTTCATATAATGTATAGTGTTGTTGATTTGTAAGTTACGATCCTTTCTATGCCTCTACTTCAAAACAGAAGAATTGAAACTCTGCTAGATTTGTTTCTGGAAGGCTGACTAGACAATTTCATGTTTGTCTCCGAAGTCCAAGCTGGCGTCAATGGTGGGAAGCGCAGGCAATATGTTCAAGTGGAAAAAAAGTCTTCTAAAGCATGTGAGCAAAAGCCTCTTGATTTTTCCTCTCAAGGCCAACCTGATGTCACCCCCATAATGCCAAGTGAACCAGAAGGTGTTCAACACAAAGTAGAAAAGCAAAGCACATCCAAAGTTGTGGAAAGTCGAAGCACACCCAAAGTTGTGGAAACTCGAAGCACATCCAAAGTTGTGGAGACTCGAAGCACATCCAAAGTTGTGGAAACCCGAAGCACATCCAAAGTTGTGGAAACTCGAAGCACATCCAAAGTTGTGGAAACTCGAAGCACATCCAAAGTTGTGGAAAATCGCACACCCAAAGTTGAGGTGATTGAATTAAGCGATGATGACGAAGCTGTAAAGGGTAAAGTTACAGCACCTGCATTTGAAGACCCGGGTTCTACGTTATGGCATTGTGTGAGTCCTCATGGTGAGGCAAGAGGGCCCTTTAAAATGTCATTGCTGAAGAAGTGGCACGACTCCAGTGAGTGTAAACTGAAATTCAAGGTTTGGAGAGAGGGGCAAAGCAAAGAAGATGCCATCCTTCTTACTGATGCGATTCGCCAGTATATGTAGATGTTCTAGTTTGTTAGTTATGAACAAAGATGTAGGATATGCATCCAAATTTCGAAAGGTGCCCGCCCCAAGTGAACTTCCGGATGCTGCTGACTCAGTTTCTGAAGGAGGAAGCTGCTTTTGTGAATTGAACTTCTCTGGAAGAAATAAATTTTTGTGGATTGAATTTCTAGGTATGATTTAGCTTTACACAATAGAGATGTAAAAGTACCTCAGAAATCAAAAGTGGGGTATATGGTGATTTTTTGGTCGAAGAGACACCCAAGTTTGTAGTTTTTGGTCGGAGGGACACCAATTTGGGTTGTTTTTTGGTCGGAGGGACACCATGTTCGTTGTTTTTAGGTCGGAGAGACACCAAGTTTGTGGTTTCAGAAGTTAATAAGTAAACTGAATTTCTTCATTAATATGTTCACAGGTTCTAGCATGAAACAGAGTTCTGGCCATTCTGACATTGGCAAGAAAGTCATTCTCCAAGAAAAAACAAGTAAAATACAAAATGATACGTTAAATCCGTGTTTAAGTTTCCGAGAATTTCACACAATGCAAACATATTATCCATGTTAATTCCATTTGATAAAGTAATGCAACAAGATACAGACAGACAAAAATAATACAAGTGAATATTGAAAAAAATGGCAATTTCTCCAGAGGACCAGAAAAGAAGCTATCGGGCAACATGACATCGACTTACATCCAGTTTTGTCACTAATCTGTGGTACCAACGTACAGCATTGCATTCCAACTGCATTAAAAATGGGGAGTTCCGATATTAGGCCTTTTTCTCATCGATTAAAGAATGCCCCGGCTATCCATTAAGCTTGCACAGAATTCTCAGCAGTTTCCTTTCTCAAAGCTTGTAGCCTTTCCTTCAGTATTTTACTCTGTTCAAAGTTTGCCTTCCTCTTCACGGCTTTCTGTGGGACAAATTTGAAGCTCTTATCACAAAGTAATCGTTAAGACTACAAGATTGTTTTTTTCAGAAATAACCAGGACTTACTTCCTGCCGGAAACAACGGTCAAGCTTTACTTTTAGATCTGTACATTCACCAAAGAACTTTCCAAAAGGATGGTCGACATGACAGTTCTGAAACAGCTCAATGATCTGATCACAGCAGAAACATAAATCAAATTAGATAACTTGCTGCAAAATTTCATGACTCAAATTGCCAAAATTCGCACGTGCTCATCCAGAAATTATCAAAACAGTCTGAAAAAAAATAATAATAGCTCAAAGGCCAAGAGTTTTTATCTGAGCAAAGGAATATGCCAACATTACAATTGTTAGAAAAAATTATTTGGCATGGAACTGGTTACACAAATCCTGTTACAAAAATCGTCTATTTGGTTGTGTATGCGTGTGCATATAGGTGTTTGAATAAATGAAGAATGTTTGTTAAACAACTCTTGTCTATTCGATCCTGTTATACAACTCTCGTTGATAAGTTTTGTTTTTTCTATTTGAAATCACCCGTTACATGGCTTGAACTCTGGCTAACCTCCTAATCCTATGAGTTCAACTATCTGATTTATCTAGCACTTGAAAGCCGAAGATCATCTTCTTTCCCACATAGTAATATCACTGGTTGATTCAAAGTGAAAGTGCAAGATTTGAGAGGTTCAAGCAACACCACTCTCCCCATTTTGAAGACTCCCCAAGTATTGGAACAAACACAAATGTTCAATATAAATATATAATCTAGTCCATTATAATTTATGGATAAATTCAGGACACTCAACCATGGTCTCCAACTACACAAATGGCACGAAGATTATCCAATTCCAATATCCAACTCCATTAAGAAATGTGCAAACTTTTTCTTTTTCTCATATAGATTAGAGAGTGCTCAACTCAGTGATACACGATGCATTACTATAAAGAGGAAAAGAAATAAATAAAAAGATGAAGAAAGTAAAAGTAAAAGGGATGGAGAACTTACTTCTGCACACATGGGGTGCTTGTGTAGCGTTAACGGAGGATGCATTTTCAATACCCAATCAACTCAAATTCTATAGTAGCCTGCAAAAATAACAACCCTTTTTTAATTTGACATTTGATTCATAAACACGTAATACCCAACTAAGATTTTCGATAGAGAGATGGGTTTCCACTTTCGGATTTGGAAGATCATCTTCATCAAACAAAACCCCAAATTTGAGAAGAAGAAAGAGGATTATATGGGTTTTGATAGAATCAAAAATTCAAAACACACACCTTTTGGTTCTCGGTGAGAGATGAGGTTGGTTTGGGAAATTCAAATCCTTCAGTTGATAATTTCCAACAAGAACAATGGCAAATCAACCTCCTCAGTGAGTCCTTTGTGCAATTTAATTAGTACGTGGAAAGTGCAAGCCCTCTTCTACTCCTCCGCAGAAAACTAGAGGTGTAAATATTCACCACGCCTGCCCAGCGAATGGCCTCAACTCAATCGATTCAAGGCTAATTAGGGTGGATATGTAATTTTCATCCACTCGAGTTCGCAGTTTAATTTTTTTGTTTTAAAAAAATATATTTATTTTACACTAAACTCTCTTTTTTTTTAATTTTTTTTATACACTAAAAATTGCATTTAAAAACCAAACATTAACATGATGATGTGCCACGCAAAATAGGTCATTCGAACCATAAAGTATGGTTTAGTTGGCTAATTATCAATAGTAAATTTTCTAGTGCTAGGGATAAAAACAAGCCATATTTCGAACGAAAATTAAATCCACCCTTTCAAATGTAGGAAGTATGGCTGCGAGATTTCACAATGTTGGCTTGTAATTTGTAGCTTTTGGATTAAACGAACATTGAATAAAACGAGAACATATATATATATATATATTTACTAATATTTAATCACCTTTTTCCTCTCATAAACTTACCCTCTTTTTTTCTACATTTACTCAAAAAGTTGGGAGCTATTCATTACAGGTGACAAGCATTACCATCACATTCAGTGACGCTCCCTCTAATCCTTCCCTTCCATTGTGGCTCTATGTATCAACCATTCTTGTATCCTTTTTTCCCAACATGAACAAATTTGTTTTATCCAATCAAAAGAACACAGATGGACAACATTTCTCCTCTTCTCTATAGCTTCTCTGTACACTTTCTTCCACATCCCTGGTGAAAGCCATCTGCCGTCCGAGTACGGATTTCCGACAAAACCAATGCCTTGTAGAACCATGAGCCCATATCCATGTACCAAAAGGATTACAAAAGGTCAAGCAACAAACTTGATATTGCATACCAGTGTCCCGACGAACATTCTTCAGCGGAGATCTTGACTCCAAGAGAATTCTGAGTAAGCTATCTGTTGAAGAAGCTATGAATCAAATGGCTCTATGCACTGAAGAAATGTCTCTTGTAGTTTGAGATGGAACAGGCTGCTCTCGTATACGAGATAAGAGAATGGAGACTTGCTCAGTTGCTATGTCTAGCCTCTCCCTGGACTTGGCAGATTCTGTTACAAGAGTTGATACCATACTCTGCAATAATTGTATTCTTTCTGCATGGTCACTTGGAGCACTCTGAAACAGTTTTGCAGAGGGAATGCTGACCCGGCGCCAACGCAAAGGAACATATTTATCAGGGATCTGAAAGCAATTTCCTGTGGAGAGAACTCGAAGTGCATGCCGGCAGAGAATTCCAGAGAACTCAAAGTGATGACAACTGCAACTTATAATGCCTTCCCGTGGAACCCAACACACTTTTCGACCTCCCTCAGCTTTTGTGTGGTGTCGCACAAGAAAACCGTCTTCCATCTGAAACGACGCGTAGTGGGCCGCCAAAACTAGTTGTTCTTGAAGCTTAGAGAAAGCATAAGGAGTAAGGACTGAGGCAGCATGGGATTCCATGGGTGCTCCTGTTTTCAAGGATATATTTTGGAGATTCTGTTGCATTGTTTGTTGTTCTCCAGCTTGATCTTTAAAATCCACAGCAACAGCCACCTGTTCATGCAAATAAGTAAATAATAGAGGACAGAAAAGAAAAGCTTTTCCATTTAAAGAAAAGAGATGCCTCATATGGCATAAAAAATGGTGAAACTAAGACACAATTGAGGTTATTCAAGAAAGCGAGGATTTTAACTTGGGACCTCCTCTTCACAAAAAGACATGGCTCCTTAAATTTTCTATTTTATAATGAGTGCTGCTATTTGGACACCATTTACTGACCACATTGCTGACATCCTCTCTAATACATCTAGGTCACACATACATGGTGGAGCCAACCTCTAATAGACAGGGCGTCAACGAGGTAGTCAATAAAGGTGGTACAACTAGCATTATTTACTATTCAGTTTATTACCTAAATGTCGCTAAAATAGGTTTCCACAAGAAGACTACCTTCCATAAAATTTTATGCCAGGTAAAGTCATGTTCAATCCACCAGCAGATTCATTTAAGTGTAGAAACTCATCGTGAGTGAGATGTGCCTAACCACATTGAGAAATCAGTAGAAAGGAAACAATTACTTAAGATAGTTCTTGACCACAACAAAAATAATATTGCAGCTAAACCCTTATTCCTTTGCTGTTACAGTTGTTTTAGTTGTTTAAATTTTGCATACTTTGGAGTGTCGCACTGAATCATGGGTGAGATGAATATATATTCATGAGGCCAGCGAAGGAAAATATTCAAACACCGTGCATCTTCATTGCACTAACATCATCCCTAAGTTACCTTTAGATTTAACCAAGCAAGACACATATTGAAACGAATCTAAGTAAGACTAAACTACACTAGTGACCAAACAAAAGTTAAAAGAGTATCTAAAAAATAAATGGAATTACTCCAATTAATCTAATCTCAACTGAATGCAAATTGAAAAGGAGTAAGGCATACTTGTTCAACAAAGTGTGCAAGCCGGGTCTGTGCACTTAAAAATCGCTGGATGAATGCATTAATCGACTTTGACTGTCCAATTGTAGTCATTCCTGCAAAGAAATTTCTTCTCAAGAACGGTAATGCCCATTGTGAGCGTAGGCCATATAAGTTGACTATATGCCTGTTAGGGTGAAGGCCAAAAGAATTTACCAAGTCCCTCCATCCTAGTTCAAATTCCTCTATGGACTCCAAATTGTAAATGCGATAAAACTCACTCTTCCAATCATTGTAACGTTCACCCAAAACAGCATTGAACCAAGACGGAAACTTTGCCACTATCATCCATATGCATAGTGCATGTTTAGTTGTTGGCAATTCCATGCTTATTGCTTCTTTCAGAAACACATTTTGGTCTGTTAATATTGTCTGCGGTGCCTTCCCATACATGAAGCTCAGGAATGCCTTCCAAACAAAACAAAAAACCAACATAACTTTGGGAGTAATGATGTACTTCATGAAGAAATGCATATTTCATATGCCAAATATTCATCAAGAGTATAAGAAGATTTCAATCTATATAAACCACTAGTTCAAACTGGGTTATCTGGAACACTCTGATAGAAGCACTGAACGCATAAGAGGGGATAGTAATCTGCATTTACTAAGGGATTAGAAAAGATCCCAACTTCATATGAACATACTACCATAAATTGACAAAAAAACTGCTCTAATATTTGTACTACCAAACTGCCAAAAATCATTTTATTTAAAGAGAAAAAAAAATCAGTCCCTCTTTTTAACTTTGAACCATGATCACCAAGTCAACATCTCTAATGCAAGCCAAAAGCTGACTGGACAATTCCTAAGGCTAAACTTTAAAGTCCTCTTACCTCCCATCCTATTGATGTCAAGTAGTTAGTTCAGAATCTAAAGTTTACAGTCTCACATTCTCCACGGCTTTCAGTTATGTCACAGAAAAAAATCATAATTAATTGGTTAGACCAAGTTAAACTTAACGTATCCATTTGTATAATATAAGAGTGATAACAAAGATTGATTCAAGATGAAAAATAATAAAAATATTAGTGCCACTCTATTACCTTCAGTGCCCATGAATAAGACCTCAAACTTTCCTCTCGTAGAAGCACACAGCCAAAGAAGCAAGGCATACCATAATTATTTATCCCAACCCATATCCCAAGTGGCATGTCTAATGCCGTTAAGCGGTGAGTAGTATCAAACACCACTGCATCACCAAATATCTCATATGACTGGACTGATGATGCATAGGACCAGGCAATATTCTCCAATCTGTGGTTTGCGTCAAGTGTGTACTCAAATTTGAAGTTGGGATCTTTCTCTTTGATATTTCTGCACATTCTTAATAAGTCTATGCTCTCCTCTTCCGGATCTAATTTCCTAAATGACTGGAGTAGATTCCTCACATCCTTTTCAGTGAATGGTAAATAACCTGGTTCCACACACTTCTCGAGCTCCATGAGCCTCATCATTTGGTGCACCGACATTCCTGTTTTGGCAAACATAAGTATCCTGCTCTTATCAGACTCGGATATAGTTCGGTATGCAGGAAGAAAACGAACTTGGTTTGCTTCTAAGAGTTCATGATTATGGTGATTTGCAAAACCCGTGATACGCCATTCCGGTGCTCCTAATTCTGTTGTTTTGCTTATCCGCAAGTATGCTTGACATCCACATCGCGAGGATTTTCTATTCCTCTGGGGCTTACTCTCATTGGAGTTTTTATTTGGGGTGTTGCCAGCACGGTGGCAGACAAAGTAGCGTCTAGTAAGTCCTTTTCCTACCCCAACTTTTCCCTCTGTACGGTGCCTTCGGATTGAGAATCCACATCGCTTGGCAAATTCACTATAGTATTCATAAGCTGCATCATGAGTGGAAAATCTTTGTCCAATATATGGAATTGCATCTTTCGTGATCTCTAAAGAAAGCCTAGTCTCATCGGGCGATTCCTCAGTGCTGCTGGTATCATCCAAAGACAAAGATCGTTGATCTGATGGATCATCATAAACCACTAACATCAGTCCAGTGTCTTCAGACATCATACTGTCATTCTTCTGCTTAATATAACTCTTAAGAGCTGTATCTGATATTATAAAAATGACAAGAAGAAAAATATTAATTATTGAATCAACCCAGTGGACATATATTTACATTAAAGGAGAACAAAATCTTACTAGATAGTCCAAGCTAAAAAAAAAAGCTAACTAGTATGCGCATAATATAGCAAAAACAGAAAGAAAAAAAACAAGTTTACAAAATCAATACTGATGGTGCTGATTCTGATGATGGTTTTAGTATGAATTCCTACTTGATAGTTGATACTCCCATCAGCATACACAGAGTACGAATTATTTCTTGAAGACTTGAATGTTTTGGTTGTGTATGTTACCAGCTATTCAAAAACTAGCAATATAACACGCAATTGACTAAAAACCACAGCAAACCATTTTTTCATATGGGTTCTGTTCATAAAAAATCAATACCAAATTAGCATTTTTCAATATAAGGGAAGATAACTGAGAATGGGATATTGAGGAAATGCTTTTCCAATTTGGTGGACAAATGTTATTAGAGAAAGCCCAAAACTTGAGAAGCAGAGATGTGGTTGGGATAAAATGAACGAAAGAAACGCACCTTTTGGTTATTGGGGAGATGATTGGAGTCCTTCAGTTCCCAAGTGTCGAACAAGGATTGCGGCAAGTAAGGCCACACACAATGACAAAGAACCGCCGCTGCCGGTGGTGCCGCATGTGTTTCAATTGAATCGCCGCCTGTGTTCTGTTGGTGTCCCCTTAATATTATTCTTCGTTTTTGTAGAATTAAAACGCCAAATGCAGAGTTGAGGGCAAGGTTTGGCTATGGCTATCAGGCTATCACTACTGGGTTAGGTATTCATCTGATTGAGAGATAGACGCAAATTTATTTTTCATTTATGCGTCTCAAAATCTGCACAGAATACATTGCCCGGAAAAAGGAAAAGAAAAAGTCAGAATTGAAATTGGGACAGAAAAAGAGAGAGGTCTATGGATACAAGTGAAAACGGGGGTAAAGCCCTAATTGTGCGTAGGAAATGATTTGAAGCCCAATAAACTGCTGGCGTCAAGTTATGACTTAACGTGCTCTCGTGGTTTTGGTTCTAAAAGCTCGTATCAATCATTAGTGTTGACTATTTGATTTTTTCGGTTTTTAGTTTCTATTTTTCATTATAAGTTGAAAATGAAGAAAATACGGATAAAATGAGTGAAAGGATAATAATATGTTAGAAGATATGAAAACTTAAAATTAGTTACATTTTAATTTTAAAATAAAAATTAATATGTAAATATTATGGTTTTCCCTTTCAAGATTTTGTTTTTTTTTTTTGTCATGAAGAAACAATGGAGGAGCCACAATGTGACCATAGAGGTCTCACCCCCTCATGCTATGTTTTTTTCCGTTACAATCTCTACTTGTTATGTATATGTGAATTACATCAATATTATTAAACTTTTTAAAGTTTGTGTCTCTTCTTCTGCTTATTACTTTTTATAAATCCCATTAACATGTTAGTATCATTTATACTTAAAAAATTGAAATTTGAGTGCACCGATATTAGTTTTGCATACTTTTAGGTACTCAAGATAGATGATAGCACAATTAATTATTGACCAATAAATAAAATATATGCCTATGAAATTCTATCACTCATTGCCATTAGTTTTAGTTTGTTGTTTTTTCCAGCATTATGATTGTTTATATAAACTGCTCATTCGAACATAATTTTCTTTCAAAATGGAATCATAATACTATTCTTATGAGTGTTTCGGCTAAAAAGTACACTTAACATTCTTTATATAAAGTCCGGTTCTAGTCTAATTTTCTAAACTACACCACTGTTGATGCAGAAATCGTCTAGACTTGTAGAATTCCTTCTCGATCCCTACACGTAGTAAAAAGAGGAAAACGGGGTTAAGGTTGAAGCCCGAAGGGGGGTGGTTCAACTAAGAACGCTCCGATGCTTAAGTTAGTTTAATCAAGAGAATAAACCGGCAGAGTTTTTGTATGAGTTTTTGAGTTACCTTTAGAAGTGAGGCGAGATCCTCTATTTATAGTAAAGCCTTTAGAGTCACCGGAGGGTCTGATTGGTTGAAGGAGATAGTGTTTAATAAGTGATTATACTAAAAGAAATCACTTATTTTTAACTATATAAATAATAATAAATAACTCATGGGGAGATTATTTATTATTGGTATTGATTTGATTAATTAATACATTTAGATGGTAGATATATTAAATTAATCTGAAGGCCGTGATATGCCGCTGTCATCTATACCAGGGGTAATATCGACATTATAAGATTATGAGATTATGAGTCACGTGGCAGCTCCACAATTTTCGGGTGATTTATGGTTCCACAAATGCCCCCACATCACTTAGGAATTCAAGGAATCCTAAGGGATGTAGGTTTTTTTTGTAGTCCCGATAAATTGTCTTTTGTATGGGAGTAAGACTCCGCTTTGTCTTGAATATTCCTTTGGGAATTTGAAATCCCAATAAGTCTTGGATGTCGCTTCGATTTGGAATATGAGGCCTTGGGTTTGAAGCCTTGTTCTGAGTTGACTCTTGAAGCCCACTAAAAATTAGGGTTTCAACTTTATTTAAAGGCTTATTACTTGAAATACACCCAGAACAGGACGCGAAATCTCAATTTGCACCCAGAACAAGAAATCGTGTCACTTTGTACCCAGAATAGGTGTTGTGTCAGTAGTGTTGAACCAAATAATTCACAGTGTTACACACTTCGTTTAAGAAGCTTATGTGGCAGCAAGGGATTGGGTGTTTTAATCATTTGGTAGAAAATATTAAAACTAAATATTAGAAAAGAAAAAAAAAACAAAAACAAAAGATGAAGAATAAGATGATGAACACCATATGGGTTTCATTCTCAAACACCATTTGTTTGCATTTCTGCCTGCAATTTGAAAATTAATTGAAAGATGAATCAAACTAAATTAATTTACATTGAATAATTCTGGAACATTGGAAAACTCAATCCAATAATTTGAGAATGAAACCTTGATTATAATGTCCATGACTTCGAAATTGGAGCTGTTGTTGATACTAATGTAGCTACAAAACGTCTCCCCTAAATGAATAGCTCTGCGAAGTTGAAAATAAATTTTTTATTAACAAATCAAGATGAACAAAAATGTGTGTAACGAGAGAGAGAGAGAGAGAGAGAGAGAGAGAGAGAGAGAGAGAGAGAGAGAGAGAGAGAGAGAGAGAGAGAGAGAGAGAGAGAGAGAGAGAGAGAGAGTAAGAGAGAGAAAGAGAGAGAGAGAGAGGGAGACCCAAAGGCTTGAGAGAGGACGAGAAGGCCAGAGAGGCCGATGGAGTCGAATGGGTGGTGGAGGAGGAATCGCGTGTGGTAGCTGAGATCGAAGGTGTCGGAGGTGGAGGGATTCAAGGACGTGTTGGATTCGAGTAGGCGAGGGAACTGGGCGGCGACGATAGGGTCGTCGAAGATATCCTCACCGACGAGAAGATCGGCCAGGTCTAGTAGGAGGGGAATGGGGTCCGCCTAGAATGAGGGTTTGCACAACCTCATCACCCTAAATGCCATGGAGTGGGGCCCTCCTTGACCGCTGCTCATCGCTTTCTCCTCTTGAATTCACTGGCGATAAGATAGATTTTAGCCAATTCTTCTAAGATCAAAGCTAGTGGTGACAGTGTTTCCGACGAACTATTATTCACACAATTCAATTAAATTCATAATAGCGTTTATATATATTTGATGGGCATGGGAATGGGTTGAGAAACCCAGATGGTGTTCATCATCTTCTTCTTCATCTTTTATTTTGTTTTTTTTTCCTAATATTTAGTTTTAATATTTTTCTACAAAATAATTAAAACATCAAATCCCTTGCTGCCACGTAAGCCTCCTAAACAGAGTGTGTAACGCTGTGAATTATTTGGTGCAACGTCGTTGATAGAACACCAATTGTGGGTACAAAGTGACACGATTTCTTGTTCTGAGTGCAAATTGAGACTTCGTGTTCTGTTCTGGGTTCATTTCAAGTAATAAGCCTTATTTAAATGGGGCATTTGTAGCCTCCATTTTTCAAAAATACAAAACCCTAATCTTTTTAGTTTATGTGTTTGCCGCTGGTGAGAAGGAAGGTTCTTCCTTGTAGAGAGACATAGCCGGCCGAGACGTGAGGGAAAAAAATTAGGAAATTGATGGAAATAGAACACTCTCCAAAAATCTATTCAAAAATAGAACCCTCAAAAATTTGTTTACAAAATAGAACCTATATAAAGGGGATAGTAACCTTGTAGTAACCATCTGATTATGGGAAATTAGACCCTGCGAAAATTCCTCTCAGCATCTTGGAAAATTCCTCTCATCCTCTATCTTCCTCTCATCTTCCTCATCTTCAAGGAGGTGGTCTCATTTGCTGAGGTTGGTCACTCTCAATCATATGTTTGATTTTTGTTAAGGTGGATGAACCACAAGTGTTGGGCATTGAAGAAATTAAAGCAAATAACTAAATTTTAATTCCAGGTTAGGAAAGCAAATATTTGCTGCAACTGAGTTATCTCATCTTCCTTTCCAGAAGGGTGTTCAAGGAGGTGGTCTCTTGTGCAGAGGTTAGTCTCTCTCAATGCTATGTTTGATTTTTGTTAAGGTGGATCAACCACAATTATTGGGCATTCAAGAAATTAAAGCAAATAGCCAATTGGGGAGTGAGGAAGATGGATTTACAGGTGTGAGGTCGAGAAGATGACCAGATGAATTTGTAGATCTAGTATGAAGATGACCAGATGAATTTGCAGATCTAGTCTGATAGTGACCCAATAGTCTGGTAGTCTGATAGTGACCCAATAGTTCGGTAGTATGATAGTGACCTAATAGTCATGTAGTCGTATAATGCCCCAATAGTCTTATAGTAATGTAGTGCAGTTTAACTTTATTGTAATAAATTTTAGTGTATGAAATTTCAGGGAATGGAATCGGTTGCAATTATGATTTATTTCAATGGAAAATGGTTGATGTCTGGAATGAAGTACATGTATGAAGGGGGAGATGTGAAAGACATTATAGTACCAAGGGCTACAACGTTTGCTGAATAAACCGTGTTCGCCTTATTGCCCAACCAAACAATCCTACCGAAAAACTCAGTTTGAACTTCTCAGTGCCTGTAACATCCATTGAATACAAGCATATTGAAATTGTGGATAATGATGATTTCCAATATTTCTTAAGGTACTCTAGTGAGACCATAGGATCCAAAGTTGTGCCCTTATTAGTTTATAGATAAGAAACAGAAGTAGAATGTGCTAGAGGGGTGAATTTGAATATGACAAGGGAAAGTGGTCAATTAGCTCCTAAGGCAAATGGCATTATGAGAGTAATCAAGTTATCCACGAGAATACAAATAAGATTCAAAAAGGGAGACAGGAGCTTGGGAATGATGTGATAGAAATGATTGATTTTGACGGACTTCTTGACATTGATGCAAATGTATTAAGTGTAGAAAGGAACTAAGTGGAAAGCCATTATTCATTTCCATTGCAGCGTGAACATGCAACGTTATCTGAAGGTTCTATTCCAGTAAATGGAGGACAAGAATCGGAGCAGCATAGGACCAATTTGGATATGATGAATGAAGAATATGCCAATTGTGATAATGGATACTCAAGAGTAAATTGGTCTGCAAGGTTAGAAGTGGGTAAAATGTTATCATCGAAGAAATCGTTGAATAAGGAGTTACGTTTGGTAACAATTAGAGGTCACTTTGAGTACAAAGTGAGTTATTCCTCCAAGGCCCGATTGGGGGTTAGTTGTGCACAGACCCGGTGTCCATGGCGTCTTCGTGCACACCGGATTGGGGACGAAAACTTCATGATTTCCAAATACAATCCAGTGCATGAATGTGAACTTCAGTTTTTAAATAACAACCATCGTCAAGCAACTGTAGCCGTAGTTGGAGATTATGTGAAAAGGAAGTTTAAGGATTCACGCAGTATATACACGTCGAATGACTTAATGATGGATGTGAAACACAACCTTGGTGTTAGCATTCCATATGCAAAAGCATGGAGGGCAAGGAAATCGGCATTAGAGTCAATTAGGGGGTCACCGGAAGACTCGTATGCTCTTCTCCCCGCTTATTGTTATCAATTGGAACGAATGAATCTTGGCACGAAGACACACATCCTAACTAATGAAAATAACAACTTCTTATATTTTTTAATGGCAATTGGTGCATGTGTAAGGGGGTTTAGGTCTTCAATGCGACCGGTTATTGTTGTTGATGCTACCTAATTGAAGTGCAAGTACAAGGGTGTGTTATTCGTTGCAAACGCTTTCGATGGTAATCGCAACATTTATCCCATTGCTTTTGGAATTGGGGATTTGGAGACAGACGCTTCATGGCAATGGTTTTTCAGTAAATTGCTATCAACCATTGGTGAGTGTCCTAATCTTGTTGTCGTTTTTGATAGGAATGTAAGCATTGAGAAAGTGTTGAGGATAAAATTCCCTTTCATAGAGCATGTTTTCTATTCCTATAACATGAAGAACTCATGCCAATTGAAAAAGAACGATGAATTGCTTATGTATTTTGGGCAAGCTGCAAAATCTTATCATGTTGCTGAATTTGATCGTCATTTCAGGAAGATTGCAGCAAACCCAAGAGTAGCCAAGTATCTAAAAGAAGCAGGCTTTCGAAGGTGGTCAAGGGCTCATATGGATGGACGTCGTTAAAATGTCATGACCACTAACATTGCTAAATATGTGAACTATGTTCTTCGATTTGTGAGGATTCTTCTAGTGGTACATTTGATAGATGAAACTGTGACTATTCTTGTGAAGTGGTTTACCAAATGTCGTGATTTGGCTACAAAGTGCACTACTACTTTGTGCCCTGATTTTGGGGAAAATAAGTTGAGAACCAGAGTTGAGGATGCTGCCAGAATGAATGTCATCAGGCTCAATCATGAAGAATATAACATTCTGGATAGGGATATGGATAGACTTGTGCACTTGTGCAACAACACGTGCACGTGTAGGAAGTTTCAGCTTGAGCAGCTTTCGTGCAAGCATGTAGTTCCAGTATGTCGATTCTTGAGAGTTGATGTCTACTTGTTTGCTTCTCAGTATTATGCTAGAAAGACATGGTTGGATGCTTATTCTGAAACTGTTTATCTCGTTCTGAGAGATAGGGCAACATGGGTAATACCACAAGAAGTCCTCAATCATGTTGTTCACCCTCCCATATGCAAGGTCATGTTAGGTCGACAGAAGAAGTTAAGGATACCATCCCAAGGAGAGGGTACACATACCTATAAGTGTTCAAGGTGTGGTGGTCGGAGTCATAATAAAGCGACATGTAGAGGCCAAGTTCCACTTTGTAAGGACCCTTCCCGAATTTCACCTCGAAATCCGCGAAAAGCCCTTATCCCGTCTAATAACTCTTTTTCCTCAAAATTTAATACTAGGAATACCCTTTATCCTTAAATAATATTTAGTAAACCTTACAGGGTTCTCGTCAGAACCTCTGTACTTACTGACAACACCTACATATCAGACGCATGATAGCTTACAGGTCAAAGCCGAGACCTCGAAATAGTGGTGGTCCAAAAAGTAACACGCTCTGACACCAATTGTCAGTAGGTCAGACACTGCTGAAACCCTACTGGAATCACAAAACAACTAACTGGTCAGCCACTTTGTGAACCGTCCCTAACTCGTCACTCTAAGTCACCACCCACACCAACCCACTGACCTGGATGACGAAGGTACCAAACTTGATTAAATTGAGTCTCACTGACTCGTCCCGAGTCAAACTCGATATCCCGACTCCTCTAGAGCACCCCGAGTGATAACTCGATATCCCTACTCCTCCAGAGCACCCCGAGTGATAACTCGATATCTCTGCTCCTCCAGAGCAATCTTGGACCTCAATGATATGTCAGAGAAAGATCCCTCGTACGCCAACATTGGAGAACCCCTCGACGATCTAGCGGAGACATGCCCTCTAACGCCAATCGGAGAACCCTCAACAATTAGCGGAGAAAAACACCCTCCACGACAATCATCGGGAATCTCATGGTATAACCCAATACCTAGAAGTATGCATACTCTTGCAATCCCGGAACTCTAGTCCGTTCACATCTAAAATAAAATACCAAATCATGGACGCCCTAGCCCCAAGGAACTCTTAACACATTAATGACCCAACTACCTTGACCTCCCGAGCTCAAAACCCGCTCCATGGTCAACCGTAACCGCTAGGATTGCCCAACTGGGGCTCTAAACGAACTCCTATGGCCTCAAAACCATCAAAATCCGATCCGGAACTTCCCAAAACCCTAGCCACGTGCCATCGTGACCCCAAACTCGGCTCCACGCGCCGGTGGAAGGTCGGAACATGCACCCCGCACCGGCCACGCACCACTATGCATCGTCACGCGCGCACGCACCTG
Source organism: Oemleria cerasiformis (assembly GCA_037349345.1). Taxonomy (NCBI): domain Eukaryota; kingdom Viridiplantae; phylum Streptophyta; class Magnoliopsida; order Rosales; family Rosaceae; genus Oemleria; species Oemleria cerasiformis. The sequence goes on along the minus strand of JAZGTL010000012.1, from coordinate 4,196,496 downwards.
ACCCAGTCTGACCCACCCTGACCTGGTCCAACATAACCCGAACGGTTCACTCAACCCGATCGATTCACTCAACCCGATCGGTTCACTCAACCTGACCGGTCCACTCGACCCGACTGGTCGCCAGTGACTCATCGAAGAAGACGATCGGAACGCCGTCGCGCCGCAATCGTAGTTGCCGGAATCCCCCATTTATGGCCGACTTTCAAGTTTTTCTAACTTCTTCAAAACTCAACCGTTTTTCACAAATTTTATGTCTAAATCTATCTACTCGAACCCAAGAATCCAAAAATGACCTTAAAACATTAAACCCATACCTGTGCTGGCTGGAAAATCACCCGGAACTTCCAGTTTTCCTTTTTCCTCGGTCCGACGTCTCCCGTGGGTCTGATGGTTTGTACGGTTGTGCTCGTGGGAAGGAGGAGATTCTGAATAGTTCCACCAAAATAGGAGATATGGCCTTGAATCAAAGTCCACTTTCATGGGTTTTTGGGGTGTTTTTCTCACACGAGTCTGCGGGGGGGGGGGGGGGTGTGGTTTGGTCGTGTGGTCCAGAGAGAGTGTGAGAATGATGATGATGAATTGATGGTTTGGGGGTTACAATTTTTTGTTTTTTGGTAACGACCGACCCCGAATCCTCGGAAAGCCGCCTCATTATGGCCGCCGGGAATCCTCCCAGCGGAGCCCAAAGGTATTGTTCCATGGACCAAGCCTTTTTATTCCTCTCAAGGAGGACACCTTTCACCAACTGTCCAGGGTTCGAATCCTCATGAGGTTGTAGTTGGGGGATTTCGAAGGAGGGCCAGGTAACAATACCTTTGGGCTGCACTGGGAGGATTTCCGACGGCCATAACGAGGTGACTTTCCGAGGATTCGGGGTCGGTCGTTACAAAAAAGGTATTGTTACTTGGCCCCCCTTCGAAATCCCCCAGCTGCAGCCTCTTAAGGATTTGAACCCTAGACCAAGGCTTTTTATTCCTCTCAAGGAGGACACCTTTCACCAACTGCAGGTGTCCTCCTTAAGAGGAATAAAAAGCCTTGGTCCAGGATTCGAATCTTCAAGAGGCTGCAACTGGGGGATTTTGGAGGGGGGCTAGGCTAACAATACCTTTGTGCCGATTGTAGGCCGGTGGGAGAAGGACTCCTATAACGATGCTGCCAGGGCCAGTAAGGCAGGGGCGGGTCGTTACACACTTCGTACTCCATCGTAGACAATATTTCTAAGTTATGGTAAAGGTTTCACATCAAGGGCCATATTTTTGTTCAAAGCTTAGGTATTCACCTATTTAAGTGCATGTGATTTTTGTTATTGGACCTTAGATTGAGTGAAAGCCAACTTATTTTAAACTTGTTTGTAATCTTTAAGTTGCCTAAATGTTAGACTGGGGGCATGTATTTTGAGATTACGACAGTGATGGTTTTTCAGTTTCAATGAATGACTCTGTGATATTCAGTTTGTGCATGCTCATTCTGTAAAATTAGATGTTTTGGTCTGGAATTTTCAGAAAAAGTATGTTATTTTCTGTCCTCGTAGTCCGGTAGTGTCCTCCTAGTCAGTGCAGTTAATTAGATGTTTTGGGGTGGAATTTTCATCAAAGTATGCTATTTTTTGTCCTTATAGTCAGGTAGTGTCCTCATAGTCAGTGCAGTGAATTGGATATTTTGGTATGAAATTTTCATCAAAGTATGCTCTTTTCTGTCCTCATAGTCAGTTCAGTGAATTGCATGTTTTGTTATGGAATTTTCATCAAAGTATGCTCTTTTCTGTCCTCATAGTCAGTGCAGTGAATTGGATGTTCTGGTATGGAATTTTCATCAAAGTATGCTCTTTTCTGTCCTCATAGTCAGGTAATGTCCTCATAGTCAGTTAAGTGAATTACATGTTTTGGTATGGAATTTTCATCAAATTATGTTCTTTTTTATCCTTATAGTCAGGTAGTGTCCTCTTAGTCAGTTCAGTGAATTGCATGTTTTGGTATGGAATTTTCATCAAAGTATGCTCTTTTCTGTCCTTATAGTCAGGTAGTGTTCTCGTAGTCAGTGCAGTGACTTTGATGTTTTGGTTTGGACTTTTCATCAAAGTATGCTATTTTCTGTCCTCATATTCAAGTAGTGTCCTCATAGTCAGTTCAGTGAATTGGATGCTTTGGTCTGGAATTATCATCAAAGTATGATCTTTTCTGTCCTCATAGTCAGGTAGTGTCCACATAGTCAGATAGTGTCAAATTGCAAAGTTCTCACACAAGCCTATACTTTCCAACAACATTAAGCCATTATTGAAGCACATGAACTAAGGAAAACGATAACTGACCTTAGTGGCACAAACTTAACCATTCATATACAGAAATTTAAAAGCGTGAAAATAGGGGCCCATTTTACAAAAGTAGGTTATAGAACCTAATGGTGCCAACAAAAAACAACATGTAAGGAAATGCATTTTCCTTACATCCTTGATACCCGCCTATTCGAAATCCTCACAACTTGGCTTTTTCCTTACCGCCAAAACATGGTTGTTATATTCCCGGTTTGAAGAGAGCTCTACTTCACACACTTCATCTGAATTAATAAGGTCCCAGTTCCTTTTTAAATCCACAAACATGAGATAGTTACAGAATATCTCAAACCCTTCTCGTCTTGCAACAATCATTTCATCACGAAACTCATCACTTTTCTTGAAATCCTCAACCGCCTTTTTTTTTTAGCTTCCACCTCCTTCTTCAGTTCCTCCAACTTGGAAAATCTCCGCTCAGCCTTCATAGTTTGCTTCATCTCTCGATAAGTTTCCGCATTCAACTTGTCCTTCAACCTACCCATTGTTGATGCATGGATGTTCACTTTGTGCTCCCACCACCCTGCCGCATTGGTTTGGTAACTCAGAGCATTCTTGAAATCATATATGCGACCTTTAGGGTCGTCGGAATCTTCGTCACTACCGGAGGACGTGTTTACAGGGTGGGTTAAAGAAGGGATGTCTGGAAGTGTAGGGAAGTCCACGTGCCAGGAAATGTCCCCGTCATACAATCAAACATGGTTTAGGAAGCAATGGAATTTGGTTGTAAGGAATATGGCATGTGAAGTTTCTGATTGTTCAGAACGTTTGAAGGAATAAACTTATATAGAAGGTTAAGGCAGGAGAGGTACAATGTTGGTCGAAGGACTTACTGCATTAGGGTGTTAGGTGTTGAAAATTAATATGGAGTAAGTCATAGTGCCCCCATAGTCAGTTAGTGTCATCATCGTGTCATTAAATTTCAGAAAGGGTCAAACTTAATATTGCTGACTGAGCATGCATAAATGTGAAAGGACATCCATTAGCTAGATATGTCAAATGGACATCCATTATTGATAAACATGATATATTTTTATAATGTTCAAATGGATATTGGATACTAGAATTTTTTTAAAGTTTAAGCCAAGCTTACATCACTCCTCTTTGTATAAGTAAAATTTTTGGGAGGGAAATTTGTACCGCTAGTGTCCTCACACTCCTACTATATAAGGAATTAATTGTCTCAACCTCCAAACTTAAAGCCCATAACCCCCTTTGTCAATTGCATCAAAGTATGTTATTCTATGTCCTCATAGTCAGGTAGTGCCCGCATAGTCAGTTCAGTGAATTGGATGTTTTGATCTGGAATTTTCATCAAAGTATGCTCTTTTCTGTCCTCAAAGTCAGGTAGTGTCCTCATAGTCAAGTCAATGAATTACATGTTTTGTTCTGGAATTTTCATCAAAGTATGCTCTTTTCTGTCCTAATAGTCAGGTAGTGTCCTAATAGTCAGGTAGTGTCCTCATAGTCATGCTCGTTGCAAATTGCAAAGTTCTCACACAAGGCTATATTTCCCAACAACATTAACAAGTTCTTGAAGCATATGAACGAAGGAAAACGATAACTGGCCTTAGTAGAAGTAACTCGTCCTTAATCCGGTGCCATTCGGGGTCTCTGTATCCCCATGGATGGTGGGTGGATTGCCTTCATCCTCCACGGGGTCTGCTATTGGAGTTTCAGTATGAACCTCAGCTTCATGGCTCACCACATAGCCTTTCAAGAATTTAGCAATTTGTTGGTAAACCAAGGAATATAGCTTAGAGGTTTGCAAATCTTGAGGGACCTCAATACGGGTCCCTTGTTGGCCCTCCTGAACTGCTTCAGCCTCTTTGGCCTCTTGTTGTTCTGCGTGAGGTCGTGAGGGTCCGCTTGTGAAGGCCTCAACTTCAACTTCCTTTTGATGTGGTGAGGGGAAGCTCGTAAAGCCTTCATCTTGACGTTCCTCATGATGTGGTGAGGGGATGCTCGAATCCCAATGACTAGATGCTAATTCAATGAGGCGGTTGTCAAAATCACCAAGCTTGACTTGCACACCATTCTCAAAGGAAGCATGGTTTGACACGAAAATCGTGTACTTCCTTCTTCAACTCCTTATTCTCTATTGCAAGCCGCCAAACTGATCTCACAAGCTTCTGGACAAGTTGCTGCCATGCTCCCAAATCATTCCCTACTGGAATCGTCAGATCAGGGAGGCTATAATCGTCAGATCATGGAGGCTATAATCGACCTCCGGTGCATCTTTGCTCCTAGATGGTTACCCAACAACCATTGTTGCAGGCCCACCAACCTCCTCGTTGGTTGGAAATAAACTCTGCACTTCAACCTGCAATAACACCAACATATATATTTAGTTGCTCATACACACACTGTTGTTTGCAAAACATCTGCATCAATGAAGGAAACATCAATTATGACACTTACCACCGTTGACTGGAATATCTAAGTTTGGAGCTTGTGAAATTGGGCAGCTTTCACATGCTTCCAGTGGAGTAACCGGGGAACTTCGATGTTCCTACTCACTTCAACATACCCTAGATTAGTAAAAGCGAGGAATGTTTCAAATGCCCAAGTCTGAAGCAAGACAAAACAGTTAGTCACAATAAAAATGGCTACTTACATACTTATTCAAAAACGAAATGAAAACAGATCTCAGTAACTTATATGACATACCTGAAAAGCATAAGCAAGCCCACACAGCTTATACCTTCGCACGTCAATTTTACCCTTATTCTTATTTCTCCCACCCTCATTTCCTTCATTGCCTCCTTCATCCTCTGCATTCTCTTCTTCATTGATCTCCTCCTCAACTACATTCTTTTTCTTCTTATAATAATCAACTAGCGCCCTTGCTAGAGACTCCGTTGTTCTTTCAAAAGAAACTCTTCCCCAAGGATATTGGTTCCACTCGTCAAGCTTCTCAACGAGCTGCAGGTGATACAGGTCTATGAGAGTAGATGTTTCCCTCCCAAGCAAGGCCATTTGAACAAAATATACCAGGGCTAATTTCAGTTTTTCGCCCAAATGCCTGCAAGCCTTGAATGCCTCCTCCACCATGACAATTGATACTTTCTTCGTCTTCTTGAAGTACTTGTTCTTCAATCTACTTTGTCCATCAAAGGATTTAGATTCTGAATGCTTTCCATCTTCAAGACTCGTAATCAAGCAGAAATCCCTTGATGTGAACTGCTTGACATGTCCCCCTAGTAGAAAGGACACCCCTTCATTTGGTTTGAGGCTAAGTCCCATTAACTTGCGCACCAAAAGTTCGTGGACTATGGCATGGCTCCACTCCAACTCATCTATTTGAAGGAGATGTCCAAAACAAGTGGCCTCAAACTGAGGCAATGCATCAGGGTCGAGTTCATCCTTGATTAGTTTAAGGCTTCACCTTGTTTGACAAAGGAATTGTACCTTTGTTGTGAATATCTGGTTCTCTGGAATTAGTGGGTGGTAATTCATACTTATGACCTGCACAATCAATCTATCAACATATGAGGACACTACCTAACCTTTAGGACAGAAAAGAGCATACTTTTATGAAAATTTAAAATCGAAACATCCAATTCTAACACCACTGACTATGAGTACACTACCTGACTATGAGGACAGAAAAGAGCATACTTTGCTGAAAAGGGTGTCGATCAACTAAGATTACAGTTTACAAGAATGAAACACAACTCATACAATAGATCAACCATTACGCATCACTTTCCTCATATAGAGAACATGAGTATAAGTGAGAATGATTTAGAATGAGATTGATTTAGAAGTGAGATTAATGTGGAATTAGAATGCATCAGAAGTTCAATCTACAAGTTCAGTATTAGGAGTAAAACTTATTTTTCTTTTCTACAAAAATATAAACAAACATGAAACATTTAAGGGTATCCATTACCTAGATGAGAAAAATAGAAAGAAACCTAATTGATAAGCAGCCCTCACTTTCAAGCATGGCTTATGCATATCACAAATTCTGTTGATAAAGGTGAAAAATATATCATAGCAAAAAATTATCAAAACAACACTAATATCAGCAATATAAAAATAAGCGCGGTCCAATAAATTGACTTTAAAACACAGGGTGATGGAAGATGGATGATGGATAATGGAAAACCAAGAAATTTGATGCTAACAAATGATGAACCACCAGTTATTTCTATGCAACATAAGAAGCATATATGATAACATATACTTTCAACAAATAATGCACTAGCATAAGCTATCAAAGGCCTACGCTGAGATTCTTGATTGATAATTAACCGAACAGGAAAAACAACAGTCAACAAGCATCTGACTTAAAAACCAAACAACAAAGTTCAATTAGTTTAATCCCTTAATCAAATACTTCACAAAATGTTGACCTAATAATAACACAAACTAGCAAAAATACTTCCCTCACTAACTTAGACCACCCGAATTGGAAAACCCAATTCTATATCCAAATTAAAGTTAAAAGCTATAAATAAATGAATAGATCACTTTTACCAACCAAATTAAAGTTAAAAGCTATAAATAAACAAATTGGAAACCCCAATTCTATTTACCATCCAAATTATGTAGAAGTAAGAAGACTTCCCAAAAGAACTCTGTAACCTACTACCTATGTTGTAAGTTGAGGATAAATAAATGAATAGATCACTTTTAGCTGTGTTGAACAGAAACTAAACATCATGATGGCATTCCTAGCTACAACAGTCAATGTGTGATCACAAGCCCAGAAAGGCATGTTAAATTTATGTACACTTAGCACAATATATTAACATACTACCACATTCCTGATCCATAGTATGATTCCCAAATGATAAGTCCAAAACCACATACATTTGCTTAGGACAATGAAGCTCTCATGAATTCATCAACTGTATATAAAACTTCATAGTAAGTCACCTCAACAAAGAACAAATGAAGTGTATATCAAACTTGCACTATAGTCATGAACATCTCAACCTGTCATTATCTCATGTTAGTTCAATATCCAGAGGCAAAAAAATCAACACATTATGAACACACCATATCATTTCCATTTCTTGACATAAATTGCCGAAATTTTAGACTACCACTGCACTGTTTTGAATCCATTTAGAGAAAGCAATTATCTTGCCCCAGGAACAAACATCGGAAGATGACTCCAGCAACACACGTAAAGCTAGGGAATCCTAAAATCCTCAACACAAACCACTACTCATCTCTCTTAATTCAACTTCCCTAAAAATTCAATCTTCCACATCAACCTTCTAAGGAAAAAAAACCAACCCAAACCCCAAAACCTAAAAAAGGTCACCCCTTTTATCAAAAAGAATAAAATCATTCGCCACAAAATATTGGAATTTCCCTTCTGTGTCAAAGACATTGGAATTTAATACAAATACAAATCACACAAGTTTCTCACTAAAATTGTTTACCATAGTGAAGCCCTTGGCTGTACCAGTCTGAGTCCCGTAGAAGATCGTTACCCTTGTCTTTCCCGATGCAGGAGAAGGGTAGGCTCGTCTTGTGCAGGAGAGTCGATTGGAGGTGGTCTCGCAACTTGGGTCGGCTGGAAACGCCATCGGCAACGGTGATGTTTTCTGGGTTTGAAGTCGAGCTTGAAGTTAATGGCTGATTAGGATGACTTCGTCTCAATGAGGGGAAGGGTTTGGTGTCGTTGGCGAGGGTTGGGTTGGTCAGAAGTGGGCACGACGGTTGTGGTTGTTGTTCGTGGAGGCTGGAAGATTTGGGGTTTAGGGTTTCGATTTCGTGGAGGATGGAAGATTTGGGGTTTAGGGCTTCGATTTCGTGGAGGCTGGGGATGTTTCATGCCTAGGTCGCAGTTGGAATCCACGAAATTCAATTGGGGTTTGGGGTTGAGATTTCGTGGGAGGCTGCAATTCGCAGTGGGAGCTTTCACGATCTGAGTTTGATCGTAGTGTGTGTCTCATAGTCAGCTGGTTGCTACAAGGTTACTATCCCCTATATATAGGTTCTATTTTTGTAAAAAAAAATTTGACGGTTCTTTTTTTGAATGAATTTTTGGAGAATATTCTATTTCCATTAATTTCCCGAAAAAATTTGAGCCTTTTTTTCTTCGTTTCTCTCTCATTTTCTATGTAAGTGAGGGAGAGAAAATATCTTGTGTCTTTGATGGTGTGCTATGATGCTTGCTGGTGGAGACTAGTGCAAGGAGAAGTGGTGGGCCCAATGCAAGAGAGAGAGGTGACGTAAGCGAGGCAGAGCTACTGGAAGGCTTACGGTTATGGCTCGGAGGCGCGTCAGGCAATGAGGGAGATGCGCACGCACGCTGGAAGCCTTCGATCTATTGCGTGAGAGACACGCGCATTCTTGCGCGACTTGGTTGCAGGAGCTGGCAAACGCGGCAGGGGGACGTCAGGCTTTGTGGCGGCTGAAGCGGCTTGGCGAGCGTCCCCATTCTTTTTGGTCTCTGCTTGGGTGCAGTGCGGCTGGCACAACAGAAGCTCAGCTAGCAGCTTGCTTGGCGGAAGAAAAAGATTCTTCATTCTTATGCAGCTTCTGGCTTTTTTTGCTTTTTTTTTTGTTTATTGTACAGTGCACTTGCATTTTTACAATTGACGTACCACTAATATATATAAGAATTTGTCTAAGCTAGTGTGACAAGTTAACCCTTATCTAGAGCTGGAAAGTTAATCCTTCAGAAATTTAGTGTGACAAGTATATCTAATCATGTCTTATCTAGTTTTCCTTGTCCTAATAATTTATCATGTCTTATCTAGTTTTCCTTGTCCTAATAATTTGTCTAAGCGTATTAATTCTAAATGTAGAAATTTCTTTTGCGGTGGAAGGTCTTGTGCCCCCCTGTTGTTTGGAAGGATGTGTGCGCCCCTATTGATCATGGGGGACTTGGTGTGAGGAATGTGGAGACTTTTAATAAAGTTGCCCTATCCAAGCTTGCTTGGAAAGTGCTCACTGATAATCACAACTGGTGGGTTCAAATAATGCGAGCCAAATATTTGAGACATAAACCTATGTTTTTGTGTTCTAAATAGGTTAAGCACTCTATGGCATGGAAAGGCATCCTTGATGTTAAGAAGATTGTCTATAAAGGTATGTCTTGGGTGGTTGGAAATGGGAAAGAAATAAATTTTTGGGTAGCAAACTAGGCATTTCTGTTCCCTATAGCAAATTTGATTGATCCTTCTTAATTGAACTCGATTGATTGGAGTCATACGATGGAAAAAGTCATGGTCAATCATCAATGGAATCTTCACTTATTAAGAAGCCTAGTGTCAGAAGAAATTGTTCAAGTCATTAAAGCTATTCATATCCCTTTAGTAGGCCATTCTTTGCATGATAAGGTGATTTGGGCCCCCGACCCGAAGGGCATGTTCTCTATCAAGTCCACTATTAAGTTTATTGAGGAAGACAAGCCTCACCATCCTAATGTGAAGCCCCTTAAGAGATTGTGGAAGCTCATAATCCCGCCCAAAGTTAAAATTTTCAGTTGGATTCTCATTAGAGAACGTCTTAACACAAGAGGAAGACTACACCACCTTTTCTAGGATATTGATAGTAACTGTGGCATCTATGGCAAGGCGGAGGAATCCCTCAAGCACCTCTTTAAGGATTGCTCTTTCGCTCAGCAAGTCTGGAGTTTAGTCCCTAGGCATATTACTCCCTCTTCTGGTGATCTAATGAGTTGGCTGTCTTGCCTGAGTAGTTCTGAAAATTTGAGTCCCTCCCCTTTGAATATGTGATTATTATTCTATTGGAAAATTTGGGACACTAGGAATAAGGCCATTTCTCCAATGTGTCCCCTCATCCTGCTAGGGTGATTAATGTGGCTCGTCTTTATGGGGAGAACTATCTCAACAACAATGGTTGTTTGGTTCGTACTGAGACTCAGATGGGTTCTATTAAGTGGTTTCCTCTTGATATTGGCTAGTGCAAGCTTAATTTTGATGCCTCTGTCTCTGCTAACAATTTTGCGGCAGTTGGCTTCGTCATCTGGAATCACCTGGGGCATCCTTTGGTGGCGGGTTCTAGGAGTATTAGTCGCACCAATAGTCTGGTGGCTGAGGGAATAGCCCTACTTGATGGCCTCAAGGTTGCCTTCGATCTTGGATGTCTTAATCTTGTGGTTGAAGGAGATTCTAAGGTGGTTATTGATGCAATAAATGGATCCTTTAAGCCACCATGGAGGATTGATTATATTGTTCAGAGTGCCAATTATTGGAGAAGGAAATTCGTGTATATTAGATTCACTCATGTCTTCCGGGAAGTAAATTTTGTTGCGGATTCATTGGCAAGACTTGGGCAAGATGGAGATGTTGTTCACAGATGGTCCAGATCTCTCCCTAGAGAAGGTATCGGTGCTTGGAAGTTTGATTTTTCAGCGTGTGATTGTTTTAGGGGTGACTCTTTTTTTATTTTGTTTCTTGTTTAAAATATATATATATATATATATATATAATATATAATATTATATTTTTTTCTGTCAGAGTTACGTATTGTAGCTCTTTAATATATATATATATATATAGGAAAATACTTGCATCCCACCCTGGTGGTATCTCCTCGTACCACCCTTTCAATTTATTGAATTGTCTTTGTACATATATCATAATCGGAACCGTTCATTCTCTAAATCATCATGTCAAGATCATCTCCATAAAAAATCAACAAGATTGAAGGTCGTTTAGTCATTCATATATATCTAATAAATCAACGATTTTGGTAAGAATTAAGATTCTCATGGTGAACCGTTCGTTTAGTTGATATATATGAATTACTAAACGACCTCCAATCTTGTTGATTTTTTTTCGGAGATGATCTTGACATGATGATTTAAAGAATGATAAGTTCCGATTATGATATATATACAAAGACAATTCGATAAATCGAAAGGGTGGTATGAGGAGGTACCACCAAAGTGGGATGCAAGTATTGTCCTTATATATATATATATATATATATATATATATATATATATATATATATATATATATATTTTTTTTTTTTTCTTTTCAGCCTCGCTCTTTTGAAGATTTCAGGAGCTGTGGCGGTCCGATTATAGTGATTCAAGCAGTGGTCCACTCTACTCTCTGAGGCGATCATTTCAAGATGCATAAAGGCAAGCTTCAGGTGAAGTCTCGAAGAATTCTCTTTGTGGAAGCGTAGAAGCTTGCGGAACAAAAATCCATCTTGTGCCGTGTATCGGATTTTGCTAGAATTGCTGACTTCAAGAAGTGGTGAAGCCAACATTGAGATGCTCTTCCCAATGACATGCACGTGGTGCTTGGCGGATAGGAGAGCTCGGCGTATTGATGGACTTGTCGTCTTCAAGTGCTGGTGAAGCCAACATCGAGACGTTCTTCCCAATGACATGCACGTGGTGCTTAGCGAATAGGAGAGCACAACGCATTGATGGAGTTGTCGTCTTCAAGTGCTGGTGAAGCCAACATCGATATGTTATTCCAATGACATGCACGTGGTGCTTGGCGGATAGGAGAGCTTGGCGCATTGATGGAGTTTTCATCTTCAAGTGCTGGTGAAGCCAATTTCGAGATGTTCTTCCTAATGACATGCATGTGGTGCTTGGCGGATAGGAGAGCTCGACTCGTAGGAAGCGAGGTGTGCCATGACACAGTGAGGCTTTCAATAGCGGGAGGTGAGGCGTCCTATGACTTGAAGTGAGGCGTGTCACAGTACAAGGCGAGGTGCGTTACAGCTACAAGGTGAGGCATGCTACAGTGCAAGGCAAGGTGTGCCACAGTGCAAAGCGAGGTGTGGCTGGAGCTCGAAGTGATGCTTCCTATAACGTGAGGCAAGGCGTGCCACATCGCAAGGTGAGGTGTCCTATGATGCGAGGCGAGGTGCACATGGTGCCATGGAGTGACTGAAGCTTTCCGAGGAGTTGTTTTGGCTGGTGGAAGACCTTTCAGAGAGTTGATCTCGAAGGCCCCATTGTGCTTGAAATGGGGTGGCACCAAGGTGGAACACACCAATGGAGGATCGATCATGCCCCTTGTGAAGCCTGTGATGTCGTACCTCGTTGTCCAGTTGAAGGATGAGAGCTTGGAAGTGTCGTCCAAGGAGGCGAACAAAATTTACCCTGCGAAGGTATCAACGCCATCTCCTTAATGAAAGATAAGGAAAGTGGTCATTGATCTCAAGGCGAGTGGCGTGAAGACATGGACATCCTGGAGTTGAAGTTGCTTTCACGGAGTCAAGCAGTGTTAGAGTGAGCGACGTTGAAGAGGTTGCCCCTATTGCTTGAGGGAGGTCACAGAAGACGTGCCACGGGAAGCATGTGATGAATTTTTCGAAGACCTCAAGGTCAAAAAGGTTGGAGCTTGAAGATTGACGGTGGAAGTGGGACGTCGCCCGTATGGAGTCTACCAATCTGTGTGGTGACTTTCTTCACATTCAGTGAAGCCTATGCGGACTTGCCTACCGTGTATGCCCCTCCATCTTCACAACAGGTTGATATGGGATCGAAGGAGTTGGGGGTTTCAACAATAGATTTTGAAACTTGAGAATTTCATGGAAGAGCTGAGGTAAAGATTTCTTGTGGTGGATTATCATGAAGCAAGGAATGCTCCCAGCATGTGTCCCGCTCCGTTATTGAAAGCATTTTGGTGAGGCTACACGCATTTTCCATGACAGTGTTTCCGTAAACCTAACTATCTCGAGAGAGGCCTTGCTTGAATGCCATTACTGCGAAGAGGTCGTTGCAGCCTACAATACAAGACTTCTCCTCGCAATATCTCCGGATGTACTGGCGGAGGATCTCTTTGGATTTCTTCCTAATAGAAAAGATATGGTCATCCTTCAATTCGAAGTTGCGAGTACTCCTTCACGAATGCAAGTGCTAGTTCTTCAAATAAGGCCATGGATCTCCGGGGAAAGTGGTTGAACCACGTCATGGCTTGGCCTTGTAGGGAGGCTTGGAAGACCTTACACATGAGAGCGTCGTTATGCTTGTGGTGGACCATGACTCCGTTGTAGTATTCGATATGCTTTATCGGGTTTGACGTTCCTTTGAATTGATTGAAGTTCGGAGTTGTGAACCGATGTGGAAATGGTTCATCTTCAATGTTGTGAACGAATGGTGAAGTCTAGGATGCTTTGATTTGGAGTAGAAGGTCATCATCCAGGTCTCTATCATGTTGAAATCCTAAAGGCCTCGATCCAGGATTCTTCGGACATCGTCAACGGGCAATGCGCCATGATGAGGTAGGGATTCGCGAAAATCGGTGTGGCGTCGGCTTCCTTGTGCCTCTGTCACCGAGGCAAGTGATTGTGATGGTGAGTACATCTCGCCATCTTCAGTGTAGTGGCTAGTTCGCCTTGAACTCCTACCAACTCGTCTATTGGAAAGAGTGCATGTGCTTTGAGATGCTTGACCCAGTTGACCTCCTCGTGGGTACTTGATGCGTGATGGAGCTTTGGCGTGCCCTCCAAGCCGATCATGCACCGAAGGTCGTTGGCGAAGCTGGACTCTTGTTCCACAAGTGTAGCTTTCCTTGTCGGAGTCGCTTGGAAAGGTGTCATGGGACATGATCCGACACTGGAAGTGCTCCTTGATGGGACATTTGGGGATGTTCTTTTGGGCGCCTCGGGGCGTGGTGTGTCTCCCAACAGCAACGGATGCTTCTTGTTCTTACAGAAGTTGTTGCAAAAGCTCTGACTGAACCTGGACTTGATTTCTCAGCTGCTCAACCTGCTATGACCAGTAAACTTAAGGGTGTGAATGCTGTCACGCCCATGCATGGCCCGTGGAGCGTTGGGACTTATGCCTTGAGCTCCGGTGGCGTGGTGTCATGTCGCGCTCTTCATGGGCTTGAGTGCATCCTCGTGCGTGGCGTAGGTCATCTAAAAGCCTCCGAAGATCTGTGTCAATGTGGAGCCAATTTAGGGCTTGTTGGGATACCTCTCTAAGCAGTCACCCATTTGTATGTTGGAAAGTGGCTTCCATCGCGCCAAATGCGGGAAATTGATTGATGTCAAGGAGTGCACCGATTCCGGGTGGCATTGGCATGGCATAGGTGTCGTAGTTGTAACGACCCGTATTTTTAATTAGTGAATTTTCGTAAATTAATTTAGAAAATGATAATTTTATCCTCAAAAGTCACTTTTGTTCGGAGACAGTTTTGGAAATTATTTTTGGACCGTTACGTAGGTCTCGAACTCATGAGTTCGTAGACAGGTGGCACACGAAAAACGGAGTCCAGATGAGAGAGTTATCGGCCTATAAGCTTCAAGGGTAGTTTGGTAATTTTAGGTAATCTGATATTTTAAATCCCATTTTACTGATTTTTTCAGCATATTTCTCTTTCCTCTCTCAATCTCTCTCTCGATCGACGAAGAACACACATACCCCCACCTTGTGATTTTTCGTTTTAGGCCAAACCACAACCAACAGATTATACCATCATCTTCCTCACCTCATTCCGAGCTCAACCATACCCACCATCGAGGTTAAATGCGTTGGAGGAAGGAGATACGAAGGTGAACAGTACCACCGAAGCTTTCCGGCCACCACAGGTGAGGTTTCTCAATTTGGACTTTATATTTGAATTCCTTGACTCGAGCAGATGGATTTCCATTATTAGAACATTGATTTTGGTTGAGAAATGAGTGAGTTAGGAAGCTTTGAATTTTGGGTGGTTATGGAGTTCTGGCCGGCCACTGCATATTCCAGCGAGAGGGAGGTAGGGGGCGACTGAGTTGTGCAGTCGCACCCCTAGGAAGGGCATGAAACAAAGGTGGCACGTGGGGGCGCGTGCAGCCTCTCCTCGGGCTCCGGCGATTCGTGTTCACATGTTTTCGACGTTCTAGACCCGTTGGCGCAGGTTTCAGGTCAATCAGAGTTCGTTTAGGGCATGTTTTCGACATCCAAAGTCACGTTAAACGCGTTAGAACGCGCTGGCACTCATGGGGTTTAGGGGGTTGGATTTTAAGTTTTTAATTATCGTTTAGTAATTCCGAATGTTCCTTTTGACAGGCAATACCGCTCCAGGGATGGCAGAGGAGCGTACAGCTCAAGATTGAGTTATTCAAACCTTCGGTTAGTGGATTTTGATTGTTAAATTATACTACATGCATACGTATATTTTTAATAAGTTTTTGTTAAATATGGATTTTTATGATTTAGAATAATTATTCCATAAGGATTTAGTATTTTTATGAAATTCGAAAATTTGGAATAATTATTCTAATAAATTATTTTGGTTATGGAATTTTTTTTTAAAATACGTTTTTGAATTGATTTTGGGCATTAAACCCGTTTTCATGGATTTGAGGTTTATGAGTTTGAACTAATTGGATTTTTACCCGGTTATGCATATGGTTTAGGGCTTAGGCCCGAGATTTCTATTTATTGGATTTTGGGCTTTTGGCCCGGGTTTTCTATGATTTTGGCTTAGGCTAGGAAAAAGGGATTTCAAATTGGATTTCGGACTTACATTATGGTTTTTCTCTATGGTTACCATCCCTGGATATTATGATATTTCTCTTACACATAACGTCGAGGTATTTTCCATGATGTGCTCGTCGAGGGTTATTTTTTCGACACATGACGTCGAGGTATTTTTCATGTTGTGCTTGTTGAGGGTTATTTCTCTGACGTATGCCATCAAGGTATTTTCCGTCATACGCTCGTTGAGGCTATCTACGCATAGTACATGGTTGTGTCCGCATATCTTTGAGGTATTTTTGGATATGTGGAGAGTAGGTCCCCAAGTTGGACCTCTCAGTTTCTAGCCATTGCTTTGAGGTATTTTTGGTAGTGGTTAGGAAGGTTTGTTCCCGCGTTGGAAGGCCTCGGATATCGAGCTACGGCTCGGTATTACACTAGGGGGATGGTGGGATGTTTTGTTTGTATAGTATTTTATATCCAGGTTTTCTTATGATTTTAAGCTCCTTTGAGAAGGGTTTTCAAAGCATGGTTGTGGACCACGGTATATTTCCATTACTCGTGTTTTCGTGGGTCCCACCAGGTTTTAAAATAAAAATAGTTTTCCGGTGAGTTCTTCGTAATTATGTTTAGTTAAGTAGCGATTTAAAAATGAATTTTATAGTATGCATGCATGATTTTACTTACGAAGGGGAAAATGTTATATTTCTCGAAATTGGTGGTTTAAATTATTATTATTTTATGCCCACTCACAGTTTTCCTTGTTTTGCATCCCCTCCAGGCCGTTGAAGTCGACGAGGACACTTTCAGAGGCAGAGGCAGAGGCATCACTTTCCAGCTGCGTTTTCTCTGTACTAGCTTCGAGTAGGGTTTGTTAAACTTGTAACATTTATTCTCTCCTAGTTGCTCTAATTAACCATTTGGGATTGTTTGTAATTAATTTCGTAGATTGATTGTCTTGGATCGGAGTTGGTTAGTTATGAGTTGACCTGAACTGTTTGGGATATTATTCTAAAATTTGAATCCTTCGTCTGACAAGTGGAAGACGGTTTGATCAATTTATAGGGGAGATTCTACCGAATTTTCGGTAGAATTCTCGTAGAGTTTTGTTGGACTAGTAAGGGTATTTTAAGAATTATTTTGAGAGTTTCAAATATTGTCAGACGAGAACAAGATTTCTCATGGATTTCAAGGGGAAATTCGGGAGGGGTCCTGTTAGTAGCCGAGGGATGGTGTCGTTTCTTGTGCCATGGAAAGTGCATGTTGCAACATGGGTCGCGGTCCTTGTTGGGGGTGATTCGGCTGTGCCTCCAGAATTCTGACGAGCGGGCTACTCTCACCGTGAGTTGCGACGGTGTAGGTGGCGATCTTGTCGTATCGTATCGTTCTTCATGCTCTTGCCATGGACGAAATATAAGCAAATCCTGATTATGTTGCGCTTGTATTTGTGCAGATTTAAATATAAGCGTAATGATATAAACTTTCAGGTGGCCAAAAATTAGTCCCTTCATGATGCTTAGTTAGCGTTTTTTTGTATAGGCTTCGGGCGTGCTGGCCTTTTAGGTCTGTTTGTTGCCCAATTTTCTTGGTGCCATTGTAGAGTTTTGTCCCTTCTTCCTTCTTCTACTCATTTTGATTTATGAAAAAATAAATTAAATATTCCATTATTAAAAACTGTGCATTTGTGGGGGGAGAGAGGGAGAGGGAGGAAGTAAATGGGTGACGCAATAACGCTAGAGTAAGGGCGTGTTTCGTTGGCCATGAACATGATCATGAACAACAACAGCAAAGCAAAACCTTTGCGTTTGGTTCAAAACTAAAGCCATGTGATTTATTCTTTTTTTCTAAGGGTGGAATGTGATTTATTTATGAGTAAATTACAGTTTACTACCCTGTAGTTTACTATAACAGAATTATATTTGTGGTTTTAAATCTTTTAATTTATACCTTAAATTTTCAATTTTATTTAAATAAGGACCTTCCGTTACTCTTTCCGTTAAAAAATTTGTTAATTGTTTATGTATCACATGATATACCCGTTTTTTTTATCTTGTGTGGAAGAGAAATTGATGACCCATAGCAAAAAATTATTTAAAAAATCCTCTTTTTATTTTACAAAACAAAAAACCTTAATTGCATAGAAAAACAACCCCAGGTGAAAAACAACCCCAATTCTTCATTATTTCCAATACACCCCATTAGACATTTTCATCTCTGTTTTTCATTTAATACATCTCCCTGTACTACTGCACCACCGACCGTCCATTTCACTTCACGAATAGCCAGCATCGAGGCCAGCCCCGACGACCGTCTCCGGTGATGCCCACGATCGACCGTCTCCGGCGACACCCACCATCGACAATCTCCGGCGACGCCCACCATCGACCATCTCCGGCGACGCCCACCATCGACCATCTCCTCTCTTTCTGTTTCTTTCTCCTCTCTTTCTCTCTCCGGGCGACTCCCATCATTGATCAATCTAGAGCCCATATCTGGTTTTCGGGATACGTCAGCGGATTCGGATCTGCAACACCTTTGAGCACTCTACCTATCGCGACCCACAGACCCTGCTTATAAATATGCTTCAGGCGCATATTTTATTTCTATTTTTTTTAGACAGAAGATTAGATTCAAATTAGGACATCAAAAAGATTTTTTTTATTCAGATTATACGCATGCAAGCAAGACGCCTTCAAATCAAGAGTGAAAGATGACAGGTAGACGGTGAAGTGTGAAGATCATATGTTAGCCGGTCGGAGTTGGAGCCGACGATGTAGACGTGTAGGGAAGATGGACCGGTCGGAGGTGGCTGATGTGATGAGGCTCGGCTGTCGGGGTAGGCGATGGGGCTGGGTTTTTATTTACCAGCTAACGCCCATGTGATGGTGGGTGTCAACAATCTTGAAAGGGGAAGAAAGGGCGGACGGGGGAGAGGAGAGGAGAGGGAGAACGTGCGAGCAGAGGTTGTTGTGTGTGTCTTTTTTTTAATAAATTTTGTTTTTGGGTTTTTCTATTTTTAAAATCAAATATTTATTTTTTTATCCATGTGGCGCAAATTTCTCTTCCATATAAAATAAAAACTGGGTTGGCAAAAAAATAATAAATGGGCTCTGAATGTGACAAATAAGTAATTAATAGAGTTTTTAACGAAAATAGTAACTGGGTTGGCAAAAAAATAATAAATGGGCTCTGAATGTGACAAATAAGTAATTAACAGAGTTTTTAACGAAAATAGTAACAGAAGGTCTTTATTGAAACAAAATAGAAAATTTATGGTGTAATTTGAAAATTTTTAAACTACAAATATAATTCTGTCATTCAAGGTGTTTCAGGATAATAAACTGTAATTTGCTCTTTATTTATATAGGGACTTCTATTGGGAATTATGACATAATCTATCTATTGGGAATTATGACATAATCTAACTAGTTCTATATTCTATTAATATTATATTTTATATTCGATTTTAGTAAAATGTGATGTTTGTTGAGAATGTGAAATAGATCGAGGTACGAGGTAAGAACATCTAATTTAAATTAATCATCGAACAACAAGGTTTATAATGATTCACACTAAAAGTAGTCTACGTCCACTGTAATGTTTGTATTATATATATGTATGAGAATACATAAGTGTTTACATAAGATGTAGTAGAGAAAGTGTGAGAGTGGGAGAATAAGAGCACACGACTCAACCCCTTTCCTAATGGCCAAGAGCCACTATATATCGACTAGGAAACTTCATGTGGAAGTCTCCAACATGTGGTCCAAAATAGAGGGTGACGTGGCCTCCTCCCATCCAAGCATAAAGTCAAGTGGTCTTCTTGATTGGAGTCCACGTGGAGGCTTCTTATAGGCTGGTCGGTACAGCCGAGTGGGGTACCACTGTGAGGATGGGGTATCATCCCACGAGGTACCACATGTTATGGGCCTTGTGCAATTATGTCTTATGTGAGCAGCCACCAGGGGGTGACACATGTCGTCCTAGGCTGAAGCCTAGGGTCTTAGAAGTTGAAATATCTCTGCCCAACGCCACATGAGGAAGTGTGAAAGGAGCTCCTTAGGAGAGACTTTATGCACCAAGGGATGAAAGACAAGTGTCCCTCCTTTATAGATGTACATGGGGAGGTATGAGGCACAGTTTACAGGGGCGCAATCGTTGTTGACTGGGCGGTTGAGTGGTACCCGGGTGAGTGGTACCCAGGTGAGTGGCAGCACTACCTGGGCACGCCTTGGGCCGTGTCTAGTATTCTTGGGCTTGGGCCTACAGTAGGTGTTGTGAGTCTAGGCTGACAGTGGGTCCACGTGGTAGGCCCCTAGTGTTCGGCCTTTGAGGATCCCAAGGGGGTCTTGTCAGCTATTATCTACTAGATTCGGCTTGGCATACTATGACCATCAAGTGGAGTCCCCCACTCCCTAGTCGAGAGCTTTATCTAGGGTGGGGAGTTGAACCATTGCAGACTTCTTAGCCGAATTTAGCATACCCAAAGTGGTTGATCATCTAAGTCGACCCCAGAGGGTCCGTAGCGGAGGTGATAAGTCCCCAAGTCCCCTCAAGTCCCCAGTCGAGGTTGAACTTGTGCGCATGTTAGGTTTACCAAACTTAGAGAACATAAAAATATTAAATAAACAATAAGTAGATATGATTAAAAGAAAACACATAATGTAAGGACATAAAAACCTGGTTGGGGCATTTCTCTGCCGACCGAGTTGGCGAGGTCGGGTACGAGAGGCCAAATTTAGGCAGCTGTCCACGTCATAGGCAAGCGCGAGTTGTATGCTTCTGGTCGACTGTGGCAATAGCTGCACACAGCCCTTCCCACTTACCATGGAGGCCACTAAGGAGAGCAGATCATCCCTTCAATATGTACAAGGTGGAGAGCGAGTCATCCAAAAGGTGAAGAGCGGGTCATCCGGAAGGTGGAGAACGGGGCATCCATAAGGTGGAGAGGTGAATCATCCATAAGGTGGGGATCATGTCTATAACGACCCGAAAATTTAATTATTCAATTTTCGTAAATTATTTTACAAACTGACGAAATTACCCTTGGTTGTTTAAGGGGCTTGAAAGTCAATTTTTGCTTCAAGACACTTTTGGCTATATTTCGGGGACCGTTGTGTAGGTTTCAAACTCACGAGTTCGTAGATAAGTGACACGCGGAAAACGGAGTTCGTATGAGAGAGTTGTGGGTCTAGAATGTTTAGGGGCATTTTGGTAATTTGGACTTGGATAGATATTTCAACCCAAGATTAAATTCTTGTAGACTGTACACCTAGTGTACAACTGATTATGGTATTGATAATTTATGGTTCTTTTCAGCGTAATGCCTCCGAGACGCGAGCCTCGTCATCAGTCTGGAAACGGTGAAGGCACACATGAACCCATAGCAAAGCCTGATTTGAGGTAGACCCTGGATCAATTGGGTCGGGCTTTGACTATTGTGCTTCTGGGTAGGGCTACTACTGAGGTGTCTGACATTGAGCGAGCCCAGAGGTTGGGGGCGACAGTATTTACGGGCGAGTTATGCCCAGAAAATGCGGATGAGGGGATTATTCGTTTGGAACTAGTGTTTTCGGTTATGAGGTGCCCTCCGGAGGATAGGGTACGGTTAACCACATTTCTTCTGGGTGGCTATGCATACCGATGGCGGCATGCTTTGCAGTTGTCAGGCTGGGATGTCCATACCTTTACTTGGGAAGCTTTCTGGGAGCGCTTCCTCGAGCGATTTTATCCTCGCTCATACCGGGATGTTAGGGAGGCTGGGTTCTTGCAGCTACAGCAGGGGGACATGACGGTGACCTTGTATGAATAGAAATTTCTTGAGTTGTCACGCTTTGTACCGGCTCTGGTGGCAACCGAGATGGATAAGTGCCGATAATTTGATTTTGGAATGAGAAATGAGATTCGGGTAGCAGTAACTGCGGTGGCCCATACTTCTTTGAGGGCTTTGTCAGACTGCTGCTAGGGTAGAGTTGAGTTTGCCAGCTCAGCAACAGTTCAGTGGTTTCAGGCGACGCCGGGATCGCTGGAATTTCGGGGCCTCTAGTTAAGGACCATCTAAGAGAGGCAGTTTTAGTTATGGATCTTCTGGGGGTACGAGATCCGGATCAGGCAATGGCGGAGCCAGTCAGGGACAACAATCATCCGCTCAGTCTAGCGGGGATTCAGTGTAGTCGACCGGGAGACCGAGTGTCAGACTTGGTGAGACCGGTTGCTACTTTTATGGGGAGACTGGTCATTTCAAAAGGGATTGTCCACATCGTCGTCCAGGCAGTAGTTCCTTGGGCTGAGATGTTGCTTAACCGGGTCAGAGAGCAGCGCAGACATCTGGTACTGCATCAGGGAGCCAGACCCAAGCCAGTGGGGCTAGTAGGGCGAGAGGGAGATAGGGGGGTCGTGGTCGATCTTCGGGTACACAGGCCCGAGTTTTTGCTATGACTCAGCAGGAAGCTCGAGCAACACCAGAGATGGTTACTGGTACGTTGTCTATTTTTAATCATGATGTTCATATTTTGATAGATCATGGGGCTACACATCTTTTATTTCTCGGGGTTTTATACTTTTTGCTGATAGAGAGTTATCCCCGATTGGTTGGGACATGGGTATTAGCACTCCTTCCGGAGATATGTTAGTGGCGAACCTCGTGATACGTAGTTGTCCGGTAGTAGTGGGAGGTCATGAGTTAGAGGCAAATTTAATCCCCTTGGATATTTATGATTTGATGTGTTTCTGGGTAGTTTTCTGGAGTCCAGGCTTGCCGGAACTTACGTTTCGGGGTGATCGTAGGGTACTTCCCTTGGGAGTGATATTGGCTTTATTGATTGAGAAATTATTGAGGAAAGTTTGTGAGGACTATTTAGCTCACGTGATTGATTCTCGGGATACTCCAATGAGAGTAGAGGATATTCCTGTGGTAAATGAGTTTCCCGATGTATTTCCAGAGGATCTTCCGTGATTACCACCTATCCGAGAAATTGAGTTCACCATAGAGCTTCTTCCGGGTACCCAACCTATATCACAGGCACCGTATAGAATGGCACCGGTAGAATTGAGGGAATTGAAAACTCAATTGCAGGACTTAGTGGATATGGGGTTTATTCGACCAAGTGTATCACCTTGGGGTGCGCCGGTGTTATTTGTAAGGAAGAAATATGCTGGTTTGAGGCTATGTATCGACTACCAGCAGTTAAACATGGTTACGGTGCGGAATAAGTATCCTTTGCCACGAATTGATGATTTGTTCGATCAATTAAAAGGGGCAAGATATTTCTCTAAAATTGACCTTCGATCTGGGTACCATCAGTTAAGGATCAGGGAAGGGGATGTTCCCAAAACGGCTTTAGGACACGTTATGGGCATTATGAGTTCCTGGTGATGCCCTTCGGGTTAACTAATGCCCCGGCAACATTTATTGATTTTATGAATAGGGTGTTCCGACGGTACTTGGATCGATTTGTAATTGTGTTCATCGATGATATCTTGGTATATTCGAAGAGTGCTAAGGCATATGAGAAACACTTGAGGTTGGTACTGAATATGCTAAGGAAAAAGCAATTGTTCGCCATGTTCAGTAAATGTCAGTTTTGGTTGACCAGTGTGGGATTCTTAGGTCATGTGATTTCTGCTAAGGGTATCAGCGTGGATTCCCAAAAAGTTGAGGTAGTGGCAAATTGGGAACAACCAAAGACAGTGATAGAGGTGAGAAGTTTTCTGGGTTTAGTGGGATATTATCGGTGATTTGTAGAAGGATTTTCTACGATAGCTGCCCCGTTAACTCGGTTGACTAGGAAATGAGTCAAGTTTGACTGGAATGCTGGGTGTGAACAGAGCTTTCAGGAGCTAAAGAGAAGGTTGAGTTCTGCCCTAGTGTTAACCCTTCCAGATGGTAACTGAGGATGTGAAGTGTACAATGATGCATCATTACGGGGTATAGGCTGCGTGTTGATGTAGCATGGGAAGGTAATAGCTTATGCTTCCAGGCAACTTAAACCTCATGAGTTGAATTACCCCACACATGATTTGGAGTTAGTCGTAGTATTGCATGCACTGAAAATTTGGTGACATTATTTATATGGGGAAACGTGTCGGATCTTTACTGACCATGAGAGTTTGAAATACTTCTTCACCCAGAAAGATCTGAATTTGAGACAGAGAAGGTGGCTTGAGCTGATAAAGGAATATGATTGTATCATAGAATATCACCCAGGAAAAGCCAATGTAGTGGCGGATGCCTTGAGCAGGAAGTCCATGGGTTCCTTGGCTCATTTGCATACTGTTTACGTACCGTTGTTGGTGGAATTCCGGAGAGCGGGAATTATACTTGACATTGATATCCAGGGGGATTTGTTGGCTAGTTTCCATGTAAGACCTGTCTTGATTGCTCGAATCAATGAAGCTCAGCTCCAGGATCCTACTTTGTGTGTTATTTGGATGTAGTTGGAGGCTGGGAACAGGCAGGATTATGTGATCAGGGATGATGGGGCCTTGGTTAAGGATGGTCGGTTGTGCATACTAAATGATCTACAGTTGAAAAGAGAAATTCTTGAGGAAGCTCATAGTTTTGCTTATGATATGCATCCAAGAGGTACCAAGATGTATCGTACTCTGAAGGAACATTATTGGTGGATTGGGATGAAAAAGGGAAATAGCAGAGTTTGTGAGTAAGTACCTCACGTGTCAACAAGTAAAAGCAGGGAGGCAGAAACCATACGGGGAACTAAAACCATTACCTATTCCAGAATGGAAGTGGGATCACATTACGATGGATTTTGTGTATGAACTTCCTAGGACTCAAAAATGACATGATGGAATATGGGTAATTATTGATAGACACACGAAGTCAGCACATTTCTTGCCAGTGCGGGAAGATTACCGGATAAACCAGTACGCCAAATTGTTTGTGGATGAGATCATACGGTTACATGGGACTCCAGAGTCGATTGTATCATACAGGGATCCTAGGTTTACTTCGAGGTTTTGGAGGAGTTTGTAGAAAGCCTTTGGAACTACATTGCATTTCAGTACAGCTTTTCATCCTCAGACTGACGGTCAGTCTAATATGACAATTCAGATTTTGAAGGATATGATGAGAGCTTGTGTATTGCAGTTTAAAGGAAACTAGGATTCTTACATGTCCTTGATGGAGTTTGCATACAACAACAACTATCAATCTAGTATTGGGATGTCTCCTTGCGAGGCACTATATGAGAGACAGTGTAGGACACCGATATGCTGGACTGAGGTAGGTGAGAGGAGACTGTTGACACCGGAGATAGGGGAAATGACAGAGGCAAAGATTAGAATCATCAGGGAAAGGTTGAAGGCAGCTCAGGACCGCCATAAAAGCTATGTGGACCGACGGATCAGAGATCTTGAGTTTGAGGTCGGAGACTAGGTTTTCTTGAAATTATCCCCTGGAAATGTGTTGTACGTTTAGGTAGACAAGGAAAACTGAGTCCTCGCTACATTGGGCCTTATGAGATTGTTGAGAGGATAGGGCCAGTGGCTTACAGACTTGCTTAACCACCAAAACTGTCAAGTGTTCACGATGTTTTCCATGTATCCATGCTCCGGAAGTACCTATTCGATGAATCTCATGTATTGGAGGTGCAACCAATTGAGTTGAGAGATGATTTGACTTTTGAGGAACAACCAGTGCAACTTCTAGATTTGAAGGAAAAAGTACTGCACAGAAAGACTATTCCTCTAGTAAAAGTTCTGTGGAGGAATCATAACGTGGAGGAGGCCATGTGGGAAACCGAAGCACTGATGTGGGCGCAACATCCACATTTGTTCTAGTGACATGAATTTCGAGGACGAAATTTCTTTAAGGGGGGTGATTATAACGACCCGAAAATTTAATTATTTAATTTTCGTAAATTATTTTGCAAAATGACGAAATTACCATTGGTTGTTTAAGTGGCTTGAAGGTCAATTTTTATTTCGAGACACTTTTGGCTATGTTTCAAGGACCGTTGCGTAGGTCTCGAACTCACGAGTTCGTAGACAGGCGGCATGCGGAAAACGGAGCTCGTGTGAGAGAGTTGTGGGTCTAGAATGTTCAGGGGCATTTTGGTAATTTGGGATTGATAGATATTTTAACCAAATCATATCAGATCTTCCGCATTTTTCACTCTCTCTCTTCGCAACTCACCCGGACCGTGCGACCAAAACCCCGAAAACCCAAAAAATTGGAACTTCGATTCAAGGCAATATTTTCCATTTTTGTTCCACTAATCGAATTCTCCTCCTTCCCACGGTCACAGACGTACTGTAACAACCCGGAATTTTAATTATTGGGTTTATGCAATTATTTTTATAAAATGACGATTTTACCCTTGGTCGGTAAAGGGCTTGGAAATCAAGTTTTATTTTGAGACACTTTCGGTGGTGTTTTGGGTACCGTTGCGTAGGTCTCGAACTCACGAGTTCATAGACAAGTGGCACGCGAAAAACGGAGTTCGTGGAAGGAAGTTATGGGTCTAGATGTGCAAGGGCATTTTGGTAATTTTCCATGGAGGGGAGATATTTTGTTACCCAAATCAGATTAATCTGATTTATTTCATTTTCATCTTCATTTCATCTTCATCTCCTTCTCTCTTTCTATGACACACTGAAACACAAAACCATTGAACCAAACCGTGCGAAAATACCCGAAGAGAAACCAAAAGTCAACTTTGATTTCAAGGCTTCAACTTCCTGTTTTGATCAACTAATCGTGTTCTACTCCTTCCCACGATCACAACCGTACCAACCATCGAATGAGAGGATCACGGTGGAAGCCGAACCGAGTAAAGGAAGTTTCGGATCTTTGGATCGATTTTCCGGCTTACACAGGTACGTGTTTGATGTTTTAAGGTTATACTTGGATTCCTGGGTTCGAGTAGATAGATTTAGACGTAAAATTTGTGTAAAATGGTTGAGTTTTGAGGAAGTTGTAAAGCTTGGAGTTTCGGTCGGAAATGGGGATTCCGGCGAACCAGACGGCGGCGGAGGTGGCGGTCCGGTCATCTTCTCCGGCCAACTTCCGGCGACGGCGACGACAGTCCGGTCGTCTTCTCCGGCGAGTCACCGGTGACCGGTCGGGTCGAGTTGAATCGGTCGGGTTGAGTGAACCGATCGGATCGAGTTGGACCGGGCCAGGTTGAGCCAGACCGGGTTGGACCGGTACAGACGCGTGAACACTGTAGCAGGCGCATGGCCGGCGCGTGAGAGCGCGTGGCCGGCGCGTGAGAGCGCGTGGGCACGTGTGCCGACTTTTCGACGGCGCGTGGGGCCGACTCTGACGTCACGGCGGTGCGTGGTAACTAGTTTTCGACGTTTTGAATCTGTTGGTACAGGTTTCAGGTTGATCGGACATCGTTTAGAGGTCGATTTGAGTGTCCGAAGCTGCTGCGTTTTCTAGAAACAACATGGGTAGACTTCCCGAGATTAGGAAGTTGCTATATAAGAGTCTTATTACTAGCCGGTAATCCCGATTGTTGTTTTTGACAGGCGATATTATTTCGGGAACCTCAGAGGAACGAGCAAGACGGGATTGAGCTAGCTTGAACAGGTTTATGAGTGGACTTTGGTTTTATAAACTGAAATCCATGCATCAAAATATCTTTGTGTAAATACTGTTATGTATTGTGGCATTGAATTTCTGGATTTTAGAAATGATTACTAGACACATGTTTTCCACTACTTCGATTAAAGTGTGATTTGAGAAATATCATGGTTTTTGGACTCAGTTTTGATAACGTTTTGACGTGGAAATTATTGAGTCAATGATTTGGGTTTTGACCCTGTTGTATGAGTTTATCGGATTTGGTTATATGTGAGGGAGGCCAAGACTCGGGACGAGGATCCGTTATTAGCGGTGAACCCGGTCAACCTCCAAGATAAACACTGATTTGAGGGAGGCCAGGACTCGGGACGAGGATCCGTTATTAGCGGTAAACCTAGTGAACCTCCAAGATAAACTCTGATTTGAGGGAGGACAGGACTCGGGACGAGGATCCGTTATTAGCGGTGAACCCGGTGAACCTCCAATATAATTGGTGATTGATTCTCCGACTAGCGTCGAGAGTTTTGCTCCATTAGTTTGTTGAGTGCTCCGACTCTGGCATTGTAGATTTTTGACTCCGTCGGGTCGCGAGAGTGTCTATGCATAGTACAGGGAGTTGTGATACAGGACTAGCACACCCCAAGGGATACCCTGGTGGCTAGTGGATGTGTCGGGAACAGTGGATTTGAGATATTATGTGTCTAGGTTGAATTAAATGATTTTGAATTCTTTTGAGGAAGATTTTCAAACCAGATTGTGGATCACAATGTGTTTTCCTTATATGGATTTTGTGTGAGTCCTACTGAGTGGTTTTAAAGAGAAAGGGAAATACCGGTGATTTAAAGATGATGTTTTTATAACATGAACTGTTTATGTGATGCATGCATATGTTTATAAATGGAGGGGGGAAAAGGTAATATTCCTTGGAAAATGATTTATAAACGATTATTTTTGTCCACTCACAACTTTTGTGTTTAAACCCCCTTCAGGCAGTAGAGTTGACGCGGACATTATCTCGAGGCAGAGGCATTAGCACTCTCGGCTTCGTTGTGTAGTTGTACTTGAGTAGGATATCTAATTTGTATCTTGATCCTACTTAGACGCTCTGATATTATGTTGTATTTGGTTGGTAATTACTTACGGGAATTTTAAGTGCTTAAATCCCTTGTCTGACAAGTGAAAGTATTTTTTATTATTATAATTTCTAAGGATTTAAGGGTATTTGGGAACCTTTCCTTAGGTTGTCAGACGGGATCAGGGTTTTTCCCAGGTTTCGAGGGGAAATTCGGGACGGGTCCTAACAATTGGTATCAGAGCACTAGGTTAAATTCATGTAGACCGTACATCTAGTGTACAAGTGAAATTTTGGTATTAATGGTTTACAACTTCTTTTCAGCGTATAATGCCTCCGAGACGAGAGTTCCGTCAACGGTCGGGGAATGGTGGAGATGACCATGAACCTGTAGTGGAGCCTGATTTGAGGTAGACACTGGAACAGCTGGGTCATACTTTAGCTTCTGTACTCCAGGATAGAGCTTCTCATGAAGTCTCTGATATCGAGAGAGCCCGGAGACTGAGGGCGACGATATTTATGGGCGAGTCTAGTCCTGATAAGGCTGAGGAGTGGATTACTCGCATGGAGCGTGTGTTTTTGATTATGAGATGTCCTCTAGAGGAGAGAGTTATGTTGGCTACATTTTTACTAGGTGGTTCTGCTTACCACTGGTGGCACTCATTGGAGATGTCAGGCTGGAATGTCCATACGCTTACTTGGCAGACTTTCCGGGAACGCTTCTTGGAGCAATTTTACCCTCGCTCACACCGGAATGTTAAGGAGGCCGAGTTCTTGCATTTACAGCAAGGAGACATGACTGTGGCCCAGTATGAACAGAGATTCATAGCGCTGAGTCGCTTTGCACCAACTTTGGTGGCGGCCGAGTTAGACAAGTGCCACAGATTCGAAAGTGGACTGCGGAGTGAGATTCGGTCAGCAGTTACGTCTATGGACCACACTTCCTTGAGGACTTTGGCTGATGCTGCAGCTCGAGTAGAGTTGAGTTTGGGTTTCCCAATTCCGCAGCAGTACAGTGGGTACAGGAGACGTCGAGATCACTGGACTGCCGGAACCTCTAGTCAGGGACCATCAAAAAGAGGTAGTCATAGTTCTGGATCTTCTGGGAATGCGAGATCTAGTACAGGTAGTGGCGGAGCTGGTCGAACACGACAATCTTATGCCCAGTCTAGCGGTGCCTCAGTGCAGTTCAACAGAAGACAGGGTGGCAGATCTATGGCTTCAGTGATTCCATTTGTTATTTATGTGGGGAGACTGGTCACATCAAGAGATTCTGTCCACAACGTCGTCCGGGCAGTAGTTCCTTTGGTCGTGGTGCGACTGATCCTATCCCGAGGACAGGACAGATGTTTGATACTGCAACTGGGAATCATACCCTTTTCAGTGGGGCTGGTAGAGCTAGTGGGACCAGCAGTGCTAGAGGCAGGTATGGGGATCGTGGTCGATCTTCGGGTACAACAGCTCGAGTTTTTGCCATGACGCAACAGGAGGCTCGAGTAGCACGGAGGTGGTCACGGGTACGTTATCTATTTTCAACTGCAATGCTTGTGTTTTATTAGATCCGGGAGCAACTCATTCTTTTATTTCTCGGGGTTTTACACTGTTTGCGGATAGAGAATTGTCCCCGATTGGTTGGGACATGGGTATTAGTACTCCTACCGGGGATATGTTAGTGGCGAACCTCGTGATTCGCAGTTGTCCGGTGACGGTTGAAGGCCATGGTTTGGAGGCAGATTTAATTCCCTTAGATATTTTTGAGTTTGATGTGATTCTGGGGATGGATTGGTTGTCCATGCACCATGCGTCCATAGACTGTTACGACAAGACAGTAGTTTTTCGGAGTCCATGATTACCGGAACTTACATTTCGGGGAGATCGTAGGGTACTACCCTATGGAGTGATATCAGCGTTGACCGCTGAGAGATTGTTGAGAAAAGGTTGTGAAGGTTACTTGGCTCATGTGTTTGATTCTCGGAATACTCCGATGAGAGTGGAGGATATTCCTGTGGTGAGTGAGTTCTCTTATGTGTTTCCAGATGATCTTCCAGGATTACCACCACACCGTGAGATTGAGTTCACCATCGAGCTTTTGCCAGGTACTCAACCTACCTCACAGGTACCATATAGGATGGCACCGGCAGAATTGAGAGAGTTAAAGACTCAGTTGCAGGACTTGGTGAATATGGGATTTATTCTCCCAAGTGTTTCACCATGGGGTGCGCCGGTATTATTTGTGAGGAAAAAGGATGGTGGTCTGAGATTGTGTATCGACTACCGGCAGTTAAATAGAGTGACGGTACGAAATAAGTATCCTCTGCCAAGGATTGACGATTTATTTGATCAACTGAAAGGGGCAAAGTATTTTTCGAAAATTGACCATCGATCCGGGTACCATCAGTTGAGGATTCGGGAAGAGGATGTTCAGAAAACAGCTTTCAGGACTCGGTATGGTCATTATGAGTTCCTGGTGATGCCTTTCGGGTTGACTAATGCCCCGGCAGCGTTTATGGATTTGATGAACAGAGTGTTCCAAAAGTATTTGGATCAATTTGTAATTGTGTTCATCGACGATATCTTGGTGTATTCAAGGAGTGCCAAGGCACATGAGAAGCACTTGAGGTTGGTGCTGAATATGCTTAGGAAAAAGCATTTGTTTGCCAAGTTCAGTAAATGCCAGTTTTGGTTGACTGAAGTTGGATTCTTAGGTCATGTGATTTCGGCTGAAGGTATCAGCGTAGATCTCCAAAAAGTGGAGGCAGTGGCAAACTGGGAACAACCGAGGACAGTGACAGAAGTGAGGAGTTTTCTGGGTTTGGCAGGATATTATCGGCGGTTCGTAGAAGGATTTTCTACGATAGCAGGTCCATTGACTCGGTTGACTAAGAAATGAGTCAAGTTTGACTGGGATGCTGATTGTGAGCAGAGCTTTCAGGAGCTAAAGAGAAGGTTGACTTCTGCTCCAGTATTAACCCTTCCAGATTGTAACAGGGGATTTGAGGTATATAGTGATGCATCATTGCGGGGTATTGGCTGTGTGCTGATGCAGCATGGGAAAGTGATAGCGTATGCTTCCAGACAACTTAAACCCCATGAGATGAATTACCCCACACATGATTTGGAGTTGGCTGCAGTGGTGCATGCACTGAAAATATGGAGACATTATTTATACGGGGAGACGTGTCGGATCTTCACCGACCATCAGAGTTTAAAGTACTTGTTCACCCAGAAGGACCTGAATTTGAGGCAGAGAAGGTGGCTTGAGTTGATAAAGGATTATGATTGTACTATTGAGTACCACCCAGGAAAAGCCAATGTTGTGGCAGATGCCTTGAGCAGGAATTCTATGGGTTCTTTGGCCCATTTGCATACAGTCTACTTACCGTTGCTGGTAGAGTTCCGTAAAGCAGGGATTGGACTGGACATGGATAGCCAGGGGGCTTTGTTGGCTAGTTTCCATGTGAGGCTTGTTCTGATTGATCGGATTATTGAGGCTCAACTCCAGGATCCTACATTGTGCATTATCATGATAGAGTTGGAAGCTGGAAACCGGCAGGACTATGCGGTTAGGGATGATGGAGCATTGGTTAAGGATGGGCGGTTGTGCGTACCGAATGAGCTGGAGCTAAAGAGGGAAATTCTTGATGAGGCTCATAGTTCGGCTTACGCTATGCATCCAGGAGGTACCAAGATGTATCATACCCTAAGGAAACACTATTGGTGGACTGGGATGAAAAGAGAAATTGCTGAGTTTGTGAGTAGATGTTTGACATGTCAGCAAGTGAAAGCGGAGAGGCAGAAACCCTATGGGACACTACAACCATTACCTATCCCAGAATGGAAGTGGGATCACATTACGATGGATTTTGTGTATAAACTTCCAAGGACACGGAAGGGACATGATGGGATATGGGTAATTGTTGATAGACTTACGAAGTCTGCACATTTCTTGCTAGTGCGAGAAGATTTTCGGATGAGTCGGTATGCCAAATTATTCGTGGATGAGATCATACGACTACATGGGACTCCAGAGTCTATTGTTTTGGACAGAGATCCTAGGTTTACCTCCAGGTTTTGGTGGAGTTTGCAGAAGTTTTTTGGCACGACATTGCATTTCAGTACAGCCTTTCATCCTCAGACGGATGGTCAGTCTGAGAGAACAATCCAAGTTTTGGAGGATATGATGAGGGCTTTGTGTACTACAGTTTAAAGGGAACTGGGATTCACACTTGTCTCTGATGGAATTTGCATATAATAACAGTTACCAGTCGAGTATTGGGATGTCACCTTTCGAGGCACTGTATGGGAGGCAGTGCAGAACACCTTTGTGCTGGAGTGAAATAGGTGAAAGAAGACTGTTAACACCCGAGTTGATGGATTTGACTGAGGAAAAGATTAAAATCATCAGAGAAAGGTTGAAAACAGCCCAGGATCGCCAGAAGAGCTATGCAGACCATCGAACCAGAGACCTTGAGTTTGAGGTAGGTGATTGGGTGTTCTTGAAACTATCTCCATGGAAAGGAGTGGTACGTTTTGGTAGACGAGGAAAACTAAGTCCTCGTTACATTGGTCCGTATGAGATTTTGGAGAGGATAGGACCAGTGGCATATCGTATTTCTTTACCCTTGGAATTATCCAGAGTTCATGATGTCTTTCATGTATCTTTGCTCCGGAAATATCTGTTTTAGGAGTCTCATGTGTTGGAAAAGCAACCACTTGAGCTGAAAGACGATTTGACGTTTGAGGAGCAACCGGTGCAAATTCTGGATTGGAAGGAAAAGGTGCTTCGCATAAAGACTATTCCTCTAGTTAAAGTGTTATGGAGGAATCAAAACGTGGAGGAAGCCACGTGGGAAACCGAGGAACTAATGCGGGCACAATATCCTCAATTGTTTCATGGTTAGGAATGAATTTCGAGGATGAAATTTCTTAAGGAGGGTAGATTGTAACAACCCGGAATTTTAATTATTGGGTTTATGCAATTATTTTTGTAAAATGACGATTTTACCCTTGGTCGGTAAAGGGCTTGGAAATCAAGTTTTGTTTTGAGACACTTTTGGTGGTGTTTTGGGTACCGTTGCGTAGGTCTCGAACTCACGAGTTCGTAGACAGGCGGCACGCGGAAAACGAAGTTCGTGGACGGAAGTTATGGGTCTAGATGTGCAAGGGCATTTTGGTAATTTTCCATGGAGGGGAGATATTTTGTTACCCAAATCAGATTAATCTGATTTATTTCATTTTCATCTTCATTTCATCTTCATCTCCTTCTCTCTCTCTGTGACACACTCAAACACTAAACCATTGAACCAAACCGTGCGAAAATACCCGAAGAGAAACCAAAAGTCAACTTTGATTTCAAGGCTTCAACTTCCCGTTTTGATCAACTAATCATGTTCTACTCCTTCCCATGATCACAACCGTACCAACCATCGAAGGAGAGGATCACGGTGGAAGCCGAACCGAGTATAGGAAGTTTTGGATCTTTGGATCGATTTTTCTGCTTACACAGGTACGTGTTTGATGTTTTAAGGTTATATTTCGATTCCTGGGTTCGAGTAGATAGATTTAGACGTAAAATTTGTGTAAAACGGTTGAGTTTTGAGGAAGTTGTAAAGCTTGGAGTTTCGGTCGGAAATTGGGGATTCCGGCGAACCAGACGGCGGCGGAGGTGGCGGTCCGGTCATCTTCTCCGGCCAGCTTCCGACGATGGCGACGACAGTCCGGTTGTCTTCTCCGGCGAGTCACCGGTGACCGGTCGGGTCGAGTTGAACCGGTCGAGTCGAGTTGGATCGGGTCAGGTTGAGTCGGACCGAGTTGGACCGGTCCAGGCGCGTGAACACTGTAGCAGGCACGTGGCCGGCGCGTGAGAGCGCGTGGGTGCGTGTGCCGACCTTCCGAAAGTGTGTGGCGGCGCGTGGGGCCGAATATGACGTCACGGCGACGCGTGGTAACTAGTTTTCGACGTTCTGAATCTGTTGGTATAGGTTTCAGGTTGATCGGACATCGTTTAGAGGTCGATTTGAGTGTCCGAAGCTGCTGCGTTTTCTAGAAACAACATGGGTAGACTTCTCGAGATTAGGAAGTTGTTATATAAGAGTCTTATTACTAGCCGGTAATCCCGATTGTTGTTTTTGATAGGCGATATTATTTCGGGAACCTCAGAGGAACGAGCAAGACGGGATTGAGCTAGCTTGAACAGGTTTGTGAGTGGACTTTGGTTTTATAAACTGAAATGCATGCATCAAAATATCTTTGTGTAAATACTGTTATGTATTGTGGCATTGAATTTCTGGATTTTAGAAATGATTACTAGACACGTGTTTTCCACTACTTCGATTAAAGTGTGATTTGAGAAATATCATGATTTTTGACTCAGTTTTGATAACCTTTTGACGTGGAAATTATTGAGTCAATGATTTGGGTTTTGACCCTGTTGTATGAGTTTATCGGATTTGGTTATATGTGAGGGAGGCCAGGACTCGGGACGAGGATCCGTTATTAGCGGTGAACCCGGTCAACCTCCAAGATAAACACTGATTTGAGGGAGGCCAGGACTCGGGACGAGGATCCGTTATTAGCGGTGAACCCGGTGAACCTCCAAGATAAACTCTGATTTGAGGGAGGACAGGACTCGGGACGAGGATCCGTTATTAGCGGTGAACCCGGTGAACCTCCAATATAATTGGTGATTGATTCTCCGACTAGCGTCGAGAGTTTTGCTCCGTTAGTTTGTTGAGTGCTCCGACTCTGGCATTGTAGATTTTTGACTCCGTCGGGTCGCGAGAGTGTCTATGCATAGTACAGGGAGTTGTGATACAGGACTAGCACACCCCAAGGGATACCCTGGTGGCTAGTGGATATGTCGGGAACAATGGATTTGAGATATTATGTGTCTAGGTTGAATTAAATGATTTTGAATTCTTTTGAGGATGATTTTCAAACCAGATTGTGGATCACAATGTGTTTTCCTTATATGGATTTTGTGTGAGTCCTACTGAGTGGTTTTAAAGAGAAAGGGAAATACCGGTGATTTAAAGATGATGTTTTTATAACATGAACTGTTTATGTGATGCATGCATATGTTTATAAATGGAGGGGGAAAAAGGTAATATTCCTTGGAAAATGATTTATAAACGATTATTTTTGTCCACTCACAACTTTTGTGTTTAAACCCCCTTCAGGCAGTAGAGTTGACGCGGACATTATCTCGAGGCAGAGGCATTAGCACTCTCGGCTTCGTTGTGTAGTTGTACTTGAGTAGGATATCTAATTTGTATCTTGATCCTACTTAGACGCTCTGATATTATGTTGTATTTGGTTGGTAATTACTTACGGGAATTTTAAGTGCTTAAATCCCTTGTCTGACAAGTGAAAGTATTTATTATTATTATAATTTCTAAGGATTTAAGGGTATTTGGGAACCTTTCCTTAGGTTGTCAGACGGGATCAGGGTTCTTCCCGGGTTTCGAGGGGAAATTCGGGACGGGTCCTGACACGTACCAACAATCGAAGAAGGCAGCCGCATGAGACCCCGAACCGAGGAAAGGAAAATAGAAACCTTTCGATCAATTTTTCAGCCAACACAGGTCTGGGTTTCGTGTTTAGAGTTCGTTTCTAAGTTCCTGAGTTCGAGTAGATGGATTTAGACCTAAAATTTGTGAAAAACGGATGAGTTTTGAGAAAGTTAGAAACAATTCTAGCTCGGTCGGTAATGGATTTTTCCGGCGACGGAGGACTGTGGCGCACGGCGGAGCGGTCGTATTCTCTGGTGACTCTCTAGCTACTGGTTCGATCGAAATGGGGCTGACGTGGCATGCCACCTGGCAATCACGTGGAGCCGAGCCATGTGGAGGCCACCTGGCAGCCACGTAGAGCCACGTGGAGGCCACCTGGTAGCCAGGTAGAGCCACGTGGAGGCCACCTGGCAGCCACGTGGGTACCACCTGGAGGTCGAGTCAACACTAAGTCAGCGCCGAGTCAACACCGAGTCAGGTCGAGTCAACACCGAGTCAGACCAAGTTGGCGCGTGAGGCACTATAGCAGTGCGTGGAACACTGTAGCAGGCGCGTGAGACACTGTAGCAGGCGCATGGTCTGACCTTCCATAGCGCGTAACGATGCGTAGGACCGGTTATTGGGTCACGGCGACTCGTGTCGACAACATTTCGACATTTCGGATCTTTTAGCGTAGATTTTGGGTCAATCATGCTTCGTTTAGGGGTAGTTTTGGGCATCTGAAGTTGCTGCGTTTTTAGTACGACGCAAGCGGACCTCCCAGGGTTTAGGGAGTCTAAATGTAGGGTTTTAATTATAGTTGGTAATCCCGATTATTACTTTTGACAGACGATACTGCTCTGGGAACTTCGAAGGAGCGTACGGCTCGGGATTGAGCTAATTTGGACGTGTGGTGAGTGGACTTTGGTTTTGTAAAGTATAATGCATGCATAAAGGTATATTTGATATAATTGCTTATTACCTATTGTTTTGGCAAATTTTCGGATATTATTAAATTATTACTAGACACGGGCTTTCAATAATTATTTGGAAATGACGTTTTGGGCTATGGCTTCGCTTTATGGTTTCGGGTTTTATATTGTTTGACTTGATTAATTTTGGATTTCGGTCGAGTCCACGATTTTGAGTTTAAACCCGATTTTTCAATGAATTTGGCCTAAACCAGAAAACAAGGATTTCAAAACATGGATTTTGGTTTTCACTGGATTTTTGTCCATGATGGTCAAGGTTTTCTTCGACTGACGTCGAGGGTCTTTCTCTGCCAGATCATTGAGGGTTCTCCAACGCTGGTGTCGAGGGGTATTTTCTCCATCAGGCCGTTGAGGTTGTCTACGCGTAGTACATGTTTCTGCATAACTCGAGGTATATCAGGTGTGTGGAGAGTATCGAGCTACAACACGGGATTTTATTCGGGAGCAGTGGGATATGTTTTGATGTATATTTTGTGTCCAGGTCAGTTTACATGATTTTAAACTCCTTTGAGGAGGGTTTTCAAAGCAGAGTTGTGGACCACAAAATGTTTTCATTATTCGGGTTTTCGTGGGTCCCACCAAGTGTTTTAACAAAAGAGGGATTTTCCAGTGGGTTTTCGGATTATCTATATATTATAATTATATACAAAGGGATTTTATGTTATGCATGCATGGTTTTACTCATGGAGGGGGGAAAGGTATGTTTTCCTCGGGCATGATTTTTATATGATTATTTTGTCCATTCACAACTTTCGTGTTTTAAATCCCCTCTAGGCTGTTGTGTTGACGTGGGCATATCCAGAGGCAGAGGCATTAGTTTTTCAGCTGCACGTATACCTAGACTATCGAGTAGGATATTTATTTATGTATTTATTTATCCTACTTAGATGCTCTGATAAGTTTTTTGGATTGTTGTAAATTTGTGGATACATCGTTGGATGGTTGACCTTATTGGAATTTAGAGTGTTATCAGATCTTTAATCTGATAGGTGGAAGACGGTTAACCAGTCTTTAAGGGGAGATTCTGCCAGATTTTTGCCAAAAATCTCATATTTATTTTGCAAGGACTTAGCGGTATTCTGGGAATTTCTTTATGTTGTCAGACGGGAGCAGGGTTTTTCCCGGGTTTCAAGGGGAAATTCGAGAATGGTCCTATCATGGTCATCCATCAAGTGGGGAGCAGGTCATCCATTAGGTGGAGAGAAAATCACCCAGCAGGTGGAGAGTAGGTCACCTAGTAATTGGAGTGCGAGTCAGATGTGCCAAGCAAGCACTCATCGACATGTCAATTGGGAGCAGGTCATCCATAAGGGGGGGAGCATGTCATCCATCTAGTGGGGAGCAAGTCATCGATAAGGTGGAGAGCATGTCACCCAGCTGGTGGAGAACAAGTCACCCAGCAGGTGGAGAGTGGGTCGGCTCTGCCAAACATGCACTCATCGACACGTCGGGTACGCGGTTGCCAACGAGAAGCTCGAGTTGACAATCGATAGTGAGACCGCCTCCCAAATTGTTGATTGGGGTCAGCATTGAAGATCGCGATGGTACCAATGTCTGTCAGCTGGGTGGTGAATGAAAGAGCTTAGACATTGGGTAGGCGCCGTACACAACGACCAAAAGAGCTTAGATGTCGGGTCGGCTCCATACATAGCTACCGAAAGAGCTTAGACGTCGGGTCAGTTCCGTACACAGCGACCGAAAGAGCTTGAACCAGAAAATCACAGACTTGGTAAAGATAGCTTACAAGAAGGGCTCACGGTGGTGAGGGTGGCAGTTGCCACAAATTTAAGCCGTGCTAATGCCTAGCTAGGAGAACATGAAGCCTTTCATGGTTGGATTCCCACAGACTGAGCCAAATGTTGACGGTGTGAAATAGATCGAGGTATGAGGTAAGAACATCTAATCTAAATCAATTATTGAACACCAAGCTTTATAGTGGTTCACCCTAAAAGAGGGGTACATCCACTGTAGTGTTTGTATTATATATGAGTATGAGAATACATAAATGTTTATATGAGATGTAGTAGAGAGAGTGTGAGAGTGGGAAAATAAGAGCCCAAGACTCAACCCCTTTCCTAATGGCCAAGAGCCACTATATATCGACTAGGAAACTTCTTGTGGAAGTCTCCAACATGTGGTCCAAAATAGAGGGTGACGTGGGCTCCTCCCTTCCAAGCATAAAGTCAAGTGGTCTTCTTGAGTAGAGTCCACGTGGAGGCTTCTTACAGGCTGGTCGATACAGCCGAGTGAGGTACCACTATGAGGACGGGGTATCCCCCCACGGGGTACCACCTGCTATGGGCCTTGTGCCATTATGTCGTATGTGAGCAGCCACCAGGGGGCCGACACTTGTTGTCCTAGGCTGACGCCTAGGGTCTTGGAAGTTGGAATATCTTTGCCCATGGCCATATGAGGAAGTGTGAGGGGAGCTCCCTAGGAGAGGCTTTATGCACCAAGGGATGAGAAACAAGTGTCCCTTCTTTATAGATGTACATGGGGAGGTGTGAGGCACGGTTTACGGGGGCACAATCCCTGTTGACTTGGCGGTTGAGTGGTACCCGGGTGAGTTGTACCCAGGTGAGTGGTACCCGGGTGAGTGGTACCAAGTGAGTGGTAGCGCTACCTGGGCACGCCTTGGGCCGTGTCCAGCATTCTTGGGCTTGGGCCTAAAGTAGCTGTTGTGAGTCTAGGCTGATAGTGGGTCCACGCGGTGGGTCTTTAGGGTTCGACCTTTGAGGATCCCAATGGGGTTTTGTCAGCTACTGTCTGCTAGATTCGGCTCAGCATATTATGACCATCAACATTGTTCATACTCAATGAATTCAGTATCATTTTATATATAAATTGAAGGCATAATCGAAACAAAGTAAAGAATTTGCATGGAGAATTGTTATGATAAACTGGGATATTTATATTTTTTTTTCTGGCATTTTGTATACAAAATGATTTTTTTTTTTTAAGAAAATTTATTACTCACTAACTAATATTTAGTTAATTATTTCTATTGTGGAAAGAAGAACAATCTTGTTTTACTTTTCTTGTTTCGATAAAATTAAAACGACGATTGTATATATTAAGTATCGATCTTGTCTGTTACTGAAATTAAACTCGAGGTCACAAAAAAAAAAAACACTTTATCCATAGTGATTTGAATACTCATTTGAAAAGTTTCAAAATTTTGCCAAAAACTCATAATCGTGAATCCTGAAAATAGTTACCACCAACCACCCCATCTATTACGAAAAATAAACTAAAATCTACCATCTTGTTTATAGTTTTGTTAGGATTTTGCATATCATTTCAGTGAAAAATATATAATTTTTGTAGTTTATAGAATACTATGAATTAGGATTTAACTTAATTTCCTTTTAAAACTTAAAACAAATCTTCTTGTAACAAGAGGTTATCCAAAATTAATATTTGTTTAATTTAGATGTTTTCTTTTGGAAGGTTGTTTAATTTGGATGTTTGTAGTCTCGTAGAGGATTCTTTCCTTCTTTAAAAGGACGTAAATAAAAAAAAAACAAAAACAAAGGAGCAGGGACAGGTGTCAACATGATAAAGCGAGTTGTGGGTATAAGCCCTCTACCATCAGTCTGATCAATGTTAGGTGTCCCCGAATCAAGGCTGGCCCTGAGGGTAGCCAGGTAAGGCGGCCGCCTCGGGCCCCCATCTTAAGAGGGATCAAAAAAAAAAAAAAAATTATAAATAGTTGTTATATGAATTTGATATCTAATCAAGTTACGTCAGTAATAATCAAATAATCCGCTTGGGCGAGTTGATTTGGTCTTTAGGCTCCGTCAAAGAGGCCCATTCGAATCCCATTGGAGGCCTGTTTGATTTGGAGTTCTTTCCTTCTTTTTTTCCCTTTTGGTTTTTCTTCAAAGAGGCTACAGTTCGAATCCCAACGGAGCCTCTTTTAATAGTTTTTTCCCTTTTTTTTCCTTTTGGTTTCCTTTTCTTTTTTTTTTCCT
Source organism: Oemleria cerasiformis (assembly GCA_037349345.1). Lineage (NCBI taxonomy): Eukaryota > Viridiplantae > Streptophyta > Magnoliopsida > Rosales > Rosaceae > Oemleria > Oemleria cerasiformis. The sequence goes on along the minus strand of JAZGTL010000012.1, from coordinate 4,155,722 downwards.
TTTGATTTTCTTTTACTTTTCCTAAACACAATATTTTTTTTCCTTTTCCTTTTTATTTTTTAATAATTGTTTTCTCTTTTCCTAAATAAAACCAAATAACCTAACTCAAACCAAATAACTTTTCCTATTGTGTTTTGTTAAACAGTAGCCTAGCCTCCTCTATTATATTTAAGTTAATTTTTAACCCTAGCCCCTCCCCTTCTTCTCAAATTTTAAAGAAATTGAAGAAAATAATTTTAATTCAAAGGAGACGATATTTAGTAATTGTTTCTTGTCATAATTTTAATTTTTGTGAGTTTTGATATAAAAATAGTTTTTTAAAAGGGTTATATATATATATATATATATATATATATATATATATATATATATATATATATATATATATATATATATATATATATACCAATATACGGACACTTTGAGAATTAAAGAATTGTGGGGGCCCATTTGAAGGTTCGCCTTGGGCCCCCAATATCTCAAGGCCGACCCTGCCCTGAATAACCATTTTACATTATTTTTTATTAATTTAAAACTATAATTTGAGGATTTTATTTCATTTTAATACAACGAGACTGAGAAATGGAAAAAAATACGTACATAAGATATCGAACTCGTTCTTTCAAATTTATGACTTAAGACAATCACACAATGAAGAAGAACATCATTAAATTGTAATATTTCTGGCTGATTAGAAGAGGATTATCCACCGTATTATATATTATAATGGGAACATTTTTATAACATGTGTTTAGGTAGCCAAACAAGGAAGATATAAAATTTTTACATACCAAGTAGTGTGATTATTTTTTATTCATTTTAAGTAAGAAGATATTAAATAAATAAATTAAATGAACCACATCATTGACACTCCACATAGATATCCATGTCAATATTTGTTCGGATGAGATGTTGGCACCCTAGCTTCGTCAGGCCGAGCTTGCACTCAAGGCGTAGGGTGATCTGACCCAGGAGTTGGCGGCCGAGAGGAAGAGATGAGTGATCTAACTTCCAAGCTTTCCCTGGCCGAGAAGGATGTGGAGCGTTACAAGGTCGAGCTTGCTCGAGTGAAGGCAGCGAGAGAGGCCGACCTGGTTCGGTTCAGGGAAGAGGCGGTTGCCGAGTACAAAAAGTCGGCCGAGCTGAAGAGTCTTAACCAGGCGTATGCGGTCGAGTGTGAGCGTGGCTTATATCGTGACCTATTTAAGTATAAAGGTGATCTTCATGTTAGGACTCCTTGACTGGGATGGGACATGACGACTGCCGACTTCCCCTCAGAGAGTGAAGAGGCCGACTCTAAGCCGGAGACGCCCGATCCGGATGCGATGGATTCTAGTGCACCGGTCAGCGATGGTGTGGTCAGTGGGCAGCAAGACGGTGAGGTCGGTGGGTAGCAAGACAGTGAAGTTGGTGGGCAGTAAGATGGTGCGCCGCAGACCGAGTTTGTAGTTTAATGACCTGATGTGTATCAGTGTCCTTTTTGTAATGCTCAGACATATTTTGGCAGACCATGGGGTCTTGCCTATGACATTTTTTGAATTTTAAAAGCTATGTTTATGTTTTATGTATTTGTGTTTGTGTTGTGTTTTGGCCAAGTTGTATGTCAGTCGGCGTTTATTTTTGTATAGCCAACACTTGTGTTTTTTGTTTTGGATGTTGGATACGATTGGTCTAGCAAGCTGGTCATCCATGTTAGTCCGACTGGTGTGTTATGTCAAATAGTTGAGCAGTGATTGTTTCGTTGGCCATTTACGTGTTTTGCTCAATGAGTTTTGAGCGTTAGTGTAGAAAAATGAATGTGAGACCATGTTATGTGATTGGCCATCTGAGTGTGCTTGGTTAGTGTGAGTAAAGTTTGTGAAAGTAGATATCATTTATGAGTGTTGGCCGAGTGTGACCTAGTGCAATGATAGCAAGTGTGGCTTTTAAAAAGTAAAAGAAAAAGGAAACATTTTGGTCTTCCTATGTGTTCCGGCCGATCGGCCTACATGTAGTACTTCTTGAGGTGGTTTGCATTCCAAGGATGATCGAGGGGTCTTCCCTCATAGTCTGACATGTCGTAAGTCCCTGGTCGGCATATATGTGTGGCCTTGTAAGGGCCCTCCCAATTCGGTCCAAGTGATCCAGCCAATCAGTCTTTGGTTGTCAGGTTGACCTTCCTTAGGACCCAATCGCCGACCTGGAAGTTGCGGGGCTTGACTCTAGCATCATGGTACTAACAGAGTCATTGCTTGTAAGCTATATTCCTCAATAAGACCCAGACTGAGAGCCAGTTGGTCATTGTTCTGGTCGGCGTCATAGGTCATGACTCAGTATGAAGTTTCATGCATTTCAGCTGGGATGACTGCTTCAGTTCCAAAGGCCATTGAGAACGGTGTCTCGTTGGTGGCCGTTCGATATGATGTCTTATATGACCAAAGTACATTTGGTAGGATGTCTGCCCATTTGCCCTTAGTTTCATCTAGTTGAGTCTTCAAGGTATGCTTGATTATCTTATTAACAGCTTCAACTTGGCCATTGGATTGTGGATGTGCTGGAGAGGCAAAAAATAGGTTGATGTTGTGCCTTTCACAGAATGCCCTGAAGCACTGGTTGTCAAATTGCTTCCCATTGTCTGTGATGATCGTGTGTGGAAAACTAAACCGGCAGATGATGTTTTTGAAGACGAAGGTCTCTATCTGAGCTGCCATGGTAGTGGCCAAAGGTTTGGCTTCAACCCATTTGGTGAAGTGATCCAGGTCGACTATGGCGTACTCGGTTTGTCCTTTGCCTGTTGGCCTTTTTCCAATTAGATCAAGTCTCCATTGAGCGAATGGCCATGGGCTAAGCATTGGTGTGATGTTCTCTGGTGGGAGATGTAGGAAGGGAGCAAAACTTTGGCATTTGTCACATCACCTGGTGAAGTCTGCTGCGTTTGCATGCATGCTTGGCTAGTAAAACCCTTGGCGGAAGGCCTTGTGTGCTAGAGAGCGTGGGCCAGAGTGGTTGCCACAAATTCCCGCATGTATCTCTTCCAATATTGCTCTTCCATCCTCTGGTGTGAGGTACTTTAAAAGAGGGAGAGTGAATCCTCGGTTATAAAGTTGGCCACTAATGATAGTGTATCGAGAGGCTTGTCAGCGTATCTTCTTCGGGGCGACTTTGTTAGTTGGGAGAGTTCCATCGGTTAGGAAATTGAGCAAAGGGGCCATCCAAGTTGAATTGGTGTTTATTACATTGACGGAAGAGCATTCGATGCATGGTTACTGGAGGATCTCCACGGGGATGTTTCAGCTTGTTTTCTCATCAAGGGAGGATACCAGGCATGCAAGAGCGTCTGCGTGGCTGTTCTCCGACCTTGGTATCCTTGTGATTGTATATGCCTTGAAACCGCCCAAGAGAGATAAGGCCAACTCTTTGTATGAGGCCATGGAGGAGTCTTTCGCCTCAAACTCATCATTGATCTGGTTGACAACAAGTTGTGAGTCACTGTAAATTTGTATTTGTTTGGCGTCCATGTGCTTGGCCAAGCGAAGACCCGCGAGTAGAGCCTCATACTCTGCCTTATTGTTGGAGGCTTTGAACATGAAGCGAAGAGCATATTCTAGGCCGACCTTGTCTGGAGTTGTGAGGACAAGTCCTGCTCCAGAACTGCTACGGCAAGCAGAGCCATCCACATGTAAGACCCAGGTGGGTTGTTGTATATCCAAGGTATGTGCTTTGGAATTTTGGATGGTCTCTGAGGTGGTCTTCTCTTCCTGTTCAAGTGGTAGGTATGTGAACTCAGTGATGAAGTCAGCGATGACTTGCCCCTTCTCCGCTGGTCTGGGGGCGAACGTGACGTCGAACTTGTTGAGCTCGATTGCACATTTGAGTAGGCGACCTGAAGTTTCTGGCTTTTGGAGTACTTGGCGGAGTGGTTTGTTGGTCAACACGGTGATGAAATGAGTTTGGAAGTAAGGTCTGAGTTTCTTGGATGATATTATCAAAGCAAAGGCAAGTTTTTCGAGGTCTGTGTACCTTGTTTCAGTGTTTTGCAATGCTTTGTTGACATAGTAGACCGGGTGCTCTGCTCCGTCCTTCCTCTTTATGAGTACTGAGCTGACCGCTGATATGGACACTGACAAGTACATAATCAATGGTTCTCCCGTTTCTGGTCTTACGAGGAGAGGTGCCTTACTCATGTACTCCTTTAGTTCTGTAAATGCCGTTGTGCACTCTTCCGTCCATGTGATGTGTTTGGACTTGCCTTTAAGGGCTTTGAAGAATGGGACGCATTTGTCGGTGGCCTTGGAAATGAAGCGGGTAAGAGCTGCCACTCTCCCAGTGAGGCTTTGTATGTCTTTCTGTGTACGTGGGGGCTCCATGTCCACGAGTGCGTTGATATTCTTAGGGTTGGCCTCTATGCCCCTCTGGCTGATCATGAAGCCTAAGAATTTTCCTGAACCCATTCCAAAGACACATTTGGTTGGGTTCAAGCGCATCTTGTATTTCTTTAAGACTTCAAACATCCGTGTGAGGTTTGGGGTGTGCTGGTCAGCAGTCTTGCTCTTGACAAGCATGTCATCGACGTATACTTCCATGGTTTTGCCTATTTGGTCCGCAAACATGAAGTTCACTAGGCGTTGGTAGGTGGCACCTGCATTTTTTAGTCCGAAAGGCATTACGTTGTAGCAATAGAGACCCTGGTCTATCCGGAAGTTGGTGTGGATTTGGTCAGCCGGGTGCATGAAGATCTGGTTGTAACCCAAAAACGCATCCATAAAACTCAAAAGTTCGTGACCTACCGTGGCGTCGACCAGTTGGTCTATCTTTGGCAGAGGAAAACTATCCTTTGGGCACGCCTTGTTCAAGTCAGTGAAGTCGAGGCACGTGTGCCAGGAGCCAAAAGGTTTCTTCACCAAAACTACATTGGCGACCCACACTGCGTAGACTACTTTGCGCACAAAGTGTATAGTGATGAGCTTGACTATCACTGCCTTCATAGCTTCTGTCCGTTCTGCATCATAGATACGGCATTTTTGTTCTACCGGTATGAAAGATTGGTTTATGCTCAAGCGGTGGCAAATGACATCAGTTGATATGTCAGGCATGTCAGCGTATGACCAGGCAAAGACCTCATAATTATCTTGTAAAAACTTGATCAAGTCTGATCTCATGTTAGGGGTGAAGGTGGTTCCAATTTTTACCTTCTGGTCAACATAGGCGTGGGAGAGGATGACCTCATCAACTTCCTCAATGGGTTGAGGGTGTGGTGTGGCTGAGTGATCCCTGGGATCCTCAATAGGTCCTTCCTTTATGTGATGAGCGACTTGAGGATCCATTGGGTCCACCTCGAATTCTAATTCAGAGACTGTCATTGTTTCCTTAAACTGGGCAGTGGTGTTCCCAGCAAGGGTTGTGGAGTTGCAAGTTCTTGCAGTAATCTGATCTCCTCGGACTTGGCCAATGCCCATAGGGGTAGGGAACTTGATCATAAGCATATGGGTGGATAACATTGCCTTGAGCTGGTTGATCACGCCTCTGCCCAAGATGACGTTGTAGACTGTTGGGCAATCCACCACCAAGAAAGGAGTGAGAACCGTTGCTCATTTAGGGATGGTCCCAACAGAAAGTGGAAGAGTGACTGTGCCGATTGGCGCAATTAAGTCCCCGATGAAGCCAAACAATGGTGTGGGAGACCGATCAAGGTCAGAGTTTGGGATGCCTAGCTGCTTGTATGCATCCATGAATAAAACATTAACAGAGCTCGTGGTATCAACTATGATTCTGCCCACGTCGAAGTTTATGATTTGTGCCCGGATGACGATTGGGTCATCATGTAGGTATACTACTCCCCGTTCTTCCTCCTCTGAGAATGTGATAAGTTCCCAGTCGACCTTGCCTATTTTCTTCGCTCGTCCATCTTCAATGTTGAAGATCTGATGGTTGCTCTGTGAGGCGCGAATGAAGTTTTTCTTTGCTCTGTTGGAGGTCAGAAAGGAACAAATAGTTGGTCCTCCAGTGATTGTGTTAATTTGAGGGTGTCGAGGTGGAGGAGGTGCATGTTGAAGGAATTGGTTGATCTTTCCATCCCTGGCTAGAGCTTCCACAAGGTCCCTGAAGGCCACACATTGGTCAATGCTATGGCCATTGTACTTGTGGTATTGGCAGTAGGTGCTTGTATTCTTGGCAAGTTTCCCAGTAGCCGGTGCCCAAGTCGACTTGGGGATCATATGCTCGACATTCATCAAGACATTCTCATATGAAGTGTTGAGAATGGTGTAAGTTTCATACTTTGATCGAGGAGGAGGTCGGTCATCATTGTTATTTGGTCGGTTATCTTGACGGTTCTGTCCCTGGTGGGAGTTGGGATAATTAGGATTTTTGCCCTTCTTGCCTAGGCTGTATGAGTCGTGGGAGTAATCCTTCCTTTTCCCCCCATATGAATGTTGACACTGGTTGGTGGGATTTTTCTGACTTGTGTGTTAAGGGTTAGGGCCGTTTGGCTGGTATGTGTTGATCGAGTCTGGCTTGCTTGCCTGGTATGTGTTAGCCAAGTTCATGTCTCCTTTGTGATTCAGTAGCTCGGCCTTGGCATGTATTGCCGCCTGTTTCATAATTTCATTATAGCTAGACCAACCTTATGTATGAGCTGCATACCTGAAAGGAGATTCTCTTAGGTCGCCCTTGAAAGCTGTGAATGTTGCCTTGTCATCTGTCTCAGCACACCGAGAGTATTCGTGGTTGAACCTGGCTGCGTACTTTTGTAGAGCTTCATTCTCTTCTTGTTTCAATAGGAAGAGGTCTTCCGTTGAGAATAGACGATCAGTTTGTATCATGAACTGGTTGAGGAAAGTCATATGTAATTGCTCGAAGGAGTCTATGGTTCCAACCCCCAATCGGTAAAACCAGTTGATTGATGCTTCTGTTAGTGTCGAGCTGAATATGAGGCAGCGTGCTTCGTCCAAGAGATTCTTGAAGGCCACAGCTAACTGATAATTGTTCAAGTGTGTGACGGGGTCTCCCTGTCCGGTGTAGAGTGGGATCTTAAGAGGCTTGATCTCATGATCGTGTCTGAACTGGTTGATCCTCTCTATGAAGGGCCCACAACTTGTTCTGCCCTAGGTCGGCATTGGTGATTACCTCTTCTCGGCCTCAAGACTTCTGACCCGTTCTAAGAGCTGTCGGACAAGCGAGTCGGTATGTGGTGATTTATCTTGAGCAGCACGGTGTTCACTACGGTTAGGCCGATTAGCCTTAGTGGTATTTTCTCCTTCTCGATGTTCCCTGTGAGGAGGTCGTTCGGCCTATTTTAGAATAAACGACCTAGGGTGCACCTCCTGGTGAGTACTTCAAGGGGGAAGTTTGAACGTATGTGGTGATGCCGGTCGGCCTCATGATCATTAGGTCGTTCGGCCTGTCTTGCACTCTGACCCTCCTGAGAGGATCCAGCCCCTTCAGAATCTGAGACAAAAATGTGTTGCCTCGGCTCGGTCGACTACAACCCTTCTGCGTCGGTATCAATATTAGGTCGATCGACCTTTGTTCCTTGTGACCGAGAGGTTTGGCCTTCCTCCCAAGGGAATGTAAGTTTGATGGGGGCGATTGGAGACAGATCTCGGTGGGATCCTGTGCTCAGAGTTTGTCGAGCATCTCGGTAGACCCTAGTCTTGCCTTGTCCCTTGCTAGGTATGATGAGCAGACGAGAGGCTATGTCGGTGGGTTCCACATGCATTTTGGTTTTATCCTTCTCGGTAACTCGGTGGATGCGCTCAGCTTGTTCGTCGCACTCGGCAACTACTTGCTCGGCCTCGTGGGATTCTACCCTTACTCGGTGAGCTGCAAGCTCTGCCTGGGATATTTTTAGCTGAGTTACCACATCGGTGTATTGCTCATTCAGCACTTGGTATCTGAACTCGGCCTGAGTACCGTTGGATTTGACCTCGGCCAGGTCTTGTTGGAGTTTTTCCAACAATTGCATGACGTTGGGAGAGATATCCCTCGATGGTCTTGACCCTTGTCCGGGCGTTACTTTGTTGTCCCCTTGGTCACCTTGCATGTTTAATGTGTGAAGGTAGAGGGGGGAGTGCTCGGCCTAGTAGAGTGGTGGGCAGACTTAGTCAGAATTCCCATAAACGACATCAAATTTTTTATGCACAAAATGCGCCAACTTAGGATTTTTACTCTGTCCAATCATTGTATGCCACATGCTCTTCGGAAGACCTGTAAATAGGAAGAGCAGTTGTATATAGAAGACATCTAGTCTGTAATACTGTAATACTTGATACGCCCTGACTCGGAAAGTCCACAAGGACATCGTCGGTAGGGTAGGGGTGGGGTTGTCTTAGTAGACTTTTGTAAAGCGTCATTTTTTCTCTTTCATACAAGGATATGAGAAGGGATATATTTATATTTACTGGATATTAATTTTCTCCCTTACGAGAGTTAGACCCATAACGTCCCACTATAATAGATAAAAATACAACTAAATTAGTAATACTAATTACCAATGTTAATGTGTACTGTTGTATTTAGAAAAGAAAAATTAAGAAAAAGAAATCTCAGTGTATACCAGTCTCCAATATCCAAACATTCGAACGTTTCAAAAAAGAAAGAGAAACACTGTCCGCGTGCGTTACGTGTTCAAGTCTCTCAGAAGTCATCATTCATTTTTATTGGTCAATAATTTATCATTATCGGCTTTTTTAAATTAAAAGCACTCGCTTGCTTGCTCTTCCGCGTTTCATTAATAATCCATTCATTCAAATTCGTTCTCACTTCTCTCTTTGTGCTTTACTGGGTTTTCAATTTCTTGGCTGTTGATTCCGGGAAACGACGCCGTTTGAAGCATTGGCTGGCAACCTTTGCATGCCTGCCTTTTCGCTTTGTATTGACATAGAAAAGTTGGATTCTGTATTTTCTTTTGGGTCTCAACTTTTTGGCATTCCTTTCTTCAGTTTGAGACTTTTCTTTCACAAATTGAAAACTTAAGAAACTTGTCTGCAACTCCTTCTTCTTCTTCTTCTTCTGCTTTTCCCTGCTTCCTTTTCAAATTTGCAGCAATGATCAACCCTTTCAGTCCGGTAAGCTTCTCTCTCTGTGTATATATACGTGTTCTTCTTTCTGGGTTTACCAAATTTACTTTTGTTTCAAGCATGCCTTTGATTTTTTGTGTTATTTTTGAAGAGTTTAATTCCAATTTTAGTTATCTGCTGTTTGCTTGCTGAGAAAAAGTGGAAGAAATGGAAGGAAAATTGATTATATTCTTGTGCCTATTTTGTCTCCGGTTCGGAATCCGGAACGCCGGTTTCCCATGTGTTCAATTTTTTTGTAAAAGTTATGGGACTTGAATTTCAATATTATTATTATCTGAGACTTTGTTAAGAGAGAAAAAGGCTTTGAATTTGAGATTGAGTTGTGATTCTCTTTGATCATAATTGCAGCACATGGACATGGGCATTCAATCAGGAGGGGAGAGACTTCTATTGTTAAATTGGAATTTGGTGTAGTCAGTAATTTAAATCGTTTCCCTCTGTTTGCTCAATGTTTGCTGTTGCTTAACTTAACTGCCAATCGGCAACAACTTCTTTAGCTAAGAAAAACTATTAATTAATTTTTCATCCCATTAGTTTGGGAGTATGCTTGTAACTAGTTAAAAATTTCACTTTTGTTTTTGTTCTGCCTTCTGTTTCCCTCTATTCGGCCGGATGGCCACTGCCCAAGGAATTTTTGTCCTTCTTCCAGTAAGTGCGTAGGCTTGCCACCACCAAGGCCCAAATTGGCTTGAATGGGATATGAATGGAGTGTAGAGTGTGTAATTGCTTGCTTTCTTAAATCATCTATGCTTCCTGATATGTTCAATCAATGCTGTTGAATTTGGCTGGTCAATGCAGTACCAATGTGATCGATACTTGCATCATTTTGTCAGGCCTCTGTACTTTCCGATCCAAAGAATAGATCATTTTACTGCAGCCTCTTCATTGTAGCTTCATTGATCTGCGGTGCTTACTTCATTGGCAGTGCAACCATTGCTCGGGAGTACAAGGAAGTCTGTCTCTCTGTTCCATTACTATCTCTTACTTGAACTTGTTCTACTCTAAGAAAGAAAAAACAATGTCCGAATGAATTTTTCTGTTTTCTCCTTTATTAATAAATAGTCTTCGGAAAATTTTCTGCAGAGATTAACAAGATGGAAACTGATCTACAATAGGCAGAATACAAATTTTGATACATGCAAGGTTTGACTATTAGAGAATATAAGTATTTTTTTTTAATGCCCCTTGAAAGTTACTTCTGTTGCTAATTTTTTCCCTCTTTATCCTCAGAATCGTTGCCAACCTTTAGGTAGTGAGGCATTACCAGAAGGAATTGTTTCCAAAACATCAAACTTGGAAGTACATCCTTTATGGCGTTCATCTGTGATAAATGTATGAGAGCCTATGGCTGGTTTTCATTGAATGTTAAATGATGCCCATAGTTCATCAGTTAGTCTATAAAATTCTAGTTCTTTCTTGTTAATTGGTCAATGATAATGCATACTCATCCTTTGTTTTAGAAACATGACTTGCATGTTGATAATTAGTGTTTAATCTCCTGTTTTCTATGTGCCTAGTATATCAATCATTTAACTAAATCTAAAGGGATTAGTTCAATGGCATGTTTTGTAAAGTTTTGCATGGTCCAAAGCTGTTGAAATCTGTCTGAATCTGATCAAATTGTTCTTATTGCTACTTATAAGTTCCAACATCAATGTAGTAATGCAAGTTGCCTGTATAAAAAGTACACTCGAATATAAAAACATAACTCTCATAAAATTTAGTGGGATTTTGTAATCCCTTTTTCTCTGGGATATTTATGGATGAAAGGTCTTTTCATAACTTGTTTAGTAACCTCAAGTGCTCGTCAACTTAACTTGTTATTCAATTATAGTTTTCCTCAACCATTTTAACATCTTCTTGTCAATAGAAGTAAACTGTATTCTTTTATGTAAGTTTATCAATCATTAATCTTCAATGCGTTAATCCCAAAATATAACTGCCATCAGTACATACTTCATCTGAGGATTTTACAGTTTTCACATCTGTTTCTTGACCATGTGCGCATGATTAGCTTTTGGAGTTAGATATTGTTGGTACCGAAAGCATTACACTGTTTCCTGGTTAATCTCTGTTTTTTACGCATAATTTATTGCTTGAATGGTTTTGTTGTTCTTACTGGGGATATTGTTTCCCTCTTGAAAAAAATTTATTTTGTAACCTATTGGCCTCTGAAATTAAACATGTTCTTGTACCTGATTGCTATGTCGAAATCATGATAACATTGTTACCTCACTTCTGCCTTTTAATGTGTATGTTTTGTTACAGACAACTGCACATTGTTTTTCTACTTTTCCTACGAATAAGAAAGCTTGCAATTTTTTGTTTAAAGACCTGTAAAAAAATTTCTTGCACCTCCTTCATTCCTATTATTATCATCTAATATATAACCATAATAATATATTAAAATTTATTTGAGTATCTATATATTTCTTTTATTTTTCTGTGCGGGGTTTCTTCTACCTAAAAATTTCAAATTCTTGTGTCAGGAAAACTCAAAACCTTCTATGAGCTTGCTGGCAATTGCAGTTGGAATAAAGCAGAAGGAAATAGTGGACAGAATTGTTAAAAAGGTAACGATTTATTTGCTCATTCCCGTCTCATAGAATATTCTTCCCTTATATATATATTTGAAAATCTCTGTTGTTATTTTGCAGTTTCTATCGAGCGATTTTGTTGTTATGCTTTTTCATTATGACGGTGCTGTGGATAGATGGAGGGATTTACCTTGGAGTGATCATGCCATACATGTGTCTGTGATGAATCAAACAAAATGGTGAAATTGATTCTCTCATATGGTGACCTAAAATTATAGTTATATGCAAATATGTGACCTTATATTGGGTGGAACACTATGCATGTGTCGACAATATCTTGATGAAACAATATGGTTTGATGACATAGGTGGTTCGCCAAACGCTTCTTGCATCCAGATATTGTTTCCGAGTACAAATATATTTTTCTTTGGGATGAGGACCTTGGAGTTGAGAATTTTGACCCAAAGCGGTAAGTATAGTCGGTTAAGTTTTTAGAATGATCTTGGCATCCCTATTGGGATTACTTTTTTAAGTGTCTCATATTGTTCTTGTCTGCTATGATAGCACAGATGTAATATAATATGACAAACACATGCATGTGTTTATTTTCTGCTTAGAAGACTAAACTGCAGTCTTTTACAGAAAACATTGCAAATTCCACTATTTTAAATGGTCTTCACTATCGAGTTTTAATTCTACTTGTTTGTCAACAATCTGTCATCCTCTCTCCTTAATCTACCCTTTTCTTTCGATAAATAAAAAAGTTGTCAAATGGACCCTTAATAGGTTTTTTAATACCCTGCTATTCAGGCATAATAAAGCAGACTATGAAATCCCAGTTTCCCCAACTTTGTAATCAGAAAGCCATTCAGTCAATGTTCTGCAGATGAGAAAATAGGAAATTGATTTGATATGACACAGGAACCTAATGCATTGTGTTTTTGTAGATATCTATCCATTGTTTGGGAAGAGGGACTTGAAATATCACAGCCGGGACTTGATCCTGACAAGTCAGAGGTGTATCACCCAATCACTGCACGCATGAAGAATTCTAAAGTGCACAGGTCAGTGTTTCCTGGAAAGTGGATTTAATATGGTAACAGTACTGTTTAATTTATGAAGAGAGCAATGAAGTTGACGTACTTTTTAGTCTTTGGGCTATCTTTCAAGAAAAAGAAAAATTAACATGGTTGTAAACTGCTTCATTAGTCCTTTGAAGTGTACATGTTTGTCCCAGAGATGTGTACATCATAGTTACAAACATTCCTGTAACATCCAAAGCCTAATGAAGACTAATGAACAACAATAATTTAAACCAAATGTTAGACAACCACCGGAGCACAACAGTTTAACCTGCTAGGGAATGAGCCAGCATATATTAAGCTTACTCTCTTTCTCACCTGCATCCCCCTATATGAATACTAATAAAAGACAAGGAAAATAGGCTTCGTTTCACAATATTTTTTTAACTCTTTCTCTAGTGAAAATTTATGTGTTGGATTCAATCCTTTCAGCTTGTTGGAATGGTATTTTGTGACCTGTCCATTTTGGTGCTGGTGCCTGCTTTGACCCAGACTGTGGGCTGGTGCAGGGGTGATCTTTGGGCATTTTCTCTGCAATGGCCTAGTATACATAAAGTTCATTTGTTATATGAGAGCAATCCTTGACTTTGAGAGAGTGATCGAACCATCTGTTTTTGCTTTGTGTTCTGTTACTGTTCCTGTGTCCCTTTTGATCAATTGCTTTCTTGCGTAACCACCATCTCTTACTGTTCCTGAGATACCAGAGCGTACATTAGAATTGACTTTGATCCATCTTTGCCCAAATTTTTAACAGAAGGTTTTATAAGTATAAAGGCAGTGGAAGGTGTGACGACCACAGCTCTACTCCTCCATGTACAGGGTAAGCAATAGCTTATGTGCTATCCTCTATGTTTATATTTCTGATCAACTATTGCATTGCTGAAAATTTCCTTTTGGCTGTTCGGTATAATCTCTTACACAGTTGGGTGGAAATGATGGCACCTGTATTTTCAAGAGCTGCATGGAAATGTGTATGGTACATGATCCAGGTACGTAAACCCCACAAAACCAATACCAACCACAATCACGAAATAATTACCTAGTTTTGGTAATGAACAACAATATGCGACATTGTAGGCAGTTACGTGCAAAGTGATCACATTTGTGAGTCTGCTATTTCCACCTTTCAATGAAGAAATACAAAAAAAAAAATTGTGATTAAAATTTAAAAAAAATAAAATTAATTGACATAGAAAATGAATATACTCTCTGATGACGGGTAGTGGAGAAAAAGGATGATCCTGTAAGATTTACTTGAGAGAATAGAGTTAGGGAAGAAAGAAAATATTAAAGAAGAGAGGAGGGAGATAATTTTGTAGGTGAAAACTGAAAGGAGTGTTATTGTTGAATTGATTGTTTAGAAATAACGGTGGGTGGTAAGAGAATATTGCTCTTTCTGAAATTGTCATAGGGGGGTGAGTATTAGATGGGTGAGGAAATAGGACTGGTGAGTGGAAATATCAGCACCCACCTTTTTACCAATAATTACATTAAATAATCCATGAAAGTTAAACACTAAAGAATATCTTGTAGTATAAACAACCACTAAATGCCAAAAATATTTTGGAGAGTTGGAACTATTTTCCAATAGAAAAATAAGGTTGACTGGTCAAGAGCCTTGCTATCAAATATATAGTTATTATGCACTATATATAGGTGCTTTTGAAATTTGGGAATTTAATAATAGATTATGTGCACTGCACCGTATTTTATTTCTAACGCAATTTTTTTTAATATAAGAAACATTATGGTGATTATTCTCTGATTATTTGTTCTCCCGACAGAATGACCTGATCCATGCATGGGGCCTGGATGTGCAGCTTGGATATTGTGCACAAGTAAAATGCCTGCCTTATAGCTTCCATTTTAAACTCTCTTGGCCATACTTTGTGTTGCCTAAACTATTATCTTTCAGGGAGATCGAACAAAAAATGTTGGTGTGGTTGACTCTGAATATATAGTTCATCTTGGTCTTCCGACACTTGGTGTCTCCGAAGGCAATAAGGCAAGTATCATGTTATGATGGAGACTTGGGGCTTTTAACTGTTTAAATTAGTAATCCTGAAGGTTGGCTGGGTTGTTTCTGTTCGAGTCCTATACATCCTATGCAGATGCAGCATTGTTAATGTGAATTACTTCAAATTGATGCAAGATGCAGCATTGTTAATGTGAATTACTTCAAATTGATGCAAGATGCAGCATTGTTAATGTGAATTACTTCAAATTGATGCAAGATGCAGCATTGTTAATGTGAATTACTTAAAATTGATGCAAGATGCAGCATTGTTAATGTGAATTACTTCAAATTGATGCAAGATGCACTCCTCTATACGGATGTGTATTGAACATGGTTGCATATTTTATTCTTCTTGACGTTCAATATTGTTGTCTGATCTCTTCTCTATCTATTCCTTTGCGTAGGTGACTAATGTGCCAGCTTCTCAGAAAGGGGACTCCCAAGCATTGGTGTGTTTTAAACTTCTTTTTCTGTATTAGATTTATTTTATACTTTTTATTAATGTATTAGATTCTTTATTGAGATATAATGTGAGTTCATCTTTTTTAATTGTAGGCGTCATCTTCCCCCAATACAGTCAACAATAGACCTAAAGTAAGCCTTCTAATTGATTTGTCGGATTATCGTAAACTGCTTTTCGAAGTTCCAATACCTTCATTGCTGCTACTTATCTGGTGAGCGTGACTTGTTAACAGGTTAGGATGCAGTCCTTTATTGACATGCAGATCTTCAAGGAACGATGGAGTAATGCAGTAAAGGAGGATAAATGTTGGGTTGACCCGTATCAACTATCAGCGAACTGAAGTAACCATATATTCGACTTACAGGACATCCATCATGCAAAATGCAAGGTTGGTGGCCATTCATATAGACAGAAACCAGACATCACTGTGAATACTAGAAATTTCGTTTCGGACACAGAATGCCAAATATCTGAAGATTGAAATTGAAGTTGTGATGTGAAATGAAGTCACCAAGTTGTATAGCCGCTGGTGATACAATGTATTGCTGTATTCCGGGCAGATTTCTGCCGGAT
This sequence comes from Oemleria cerasiformis, assembly GCA_037349345.1. Taxonomy (NCBI): domain Eukaryota; kingdom Viridiplantae; phylum Streptophyta; class Magnoliopsida; order Rosales; family Rosaceae; genus Oemleria; species Oemleria cerasiformis. The sequence continues at coordinate 4,139,994 of JAZGTL010000012.1, read as the reverse complement.
ACGGCTTTACTGTTGTGATTTTATCACCCATTAAATTGTAAATTTCTCCATATAAAGGATCTTCTTGTTGTGAGGAAACATATTGATTCATTGAAAAGGCCGTTGAGAATAAGGGGGGGGTGTATTCAATGTAGGCTTTTTTTTTTATTTCAAGGAGTTTTCATATGGATTTTGTATTATTTTTATTATTGATTTGAAATGATTTTAAAAGCTTTTGTTTTATTTCAAAGAGTTTTCATCTGACCAATTCGTCAAACTATGGTATGAATTTTATATCCTCTCGTCCTTGTCACCCTCCTCCACTACTGTAAATTGCAAACCTTCAAAATCATCCATTCTAGGTTTCTCTGGGACGGTGAGAACTCAACCCAAGCAACCATCATCACCCATCTCTATAATATACACAAACCAAGTAATTTTCCATTCAAATCATCTATCTCTATTATATGCACAAACCATCATCACTCATCTCTATTATTATATACCCAGAAAAATGACCACATTCAAATCACCTCCGAAATCCAAAATTATCCATTCAAAAATTAAACCAAGTAAAAGCAACATAAAAAGTCCAGCAACATTAAACAAAACCAGAATAATTAAAAATAAGAAATTGGAACTCATTTCAGTTGCTTCCGATGGTGTCTAACTCGAAAAAACACTACGCTCCTATTGATATGAACAGATATCATACAGAAACAGTAACCAATGTTAACAAACAACAGAAAGAAAGAACCCAGAACAAAAATTGCCGAAAAGAACTTACCTTAGGTGTTGTTGAGTTCCTTCGCGGAAAGTTGAAGAGAAGAGAGCCAACTGTGCAAGTTAGATAACAAATGAAGCCTGTCTGTATGAAATTCACCCTTGCAATTTGCATAGCGTGGGCAGCAAAGCAGAGCGGCAGGTCGCGGGATGACGATGAAATTGTTTGACGCACATTGTCACTTGCAAGACCCAACAATCTTTGACAAGGCACCCGAATTGATTAGAGCAACTCTCTGAGGGTTCGATACAGATGAAGCTTTTTTTCGGAGAAGTTTGTATGTTCTTGTCTGTTCATATTCCAGATAGAGAGAGAAAGAGAGAACGTCAAAATCTTTTGGGGGGGGGTGGAGAGATATTGGATTTGTGTTGGGCTTTGGTATTTATACCATCCACTAAAAAACTCTTTGAAATTCAAGATCCGATTAAATTATCTTTTGAATATAGGTGTATTTTAGTGGATTCTTAAATAATTTATTTTGAATAAACCATTATTTGGACGTATTTTAAATCAATCAATTAAAACACAAATTGAATATATCAGGATTTTCAACAAATCATTTAAAAGCCTAATTGAATACCCCTAGATTTTAAAATCATTTAAAATCCATTAAAATCTAAATTGAATACACTCTCCTAAATTTTAAGTTGAGGAAGGTTTTAAGCTTCTATTTTCTTCTAAAAGGCCCACAATTGCATTTTTTTTGCTTCATTCAGGGTTCATTGCCATGGCGATGGCTGATGCCACATCATGGCATTGGCAAGTAGGTTTGAGTTTAGTTATATAACGTTATCGTTATTTATAAAAGTGGAATCTATAACCTCGTAATTATAAGTGAAAAAAATACCTCCAAATAGTAATCCTCATGAGTGGAAATAAATTCGTTGAAATAGATAATTGATTCAATTCAAATCGCTATTGGCACTCTGGTTTGGATTTGACCATAAATCTGTTACGATTACAATGTCAGGACCCGTCCCGAATTTTTCCTCGAAATCCGGGAAGAACCCTGATCCCGTCTGACAACCTAAGGAAAGGTTCCCAAAATACCCTTCAATCCTTACAAATTATAATTATAATAAATACTTTCACTTGTCAGACAAGGGATTCAAGCATTCAATAATTCCCGTAATTAATGACCAGCCAAATACAATATAATATCAGAGCGTCTAAGTAGGATCAAGAATATAATTTAGATATCCTACTCAAGTATAACTACACAGCGCAGCCGAAAGTACTAATGCCTCTGCCTCGAGATGAGTGTCCACGTCAACTCAACTGCCTGAAGGGGGTTTAAACACAAAAGTTGTGAGTGGACAAAAATAATCAGTTATAAATCCTTTTTCGAGGAAATCTTACATTTTCCCCCCTCCATTTATAAAACCATGCATGCATCACATAAAACAGTTTATGATATAAAAACATTATTTGAAACTATCAGAATTTCATTTCTCTTTAAAACCACTTAGTTGGACTCACATAAAATCTGTAAAATGAAAATACCTCGTGGTCCACAATTTGGTTTGAAAACTCTCTTCAAAGGAGTTAAAATTCATTTAATTCCACCTGGACACATAATATCTCAAATCCACTGTTCCCGACATATCCACAACACACCAGGGTATCCCTTGAGATGTGTTAAAATCTGTACAACAACTCTCTGTACTATGCATAGACAGCCTCGCGACCCGGCGGAGCAAGACCCCTCAACACCAAAGTCCGAGCCCTCAACAACCAGCGGAGCAAGACCCCTCAACACCAGTCAGAGCAACTGTAACCATCGGGACAGAAAACCAGTGATCCAAATCCGTATTTTGAAATCTTTGTTTCTTGGCCTAAGCCAAATTCTTTGAAATATCATTTATGGCCAAAATTGATAAAATCATAATTTCAGGTCTAAACCCAAATCACAAACTCGAATAGTTACCACGTCAAAACGATATCAAAATCGAGTACAAAAACCATGCCATTTCTCAAAACACACATTCACTGAAATATTGGAAAACATGTGTCCAGCATCATTTCTAAATTCCAGAAATTCATTGCACCCATACATAACAGTATTTAAATCAAAGATATATTTATGCATGCATTTTAGTTTATAAACCAAAAGTCCACTCACAAACCTGTCCAAGCAAGCTCAATCCTGAATTGTACGCTCCCCTGAAGTTCCTGGAGCAGTATCGCTTGTCCGAATTAATAATCGGGATTACCAGCTAATAATAAGAACCTTAAATATAAATCCCCTAAACCCCGGGAGGTCTACCTATGCTGGCCTAGAAAACGCAGCAACTTCAAACACCCAAAACAACCCCTAAACGACGTCTGATCGACCCAAAACCTGCGCCAACAGGTCCGGAACGTCAAAAACTAGCTGTCACGCGCCACCGTGACCTCAGACTCGGCCCCACGCGCCAACGGAAGGTCAGAACACGCGCCCACGCGCCGGTCACCACCTGCTACAGTGCCCACGCCCCTAGACCGGTCCAACCCGGCCCAACTCAGCCTGACCCGATCCAACTCCGCCTGACCTGATCCAACTCGGCCCGATCGGTTCACTCAACCCAACCGATTCACTCGACCCGATCGGTCACTCGATCCGACCGATCACCTCAACCCAACCGATCACTGGTGACTCGCCGGAGAAGACGACCGGCTGCCGGCGCCGCCGTCTGGTTTCCGCCGGAATCCCCCATTTCTGGCCGAAACTTCAAGCTTTCGTAACTTCCTCAAAACTCAACCATTGTTTACAAATTTTCCGTCTAAATCTATCTACTCGAACCCAGGAATCCAAATATGACTTTAAAACATCAAACACGTACTTGTGCTAGTCGAAAAATCGATCGGAAGATCCGAAACTTCCTATACTCGGTTCGACTTCCCCCGTGGTCCTCTCCTTCGATGGTTGGTACAGTTGTGATCATGGGAAGGAGTAGAATACGATTAGTGGAATAGAAATGGAAGTCTTGGCCTTGAATCAAACTTGGAATTTGTGGGTTTTTGGGTGTGAAAGTCGCACACGGGTTCGGGGTGGTCTGTGTGATTCAGAGAGAGATGAGAATGAGAAGATGATATGAAGATGAAACAATGATTTGGGGTTAAAAATATCTACCCCAAGTCAAAAATTACCAAAATACCCCTAATAATCTAGACCCATAACTTTCGTACACGAACTCCGTTTTCTGCGTGCCGCCTGTTTACGAACTCGTGAGTTCGAGACCTACGCAACGGTATCCAAAACACCACCAAAAGTGTCTCGAAACAAAATTTGACTTTCACGCCCCTTAACAAGCAAGGGTAAAATCTTCATTTTACATAAATAAGTTACGTAAATCCAATAATTGAAATTCCGGGTTGTTACAATCCACCCCCCTTAAGAAATTTCGTCCTCGAAATTCAAGTCTACCCTTGGAACAAATGAGGATAATGCGCCCGCATTAGTTCCTCGGTTTCCCACGTGGCCTCCTCCACGTTATGATTCTTCCACAACACTTTAACTAGAGGAATACTCTTTCTGCGCAGTACCTTCTCCTTCCAATCTAAAATTTGCATTGGTTCCTCCTCAAAAGTCAAATCATCCTTCAGCTCAAGTGGCTGCTCTTCCAATACGTGAGACTCATCAAACAGATATTTCCGGAGCAAGGATACATGGAAAACATTATGAACTCTAGATAATTCCGATGGTAAAGCAAGACGATATGCCACGGGTCCTATCCTCTCCAAAATCTCATACGGACCAATGTAGCGAGGACTCAGTTTTCCTCGTCTACCAAAACGTACCACTCCCTTCCAAGGAGATAGTTTCAAGAACACCCAGTCACCTACCTCAAACTCAAGATCTCTGGTTCGACGGTCTGCATAGCTCTTCTGGCGATCCTGAGCTGTCTTCAACCTTTCTCTAATGATTCTTATCTTTTCCTCAGTCGTATCCACCAACTCTGGTGTTAACAGTTTCCTTTCACCCACTTCGTTCCAGCATAACGGTGTCCTGCACTACCTCCCATACAGTGCCTCGAAAGGAGACATCCCAATACTCGACTGATAACTATTATTATAAGCAAATTCCATCAGAGCCAGGTGTGAATCCCAGTTCCCTTTAAACTTCAGTACACAAGCTCTCATCATATCCTCCAAAACTTGGATTGTCCTCTCATACTGACCATCCGTGTGAGGATGAAAAGCTGTACTAAAATGCAAGGTAGTGCCAAAAGCCTTCTGCAAACTCCGCCAAAACCTGGAGGTAAATCTTGGATCCTTGTCCGAAACAATTGCCTCTGGAGTCCCATGTAGCCGTATGATCTCATCAACGAACAATTTGGCATACCGACTCATCCAAAAATCTTCCCGCACTGGCAAGAAATGTGCAGACTTCGTGAGTCTATCAACAATTACCCATATCCCATCATGTCCCTTATGTGTCCTTGGAAGTTTATACACAAAATCCATCGTAATGTGATCCCACTTCCATTCCGGAATAGGTAATGGTTGAAGTGCCCCATATGGTTTCTGCCTCTCTGCTTTCACTTGCTGACATGTCAGACATCTACTCACAAACTCAGCAATTTCCTTTTTCATCCCAGTCCACCAATAGTATTTCCTTAGGGTATGATACATCTTGGTACCTCCTGGATGCATACCGTAAGCTGAACTATGAGCCTCATCAAGAATTTCCCTCTTTAGCTCCAGCTCATTCGGTACGCACAACCGGCCATCCCTAACCAAGGCTCCATCATCCCTAAGCGCATAGTCCTGCTTGTTTCCAGCCTCCAACTCCATCGTGATAATGCACAATGTAGGGTCCTGGAGTTGAGCCTCAATAATCCGATCAATCAAAACAGGCCTCAAATGGAAACTAGCCAATAAAGCCCCCTGGTTATCCATGTCCAGTACTATCCCTGCTCTACGGAACTCTACCAGTAACGGTAGGTAGACTGTATGCAAATGGGCCAAAGAACCCATGGATTTCCTGCCCAAGGCATCTGCCACGACATTGGATTTCCCTGGATGGTACTCTATAGTACAATCATAATCTTTTATTAGCTCAAGCCATCTTCTCTGCCTCAGATTCAGGTCCTTTTGGGTGAACAAGTACTTTAAACTTTTATGGTCGGTGAAGATTCGACACGTCTCCCCGTACAAATAATGTCGCCAGATTTTCAGTGCATGCACCATTGCAGCTAACTCCAAATCATGTGTGGGGTAATTCAACTCATGGGGTTTAAGTTGTCTAGAAGCATACGCTATCACCTTCCCATGCTGCATCAATACGCAGCCTATACCCCGCAATGATGCATCACTATACACCTCGAATCCCCCAGTATCACCAGGAAGGGTTAATACTAGAGCAAAAGTCAACCTCCTCTTCAGCTCCTGAAATCCCTGTTCACAATCGGCATCCCAGTCAAACTTGACTCCTTTCCTAGTCAACCGAGTCAACGGGCCTGCTATCGTAGAAAATCCTTCTACGAACCGTCGATAATATCCTGCCAAACCCAGAAAGCTCCTCACCTCTGTCACTGTCCTCGGTTGCTCCCAGTTTGCCACTGCCTCAACCTTTTGGGGATCTACGCTGATACCCTCAGCCGAAATCACATGACCTAAGAATCCCACTTATGTCAACCAAAACTGGCATTTACTGAACTTGGCAAACAAGTGCTTTTTCCTAAGCATATTCAGCACCAACCTTAAGTGCTTCTCATGTGCCTTGGCACTCCTCGAATACACCAAGATGTCATCGATGAACACAATCACAAATCGATCCAAATACTTTTGGAACACCCTGTTCATCAAATCCATAAATGCTGCTGGGGCATTAGTCAACCCGAAAGGCATCACCAGGAACTCATAATGACCATACCGAGTCCTGAAAGCTGTTTTCTGAACATCCCCTTCCCTGATCCTCAACTGATGGTACCCGGATCGAAGGTCAATTTTCGAAAAATATCTTGCCCCCTTAAGTTGATCAAACAAATCATCTATCATTGGCAGAGGATACTTAATCCGCACCGTAGCCATGTTTAGCTGCCGGTAGTCGATACACAATCTCATACCACCATCCTTTTTCCTCACAAATAACACTAGTGCACCCCAAGGTAAAACACTTGGGCGAATAAATCCCATATTTACCAAGTCCTGCAACTGAGTCTTCAACTCTCGCAATTCTGCCGGTGCCATTCTATACGGTGCCTGTGAGATAGGTTATGTACCTAGTAAAAGCTCTATGGTGAATTCAATCTCCCGGTGAGGTGGCAATCCCGGAAGATCATCTGGAAACACATCAAAGAACTCACTCACCACTGGAATATCCTCCACTCTCATCGGAGTATCCCGAGAATCAAACACATGAGCCAAGTAACCCTCACAACCTTTCTTCAACAATTTCTCAGCGGCCAAAGCTGATATCACTCCACAGGGTAGTACTCTACGATCTCCCTTGAATGTAAGTTCCGGTAAACCTGGACTCCGGAAATCCACTCTCTTGTCATAACAATCAATAGAGGCATGGTGCATAGTCAACCAATCCATCCCTAGAATCACATCAAAATCAAAAATATCTAAGGGGATTAAATCTGCCTCTAATGCATGACCCTCCACTAACACTGGACAACTACGAATCACGAGATTCGCCACTAACATATTCCCAGTAGGAGTACTAATACCCATGTCCCAACCAATCGGAGACAATTCTCTATCAGCAAACAATGTAAAACCCCGAGAAATGAAAGAATGAGTCGCCCCATAAATATTGTAGCCCCTAATCTCTGGGCTTTCTCAATGTCCGAACCTTCAGTAGCAACCCTACTCTGAAGTACAGAAGTCAAAGTATGACTCAATTGTTCCAGTGTTTGCCTCATATCAGGCTCCACTGCGGGTTCATGTGTGTCCCCACTGTTTCCAGACTGTTGACGGGACTCGCATCTCGGAGGCATTACGCTGAAAAGAATTATAACCCATCAATACCAATATAATTGTACACTAAGTGTACGGTCTACAGGAATTTAAACCTAGTGCTCTGACACCAATAGCCCTCAACAACCAGCGGAGCAAGACCCCTCAACACCAGTCAAAGCAACTGTAACCATCGGGACAGAAAACCAGTGAACCAAATCCGTATTTTGAAATCTTTGTTTCTTGGCCTAAGCCAAATTCTTTGAAATATCATTTATTGTCAAAATCGGTAAAATCATAATTTCAGGTCTAAACCCAAATCACAAACTCGAATAGTTACCATGTCAAAACGATATCAAAATCGAGTATAAAAACCAGGCCATTTCTCAAAACACACATTCACTAAAATATTGGAAAACATGTGTCCAGCATCATTTCTAAATTCCAAAAATTCATTGCACCCATACATAACAGTATTTAAATCAAAGATATATTTATGCATGCATTTTAGTTTATAAACCAAAAGTCCACTCACAAACCTGTCCAAGCAAGCTCAATCCCGAATTGTACGCTCCCCTGAAGTTACTGGAGCAGTATCGCATGTCCAAATTAATAATCGGGATTACCAGCTAATAATAAGAACTTTAAATATAAATCCCCTAAACCCCGGGAGGTTTACCTATGCTGGCCTAGAAAACGCAGCAACTTCAAACGCCCAAAATAACCCCTAAACGACGTCCGATCGACCCAAAACCTGCACCAACAGGTCCGGAACGTCAAAAACTAGTTGTCACGCGTCACTGTGACCTCAGACTCGGCCCCACGCATCGACGGAAGGTCAGAACACGTGCCCACGGGCCCTCACGGGCCCTCACGCGCCGGTCACGCGCCTGCTACAGTGCCCACGCGCCTGGACCGGTCCAACCTGACCCAACTCAGCCTGACCCGATCCAACTCGGCCCGATCGATTCACTCAACCCAACCGGTTCACTCAATCCGACCGGTCACTCGACCCGACCGATCACCGGTGACTCGCCGGAGAAGACGACCGGCTGCCGGCGCCGTCGTCCAGTTTCTGCCGGAATCCCCAATTTCCGGCCGAAACTTCAAGCTTTCGTAACTTCCTCAAAACTCAACCATTTTTTACAAATTTTATGTCTAAATCTATCTACTCGAACCTAGGAATCCAAATATGACCTTAAAACATCAAACACGTACCTGTGCTAGCCGAAAAATCGATCGGAAGATCCGAAACTTCCTATACTCGGTTCGGCTTCCCCCGTGGTCCTCTCCTTCGATGGTTGGTACGGTTGTGATCGTGGGAAGGAGTAGAATACGATTAGTGGAATAGAAATGGAAGTCTTGGCCTTGAATCAAACTTGGAATTTGTGGGTTTTTGTGTGTGAAAGTCGCACACGGGTTCGGGGTGGTCTGTGTGATTCAGAGAGAGATGAGAATGATAAGATGATATGAAGATGAAACAATGATTTGGGGTTAAAAATATCTACCCCAAGTCAAAAATTACCAAAATACCCTAACAATCTAGACCCGTAACTTTCGTACACGAACTCCGTTTTCTGCGTGCCGCCTGTCTACGAACTCGTGAGTTCGAGACCTACACAACGGTATCCAAAACACCACCAAAAGTGTTTCGAAACAAAATTTGACTTTCACACCCCTTAACAAGCAAGGGTAAAATCGTCATTTTACATAAATAATTTACGTAAATCCAATAATTGAAATTCCGGGTTGTTACATTCAAAGTCGGTAACATTAACAACATCGATATTGTCTTCATTTAACAACCTAAGTAGGTGTGGGGTTTTATCTCAAAAGGTCTCCTAGGTAGTTGGAGTGGAACCACTTATTATGTGTTGTATTTCTTTTCTCTAAATTTTCAATGTGGGATTCTATTCTTTCACACTTCTATTCATGTGAGACCACCACATAGTGGGCCACACGTGTAGTAAATTCCACATCGGTCACTTGGTGTGCCACATATGCAACCAATTACAAATTGGTCACTTGATTTTTTTTTCTTTAGGTTTCAATTCGGGATTCGAGGGACCCATTAATTTGATCCCATTCATTTCGGGGGAGATCGAGTTCAAACTAGTTCCAATTAGAGCCCAGAAAATCGGCACGCTCTAATGCCATGTTATGATTTCAAAGTCCGTTCAATGGGCCACCACTAACAATATCAATATTGTCCCCCCTTAACCACATAAGTAGATATGGAGTTTTATCTCCAAAGGTCATGGTAGTATTAGAAGTTAAACCCCTTATTATTTGTTGTATTTCTTTTTTCTAAATTTCCGATGTGGGATTCTATTTTTCAACACTCCTCATGTGCGACCACCACATAGTGGGTCAGACGTGCAACCAATTCCACCTCGGTCACTTGATTTTTTTCTTCAAGTTTCAATTCGGGATTCCTAGTAATTTGGATCCATTCAATTCGGGATTCGAGGGACCTAATAATTCGTGCTCATTCAATTCGGAAGATTTCAGGTTCAAACTGGTTCCAATTCGGGTTCAATCAGCCCGCTCTGATACCATATTATGCTTTCAGAGTCGGTTCAATGACACACCACTACTAACACTGATATAGTCCTCATTTAACCACCTAAAATAGATGTGGAGTTTCATCTCAAAAAGCCTCGTCGGTATTAGGAGTAGTGGAACCACTTAGTATATATTGTATTTATTTTCTCTAAATTTTCTATGTGAGATTCTATTGTGAATATCACGATCTAATAATTTTCCTCTCCATAAATTAAGTGGAAGGTCTTATGTTCGACACTCGAAATGTTAATATGTATGAATGAAATATTGATATGAATGAATTGTGATATTTTGGAGGAGTCTTTATTGTGAGTACAATGACATTATAATTTTATATCTTAAATTGTTCAAATCGATCCAATGAATTGGACCGGTTTTAATTTAATTGTCAGAAAATTTAAATAATATAAAATCATAACAGCTTTAATATTTTAAAATTATATCTTGATATACATACGTATAGATCCAAACCATCTCCACCGTGCCATTTGCATCAATAATCAATTTATGTGTAGGGTAAACTTGTATGTTCCGACTAAAAATTTAGGGTGGCATCAAGAAATTCGAAATGGGGCCTCAACGCGAATCGTGAAGGTGCCATCAGTTGAGTTGAGCCCTCGGCCCTCAGCACATCTGCACACTGCTCCAAAACAAACCTACGTTTCTCACCTCCACCTCCTCCTCCTCCTCCTCCTTCTTCTTCCATCTTCACATCCAGATTCCAAATGCAATCAATCCATCCGCTCATGAACTGAATTGGAAATTTTGAATTGGGTCCTCCTCATCATCCAAATGCCCCGAGAAGATGATGAGAAAATCACCCATGGGATTCATCTCTTGTATCAACCCACCTGAGCCCTTCCTCTTCCTCCTCAAACCTTGGTCTTCCATTGCCGCTTCACCTTCACCTCCTCTTCCCCTCTGCCCCGAACCACCACCACCCGATCTTTCCTCACAGCTCTTCGCCATTCTCTCCCTCCCCAATTGGCAGCGACAACCTTCTCTCAAAAAGCTAATCCCTTCCATATCCCCTTCCCATGTCTCTTCCCTTTTCAATCTCAATCTCAGTATCGACCCTCAAACCGCGCTCGCCTTCTTCAACTGGATTGCCCTCAAACCCGGTTACAAACACAGCGTCTATTGCCACTCCTCCCTCCTCAACATTCTGCTTCCCAATGGGTTTTTCCGGGTCGCCGAGAAGATCCGAATGTCCATGATAAAAGCCTCCAGTTCTCCTCAGGATGCCTTGTTTGTGCTCGACTTTTTGCGGAGGTTGAACCGCGCCCAGGATGCCCGAGAATCCGAGTTCAAGCTCTCTCTCAGATGCTACAATTTGCTTCTTATGTCATTAGCGAGGTTTTCCCTTTTTCAAGATTTGAAAACTTTTTATTTGGAAATGTTAGAGGATATGGTTTCACCGAATCTTCATACGTTTAATACCATGATAAATGCTTACTGTAAATTGGGCAATGTGGCTGAGGCAGACTTATATTTCAGTAAGATAGGGCAGGCGGGTTTGCAGCCCGATACGTTTACCTACACTTCTTTGATACTGGGGCATTGTAGGAATAAGGATGTGGATGGTGGTTATAGGGTTTTTAAGCTAATGCCACACAGGGGCTGTGAAAGAAATGAGGTCTCATATACTAATTTAATACATGGGTTTTGTGAGGCTGGTAGGATTGATGAGGCTTTCAAGTTGTTTTCTCAAATGAGGGAGGATAATTGTTTTCCAACTGTGCGTACATTTACAGTTCTTATTTGTGCATTGTGTAAATTGGGTAGGAAATTAGAAGCTATGAATCTATTTAAAGAGATGACGGACAAGGGTTGTGAACCAAATGCTCATACTTATACCGTGCTCATTGATAGTATGTGTAAGGAAAACAAGCTCAATGAGGCTAGAAACTTGCTAAACAAGATGTTGGAGAAAGGGTTGGTTCCTAGCATTGTAACGTACAATGCAATGATTGATGGGTATTGCAAGGAGGGAACAGTTGAGGCTGCACTTGGGATTTTGGCTTTGATGGAATCAAGTAATTGTTCTCCAAATGCTCGAACTTTTAATGAATTGATTTCCGGGTTTTGTAAAAGGAAAAATGTGCACCAGGCAATGGCACTGCTTAATAAGATGTTTGATCGGAAGCTCTCACCAAGCCTAATTACATATAACTCGTTAATCCATGGGCAGTGCAAATTTGGTCATTTGGATAGTGCTTATAGGCTGCTTAACTTGATGAAAGATAGCAGTTTGGTTCCTGACCAATGGACTTACTGTGTTCTCATAGACACTCTCTGTAAGAGGGGGAGATTGGAAGAAGCTCATGCCTTGTTCGATTCTCTCAAAGAGAAAGGCATAAAGTCAAATGAAGTGATCTTTACTGCTTTGATTGATGGTTATTGCAAGGTTGGGAAAATCAGTGATGCCCATTCTTTGTTTGATAGAATGCTTGCAGAAGACTGCTTGCCAAACTCACACACTTACAATACCATGATAGATGTGTTGTGCAAAGACAAAAAACTGCAGGAAGCATTATTACTGGTGGATAAGATGTTGAGTATTGGTTTAAAACCTACAGTGCCTACTTATACAATTCTAATTAAACAAATGTTGAAAGGAGGTGACTTTGACCATGCTCATAGGCTTCTCGACCAGATGGTTTGTTCTGGTAATAAACCTGACCTGTTTACTTATACTACGTTTATTCATGCATATTGCAGCATAGGGAATGTAGAAGAGGCAGAGAAGCTGATGACTAAGATGAATGGAGATGGAATAATTTCAGATTCGTTGACTTACACGTTATTAATTGATGCATATGGACGTGTGGGATTAATTGATTGTGCATTTGATGTTCTTAAGCGCATGTATGAGGCTTATTGTGATCCTTCTCATTATACCTATTCCTTTCTGATCAAACATCTTTCAAATGAAAAGCTGACAAAGACAAAAAAAGATTTATTGGGACTTGATTTGGTTTCAAATGTCTCCATTGATATTTCTGATGTGTGGAAGAAAATGGATTTTGAAATTGCTTTAGAGCTCTTTGAAAAAATGGCTAGACATGGGTGTGCACCCAGCAGCAACACGTATGGAAAGCTTATAGTAGGTCTTTGTAAAGAGGGTCGGTTGGAAGTAGCCCAGAGGTTATATAGTCATATGAAAGAGAATGGAATTTCTGCCAGTGAGGATATCTATAATTCTCTTCTGAATTGTTGCTGTAAGTTGCGAGTGTATGGAGAGGCAGTAATCCTGGTGGATGCGATGATTGAGGATGGTTATTTACCGACATTAGATTCCTCCATGTTGCTTGTATGCGGTCTTCTTGATGAAGAGAAGACTGAGAAGGCAAAAGCCGTTTTTTGTACTTTGCTTAGTTGTGGGTATAACTATGATGAAGTAGCTTGGAAAGTTCTCCTTGATGGTTTACTTAAGAAGGGTCTTGTCAGTATATGCTCTGAGCTCGTAACCATTATGGAGAAGATGGGTTGCCAGCTTCATCCTCAGACATATTCAATGTTGATTGAGGGAATTGATGGATCGTAAATTACTGATCTTCAACGTCGGGTTTTCTGGATTTTAATTCTTGAACTGTGTGCAGTACAAGCAAAGTTATTTTAAAACATTATATTCACAGTGATTTTGTGTAAACGCTATGAATTGTGAATACTGAGCGTTTACACAATAAAATGTGACAAAAGCTAGTTGCTTATGTCCCAGGATAATGTGTTGGATTTGTAGCCTTTGCAGTGTTTTATTTGTGCTGTGAACAGACTTCCTCTTCAGCTAGTAGTACAGATACATTTATCTGGGATGAGGACCGTGGCATTGAGGATTTTGACTCAAAATGGTAAGTATAACCAGTCAAATCTTTTAGAATGATCTTGGCATCCCTAAGGTGCTTTTTGTTAGATTTCACACTATTTTGGCTGCTTTGATGTTTTAGATGAAGTAAACTATGACATACCAGCACATGTATGTATACTTGTTTGCTGCAGAATCTGAATTGGAAAGTATTTGAATTTGAAAGGCATTAGATTCTCTGAAAAAACGGTTGTTCAATATGTTATTTTCTGATCTTTAACTGAAGCAAAATAACTGTTGGAAAGCAAAACTAACTAGTACAGATGACAAGACTAAAACCCGTCTGTCCTTTTTGATAATGAGACTAAAACCAATCTGTATTTTTAGGTAATTTCTTTGTATTTCAAACATATCAGAACATTATTTCATAAATTTCTTTGTTTTTCTTTTTCCCTTGGTGCTCAAATTTTGTTATTGCATCATGAACATGTTAAATCTCATGTAGATTTCTATGAATTGTTTGGGAAGAGGGAATTGAAGCAAGCAATTGTTGCCAACTCTGAGCTGTATCGTTTAATCAATCCATGTGTGGAGAAATCAGAAGTGCAGAGGTTAGTGCCTTTAATTTTCCGGGAAAAGTGGATTTCTTTGGTAATGTTGCAGTCTAACTAAATAGCCACAGTACTAAAATATGAAGGCACTAATATAGCTGAGATATGGATCAGTCCATGGATTTCTTTCAAAACAAAGAAAAAGAAAACAATACTAAAAGAACAATAGGTAGAATTTGGGATCTCATAGGTTAAAGGTACTCTGAGAAGAAGAAAAAAATGTCTGACTTCATTTGATCTAGTCTAAAGTCTGGCCTTTTTTGTAAATTTGTGTAAACATATCTGACTTCATTTGATCTAGTCTAAAGTCTTCTCGTTACACCTGTTTGATACTGTTGTACTAGAGAGTAAGGAGAGTTCCATACCCCAAATCTTATATCTTAAATTCTAAATGAAGGTAAAAGTTTTTGCTTTGCATTCCATTTAAGAATTCTATCTTATCTGTGATTTAAATTTATTATAACTCTTTTCCTCCTCGTGAACCAAATTGATCTCTAAATTTTTACAGAGGTCACTACTCCAAGGAGCAAACAAACTATTTTTTTTCTTTCTCTAAAACAATCGCACACTTGGTCATCTTACTCCTTTGTGAGGCCAAAAAAAGGTGGAATGTATACATCTTTTGCGAAAGAATTATTAGTTTGATGAGAAATTTTCTGTGGGGGTTTAGGAGCATTTTTCAGAGTTCAGGAATTCTTCAGACTACTTTCTATGATTCGAATACTGCTGTGTCTTAACGTTTTAAATCAATGTTCATAAAAATAAAATAACAAATAACACCTGTTAAATCAATCAATCAATCTGCTTTTAATATTATACATCAAATCAGTCTGCAGTCAAATTGTTTCTAGGAGTTAGGAAGAAAAAATTGGATTAGGTCAATTCTGCACAGTATTTTATCTTCATGGGTAATTGTTGTCAGATTGTTTCTTCCCCTCATGGTGACAGAACAACTTGATCCAGAGGGTGTTAAATGCAGCTCTCTCCAATTATCGTGCACTAGTAACTTTCCACTGTTGTGGGCTGGTAGTTCCATTTTTTACCCTTGGCTGTGATACTGGACACTCTTTCAGGGAGATCGAACAAAAAATGAATCTGGGGTCGACTCTAAATACATGATTCATTATGTCTTTCCTACACCTGGCATCTCAAATGGCTTCAAGGCAGGTAGTCAAGTATCATTGCCTCTTGGGGTGGGGTATTCTGACTGTTTGGAATGGTGATGACAATGAATCTTTTACTGTTCGGGTCCTACCCATCTATAGCAGGTGACTAACAAACACTAGTGAGAAATACTCAAATTGACGCCAGATAGTCTCTTACTCTCTTCTATAAATATCTGCTGATACGGATGTTAATTCAGTATGTTTGCTTTTTTTTGTTCTTGCAGGATAAGCTCATCTTTTGCCTTGACGTTGCATGTTGTTTCACACTGCTGTATCTATTCGCTTGTACAGGTAAATACTCCCTACCTGCTCAGAGAAAGACTCAAACTCATTTGTTTATTTGATTTCTGGTTAATTTGTAATTTCAGAAACCATCTAGTTTCCTTGGGCTATGTTTGGATGAGAAACTTCAAAAGTACTGAGGGTTTAGACTAAATTTGTTAAAAATGAGGAACTTCAAAGTACCAAGGGATTTCAAAATAATTAGATGCAATATATTTAGATGGATGGATTTGTAACACCTTGGTAGGGTTTTACTTTGGAAATCCCTTGTTTAGTGGTTTTTGATACTAATGTGATGCATGTGGTCCCTTCCTAGATGCTCAATTAGGTATTTGCAAGCATTCTATTCAATTGTTGGTAGTGCATTTCTTAGTAATATATTATGAATCCCTTGGTAATTTAAAGTTCCTCATCCAAACATACCCTTAAAGTCAATATAAAGCCTAAAGCCTCAAGATTTCAATTTCATCCACTGCAACCACTTACATAGTGAGCATGACTTTTCTTCTTAGGATGCTGTCCGGTCCTGAAACGGAGATGTTTAAGGAAAGATGGAGTTATGCTGTAATGGAGTTGAAAGTCTTTGCTTGACCCATTTGAACTATTTGGAAACTAAATGCAAGTTTGGTGGTCATTCTTATACTCGGACAACGGAAATCAGTACCGTGTCTTTACACATGCAATTATCTGGTGCTGAAACAAAGGAGCAGCAGCTGGGCAAATCCAGAAGAAGCTGGTAATTAAACATTACCTGACATGATATACGTATAATTTTTCTGATGATACAAGACAATTCCTACAGCTGATCACTAGTATTTCAAGTCTGATGAGGAACTTTTTTGAAATGTACCGAAATTACTTTTACGAGTTTTGTATAGCTGGATTAGTTTTACGTGTTCCAGGCAGGATCGGTGAATCCAGCCAGCATTCGTGTTATCTCCATCTCCATCTCCATCTCATGTATGCCGTTGATGAATTATACACAGATACTGATTGAACATATTGGAATGCTATGTCCACTAAAGAGTGCATAAATTGCATATGTTTTTAGCTGCAATAACGTAAATCGGCCCCTTAACTCAGGGTTCAGATTGCTTGAGCATAGAGCAATATAATTTTGTAGTGAAAATAATGCTCCAAAATTATAAACACACTGTGACAAACGGCAATGGCACATTCATAACAATAATAATTATATCCGTTGTGAAATCCTTGGCAATGCCATATCACCTCCAAACAAAAGCTTTTATTCACCTCACTCTTTTAATCAATAATATTAGCCAGTGTTAATGATTGATTAGATTCATAGTTTTCAAATTTGTTTATATTTTCCAATAGTAAAAGGTTAGTTAATATAATTTTACATTCCATGTATAAAATGAAATTGAAATATCATTCATCAGATCGTTATTCTAATCCCCCTTTGAGATGAAATTGATTCCAGTCAACTCCTCCCTCGTTTACCTTTCCATAACTAGCCAACATGAAACTTGATAGAATAGGCAATAAATCAACATTCTATGTCCCTATTCCATAAAGACTTGAAAGGATGGTGTAATATAAGTCCATGTTACAATATTTTGAAATAATAAACTTTCACAATCCCTCATTTGTGTGTTCTACCAAAATTATTTTTTTACAATTGCCTTCAATTTTCTTATTTTTATACAATGATATGGGGGACAGGAAAGGAAGGAGATTTTGACACGACCCGTCCCAGAAATAAAAGTTAGAAAATGAAATTAATTAAATAACCGGTAATTACGGATTTAATTATCGTATGGATTTGGGGTAAAGTACGAAGATGGACCTTAGAAAGGGCCCAAAGAAGGTTGTTAGGTCGTGAATTAAAGTTTAGAATTACAAAATTGACCATTTTGCCCCTGAAATTTCCGAAGGCCCGGAAGTCACTTTTCGATCAAGAACTCCTTTTGGCAATTTCCTTGCACCATTACGTAGGTCTCGAGCTTACGAGTGCGTAGACAGGTGGCACGCAGAAATCGGAGTTCGAACGAAGAAGTTACGGTTCTAAAACTATCGGGACATATCGATAATTTAAAAAAGTTTAAATTATAAAAAAGGGGACTCTCACTCCTCTCCCCATTAGCTGACTTCTTCTCTCTCTCCTCCCACGATCTCTTCTCCCTCCATTTTCCCGCGAGGCTTCACGTGGAAGCCATGGACATCGCCATCAAATGGCGACGACCCAGACCACCCCAAGACCATCATCTTCTTCGTCTCCCTCTCACGAACACAACCGTACCATCCATCGAAGCTATCGGCCACCGTACGTGGCACAACAAGCAGCGGAAGAAATGGGTAACCGTGCCTTTCAAGGCGATTTTCAACCACCACAGGTAATAGCTTTCAAATTGGACCTCGTATTTAGATTCTTGGGATCGAGTAGATGGATTTAGAATACTTGTTTGTTGTTTTTGGTTGAGATTTGAAGGTTTTGGAAAAGCTCCAAAACCTGCCAACAATGGCCATTTACGGCCGGCGCCGTCGAGGGTGGTATGCAGGAGGTAGGGGGCGACTGGGTATCATAGGCACACCACTTTAGGAAGGCGGAGGTGCATCAGAGGGGGGGGGGGGGGGGGGCATGGGCCCCATCCTCGGCTCTCGACGACTCGTGTTTTATGTAATTCAAGATTCATGATCCGTTAGCGTAGGTTTCGATTCCATCGGAGTTTGTTTGAGGGCTGTTTTAGATAGTTTAGTCACTTATAACGTATTTCTAGAGCGTGTGAATTTCCGGGAATCGAGAGTTAGACTTAATAGTTTAAATGACTATTTATTAATATTAATTATCTTGTTTGCGAGGCATTATGATAATGGAAAATTCGAAGAGCCGTATGGATCGAGACAATGCTCGTGGGGACTTCCGAGAACGAGCGCCTCGAAGTACATGCAATAGTGGATTTTGTCGAGTGAGTTGTAAGGACCCTTCCCGAATTTCACCTCGAAATCCGAAAAAAGCCCTTATCCCGTCTAACAACTCTTTTTCCTCAAAAGTTTAATACCAAGAATACCCTTTATCCTTAAATATATTTAGTAAACCTTACAGGGTTCCCGATAGAACCTCTGTACATACTGACCACACCTACCTGTCAGACGCATGATAGCTTACAGGTCAAAGACGAGTCCTCGGAATAGTGGTGGTCCAAAAAGTAACACACTCTTACACCAAATGTCAGTAGGTCAGACACTGCTGAAACCACTACTGAAATCACAAGACAACAACTTGTGAACCGTCCCTAACTCGTCGCTCTGGGTCACCGCCCAAACCAACCCACTAACTCGGATGACGAAGGAACCAGACTTGATTAAATTGAGTCTCACTGACTCACCCCGAGTCAAACTCGATATCCCGGCTCGTCCTGAGCCCCTGAGTGGTAACTCGATTTCCCTGCTCCTCCATAGCTATCTTAGACCTCAACGATATGGCGGAGAAAGATCCCTCAAAGGCCAACATTGGAGAACCCCTCGACGATCTGGCGGAGACATACCCTCTAACGCCAATCGGAGAACCCTCAACAATGTAGCAGAGAAAAACACCTTCCACGCCAATCATCGGATAATCCCATGGTAAAACCCAATACCTAGAAATAAGCATACCCATTCAATCCTAGAACCCTAGTCCGTTCACATCGCGAATAAAATACCAAATCATGGACGCTCTAGCCCCAAGGAACTCTTGACACAAAATTGACCCAACTACCTTGACCTCCCGAGCTCAAAACCCACCCCATGGTCAACTGTTACCGCTGGGATTGCCCAATCGGGGCTCTAAACGAACTCCTATGGCCTCTAAACAATCAAAATCAGATCCGAAACATCTCAAAACCCTAGCCACTCATCGCCGTGACCCTGGAATCGGATCCACAAGCCGGCAAAAGCCTGGACCACGCGCCGTCATGCGCGTCCACGCGCATGCTACAGTACCCCCTAGTGCCTGACCAATCCAACCCGGTCGGACCCGATTCAGCCTGACTCGGTCCACTCGACTCAATCGGTTCACTCGACCCAATTGATCCATTCGACCCAATCGATCCATTCGACCCAATCGGTCCACTCGACCCGATCGATCCACTAAGTCTGATTCGGTCCAACTCAACCCGATCAGTCACCCGTGACATGACGGAAAAGATGACTGGACCGCCATATCGCCGCCGTCACCGTCGTCGGAATCCCCCATTTCCGGTCGACCTTGAAGTTTTTCTAACTTCCTCAAAACTCAACCGTTTTTCACAAATTTTATGTCTAAATCTATCTACTCGAACCCAAGAATCCAAATATGACCTCAAAACATTAAACCCGTACATGTGCTAGCTGGAAAATCGATCGGAAGTTTGGTTCTAACTTTTCCTCGGTTTGGCGTCTCTCGCGGTTGTCTACTCCGATGGTTTGTATGGTTATGCTCACGGGAAGGAGGAGATCCCGAATAGTTCCACCAAAACGGGAGATATGGCCTTGAATCAAAGTCCACTTTCATAGGTTTTTGTCTCACACGGTTTCGAAAGGGGGGGGGATGGGTGGGGGGTTGTGTGGTCAGAGAGGAAGTGTGAGAATGAGGGGGTTGTGTAGTCAGAGAGGAAGTGTGAGAATGATCATAATGAATTGATGGTTTGGGGGTTAATATATCTACCCAGCCGAAATTACCAATATGCCCCTGAAGCTTCTAGACCCGTAATGATCTCACTGGGTCTCTATTTTTCTCGTGCCGCCTGTCTACGAACTCGTGAGTTCAAAACCTACGCAACGACCCAAGAAAAATTCCCAAAAGCACTGCCAGTAAAAAAATGACTCCTGAACCCGGCCAAAATTGAGGGTAAAATTGTCAAATTCTCAAATTAATTTAATTTTTGGTCCGGGTCGTTACAAATCACCCCCTTTAAAGAAATTTCGTCCCTAAATTTCCCTAACTCGAGTCAAAGAACCAACCTCTTGTTTCTATTCCTCTCGCGTCACCACCGACACGAACTTGGCCCAGACGCGATTCCCAAAAGAACCCGTGCACTATGCACATTTCTTCATTCCAATCTCGACAACAAACCGTAGGCGAGAACTACATCCAGGAGACATCCTGGAGGTACCAGTTCCATTCAAAATGGAACATACCTCGAAACACGTCTCTGAGCCTGGGAAGTACATTGTGGTTCCTACTCCCAACATGACTTCATGACGTCACATGACCGAACATCCCCCGAAGCCAGGTGTCAGATAGGGGTACGATGGACAAGACCCTTCTTCATGTATAAAACAATGTGTGCATACACAATATTTCTTTTCAAACAAGTTCACAAAGATAAGCCAAAAGCTTACCGGAAAAACAAATCCATCTTTGTAAAAACATTCAGTGGGACCCACGAAATCCAAACAATGAAAATAATCTGTGGTTCATAACCCTACTTTGAAAACCCTCCTCAAAGGAGTTCAAATCATGTAAATCAACCTGGACACACATAATATATCAAATCCACTGTTCCCGACATATCCACCGCAAACTAGGGTATCCCTTGAGGTGTGCTAAAACCTGTGCTACAACTCTGTACTATGCATAAATAGCCTCAACGATCCGGCGGAGAACACCCTCAACACCAGCATTGGAGCAACATCCTCAACAACCAGCGAAGCAAAACCCCTCAACACTAGTCGGAGCTACATCTAACTGCCTCAACAACTAGCAGAGCACTCCTCAAGCCAGCCGGGACTACATCTAACTACCTCAACAACCAGCGGAGCAAAACTCCTTAACGCTAGCCGGAGCTACATCTAACTGCCTCAACAACCAGCGGAGCAAAACTCCTCAACGCTAGTCGGAACTACATCTAACTGCCTCAACAACCAGCGGAGCAAAACTCCTCAATGCCAGTTGGAGCTACATCTAACTGCCTAAACAACTAGCGGAGCAAAACTCCTCAAGCAATATCTAACATCGGAACAGGAAACCAGTGAAAACCAAATTCGTGTTTTGAAATCTTTGTTTCTTGGCCTCAGCCAAAGTCATTGAAAAATCACTCATGGCCAAATCCATTAAAATTCACAAATACGGGTACAACCCAAAACATGGACTCAATAATTACCACATCAAAATGATATCAAAATCGAGTCCAAAAACCAGGCCATTTCCCAAAACACATTTTCACTGAAATGTTGAAAACTGGTGTCCAGTAAGATTTGTAAAATACATAAAAGAGTTTCATTCAAATATACGTGTATGCTTGCATTGTCATCTACAAAACCAGGGTCCACTCACCAGTAACAGCGGCGCCTACCTCGCCCGTGCATCACAAGATGGCCGCATCCCTCACTTCAAGGTCGCTAAAGAGGCAAACGTCTCGGAGGCATCTTGTTAACAGGGATACGTAAATAATTTGCACACAAGTGTGTAGTCTGCAGGAAGTTAACCTAGAGCTTTGATACCAATTGGAAGGACTCGTCCCGAATTTCACCTAGAAATCTGCGAAAATCCCTTATCCCGTCTGACAGCTCTTTTTCCTCAAAAATTTAATACCAAGAATACCCTTTTTCCTTAAATATATTTAGTAAACCTTACAGGGTTCCCGATATAACTTTTGTACGTACTGACCACACCTACCTGTCAGACGCATGATAGCTTACAGGTCAAAGACGAGACCTCGGAATAGTGGTGGTCCAAAAAGTAACACACTCTTACACCAAATATCAGTAGGTCAGACACTGCTAAAACCGCTACTGGAATCACAAGACAACTAACTAGTCAACCACTTGTGAAACATCCCTAACTCGTCGCTCTGGGTCACCGCCCACACCAACCCACTGACCCAGATGACGAAGGAACCAGACTAGATTAAATTGAGTCTCACTGACTCACCCCGAGTCAAACTCGATATCCCGGCTCGTCCTGAGCCCCTGAGTGGTAACTTGATATCCCTGCTCCTCCAGAGCTATCTTAGACCTCAACGATATGGCGGAGAAAGATCCCTCGAACGCCAACATTGGAGAACCCCTCGACGATCTGGCGGAGACATACCCTCTAACGCCAATCGGAGAACCCTTAACAATGTAGCAGAGAAAAACACCCTCCACGCCAATCATCGGAGAATCCCATGGTAAAACCCAATACCTAGAAATATGCATACCCATGCAATCCTGGAAGTGTGAGAATGATCATAATGAATTGATGGTTTGGGGGTTAAAATATCTACCGCTAACCGAAATTACCAATATGCCGTTGAAGCTTCTAGACCCGGAAGGATCTCATCGGGTCTCCGTTTTTCGCGTGCTGCCTGTCTACGAACTCGTGAGTTCGAGACCTACACAACGACCTAAGAAAAATTCCCAAAAGCACTGCCAGTCAAAAAGTGACTTCTGAACCCGTCCAAAATCGAGGGTAAAATCGTCAAATTCTCAAATTAATTTAATTTTTTGTTCGGGTCGTTACAAATCAACCCCCTTTAAAGAAATCTGGTCCCCGAAATTTCCCTAACTCGAGTCAAAGAACCAACCTCTTGTTTCAATTCCTCTCGCGTCACCACCGACACGAACTTGGCCCCAAATGCGATTCCCAAAATAACCTGTGCACTCTGCACATTTCTTCATTCAATCTCGACAACAAACCGTAGGCGAGAACTACACCCAGGAGACATCCTGGAGACACCAGTATCCATTCAAAATGGAACATACCTCGAAACACGTCTCTGAGCCTGGGAAGTCCACTATGGTTCCTACTCCCAACATGACTTCATGACGTCACATGACCGAACATCCCCCGAAGCCAGGTGTCAGATAGGGGTACGTGACAAGACCCTTCTTCATGTATAAAACAATGTGTGCATACACAATATTTCTTTTCAAACAAGTTCACAAAGATAAGCCAAAAGCTTACCGGAAAAACAAATCCATCATTGTAAAAACATTCGGTGGGACCCACGAAATACAAACTATGAAAACAATCCGTGGTCCACAACCCTGCTTTGAAAACCCTCCTCAAAGGAGTTCAAATCATGTAAATCAACCTGGACACACATAATATATCAAATCCACTATTCCCTACATATCCACCACACACTAGGGTATCCCTTGAGGTGTGCTAAAACTTGTGCTACAACTCTGTACTATGCATAAACAACCTCAACGATCCGGCAGAGAACACCCTCGACACTAGCATCGGAGCAGCATCCTCAACAACCAGCGGAGCAAAACCCTTCAACGCCAGTCAGAGCTACATCTAACTGCCTCAACAACTAGCGGAACACTCCTCAAGCCAGTCGGAACTACATCTAACTGCCTCAACAACCAGCGGAGCAAAACTCCTCAATGCTAGTCGGAGCTATATCTAACATCGGAACAGGAAACCAGTGAAAACCAAATCCGTGTTTTGAAATCTTTGTTTCTTGGCCTCAGCCAAAGTCATTGAAAAATCACTCATGGCCAAATCCATTAAAATTCACAAATAAGGGTCCAACCCAAAACATGGACTCAATAATTACCACATCAAAACGATATCAAAACCAAGTCCAAAAACCATGTCATTTCCCAAAACACATTTTCACTGAAATGTTGAAAACCGGTGTCCAGTAAGATTTGTAAAATACATAAAAGAGTTTCATTCATATATACGTGTATGCATGCATTGTCATCTACAAAACCAGGGTCCACTCACCAGTAACAACAACGCCAACCTCGCCCGTGCATCACAAGACCTCCGCATCCCTCAGTTCAAGGTCGCTACAGAGGTAAACGTCTCGGAGGCATCTTGTTAACAGGGATACTGAAATAATTTGCACACAAGTGTGTAGTCTGCAGGAAGTTAACCTAGAGCTTTGATACCAATTGGAAGGACCTTTCCCGAATTTCACCTCGAAATCTGCGAAAATCTCTTATCCTGTCTGACAGCTCTTTTTCCTCAAAAATTTAATACTAAGAATACCTTTTTTACTTAAAAATATTTAGTAAACCTTACAGGTTTCCCGATAGTACCTTTGTACGTACTGACCACACCTACCTGTCAGACGCATGATAGCTTACAAGTCAAAGACGAGACCTCGGAATAGTGGTGGTCCAAAAAGTAACACACTCTGACACCAAATATCAGTAGGTCAGATACTGCTAAAACCGCTACTGGAATCACAAGACAACTAACTAGTCAACCACTTGTGAAACATCCCTAACTCGTCGCTCTGGGTCACCGCCCACACCAACCCACTGACCCAGATGACGAAGGAACCAGACTTGATTAAATTGAGTCTCACTGACTCACCCCGAGTCAAACTCGATATCCCGGCTCGTCCTGAGCCCCTGAGTGGTAACTTGATATCCCTGCTCCTCCAGAGCTATCTTAGACCTCAACGATATGGCGGAGAAAGATCCCTCGAACGCCAACATTGGAGAACCCCTCGACGATCTGGCGGAGACATACCCTCTAACGCCAATCGGAGAACCCTTAACAATGTAGCAGAGAAAAACACCCTCCACGCCAATCATCAGAGAATCCCATGGTAAAACCCAATACCTAGAAATATGCATAGCCATGCAATCCTGGAACCTAGTCTGTTCACAGCACGAATAAAATACCAAATCATGCACGCTCTAGCCCCAAGGAACTCTTGACACAATATTGACCCAACTACCTTGACCTCCCGAGCTCAAAACCCGCTCCTTGGTCAACCGTTACCGCTGGGATTTCCCAATCGGGGCTCTAAATGAACTCTTATGGCAACGAAAACATCAAAATCAGATCCGAAACGCCTCAAACCCTAGCCACGAGTTGCCGTGACCCCGAAATCGGCTCCACGCGCCGCCCCGCGGCTCACGCACGCCCACACGCCTACTAAATACCCCCACGCGCCTACTAAAGTACCTCCACGCACCTGACCAGTCCAACCCGGCCTGACTCAGTTCAGCCCGACCCAGTCCACTTGACTCGATCGGTTCACTCGACCCAATCGGTACATTCGACCTGATCGGTCCACTCGACATGACCGATCCATTTGATCTGACCGGTCCAACTCAACCCGACCAGTCGTCGGTGACTTACCGGAGAAGATGACCGGACCGCCGTCGCCATCACTGGAGGCTGGCCAGAGAAGAAGACTGGACCGCCGTATCGTCGTCGTCACCGTCGCCGAAATCCCCCCATTTTCGGCCGACCTTGAAGTTTTTCTAACTTCCTCAAAACTCAACCGTTTTTCACAAATTTTATGTCTAAATCTATCTACTCGAACCCAATAATCCAAATATGACCTCAAAACATTAAACTCATACATGTGCTAGCTGGAAAATCGATCGGAAGTTTTGGTTCTAACTTTTCCTCGATCCAGCGTCTCCCGCGGTTGTCTCTTCCGATGGTTTGTACGGTTGTGCTCAAGGGAAGGAGGAGATCCCGAATAGTTCCACCAAAATGGGAGATATGGCCTTGAATCAAAGTCCACTTTCATGGGTTTTAGGTGTTTGTCTCACACGGTTTCGAGGAGTGGAGATGAGGGGGGTGGGGTGCGTTTGTTGTTGTGTGGTCAGAGAGGAAGTGTGAGAATGATCATAATGAATTGATAGTTTGGGGGTTAAAATATCTACCCCCAGCCGAAATTACCAAAATGCCCCTAAAGCTTCTAGACCCGTAACGATCTCACTGGGTCTCCGTTTTTCGCGTGCCGCTTGTCTACGAACTCGTTAGTTCGAGACCTACGCAACAACCTAAGAAAAATTTCCAAAAGCATTGCCAGTCAAAAAGTGACTCCTGAATCCGTCCAAAATCGAGGGTAAAATTGTCAAATTCTCAAATTAATTTAATTTCTGGTCTGGGTCGTTACATGAGTTCTCCCCGACGTACTATGAGTTGAATTCTTCCCTAAACTCATTCGTATATGAATGTATATGATTGCATATGTGATGATAGGAATGTGAATTGAGTAAATATAAACTGGATTGTTTTGAATGCTTATTTGCTTATGTGTATGCTTATGGAATTGGGATGAATTATAGTGAATTGCATATGATGGCTATGTTGATGCATGGTGATGTTAGGAAGTATAGAATATGTCAAGGGTTAACGTTAGATCCCAGCATTGACTGATTGTCTTATTGGAGGGTTATAATCAGGGTCGGCCCCTGAGATATTAGGGGCCCAATGCGAACCTTCAAATTGGGGCCACATAATTCTTCAACCCTCAAAGTGTTCGTATATTGTTCTATATATCTTAACACTTCTAAAAAATTATTTTTATATCAAAACTCACACAAATTAAAATTATGACAAGAAACCATTACTAAATATCGTCTCCCTTTGAATTAAAATTATTTTCTTGAATTTCTTTAATATTGAGAAGATGGGATAGGGGCTAGGGTTTAAAAATTAACTTAAATATAATAGAGGATGCTAGTTTATTGTTTACCAAAACATAATAGGAAAACTTATTTGGTTTGATTTAGGAAAAGAGAAAACAAAAGAAAAAGGAAAAGTGATTTGGTTTGATTTAGGAAAAGAGAAAACAAAATAAAAAGGAAAAGACAATATTATGTTTAGGAAAAGGAAAGGAAAAGAAAATATTGTGTTTAGGAAAAGGAAAGGAAAGGGGTAAAAACTATTAAAAGAGACTTCACTGGGATTTGAACTGGCCTCTTTGAAGGGAAACCAAAAGGGAAAAAAAATGAAAAAAACTATTGAAAATGGCCCCAATGGTATTTGAACAAGCGGCCTCTTTGAAGGGAAACCAAAAGGGAAAAAAATTGAAAAAACTATTGAAAAATGCCCCAATGGTATTCGAACAAGATGCCTCTTTGAAGGGAAACCAAAAGGGAAAAAAAATGAAAAAACTAATGAAAAAGGCCCCCAATGGTATTCGAACAAGGGGCCTCCTTGAAGGAAGCGAATGACCAAACCAACTCGCCAAAGTAGATAGTTTGATTATTACTGTAGTAACTTGATTATATATGAAATTAACATAACAACTATGTATAAAAAAAAAACAATTCGGGGCCCCCTCGAGGTGGAGGTCCGAGGCGGTCGCCTTACCTGGATACCCTCAGGGCCGGCCCTGATTATAAGCCCTATGCAATTTGTATTGATAATACAAAATATATAGAATGTGCTAGGGGTCGGGTTAGGATCCGACATCTATTAATTATTATATTTTAAGGGTTGTGAATCCCATGAAAGGTAAAATACTCTGAAATTAGTATAAACTAATACTATAGTAGGGTATCTTGAGGGATTGATTCTGAAATAAGATTCACGATATCGAGATGCGAGTTTATGGAAAGGTATCGATGCGAAATGATAACTACGACATTGGTGTTAATCGAGAAAGAATCGGAATATGATTGTGATAGATAGCTACAATCGAGGGATATGCCGACTTAGCACGAGAGTCAATGTTGAGATTCTATCGCCGAGGAGTCCTGCCGGCTTAGCACATGAGTCAGTGTTGAGATGCTAGTGTCGAGGAGTTATGATGGCCTAGCACATGAGTCAGTGTTGACATGCTAGTGCCAAGGAGTCATGTTGGCCTAGCACATGAGTCAGTGATGAGATACTATGGCCGAGCCATGCCGGCCAAGTACACGTGTCATGTGTCAGAGTCATGTGTCATGTACGAGTCATGTCCATCATACAGTCGAGGGACATGCCAACTTAGCACATGTTGAGTCATGGTATACCTATATGGTGGTCGTTGGTGTCATACATGTCTGTAGGCCACAAACCAGTCCTCCACGTGATCGTTCACCTACGCTCGCTCTATACTAGTTAAACAACATCAGTCTTGTCCCTGAGCTCTTATGAGTCTATGTGGTCCAAGAGCTCCTAGGGGGACTCGTGGTGATGGTGCTTGCACCCAATCCTTCACGTGGTCATGGTACGAAAGAAGACACCCAATCATGTCACGTGGCGTGACTCGTACGACTACAGTGTCATTGGGATACCTATTATGATGATTGAGTCATGATGCCAACCGAGGATTATGGCGGCTGATGATATGATATGATAGTTGAGGTAACATGCCGGCTTATGTGATATGATAGCCGAGGTAACATGTCGGCTTACATGATATGATAGCCGAGGTAAAATGTCGGCTTATGTGATATGATAGTCAAGGTAACATACCGACTTATGTGATATGATAGACGAGGTAACATGTCGACTTATGTGATATGATAGCGGAGGTAACATGCCTACTTATGTAATACGATGATAGCCGAGAGTTATACCGGTTTACGATATAATGATATATGATAGCTGAGGGGCTTACCAGCTTATATGATATGGTGACGGTTGTCATGAGTAGCAATCAGAATCGAGGTACCAGTGAGGGTACGTTCGTATCGAGGTCAGTGGGTATGGTGTGGACGATGACCCCGATTGATGAGATTATGGTTTGTATGGATGATATGTCCTTGGGATGATCGATACCGTCATAGATGGACGATGATATCGAGATATTACTATTGATTTTATCCACGAGTTGGATGTGTAGTCTTCTACATGAGAAGACTTAATTGTGATTGGGTTGTACATGACAACTTGTTTGGTTGCTAGCCCTACAGGGTTATATTATTATTATATTGGTTATACTGTTGAGTACGAAATATTGTCACAGGCAACTACCCAAATGCTAAGGTACCATGAAGGGTATCGGTCATATGGTGAGTGCGTTATGGAGTCCTGTACGATTATGGAAAAGATGGTATAATAGGTGAAATCTACTAGTATGAGTGTGACTCTTGTTACCTAAGTTTTACATTGAGGGGTTTGTATGTATTTGATGAACTGTATTTTATTGAGTTTTACTAGGGTTCACTCACCTCCCTATTTTATACCCCTCAGGTTACTGGCGAATGTTCTTGGATACGAGGAAGAAGTCACGTGATGACAGCTCTGACACCACCATGAAGGGTGTAATAAGATAGCAATCGATTCAAGCTTTTGATACTTTAATTATGATCATCATGCTCTGAGTTGTCTGTTGTCGCGTTGTAATGGTAATTTAGAGTTTACTATTTTACCTTGCACTAAGCTTCCTAAAACACAACGTTTTAGTTAGGCTTTTGTCACCTAGACTCAACGTCCAGGTGTCAACCAGCATTCCGGTATTCCGATTATCTAGTTGGATTTTCAGAACGGGGTATAACATATTTGGATGCGTTGCTGGCCAGAAAATGCCATAAACAACTGTATGAATTGTCCTAGGACACGTAGACTACTAACCGTATGGTCCGTATTATATACCCTGTAGCAATCAGTTGAAAGGCACCTACAAATTAGAGCAGTTTCCATGTGATGACAATGTAGTGAAAGTGAAAGATGGGTAAAGAGCAAGCTACTATTTGTATGCCCATCACCATTTCATTCAATTTGTTCTACATGTCGTATCATTCATATCAGCATTTTGTAATTGCCCTATTGGGTCGCTATAGGAGTACTACTACTACTACCCATTCTCTATCCACATACAAGAAGCATCCAGAAAAAAAAAAAAAAAGGAAATTAATAGTCATTCCCTGATTTGATTGATTTGATGCATGTGTAACACAAGTTGTTACGATCCACATAATTGATTTCTAATAACGTATTTTTTACAATAGGTCTTGGAGTATCTTATTAGGTTTTTTAAATTTAATTTTTGAACAAATTTGATTTAAAATTTATCCAAAAATATTAAGATATCCCTTCAACGGACTTTTTATGTTTAATTCAAATTTGACTAAACGCATATGCTTAGCTACAAATAGTCATCTACTATTCATTACGCCAAATTTAACATTAAAAGTAGATAGTATGTTAGAGGGATGTTTTGATATTTTTGCACAGAAAGTTCCATATTGGAAAGTTACACAACTCGGGCTTATAAGAAGTTGGGCCTCTTCTCCCATTGCCAATTGGTTTCGGGATGAAACCTCAACTTGCTTCATGGATCGATGAGGTTGTTATGATGTTTTTGAACATATTTTGAGTCAAACTTGGTTTTAATTTGAAGATTATGCTAGAAACGCTTCGAAAGTTTTCACACAAATTTAAATTTCTCTTTGAAAAATATAGAGAGCATTCATTTTAGTAAAATTAAAAATTGCTTAGCTATTAATAATTTTTGGGTAAATTAAAATTAAATTTGATCAATTATATAGAGACTTTGCTGAAAGTCCTCTTTTTTTTTTGTACTTTTTTATATAAAAATATTGAGGGAGGGGTATTACATTATATATACATTTGGTATCGACATCGCTCACAAGAATCGAACTCCATAACATGTGAAAAAGAATAGGCTTATTATTCAAAATACTCCCTGAACCGGACATCGAGTCTCAATTTGCTCCCCGAACGCGAATATGTTACAATGTGCTCCCAAAACCACCGCTATGTCAGTTCTGTTGCACCAAAAGTTAATAGTGTTACTAACGACGGTTAAAGTGCTTACGTGGCAGCAAGGGATTGGATGTTTTATTCATTTTATAGCAAAATATTAAAACTAAACATTTTAAAAAAAAAAACAAAAAATTAAGAAGAAGATGATGGACAATCTGGGTTTCTCAACCCATTCCCAAACCTCCGAATCCAAACCCTTCAAGCCTACCCCAACCCACCCCAATCACCCACCAACCTCTTCAACCACCACCACCACCCACGCCAATCGCCCTCTCAATCACTCTTCGTCATCCCCGACCCTGAGATCTAGCTCTCTCCACACACACTGTGCCTACAGAGACAACTGTAACCCGTAAAACATTCCACCTCTAACTCCATAATTTCACAAAAACGCCACTCTTCTCTCACCGTCAATCTTCTCTCCCCACCACCACATCCCCCTCCTACTCCTCCAAGCTTCTCAAGCCCTTAAAACCCAATTCTGCTCTTGTCCCCACTCGCGCTCCCCTGCCCATTATCGTCTTTTCGCTCATCTGCCTCTTCATCGGCCTCGCCGGAACCATCTACGCCATCGCCGCCTTTCGTCGCCCAACACCAATACCTATTTTTCTATGTGGTAAATCGGAAGACACCTTCCGGGCATTCTACTCTCGATCGAAATCTCGGCAGGTGAGGAATAAAAATGGTGGCTTGGTTGATCGACCCAAGCTTCTTGGGTTCATCCGAATCCAGACCGGGTTTGGCTCAGCCGATCGCCGTACTGCTTTGCGGAACACTTGGTTTCCTTCTTACCATGATGGCCTTTTGAGGTAAATTTCTACTTTTGTGTAGTAGAGTTTCTAAATTCGTAGTTATATCTGATACTGGTTTTGATCATATTGATTTGGTGCTTCAAATTTCAGTACATTTGTTTGAAATCACTTCTGGGTTTTCTTACCATGATCAATTGCTGAGGTGTTGTGATTTCTATTAGCGCAGCTAGACTGAGATCAAAATTGTAAATTTGGCTTTGGTGAAAATGCCTTGTAGCTCATTTAATTGGGGTTGTAATATTTATCATCTTATAGGTTGGAACAAGCTACAGGTTTAGCCTTTAGGTTCGTTATCGAGCGATCTAAAGATGCAAAGAAGAATGCAGAGGTTAAGAAAGAGATAGAAAAGTAGGAGAAGTATGGATTCGGGGCTGTGGCGAAGGTCGAGCACAGAGGTGGGTTCGTATTGGAAGTTGGGGAAATTGAGAGGGGGATTGGCGTGGGTGGTGGTGGTGGTGGTGGTTGCAGAGGTTGGTGGGTGATTGGGGTGGGTTGGGCTAGGCTTGGAGGGTTTGGAATCGGAGGTTTGGGAATGGGTTGAGAAACCTAGATTGTTCATCATCTTCTTCTTCATTTTTTGTTTTTTTTTTATAATATTTAGTTTTAATATTTTGCTACAAAATTAATAAAACATCCAATCCCTTGCTGCCACGTAAACACTCTAACTGTCGTTAGTAACGCTGTTAACTTTTGGTGCAACGGAACTGACAGAACGGGGGTTCTTGTAGCACATTGTTACATATTCGCTTTCGGGGAGCAAATTGAGACTCGATGTATGATTCGGGGAGCATTTTGAGTAATAAGCCAAAAGAATACGAACAATTAATTAGAAATCAAGAAGAACAATTGGATTAAGGGATATTCTTATCTACAACATTATAGATGAGTATGGAGTCAATGGGTGGTTTTTGCATTCAATGCCAATTCACATTGTTGATTAAAGGATAAACTATTAACTAATCTTTGACAAGAAAGTATTTTACTTAAAAGTTTGAATATGACAATTTAGGTCCCTCCACTATTTTTTAGCCATGTATGTTTATTGTCATCTTCTTGTACAATGCATGATTTGGATTCTAACCCCTATTTTATAAGTAAACTTAAAACACCTTTATATTTAAACTTATATATTACAATTAATTTTGTTTTCTTTGAACCCAATAATGAAATCCGTGTTGTTTGGGGTTTAACGGTAGTGTATAAAAAAATTTAGGGAGGGGGTGGGGGGTGTTTAGGAGGGGTGGTGGTGGAAGAGCTTATGATTTAGGGTTTAAGGTTTAATTCTTGGATTTTGAGCACAAAATCCAAGAACTAAACTCTAAAGCATAAGTGATTAATCTAATCTTTTAATATCGGATAATAAAAAATTTTCAAATTTGAAGTTTAAAAGTATTTTTGAAGAATTATTGCACTTAATTATCTTGTTTTAAGTTGGATTGTCCTTACGTTACTCCTTAAAATGAACAAGTGAAAAAAGAAAAACGATTATAAGTGAGAGTAATGTTTTCATAAAATAGAAAGGAAAAAAAAAGCTACTAAATAGGGATTAAAAGCTTTAAAAGGTCAATTTTATTGTTTGAGTAATTATTATGTGGTTAGGGATTGGAAAATTTCAAAAATATGATTAGTGAAGTTTTGAATAAACATTGATGTTGTTAAAGACTCATTAATGGATAATCCTTGATTTAAACTATTGCTTAGATTATAATCACCAAAAACAAAAGTGCTTAAAGAGTTAGTTGGTATTTTGGTTAGATTGTTCCTTAGGGACAAAGGAGGAGTAAAGATGGGCTTCTTTTGGTGGGCCTATGATGGTAGTTGGAGCCTCACAATTGGGTCGATCTCTGGTTAGTGGTTACCTTAGTTGAGTTTACTGAAACACTTAACTCACTAGTATTTTTAGATTAAGAACATGAAACCATGTGACGTACAAAATGTGGGAAATGTGATCTTTACGTACGAAAATGATTGAAAGGAAATTGCTATACGAATTTCGAGAGACTAGTTGAGTTGACAATTTAAGAATTCTGTAATATAATATGTTCGATTCTCATCAATTTCAAGAACCACGTTATTTGGATGCTAAGATGTATAATTGGTAAGACGATTATGAAACATCTGTAAACCCAAACATCAATCAACATTTTAAAAACATTAGAATTTGAAGCGTTGAAAACGGCCACATAAATATATGTCTTTTTATTAAGTTCATGTGTGACATGTTTTTGTTGTTGTAGGCCCTCTCTCCTTAAACTTGTGTTAATCTCTTTACATAAATTACCACAATCCACTAATGAGATATATAGGGAACTTCATGTATGATTTTAGAGAAAAATCATGTAAACTTAAGTATTTTTTGTTGGTAGGAGTTCCAGCCTGGTAATATTGGAGTTTTTAAATTGAATTCATGTGTGTGACAAAAATAAATTTGAATTTTTAAATTGTGTTTTATTGATTTATATAACGAAAAAAAGTAAATTTTAGCAGGAGTTCGAAATTCGCTTGAAATACTTTGTGATTAGGGGCAAGTCGCACTCCAAGCGGAGATTAAATCCGCCCTTCAAGTATGGCGACACATCGTAGTATTTACTAAAAAAAGAGTAAACCTTATTACTTGCTCTAATAAACTCTTCAGCTCGGATTTTAATAAGACCTAGTTAGTCCGAGGAAGATATAAAGACGAATGAACCTAATAAACATAGGTTCATATGGAGGAAAATGCCTAACACTCAACATTTCTAATGTCTTTAGCCCATAATTGTGTCGATTTGGTTTTTTCTTCTTTTAATTATTTTAAAAAAACAACAAACCAAACCCAATTTTTGTAGTTTTTAAATTTTATTTTCTATTATGCTAACTCCATGAATCTATTTATTTGTCTAATATTTCGAGAGAGGGTATTTTCAAGTATATTGAAAACTTAACCAAAAGAAGAAGATTATCGATCCGCATGGCTTTCATAAGTTGTAAATAGTTGGTGACAATATTGCGTTGCCTTTCAAGGAACGACAACGTTTCAAACACCATCATCTTGCTTAAACGACGATGACATGCCAACACATTCCCAAAAAACACTCACTCTTAATTGGACTAATACAGGTAAATTCTAAAATAGAACCAAACTTATATAGAAGGATTATTAATTTAACGAAAATTTCAATTTCAATTTTCATTTTCAATTTTATAGTATATGCATATTAGTTGTCAAATTCAAGCCTTTTATTAAATACAACGATATTAGAAATGGAGATTTGAGTTAGACCACACGATAAACTAATAATCATTAAGTATCAAACTCCAAATAGATATATACATTTGTTTATTGTGAAAAGTGGATTATAATATATACATTGGTCATTGAGTATCGACCTCTCCATTTACGAAAATCGAATCTGATACCTCCCACATAATGTGTGGCGTCATATCCAAAAAGTAAACTTCAAATTTTTCATTTTTTAAATATTTTAAACTGTCATATTTCTTATAAACTATTTAATAAAATCAACATTAATATTTTCTAGAATTTAAACCTTTTTTATTAATATTTCTTTGAGGATTGGTGGTCAACAATCCTATTTGACAACTCCCACCAAACTAGGATCAAAATGTCCAAATTTGCAATGATGCATGTATATATAGTTCTTAATCAAACAAAGAAGATTTGAACACAAGAAAATCTTCATGCTTTTAATCACGTAGACTACAAATGATATCCAGACACAATAAACTTTTAATTAGCTCATCAAAAGTTATGATCTCTCATCATTTGGTACTTTAAAAAAAAAACGAAATACGTATGAGGAAGGTAGGCATGCAATAAGGTGTGGGTGTGGGTGTGGGGTGGTGCGACATCACATAAGAAAGGGCAATAAACAGAGCATCATGACAACCATACCTTTGCTTTATTATATGTCCTTTGTTTCCTTTATTGTTTCCTCATCTATCATATAATTTTATTTGAGCTCAACACATGAACACCTTGGTGACTTCGTGATGGATGAGTTTGTGTTTGGCGGGGGCTCTATTATACCCTATATTGTAATTATATAGAGACATAGTTGGTGTCCTTTTTCCCTTATACCATTCTGGGCCTCTTGTCCCCTTTTCTTACAGCCTAAGATGCTAACATTTGCTCTCGCTTCACTACAAGCACCCTCATGATCATGAGTCACCATGTACTTGCCTGTATTAGCTACTTATTTAGATCTTGCATGTATCCAATTCTTTCTCATCAGTAAGTTATACAATGAGATATTCGAGACGCGAGCAGGAGGAGTATAATACAACAAATTGTGGGAGAGATATAGGTTTGTTTAGATGACCTTGAATCTTGATGTAGATGATAGTCTTTGAGGAGAAAGAGAGAAACTAGATAGATCCACCTCTTTTCCTAATTAATTACCCTTACCAATATATATATATATATATATATATATACCAATTACACGTGTACAAATGCTATACAAATTAAAATTGGTTGGAATATTGAAACTTATTCAATTCTTCAAGACTAGAGAGATCGGATTCCCACACAAATATATATCTTTCAAAAAAGAAAATTGGACATTTTTATTTTTATGGTCAAATTTTGTTTTTCCTTTTTCTTGGGGGACTGGGGGGTGTGGACTGTGGGGTTAGGAACAACAGTGAACACAAGTGTTGAGTGGTTGAGTGGTCCATGCACCAATTCTCAGTGTACTTGTGGTCCATGCAAGAAAGCCTAACAAGAGATATGGTCATATGTAAATGGGAATGGGAGAGGGGAGGGGAGGGGGGGGGGCCATAGAGGAGGCAAAGGAACATGAAGTGGGAGAAAAGAAGGTGGGTAAAATTAGCTAATCCCACAAAATTAAGTCATTTCTCAAAACCCAATAAGAATTTTGCAAGTCTCGATCATCCGTTATCCTGTGTTTTGACGAAATCTTACCATTAATGCATTATATTCATCTGATGTGACAATCACGATAAGAGCATCTTAATTACGTAGAAATATCTAATCTAAGTCAGATCGAGCATCAAAATGCCTACGAGCATTTTTCTCAAATCACTCTCACTTTTGGCCAAATTCCCCCCTCCATAATTGTCCCCGAAATGATACCATTTCTCAATTATTTAAGGGACAAGTGCGCCCTCCATGAGCATATGCATTCAACCTGCAGCTACACACACGAAAATGTCTTTGATCAATCCCAGCTCCTCTCTCTGTGGGCATCTCCAATCTCCATTGTCACGCGCAACATAGCTAGTTCACACCGTACATCTTATTGACACTATTATTTCACATAAAACAAAAAAAGAAAGTAATTAAACAAGCTAACAAATATTGCACACTTTCAAACACTAAAGTTTGTAATCGAGTAGTCTGTCTATTTTCCAAGCAAACATTCCACTATATTCTGTATTAGGGTTAGGGTTAGGGTTAGGGTTAGGGTTAGGGCTAGGGTTAGGGCTAGGGTTAGGGTAGGGTTAGCTAGGTTGAAATGAGAATGGAGATATAGATAGATAAAGGGGAAGGGCATATAGAGCGATAAGTCATGAGTGAGATGATGAACTACTTTGATATATTGAATTCGTGCATGGAGGTAGGAAATGTAGGATGGGCTGGTCAAAATGAAGCAATAGTGAATGAATGAATGAATGGGGGATTTGGTATTTGTCGATTGATGAGAAGAGAATCCACAACTCACAACTCGTAGTTGTTTCATTTCATGAACATCTATCTATCAATGACTTTGTAATGTTAGGGGGTCACCTTTTCCTACTTGCTTCCTTGGACCTTTTTGCCTAAGTAATTAATTAGTCTCTTCCAAAAAGATAAGGTACCCCACAACAACACACCCATTTCACTCTATCTCTCTACATGACTTGCGAAATCGACCACCAATATATGGACCTTCTTTTCCAGTATTTCAAATTTGCAAGTAACAATTCTTGTCATAATTATTAAGATAAGAGAATATATCTATATCATTTAGGGTAAAGGCTCTGTCAGAACCTTTTTTCTGGGACTGATTGAGGTCGACTCATCTGTTATGCCCTGGCTATATGAAAATTTTGCAGTAAAAAATCATGATTTACCCATATTTTGCTTAAATTTACTGTAAAAGACGATTCAGTTATTTGTGTAATTTTTGTTTATATATATATACACACACGTGCTTATTCATCTTCAAGGGCGGAGAAAATCACCTAAATGAATTTGACAATAATTAATATGGAAATTAATAACAAGGGAATATCAGAGATGAAACGAATGTATACCATATATGTTATCAATGTCAAAATGTAATTTAGTCAAATCACTCGACATGATGTACCAATATCGATCATATCCATTTTCTAATAATGGATATTATGTACTAATCATCATACCCTAAGTAATAATACGTCAATTTTCTATTAATTATCAAAACACTGTTGAAACAACATAGCATATAATTAATTTTAACGCGCATATCTACGAACTTTTTTTTTTTAAATAGCCGTCTATCATAAGTTTGCATTAGGAACTTGATGCAACATGCAGTCATGCATGTTCACCGATATTATTGATAAAATTTATTGTAAACTTCTTAGAACATTATAAGTCTCCATGCATAGGCACAATTCAAACCTAAAATTTATGATTTTTTAGCGAATTTAAAATTTGATTTGAAGAAGTAGCTTGATAACTAATTATGGGAATTGATTTACACACTCGACAATTTATTCGTTACGCTTCATTTTGAACAATTAGTAAAAAAGAACATGAAGTGTAAAAATAAAAATATAGAATGTGAAAATAATCATCATAAATTCTTTGACAAAAGAAAATAAGGACAAAACCTAATTTATAATCAAGACTTTTTCCCCATAATCTTGTTCCCTCCATAATTAAGCAACCCCCACACATATAATTTAAAACAACGAACCTCAATCTCTGGCAGACACAATTAACACACACAAAATCCTAATCACACAATCTTCCAATCAACCTGCGACTAATCACACTTTTTTGTACTCCTTTCTGCCAAAACGACTTGCTTTTTTTAATGAGCGACTGTCAAAGTGTGTCGTATTCATCATTCATGTGGCCACGTACTTGGGCTTCGCTTGTTGGCTCGTGTAAAACGTGTGGGCCCAACTTCTAACCATCCCGCGCGGAATTAAACTTATGGCGAGCTGTGATTGGTCGACGTTGACTACCCCGCCAATTGCCGCTTCAGCAGCTCCAAGGTAGCGGATGCCCCACGGAACCTTGGACCGCGTCTCACTGGATTCTTAACGTCAACATGGACACGTGTCGATTAGGCAACAACGCACCAACTGCTTAGATTTTTTGTTCATTTTTCTTAAATTGTTTTTTCTTTTTCCAAAATTGTTAAGATATTTTGGTCCCTTGCAATGAAAAAGAAGCATTAATTTGAAGGTAGCTATTTTTCTTCCTTCATAAATGAAAAAAAAAAAAAGTATAACATTAATGATGATTATTTTATGTAATCGAATAGCCAATAAGGTATAGTCGTAAAAAAATCATAAGTGGTCTTGTCTAGTCTCCAAATAATCATTACCGACATTAAAAACCTAAATTCCTCTTCCATCCATCCAATTTAAACAAGTCTTTTGAAAAAACCAATTTTGTCATTTCAAGCTCTAGTTCTTCTCTTTTCTCTCATTTGAAAAGCAAAATTACGTAAAAATCATCAACATATACATCATCGTTCATATTCGTAATTTTTAAATTAATGATCATTCGATTTTATTTATATCAAACTAATGGATATTGAAAATGATACAAACGTGTTTACATTCTTAAACCAACTCGTCCTATTACTTAGTGCTTTACCATCAAGTGCGTTGTACTTGGTATGAGAGCAACACTCTTTTTTCCAAACCATAACTTTTTTCTTTTTCATTTTGATAGCGATTCTTTTAGTATTATTATTAACCAAGTCATTATCATAATAAAAGACTAATTAATCAACAAACAAACCGACCAATAGGAATTTCGTGATTTGTATGTGCACTCGATTTTTAGTACCAAAATTGATCAAAAAAGGATGATGATTAAGATCTATAATCCAACGATTATTAGGTGTGCCATCACCAAAAGAAACTTCTATTAACAATTGATTATAATTAATTAATTAAAAATTTCGGGATCATGCCAAAAAGAGAAATAGTTTCCTTTTCTTTTACTTTTTCTTTTTGCTAATTGATTGAGGTGTATCCATAAGATAATAATTTAATATTAAGAATGACATAATGAATATAAAAGGCTCGCGCATGGCTTGGAACAGCGACCGACTCTTTCACATCCGACAAGAGACGTCTTAAAGGTTGGTTTTCGTATTGGTAAAATTGTCTCATTCATCCGCCAACGTCAAAGTAAATTTTTTTTAACCGTGAAAGCTTTCATTTTCAATTTGATTTTTACGATGAATGGAGCATGACAAATTGACAGGTAAAGGAAACTTTTACCATAATGCAATCTGATATAGAATGCGTTTATCAAGTCGTTGTATCATCGTAGGTTTTTATAGAAAGCAATTCTTCTCATAAATATTTAATTTTTATTATTATCTTGATAAAAATATTATGAAATGTTAAGTGTTCGGTAAACAAAAAGAGTTAAAAGTGTTTCGGTGTTTTTTTTGTAGAAATGCATCACCTGTATCATTAATATTTAAATCATAATTATTTTCTTTCAACAAAAATAGTATTAAGCGCTTTTAACTATTTCGAAAACACATGTGAACATATTGTTTAACCACTGTGACTATGGATTGGACTAAAAGTCTAGGAGTTCAAATATTGCTCAATATATAATCGTTCAAAATACATGGCGTGTCAAAAGGAGGAGGTATTCTTTATTGGAAAATTATGTGATTGAACGAGTATATTAATACATCGCATTTTGTAATTGTTAAATTAAAAATTAACATAATGAAAATTTCATATTTTCACTCTTGAAAGTATAATGCATTTAGAGTAATATTTGTATTCGTCTTAGAGTGGATGTGCACATTCTCTTAACCGACTACTAATTGTTTCCTATTCAAATGTGATTATTGAAACGATTGATTTTTTAAAATATAATGTTAAATTATCCTTGCAAAAAAGCGAACAAATTGGGGATATTTTAAATATCTATTTATAGAAATTAAATTGACCATTCACCAAATACATCTTAACTGTACCAAACCCCTGGTTGTTTTATGCATACGAACTACCAATTGCTCTCTAATTTGGTTTGTATTTTATAAAGATAATATTTAATACGATATTTTATACAATCAATTATTTTAATTATTACACTAATATTTTAAAAATTCGATAATCAATCATAAAAAATTCAATATATTTTATACACTAATACACGCATGCATGTGCCACAGAAAATCAATGAACACTATTTAATCAAATGGTTAGTTCGCACACAAGTCAAAAGCCCTTGAAGTGTTTAACTTACTCATCGACCTTTCAACTAGGATTAGAGGATCAAAGAGACTATAATGCAGGTAATTGAATATTAATTAAAGTGCTTGAGAAGGCAACACAATGAGGTAAATGTGGGGCCACATAGCGGTTAAATATGTTTTTAATTTTAATTTTTTTTAAAGTGGTTATAATTGTTATTTAAACCATGATTTGGTAAAATATTAGGAATTAAACTAAAGTCATCACCTTTGCAATTTTGTACTAGTAGGTAGTCCTTATCCAAAAACAAAGGCATGACCATCTCCTGGTGCATACACAGAATATACTTTCTTCTTTTGTCTCTTGAGAAGTATAAAAACCTGTTAAGATTGTCTAATTTTTTCTTTAATCATATCATTTCTAGGGTCTTTTATTTTAATAATGTGATTATGTCTCATAAAGTAAGGTACTTACGTAGCACGTTTTATTATGACTTAAATAAAAGGGAAAAAAAATATTCAAGCAGGGCTTAAATATTATGAAATTGGCAAGAATGAATTCTACACTTGAATTTGAAATTTCATTCCATAATTAGGTTATCACTAAAATAAAAATTAATACAAAAATTTAGCTCATTTTAATATGAATACCACCATGACAACGATTTCGTAGTGATTCTAATTATTATGATAATGTGATATCAAATTTGACTTACATAAATAATTACACTGAATAGGTGAGCTATCATGGGTTAGTGGTGATATGATGTTTTAAATTTCGGATTTGACATTCATAGAAAGAGAGGTTGATATTATCTATATACATCCCTTATTATTGTTGTATTAAAAAAATTCTTTAAAAAAATTCCTTAATTTCGCCTACCTAAATAGCCAAACTATCACTTGTTCTCAAAATCACCATACATTTGAATTTAGCTCAAATCAATATGGAAAAATATGAAATAAATACCCCTAATTAGAATTGTGAGCTAATTATAAATTTACTTTCAAGAACAGATTATTGGCACGTTACTCCTTAATTTTAACTCATGTGTAATTGAGTGTAGTGCATGAACCGCACTCAAAGTTTGACCTAAAAAACTAGAGAAAAGTTTCATGAGTAATGTTAAGACGTTTAAGAAACTACACAAATTTCTTTAGAATTTGTCCATTAGTAGTTCCACGATGCTAACTATTGATTTATGCGAAACAATTTTATTAATAGTTATAAATCCTCACTAACTTGAGCGGCTAAAATCTTTCTTCCATTATTAAATTCTAAATTTTAATTAAATTTTTGTTTATATAACTTGATACTTTACCGGTAAAACTATACTTTTATTATATTTATTTTTATTAATATACCATTAAATTATAGTAATAGTTTGCAGAAAAATTGTAATATTAACTTAAATTAAGAAAAAAATGG
Organism: Oemleria cerasiformis; assembly: GCA_037349345.1. NCBI lineage: Eukaryota > Viridiplantae > Streptophyta > Magnoliopsida > Rosales > Rosaceae > Oemleria > Oemleria cerasiformis. Next base: position 4,096,935 of record JAZGTL010000012.1, on the reverse strand, counting down.
AGAGCAACTAGGAAGGGGGACCAATTGCCTTACACCCATGTAGGAGAACAGTTGGCCATAAACGCCACAGCGCCCGCTCTCCCCAAGCGGGACCCGCCAATTTAATTTTAAACTTTTCCTAATCTTTTCATTTGGGCCCCCCGCCAGGCTCAAAGATGGGGACCACATCCTCACGGTGGGAGCCACAACCCCAATTGATTAAGCCGGCGGCTGTCAGAGAAGTCAAAAATTCGCAGTGGTCCCGCTTCTCAAATGTCTCCACGTGTGTGGCCACGATCCCCTCATCTTGGCGCATGCTTTGAGCTGGTCCCCACGCCGTGGTCCATGCGAGCACGCGGCGACGCGTGTCAAGGCGTCGCTTTCCCGCGAGTGGCGGAGAGAGGACCGAAGTAATTAATGGTCCCCCACCGCATCGGCTCCTCCGCGTCTCTTTGCTTCTCCACCGTTTACAACCGGGTGTAGCCCGTAATCCGGTTAATGCGGTGGCAGTTTAAGCAATATCATCGCCGTTGTGGGTGGGATGGCTGGGTTGGAAGTTGGTCCCGGTAGCTAGGATGACGTGGACGCCACGCTCCAAGAGTTGTGGGATACTACTAAGCTAATTAGTACGCTATATTATTAGCACTAATTAATCTGAGTTTTCTAGATATGTAGTTTGTTGTTGGGTAAGTTGCTTATACTGTAATTTTGGCATACGAAGATGTACCAAGTAACGAGTATTATCGAATTTAGTGATATTTTTATCTTTTGGTTAATGAGAAGTTTTGAATTTAGAAGTTATAAAAAGTTGGATTGATATTTAATGTGTATTATTCCTTTTTTTTTAACAATGTTATAATCATATCACTTTATTTTTAAATTATAAAGACGTTATCAATTCGAAAGTAATTGTTGGTAGAAAAAATAGTTGTCAGCGTCCTTAAATTTTACACTAATTTTAGTTATATTCTTTAAACTTTATTATTAGTAGCATTCGTCTCTGAATTATATCTAAACGTGCAAGGATAGTTTTTTCGTTAAATTTATCAATGATTTCTATTAAAAAAAACACACATGATATGATGAGTTTAACCTTATTCTCAACAGAATGACTATCTTTATGTTTAGACATAATTTATGGACGTCTGTTACTAATAATAAAGTTAATATTTCTATTAAAAAAACACACATGATATGATGAGTTTAACCTTATTCTTAACAGAATGACTATCTTTATATGTTTGGAAATAGTTTATGGACGTCTGTTACTAATAATAAAGTTAATAGCTAAAATTAATATAAAGTTCAAGGAATTTGTCAATATTTTTTCCTTTTTGGTAAATACCACGAGATGTCCCCACACCATAAGGGAGAGCCTATTCCTCTTTCGGAGTGCGACTTGTCCCTAACAACAAAGTACTCCTAATAAATTTTAAACTCTTACCAGTTAGACACAAAATCTCCAAATATCCATACAAACACCAAATTGCAGTATTTGGAATGAAGGAGGTGAGAATCTAAAAACTTGAATTTTCTTTCGTAACTTATTGCTAAAGCAACCATTTAACATACGCTCGGTATAAAAATATAATATCTCAATACATACACATTCATTTTCGTCCAAAATTCAGTCACATTATTCTACTACATTTAGTTATCAAATTGTATAATGTTTAATGAAATATGTGATTTCCCTATATCCTTTAGTTTAATTGTAATAGTGCATGTTTTAAAATTAGTCTATTGGTGCTTCTACTGAAATCTACACGAGATTACATTAGGGTTGGACATTTTGAACTTGAAAAATGAATCAAAAATAGAAACCGAACAAATTGGGTTGGGTTGGTTTGTTTTAGTTTTAAAGAAATTTTAAGAATGATTTACAAAACGAATAAAACCGAGTTAAATTAATTTGATTACAACTTTGTATTGTAACCCGTGGTTCAACCCAACCGAATCTTATGAAAGTTGATTAGCACATTTGTTAACATTGCAAAAATTCATGTTATGTATTACGAAATTTACAACATATTTAACCACTCCTACTAGTAATTAAGTATGAATATAATTTTTTCCTCACAAATTTTATCTAATTTAATTACAGAACGAAAAATTAATGTTTAAAGGTCCACGCAAACTGACAAAACTTTTTACTCTTTTTTAATTTCTTGGGGTTTTCTACAAAAGTAAACATCAAATCCGTAATTTTTAAATTAATCTCTACATGAGTTAAAATAATATGCCAAAATTTTCATTTAGTTATCTTTTACTTTGTGTTTTTGTTTTCCTCTTGTGATGTTTAGTTGTGAATTTTAAAACTTAAAATGAAGGTCCCATAAAGAGAAAGGAGGGACACCATCACAACTACCCTAATAGTCAATATGATAAGTTTTTGTTTATATTTTTAAAACATATATAACTATTTTACTTTTAATGGGTCGACATTGTGTTGTGTTAGGTTATATTAAGAATAGTCTATGATTAGGTATTGAATTTAACATGAGATTTACGATATATAAATTTTAAAAAAAAATTTACTACACAAAAGTACTGAGAATAATATGATATATTATATTACATTGAAAGACAAACATTTACTCATTCAATTTTAACCCGATTACCTATTTATATGAATATATACTTCTTTTATTCATAATAAGTAAACATGCTCTATATTGCTGACATGAAAACCCGAGCGATTAACTTCTTAAAACAAATATTTGCTAACCCTATATTTAATTCAAAATACCAAATTTTCTTTGATAAGACATTATAAAACCATTATTTTCCAAAACAAAAAAAAACAATGCATTTTGATTCACTAAGCTATTATATCCAATTGCAACTTCCAAAAAAACCAAAACCCTAGCCTCCTCTCCAAAAGAAATCTTCCTTCAAAAAATTGTTCTTTGATTGATCTTCTTCGGGTCTAGGGGGGCTTCTCCCTGGTACCCATAGGGATGTAGTGAATAAACCTGATAATCCAACCGGTCTTGATGTCGATTTCACCGAAGTTTGTTCGTCTTCAAGCGTCATTTTCTCGTCTATCATCCTAGTGTCGATCATAGTCACGGATTTCGGCGTCTCGACAAGTCATGTTGCTAGTGAAACTCTTGTCTTCAGGAGCATATTTTTCATTCACAGGGTTTTGACTCTTGATACGGCTTTGTGAGTTTTGATCGAGCCATTGCGATCCTCTATTAATGGTGGTGGTATTAATCACGGTGGATTGAAACATCTGTGATATGGTGGTGGACAATATCCTTGTCGTATTTGGAATTCTGCGGAGACGGTAATAACGGAAGTGATAGACAGTGACAACGGTAGAAGTGGCCTTTTTGTACCTGTTGTTGGGTTATTATTTATTTTTTAGTTTGCTTTGTGCAAATAAGTCCAGCAGCTCTTATTTCGGGTTGTCTGTGTTAGGTTTTTTCTTTTGTGGAATTGCAAAGATTAGTTATTCCGGCAGTAATGTCCTTGATGATACTTAGGAGATTCAAGTTATATTATTTTGTGCGTTATTCCCTATAGATCGTTTCGACATATATCGAACCTGATCATTTGAGGTATTTACTCATATTTATCATCAAGTTATTACAGTCTAACTTATCTTTATTTTATATTTTTGTTTAATTAATAAAATTTCGTATATTCTAAAAAAAAAACAAAATTATATCCAAATTTGATTTGGTATATAAATATTATTTTCAACCTCTATTTGATATAGCGTGATGAGTGATGACAATTAAAACAACAAAAATAAATCTTAATATTCTTCTTATAATAGTAATAGGGACCGCCCTAACCCTTCGGCTCCTTCATTACTGAATAAACCATCTACAAAATCCCTCCATTTTCTCCCTAAAACCAGTTTCCCGAGCTGTTTTGGCTCGCCTGAATACCACTATGTCTCATCATATATAAGCCATCAACCCTTGAAACTAAACCCTCTCTCTCTCTAAAAGCTCTCACGTTTCTCTCTCTTTATTTCTAAAAACACACACCATACAGTGTACAGAAGCAGAGATAGATATAAATCCAATCAGCCATATTTATATATTTGTCTTCTCTCTGCTTCACTTCTGCAACTCCAAAGACTCTGAGAGAGGTTCTAATTCTTCATCCATGTCCTCAGAATCATCGAATTCTTTTTTTAATTGACTAGAAGAAAAAAAAAACAGAGGAAGAAACAGAGTGTGCCTCTGTCGACTCTGTTCTGCTATTACTTTAATACCCTGCTGATCGTCGATCATGGCGTACCACAACCACATCTCTCAGAACCTCCCTCTCCACCACTTCACGGACCAAACCCAACACCAGCACCAGCAATTTCAATCGGACCAGCCCGACCCGAATTCGAAGCCCGCCGACCAACACCACCCATTTCAACCCGCCCCCAATTGGCTCAACAACGCTCTCCTCCGCAACTACACCAACACCGACACTACCAACCCAAACAACAACACAAACAACTGCGGCGCCACCTCCAATTTCCTCAACCTTCATGTCACCGCCTCCGACTCCACCACCTCCCAGGCCTCCAACCAATGGCTCTCCCAGTCGCACCGCCCGATCCTCCACCGCAACCATAGCGACGTCATAGATGACGTCACAGTCGCTGCTGACGACTCCATGATCGCCGCCGCCATCTCCCACGAATCTGCCGACCTCAAGCCCGACAGCAACCTCAACAAGAGCGACGGAGGCGTCGTGGAGAGCAGAGGAGGCGGCGGCGGGGACGGCGGAATGATCAACTGGCAAAACGCGAGACACAAGGCGGATATTCTGGCCCACCCGCTTTATGAGCCGCTGCTTTCAGCACACGTGGCGTGCTTGCGGATTGCCACGCCGGTGGACCAGCTGCCGAGGATCGACGCTCAGCTGGCTCAGTCGCAGAATGTGGTGGCTAAGTACTCGGCTTTGGGCCACGGCATGGTTAGTGATGATAAGGAACTTGATCTGTTCATGGTAAGGCTTTTCTCTGCCTTTTATTTTGGATAACCATTTTCATACTCCTAATTTCTCCTTTTATACTTCTTAATTGAATAAATCAAAACAAAATAAAAGACCCACACAAAAAAATGGAGCATTTTTAAGCATCGAAGCTCATTAATTTTTTTTAATTTTTTCGATCGTCCCGGATTAGTTAAGTCGGTTCGACTCCGGGAGGATGTTTAAGCTTCAAAATTAGGAGTTCGTTTTGTAAGAGTTTACAGGTCGTCTCATGCTCGTGTTACATAAATTAACAGAATATTTCTGATAGGGTAAATTATGGGAATTAAGCGTAGCGTTTGAGTATTGAAATGTGTGACCAGTGTTTTCGCATGATGGTGGCTTGAATTAAACAGAGAAAGCTAAAAGGCAAGAGCTTTTGCCATGGTTGAAAATTTCAATGAACCTACGGTGTATAGGGATCTGAAAAAGCTTTAAGGGCTATCACAAAAACACAAAAGCTGAAGTTTCTATCACAAAAACTCAACTCTTCCTCCCATTTGAATTTGAATTTGAATTTGAATTATTCTCTTCATTTAAATTAAATTACAGTAGAATATCGGCAATATTAACAGTATTTGATTTATTATGGATTGAATTTTGATCGTCTTATGTTGTTGATGATATAGAGGCATTATGTTTTGTTACTTTGTTCTTTCAAAGAACAACTGCAACAACATGTCCGAGTCCACGCCATGGAAGCAGTGATGGCTTGCTGGGAGATTGAGCAATCTCTGCAAAGCTTAACAGGTAATCTTAATGTTGTGATCATCGTGAGTGACTCACCAATGCCACCAAAATTTATAATTTTTGCCTACACAAAAGTCGTCAACTCCATGATCATGAACAGGAGTTTCGCCGGGTGAAGGCACGGGTGCTACCATGTCCGATGATGAAGACGACCAAGTAGACAGCGATGCGAACTTGTTCGATGGAAGCATGGAGGGACATGACACCATGGGTTTCGGCCCTCTCATCCCGACAGAGAGCGAAAGGTCGTTGATGGAGCGCGTGAGGCAAGAGTTGAAGCATGAACTCAAACATGTAATTAACAACAACATTACAAATCAAATTGTTGGTGTTACAAAAATAACGAGCAAATCCAAACTTGTTGGTTACTAATATGAACAAATTTTGCAGGGTTACAAGGAGAAAATCGTGGACATTCGGGAGGAGATTTTGCGCAAGAGAAGAGCCGGGAAGCTCCCCGGAGACACCACCTCCGTCCTCAAAGCTTGGTGGCAGTCACATTCTAAGTGGCCATATCCAACTGTAAGTTAATTTGTTAACCTCTTTCACATGGATTCGAATTTACGTGTGAAATTGTATAGCAAAAGCCTCAAAATTGTTTATGTAAATTTCAGGAGGAAGACAAGGCTCGATTGGTGCAGGAAACTGGATTGCAATTGAAGCAGATAAACAATTGGTTCATCAATCAAAGAAAGAGGAACTGGCACAGCAATCCTTCAACCTCCACGGTTTTGAAGAGCAAGCGCAAAAGGTATGTTCTACGAGCCTTGGATCCATCTCAACTGTGAATTTTGTAGAGCTTTGCACCAACCTTATTAATTTGAAAAAGAAGTAATGCAGGTGAAAACAGCGGCGGTGATCGAGTCATATAGATGGAACCTCGAAAACAATGGGATTTTGATCTTCATTTCCCCTCACAAGTTGCTGTACGACTCCATGGAAGAACGACAGTGAATGAATTAGATTTTGGCTTCTACACAAAGAAACGAAGGAGAACTCAGAATATGGGATTCAGATTTTAAGTCGAATATGAGCCATTACACGAGTATATATATGCTCGAACTGAAAGCTGCAGATTGGTCAAATGCATGTAATATCATCTATATATATATATATATATATGTGACTAGGAATTGAGTAGTTAGAAATTACGTTACTGAAACTGTGAATTGGATAGTCCACCGGAGGGATTATATTTTTTGTTTAAAATCATCTTTTCTGTGAATAAAAATAGTGAGGGATTGTGGGTGTACAGTGCAGTGGCCTTCAATTATGAACAAAGCATTGTAACTTCACATACGAACTAGTTAGTGTTCTAAAATCCCCCCCGCATAGGCGTTATGATTCCTCGAGCCATTTTTGCTGATCTTTTATTTATTTTTAAATACTTTTTGCATTTTTATTCTCATGGCAAAATTAGACGCACTTTGCAAGAATCTTTTGTATTGCAGTTTCCATTGATTTTAGAATTATTCACAAGCATTCGTGATATTATTATCTTTTTTATTTTTTAAAATAAAAACAAGTCGCCCAGGTCTTTGGGCGATAACCTCACCCCGCTAACAATATTTTAAACATTGTGCAACGCGCGTCGAAAAATTAAGCGTTCTGAAAATAATTACTGGTAGAAGTCATCTGTTCACTAATTTTGAGCTAAACAAATCAAATCAATGAATGAATACACAATCAAAGTCTCTATAAACAAGAGCAAGAGCAACACAACATCAGCAGAATTAAAGATAAGGAAAAAAATCAGAACTTGGCATTGCTGATTCCCGGTGGAGCTGCTGCTGCTGCATAGCCGGAATTCGAAAAATGAAGATATGAAACGGCCTCTGCATCTCTATCAATCCCTCCATCATCGAAATTAAGCGCGTAACTCTGAGGATCATACTGAAACTGCACCTTATTATTTATTTTCTTGTAAATTGTACTGAAAGATCGAATGAAATTCTTCCACTTTGGACCCGCCACGACCTCAGAAAACTCCCTGACTTTCTTCACAGTCTCCACCACCCAATTCTCCTTCGCATGATCCACTACGGATCCCTGTTGTTGCTGTTGCAGCAGATATCTTTGTGCTCCAAAATTGCTTCTACCACAGAGTCCCCATAAACAACCACAAGAGGAAGAAGACGGAACTATTTCTTCATCATAGTAGTACTCGTCGTTCTCTTCTAGGGGTGATGGGGTTTCGTGAATCGAGGCCATGGGATTGAGAATTTGAGACCAGAGATAGTGTTTGATGATCAAAATGCCTTTAGTGAGTACTATATATATTATTATGAAATGTGAGTATTTAAAATTGAAGTGCTAGCTAAGTAATAGCTAAGCGCGTTTGAAGATTTCTTTTGGGTATGTTTATGTGTTTGTGACAGATCAGAAAGATGGAATGATTTGGTATCTTCTGGGACATTGGATGTGCCGGCCATTGCCATTTGCCAATTGTCGCTGTGACTTGTTTGCCATGGCATCTACAGTAGAATAGACCAAACTGCCGTTTTGTTCTGGCTATCTGTCTAATTTCCATCTCAACTTGTATCCAACGATGAAAATGTCGCTTTTCACGGAAATATCGACAATCAAATTTATGAAAATATCGACGGATATTTCGATATCGTTCACGCTCAAGGAAAAAAATGTTGGAAATTTAGTCCAAAACTTGAAATTTTTAAATGAAATGTTGGGAAAAACTTAAACATCAAATAATACTTATATAAGACAAATACATATATCGTGGAAATTTGGGGAAGATTTTTCTTCCCCCTATTTTTATGCCGAGACCCTTAAATACAGGTATATCCATTGAAATATCGCAGATATTTCTTCCCCCTCTACTTTTATGTCGAGACCCCAAAATACGGATATATAGACGGAAATATTGCGGATATTTTCATCCATGCTTGTATCTTATCATTGATTTTCATTGCGAATGTTATAGTAGTTAGGTGATGAAAATATTCTTTTGGTGAAACTATGAGTGGAATGGAACAACGAATATTACTCAACACAATAAAATAGATTATTTTAACTTTTGGGAGTAAAGTGAAATTTTTAATTTTATGAGAATAATGCACTATTTATGAGGTATTGGGGAAGAAGATTACAATATATACATTAGATTTCGATCTCGCCATTTACAAGAGTCATCTTACCAGAACCAGAGGTGTACTAATCAACGAACCCCCGAAACCTACTTTCTTTTCTGACAAAATCAGCCAAGCCTAACCGGTCACGACATATTGTTGATATTGATTGAGTTTGAGAGACTTTCGCTGACTAAATCCATCCATAAACCTAGACCCCAACAACTTTCGTAACCAAAGCGTCACGACAACATCCAGAGGTCACCTTTGGATAAGGGCAAGGAGGAAGGAGCACGTAGGAATGCCGACCACTGCATAAGCCACTAGCGATTGAGAAAAAAGCTATCAGTACCTTTTATAGGTTGTGTAGAGCTTGAAGAAGCGAGCCCCTTTCAGAGAAAGCCATTACACGCTAGCCTAGCTAGCTAGGCCTTTTTGTGCTGGCTGTTATGTTAGTTGTAGCGTGCCTTCCCTCATTCTCTTATTTCGGAAAGATTAAAAAGTCTTTTTATGATGACATGGTCGAGAGAATACGATACCTTGGTGTAAAAGATTTAGTGGGATATGTGAGGTTGGTTTTTTATATTAAGGCATGGCGGGAAAGTGTTCTTGCCTCTATCATTGGCTCGAGTATTCCCTGTTTCTGTTGTTTCAGTCACCTTTCAATGGCTCCTGAGATCTCTTACATAATATATGGAAATGAATACTATTAGACCATAGCACTAAGTAGACCTCTAACTGTTAATTTTTAGGGAAATTATCACTAATGTCCCTTTCTCACAAAACAAAACCTCATAATAACCACTTTCTATATATTCAACCATCTAAGGTAATTAACTTTTGATATTTGCAATTTTGGCCAAAGTATCGCTATCATTATAAAGCCAAGAATTCTGACAAAAATGCCCTTTAAATGATTTAATATTTAAGGATATAATAGCAAAATAAAATATTAAACTTTTGATTTATTAAAAATTAATTGTTAATAGGAGAAGTGAATGGGTAGTGGGTTGATATAGTTATTCATCTCATTTTCATATATATTTTTTAATTAAAAATTTTATTTTATTCTATTTCATTTTATTTTAACTTTTTCTAATAAAAATAAATTAATTAATTAATACACTAGTATTGGGTGCCACGAGGGTAGTATAAACAAAACAAAACAATCTCAACTCTCACTTAGTTACTTCCCATTCTTTTTCCCTAATCCTCTCCAACCTTCATCTTCAACCTAGAAAAAAAATCCAGAAAACCACCTTCATCTTCATCCCACCTTCGGAAGAAGACGAAGAGGAAGATGACGCATCATTCCCCTTTATCTTCATCTTCATCTGGAGATCTTCATCTTCATCTGGGTTTCTAGGTTTATGGGTTTCGCAGTTAGTTACCGATTAGTTCCCACTTATATACCAGTTGGTAACCATTTAGTTACATAACCAGAAACCCATGAAAATGAAGTTGAAGAGAGAAGAGAAAAAAGAGGATGCAGAGGAAGAGGATGAATTCGAAGAGGAAGCAACCTTCCCCATCATCTTCATATGGAGATCTTCATCTTCATATGGAGATCTTCATCTTCATATGGAGATATTCATCTTCATCTGGGTTTATGAGTTTCGCAGTTAGTTACTGATTAGTTCCCACTTATATACCAGTTGGTAACCACTTAGTTACATAACTAGAAGCCCAGAAACCCATGAATATGAAGATGAAGATAAAGATAGAAGAGAAAAAAAAGTATGCAGAAGAAGAGGAAGAAGTCGAAGAGGAAGAAGATGCAACCTTCCTCATCATCTTCATCTGAATTTCGCAGTTAGTTACCAATTAATTCCACTTATTTACCAGTTAATAACCACTTAGTTACATAATCAGAAACCCATGAACATGAAAACAAAGAGAGAAGAGAAAAAGAGGATGTAGAGGAAGAAGAAGAAGAGGACGCAACCTTTCCCTTCATCTTCTTTCTTTATCTTCATCCATGTTTCTCAAGAGAAAAAAGAGGAGAGAAGAGAGGGAGGGAAATGAATATTTACAAATTAGTTCTCTACATATATTTATATTTGGGTTAAAATTATAAATATCAAAAGTTAATTACTTTGGATGGTTGAATATATAGGAAGTGGTTATTAGAAATTTTTTTTTTGTGAAAAAAAATATTAGTGACAATTTTCCTAATTTTTAATTGCTTGTATCTGGTAGAAAATAGACGGCTCCCAGTTTGTTTTTCTTCGTGCTTACCACTAATTGTTCATTTTTCTTGTAGCCGAGTCATAACTAATCAAAACAAAACGTAATCAGCATATTTAGCCATCTTGCAATTAAGTTCGAATAATTTATAATTTTGTTTTTATCTTCAAAAAATTTAAAATCCAATAAAAATAAGAAAAATAAACTAATAGAGTATAGGAAGGTCGAAATCTGATTGAAATTAGGGCATTATCTGCCAAAATGATTAAAAAACCTATCAAGAAAATACAAAGACTAGTAGTGTTCTTGGACTCATCAGCCCATCTATGTCGTGGGAGCCGATCCGCTGTTTTATTTTAGTGTCCCTTTTTATGTTCTATTAATAATTTTTTGACATCTATCTTCTAATTTAACATTAACTCTAACACAGTTAACTTTTTAATAAATTAAAAAATTAAAAACAAATATAGGAAACACAACCACCAAAATCAGAACGACAACATCCACCCATGAAGAGGGCCGCACTCTCTCTCTCTTTCAATCGTGAGGTCGTGAACGCCGGCGTGAGGTCTCGGGCGACGCCGTGAAATCGTGGGTGACACCGTGAGGCTTGAAGCCTATGAGGTCATGGTCGCAAGCAGCGCCGTGGTTAGTCTGAATCTGAGAGAGATGGAGAAACTAAAAGAGAGAGAGAGAGAGAGAGATAAATCGGAGAAAGAGGGGGAGTGTATGGCGATTGCGGGTTCTGATTTAATTTTTAAAATTTTTTAATTTATTAAAAAATTAACAGTATTAAAATTGATGTTAAATTAGAAGAGATGTGTCAAAAAATTATGAATGAAACATGGAAAAAGACACGGAAATGGAACAGCTGCCATCTCCTTGTGCTTGCCCTTCGGCTATATTGGTCAAAGCGGGTCAACATTTTGTTTCTTGGGCCACGGCCCAATAATCATCTGCCACGTTATCCCCGCCCAAGAGCCCGTTTCCGTATTTTTCTCTGTCGTTCAAACTCCCAAGCCCACAGATTTTATTCGCCGTTTCATTTGCAGAGACTCGAAGCAGATGCCGATGGTGATGACGAACTCATTTGATCTTCAGCTAAACGCAGCAATCTCCGGACGCAGCGCCGAACATTTCTCTGGCGGAGGAGTCGTCTGCTTCTACGACGGCGATGGCTGCGCCAGCAACCCGCCAAATCTCCTCAGAGCCAGAATTTCGTCGTCTCGGTTCACATCGTCCTCGAAATTCTTCGCGTAGCTAGACGGCTCATAGCTGAAGTCCATCGAAACGGACGAGTGCCGACTCCTTCCTCGCCTCCTCGGAGCGACGCCGTTTACTCGGCTTTTCCCCTTGTTATTCTCCGTCGTCGCAACTGTCTCCTCTTGCTCAAGAATGCCGTCGAGTTTATTACGACTCTCCGGTTTCGCATTGGGCGACAGCGTTGGGATTGACGGAGCCGAGAGCCGAGCCGAGAGGAGTTGCTGGTCGTCGCCGCGGATGGCGTCGTCTTCGAAATTGAGGGCGTAGCTGGAGGGGTCGTAGCTGAAGTCGGCGGAGGCGTGGCGGCGCCGTACTCTATGATGGGACTTGGCTCCGCGACCAATCTTGGATATAAGGTTTAAGCACCGGCCTTTGATCTCCGGCAACGGCGATATCGGCGGAGCCGTCCGGCTACTACAGTCGTGGTTGGCCTTGTTCTCGTCCTCGAGGACGTCGAAGGGGTGAGTGCTCATGCTGGAGAAGCAGGCGGGGATGCAAATTGCTCCTCGGGATTGGCGCTTGTGGTGGAGAGTGCTGGTGGGAGATCGAGCTCGGTGTCCGTCGTTCAACATGGATTGAATTGGAATGGGGATTTTCTTCTTCTATTTTCGGGGGAAGCAAACAGAGTTCTAAATATAGGTAGATGGAGAAGAGTGGTGGCGGGTAGTTGGAGGTATATATAGGTCAGAGGTAGGGTGAGTGGTGAGTGGTGGGTTGTGGGAAGCGGCATTTGCGGCGTAAGCAGTAGCTGGAATAACCGAAGAAGCCGTGGGTCGTGCGTGGTAGCGGTTTTTGCTTTTTTCTTTTTTATTTTATTTTTCAAATTTTATATTATTTTATTTGTGTGTGTAAAACCCGCGTTTTGGAAAATTGGTGGGGTTGGACTTTGGAGTTAGCTTGTGGATGGCCTTTTGCCTCTTTGGCTTACCAAAATATTTGTAATTTAGCTAATTATTCATTCGGCCAACGAAAGTAGCTAATTATATTTACGGGTTTAATTATTTGTTTGCTAATACTATAAACTCATTTCTGTTTATCCAATCATTTTTGTATGAAATTTGAACAAACTGCCTTATTGAATGAAGTAAAAAATGAATCACCTAAATATTAATCTGGTATGTACTACTCATTGTTTCTATAATATTTCTTTTTTAAATTTTAATATATTTAATTGGATAACTCATAAATTCAAAATATTAGTGAATTTATAAATTAAGACTCGTATATTAAAATTTCATTTGATTGGATTATTTATATTATTCAATATCTTAGAGATAAAAATGAAAATTTAAAAGAGAATAAAAATGAAAGATTTAAAAGAAGTTAGACATAAGAGAAACTCATTTATTATAATAGAATAATAATATAGAGATATTATTGAAAGGGAATAAATTCCACTTTTGAGTAATACATCAATTGATTCTACCCTATCAACTCTTGGGTAACCTAGAGTTTAGGACGAGCTTGCATTTATATAGTGTTTGTGAGAATTCAATTTTTTGTGATCAAATCAAAATTTAAGTGGAAGCACAATTGGTTATGAGTTTGATTCATTTTGAAATAAAACCAAAATTTATGTAGAAGGCACTGATGATAGATTGTTGGTTATTTTAGAAAATTCATTCGTTAAAAAAAAAAAAAAAATCCGATCTAAGTCTAGATATGAAGCAAGCTTTGTTAGATTAGGATATGATTACTAAATATGGCGGAGAGAGTTTTGATTGATTATAGGTTAATCCATCATGTGATTATAGCAAGATGGGAAGAGAACAAGAAATTGAATTATATAATTATAGAGTAGATTGGAATTTTGGAGATGTATATGGGCTTTGCTTAGTTAGTTGCTCGGCTTGACTGGTTTATGAAAAACAAGGGACTGGCTTTCATAGCGAACCCAGCTTCTCAAATCTTATCTCATCTACTAATCACTAATCCAACCGAATGTTGCCAAACTTAAGCAAATACACATTTATTTTTTGTCTTTTTCCTCTTTCTCTTCATGGATCACGTGCATGCATGACCGTGACCATGACGGTCCCATCGAGTCAATACTGTCAATAAGCTGTATATTCCTAATTAAATTCAGTCCATTAATTAGGCTCATAGTAACATTCTTAATCTATGTATATATATATATATATATATATATATATATATATATATATATATATAACTTCCCTATTGATGTACAATTAATAAAACATAAGAGCATTATCATCAAGTCTGAGATGGTATCAGAGCAGTCGATCTTGACTGTCTCTTGCCCTAACCCTAGAAATCACTTCCGCATCCCCTAGCCGTCATACAACCCTAGAAACCAACCACCACTTCGCCGCACCACCACCAGCCGTCCACTCCCTTCCGCATCAAATCAGTCCACCTAAAACAAACTCACCGACCGGTCCCAGACCACAAACTCACCGACCGGTCCCTGACCACAAACTCACCGACCGGTCCTTGACCACAAACTCACCGACCGCTCTTTGTTATGATGCTGACCCCAAGATTGCACATTGACATCGACCCACTACGCCGACTCGCCCTCATCTTCGAGTTCGTTTGCTTGTAGACCAAGGTGACGACGACGTCCCTGATAAGGAGAACATCGGCAGTCCAACTAAACAGAATAATCTAGACTGTTGCACTTAATTTATCAATGATTAATAAAATTGATTCCTTCACCCACGTAACCAATTTTATTAATAAAATTGATTCCTTCATCAACTGAGACTCATTGCGTGGCTGTGAAGAGCAGGTTCTCATCAAAACCTTGTGGTTTGTCTGTTTCTCATCAATTGTAAGCCAATATCATGGCCAATGTTGAGGGGTCGGCAAACAACAATTAATCCTTGGTGTCGGGAGGCTCCAACACTACTACACAAATTGTCACGTTGCAGAGTGACACCTCCAACTTCTCCGTAGGAATCAAACTGGGTGAGAATAATTATTCTCTATGGCATCAAATCATAGAGATGAAGATAGCTGGGTGAGAAAAACATGGCCACCTGACCGGTGATATTGCCCAGCCTGCAGCCACATATCCCATATTTAATAAATGGCGTGCATCAGACTGCAACCTAATCAGATTAAACGGTTTATTCGTTATGACGCAACAAAGCAAGTCTGGGATGCAATCAAGCAAACCTATTCAGATGGTCCGGATGAAGCCAAGATTTATGACCTTCACAGAAAGTCATTCATAATGAAGCAGACTAGGGCATCAGTTGCCAAATATTACAGTGAGCTCGCTGAGATTTTTCAGGAGCTTGATCAATTAAGTCCAAGCACGATGGAGCATTCAAAAGATATTGAACTCGACGCAGAGAGATTGATCGTCTTCGAGTTTATATATTTCTTGCAGGTTTGGACAATAATTTTGAACAAATCCGAGGAGAGATTAAGAGGATGGAGCCTAAGCTAGAACTTGAGACAACATATGCACATATTAAAAAAAAGAGTAACCGATAGGGAACCATGTCTGAAGCTGGTGTAACCTCCGACGCCACAGCCTTGGCTGCTGCCAGGTCCAAACAATCTCGACCGAACACCTACAGCGTCGACCCTACTCGTAACCGGCCTCCAATGAAGTGTACCAAATATGGTTTAGATAACCACACAATTAAGGGTTGTTATGAGATCATTGGTTATCCGGAAGGATGGGTCCACAAAGGGCGCAAGAAGGATTCGAATAGAGCCTCATTTGCATCCGCTCAGTCATCCCAGGGGACCGCATCCGAACCTCCATTAGGTACATCTGGCTCCACGACCTTGGCCACCTCAGGTACCTCTTGCACATCTTCACTTACTTCTAATAGATCATGGTTTATTGACACTGGCGCTACTGAGCACATGACATCTAGTTTCATTGGGTTGCACTCTACCAAACCCTCAAGCCAAACACATATTACCAGTGCCAACGGAACCACCTCCCAAGTCATGGGAGAGGGGTCCTTATCTCTTACACCCTCATTAAGTCTTGATCGTGTCTTAGTTGTCCTTTCTCTCGACTATGACTTGTTATCTGTTCCTCAGATTATTGATTCCCTTAATTGTACCGTGTGTTTTTGGCCATTGTATTGTCTCTTTGAGGATCTTCTCACCAGGGGCGTGATTGGATGTGGTACTAGGAGGGGAAAGTTGTATTATCTAGACTTAACAGCCGACATCAGTAAGAGATTGAGTCACGGACATCATGTGAGAGGCGATGAGTCCATTAGGATGAAGAAACTTTGGCTATGGCATAGACGGTTAGGGCATGCTTCTTTTGGTTATCTGAAACTTCTATTTCTAGATTTGTTTTCCCAGTTTCATGAATCAGACTTTCATTGTGAAACTTGCATTTTGGCGAAAAGCCATCGTATTTCTTACCCATTAAGATTGAATAAAAGCTCTATGCCCTTCATGATTGTCCATTATGATGTTTGGGGACCATCACGAGTTCCCACTATTAGTGGTTTTACGTGGTTTGTGACGTTTATTGATGATTGCACCTGGATGACCTGGGTTTTCCCCATAAAACAGAAAAGTGACGTCACCGCCAAATTCAAGCTATTTTATCAATACGTTCCTACTCAGTTTGACAAGAAAATCATGACACTTCAGTCTGACAATGAAGGTGAGTACATCAACCATGACCTACATAATTTTTTAAGTCAACATGGTATTGTTCATCAAACCACATGCGCCTATACACCACTACAGAATGGTGTCGCAGAGCATAATAATCGGCATCTCTTGGAAGTTGTTCGTGCCTCTTTATTTGAGGCCCGCATGCAGCATCATTTTTGGGGGGAGGCACTTTTTTCTGCTGCTTACCTCATCAATCGAACACCTTCTAGCACTCTTCAGTATCAAACTCCATTTCGGACATTGACTACTCTCCTCACCATGCCATCCACACCAAATCTCGAACCACGTTTCTTTGGTTGTGTTGTGTATGTTCAGGTGTATCCCCATTAGCGTGGCATGCTTGATCCATGTGCACGGCGTTGTGTCTTTGTTAGGTTATGCTGACACTCAGAAGGGCTATAAGTGTTTCCATCCTCCCACTCAAACCATGCACGTTACCGCAGATGTGACCTTCAACGAGAGTGAGTTCTATTACTCAGAGGGAGTATCTGAGCATCCTTTGCAGGGGGCAAACTCTATCTTTGCAGAACATACTCAGATCATCCACATTCAACAACATTCTTTAGAGCAGTCAGTGTCCGAGCAACCAGCTACAGTGGTGCAACGAGCTCAAGAGTCCCTAGATACTCCAGATAATGGTTAAGATAATTCCCCCTCTACAACTCCTACTACAGTACCATCACCACTCATCCAATCAGGTCCTGAAGATCCCCCATAGTTAACTGAACATTCAAACTCTATCTCAAGCACCTTACCTGCGTCAGGTTATCAATTATCCCCACACACGACTAGAGGGATTCCTAGACAACTGTATGACCCTGACCCTAAAGCAGAAGTTAAATACCCTATTGCTAATCATGTGTCCCTACATAGGCTGTCTCCGTCATGTGCATCATTTATGTGTCAATTATCCACTGTATCTATTCCAAGTAATGTGCAGGAAGCTCTGAAAGATCCCAAGTGGACACAAGCGATGAATGATGAAATGGAAGCTCTCCAGAAGAATTCCACTTGGAAGATGACTATCCTTCCGCAAGGGAAGAGAACAGTGGGTTGTAGATGGATATATACAGTAAAGTTCAAGGCAGATGGCACCATTGAACAATACAAAGCAAAACTGGTGCCAAAAGGTTATACTCAGACTTATAGGATTGACTATGGGGACACCTTTGCCCCTGTGGCCAAGATCAACACAATTCGGGTACTTCTTTCTCTAGCAGCAAACATAGACTGGCCATTACACCAGTTTGATGTAAAAAATGCCTTTCTCCATGGTGAATTAGAAGAAGAAGTCTATATGGATTCACCTCCAGGATGCAAGATAGGGCCCAATAAGGCTAACATGGTGTGTAAACTGAGAAAGTCTCTTTATGGATTGAAGCAATCACCCAGAGCATGGTTTGGAAAGTTCAACCAATCAATGAAGGATTTTGGATACAAGCAAAGTAACTCAGATCATACTCTTTTCTTGAAACATAAGAAAGGTAAAGTCACTGCCCTTATTGTATATGTTGATGACATGGTAGTTACCGGGAATAACCCAGAGGAAAAGGCAGCATTGCAGCACCACTTGGCGAGTGAGTTTGAAATGAAAGATTTTGGTGCTCTGAAATATTTCTTAGGCATCGAAGTGGCTCGTTCAGACCAAGGAATATTTCTATCACAACAGAAATATATCCTTGACCTTTTAACTGACACTGGAATGCTAGCTAGCAAACCAGCAGATACGCCAATGGAGTTGAATCATCAACTTGGTGAATATCCTGATCAGGTACCCACAAACAAAGAAAGATATCAACGCCTGGTGGGTAAGTTAATCTATCTAGGACACACTAGACCTGATATCGCATATGTCGTAAGTGTTGTGAGTCAATTCATGCATGCACCAAGTGAAGCCCACATGGATGCGGTAAACCGAATTATGAGATACTTGAAGTCAGCTCCTGGAAGAGGATTGATGTTCTCACGACATGGTCATCTAGATGTTGAGGGTCACACTGATGCAGACTGGGCGGGTTCTGTTACTGACATACGATCAACATCTGGATACTTTACCTTTGTGGGAGGCAATCTAGTGTCTTGGCGAAGTAAAAAACAGAAAGTAGTGTCAAGATCAAGTGCTGAAGCAGAATATCGAGGTATGGCACAAGAAGTATGTGAGCTACTATGGATAAGAAATTTGTTGGGGGAATTGGGGTTAAAACCCAATCATGCCATGCAATTGAATTGTGACATCAAAGCCGCAATAGACATCGCACATAATCCAGTGCAACATGATAGAACCAAGCATGTTGAAGTTGACAGACATTTCATCAAGGAGAAACTCGAGGTAAAAATCATTGAGGTATCATTTGTTAAATCTGAATATCAACTTGCAGATGTCCTCATTAAAGCAGTCACAGACAGAGTATTCCACAACTCACTTAACAAGTTGGGCATTGACGACATATATGCTCCAACTTGAGCGGGAGTGTCAATGAGCTGTATATTCCTAATTAAACTCAATCTACTAATTAGGCCCATAGTAACATTCCTAATATATATATAACTTCCCTATTGATATACAATTAATAAAACATAAAAGCATTATCATCAAATCTGATAAATACATGTTTTGTAGCCACGTATCTATCTCCATGTGATTTCAAGGCTTAATATACCGTTAATTAATGGACTAATCAATCATTAAGAAAATATCAGCACATTCAGCACCACATGCCAACGGAGCTGCATGTAACCTACGTATTAAATTGTAATTAATCTAGAATTTTTTTTTTACTTGTTTAAATTAATAATTTGAGTTTCCCAAAATTTCAACAACTTTTATTTGAATAACACTAAATTGACCATATTTATTGACAAATTTATATAGCAGATTGGTGTGGTTATGCCATGTCAATCAATTACTTCCACGTAGATTCTATTTTCATTATTTGATTTTAATTCCCAAGTTAAAATAAGAAATAAATTAAAAGACCTTAAAGAGATTAAAAAAACAAAACCTACCATCGTAGTCTCCCTATGGTCTCAGACCTCCACGAAACGCACCTCTCCCATCCTCCATAACTACTGCACCGTGGAAGCAAGGACGCCGCTAAGAGGTGTAATTTGCAGTGTCCAGATATATATATATATATATATATATATGTGTACTTAGTTTTTTTAGGGCCCATGCTGGATATTTGAGGTCTTGGGTCGAAAATATCAGGGGAGTTCTTAGGGCCCAATAACGGTCGTCCAGGCCCAGTCCAATAGAAATATCATTCGGAATTGCAGAAAATCCCGGAAGCCTCCCGAGAACCTCAAGTTCAAAAAACTCTCCAAAAACCTCCAGTTTTTGTTTCTCTGTCGGCCATCACAGTTTTCAGTCTCCGTCTCTCTGATGGTAAGTAAGCAAATCACTCTCCCCATTGCTCTCTCTCTCCCAAATTTCTTCAGACCTCTCTCTCTATTTCAGGAGTTGCAGCAAGACCAACCACAGTCTCCGCCGCTGGAAGAGTGCTTGAAGCTATTGAAGGGCGAGAGAGACGAGCAGCGCCTTGCCGGCCTTCTTCTAGTCACCAAGTTTTGCAAAGGCGATGACCTCTCCTCTCTCCAGACCATTTACAATGCCGTCGGTGTCGGCTTTCTCGATCGACTTCTCAGGACTGGTACCTTTTACACACCCCTTTTATTTTCTATTTGATAACTTATCACTTTATGCAAATTTTTGGAAACTGAAAGTGAATTCAGAGTTAATATCTAGCTTTAATTATGAATCATAGAAGGAATTGTAATTACAGGACTTGGAATTTTGGTTGTGTTTGGTTAGGGATGGGAAAAGGAAGCATTAGCAGCCGTGGAAATGAAAATCGTGATGCGTATTTGCAGCTATCAGTTACTATTCTTGCTTCCTTCTGTCGTGTTCCGGAAATTGCTGCTTCAAATGACAAGGTTTCGAAGATTCCACTGGTACTCGAAGTTTTATTGCAAGGGTAAGGTTCTTGTCCATAGCATGTCTATATTAAATGCTAGAATGCTTAAATACAACATTGATTTCTTAAAGGAAGTGATTTTCACACTGCCATTTTCTCTTCATGCACTCCTTCAATTTTGGAGCCGTCAGTTTAGTTAAATTAAAGAAAGACCAATGAACATAACAGACTGAAGAGTGCAATAAGAGAAAATTTATTGCTAATTTGCTAATTTGTAGTTGAGTTATTTTGGTTATTGCTAATTTGCGTTTTCTTAATTAACCTGATCAAGTTAATTGGTGAGAGTGCAGGTCAGGATCAGCTGTTCTTGAAGAATGCTATGAATTTCTATATTTGGTTTCTACAGCTTCTGAAGACGGAATCATGAAGCTGTACACTTCTGGGGGTATGAAAATGCTGTCTGCTCATATGTCCATCTTGCCAGACGGTAATTGTTCTCATCTTCTATCTGGCTTGTTCTATGGCCCTATGGGAATCTTGTTGGTGATCTGTTATTACATGCTAAACTTGATTGCATTATGGAATTGTGGGAAACTGTGAAATCTGGATTTATTCATGTCCATTTTGATAAGATAACATTTTTGGTGACTCGTGGGATTAGTTCCTCAGTTTCAAATGACAAAGAATTGATGAGATGGAAATTTTCTACAGGTTCTCATCAGATGAAGTTAGCTATGAAACTTGTGCAACTGATTCTAAATAAAGTGTCTCTTGACATCATTAACAACGACTATCTTCCGGAGCTCTTAATGATTGTGAGTTCAATTTCTAGATATCCTTTTTACTTGAATATTCTTTAATATTGAATTTCATGTTTAACCCCTCCTTGATTTAGTATTCTTGCTGATTGATATTCTGTTTTAATATAGGTGACTGCAATAACAAGGCAATTTGCTGTCTTGCATAATGCTGTGAAATTTGATGCGCTCCACATACTGTCTGCCATACTCTCATCAAACTATTCGGTATGCAATCTTTGTTTATCTCTCTTTAGCAGAAGAATAGGAAATGTTTATTTGACCGAATACGCAACTTAAATGATGGTAGACAAAATAAGGCTCTTTTAGTTGCAAGTCCCTCAGTTTCTCTGTGTTTGTAATCCTTTATGTCCTGTGTTAGTAGATATCAGAAGCTCTTTAACTAATTGTGGTATATTCCGGGTATTTTCAGCCTCCACTTTATGATTCTCTTCGGTTACTACCAGACAGAGATTTTCCAAATTATATGCGCAATGGTATTGCGGCCATTCTACAAAACCGTGTTGGTAGGTTGAACTACGTTGTTGAACAATTTATGTCATTTTTCTTTCTTACAGATTAATTGTTGAAACTGAATGCTTTCTCATGTAGAGAAGTTATGTTAGTATCTGGTGTTTTTGCATTTGTTTTCATTATCTTCTAGTGATTTGAGCTGGGATGCCATTTTTTTTCTTTTCTTTCCGCTGTTAACTTATATTTAAAGTCCTGAAAATTGGAGGCATATTGATGTTATTTTCTTGTAATCTAATGCAGCACATACTGTAAAGCTTCAGACACTTATTTTGGCTGAGTCTATGGTAACGATATTTGGGGAAAGATGGTTGATAGGTCAGATCAATTTCCCTGATGTCAAAGAGCCCATTCCAGTTGACAGGTCTGCTATGTCTGGTGATGGGTTTAAGCCATCTGAACAATCTATAAGTACATGTCTGCATGTCCGAGTGTATGTATATATATGTTGGTGGGTTGACAGTCCATGTTTGTGCCTTAATTCTTTCAGGTGCCTAGTGCTTGTACTAGAGCAATCAAGGGTTGAAGTTGCGGTTCTTCTTAATGAGCTTGCCCAGTTGAAAGATGAAGCATCCAAGAAATCTTCTGCCCCTGCTGAGGCAATAGTTTTAAAGAAACGAAATGTGGCTATTGCCTTTTCATTACTTGAAAAGATCATTAGCCTAATATCAAATGCCAGCGAGAATGAAGGTATGCCATCATTTTCAAATTTCCATTTTTGGGAGTTTCAGCAATATCTAAGGCTTGTGATGAAAATATTACTCTGTGGTTGTGACCTACTAGGCATGGTTGGAATGCATGTGGAACACTATTTTGAATGTTCATTTATTTAGTAGGTTTTCAGTTTTCTGTCCTTGCTTTTGTGTCGACTTGCAAGGGGGCTTTTAGATACAATATACACTAATCTCTTTATTTCAGTCAATGATGTAAATCATCTCTTTGCATTTTTAGGGGACCTTATTGATGAAGATACTTTCATCAAGGTGATTAAGGGTCTTAATGAGACAATTGGCCTAGTTCTTGAGTATTTGCAAGATGCAAAGGTAACATGGTGATTTTATAGCGTTTGAAATCAGTCAAATTACTTTCCATTATCTAATGACATTGATTCTACAGGAGCATGGGCAAAGGAAGGGAGATGATCTTCTTGCTTCAGTACGGCTTATCGGGAGGTATTGTTCATGGAGAACTTAGGCAAACATTGTTTTTTCAAATTACTAATTTGGAAAGCTTGTTGCACATATGTTTGTTCACATTTGAATGTGCTTTTCTTCAGATTGATTTTCTAAATTTTGAAATGACGACGTTTAAGTCTTCTATTGATGCTAATATTAGTAGTCTGTTAACGACCTTGTGGTTAGTATAATGTAAGACCTCAATATTTTCAAGAGTACAACTTCAATTGCTCTTGGGTGGAACTTGGCCAAGGTGATGCAGGCTCGGAGTAGCATGGGTCTTAGGTCTAAATCTTATAAATAAAAGGCATAAAGATTAATATTTAATGTACCAAAGGCCAATTGAAATGAACAACCAAGAAATTTCAGTCTAAGCTTTGAGAGTTAAATGATATTTATGTTGATGCTATACTGGCCAGTTATTGGATTCTGCCAATACATGTTATGAGGAACTATTAGTGCATGTATTGGATGAAGAAAAATTATTTTCCATCATAATTGATATTTGAATTATCGATGATATACTGTAAGCTGATATTTATGTTTCAGCTATCTTGCAGAAACACCCCTTGCATGCAAAGAGACTGTGAGAGAACTTTTGCAGTTTATGCTTTCCATTGAAGGTGAAGATGAACCAAGGTATATTAACTCTGAATAATTATTTCCTAATCTGCTGAGAAACTTTAGGTGTTTCTAATCTCTGAAAATATTCCTTATTTATAATTTGTCTAAATGACAGCCCATTCTATTCTATATGCTTTTTGCTTCCAATGTTGTGCCAAATGACAATGGAGATTGAAGGCTGTAAATCTTTAATTTCTTGTGGAGGCCATAATGCCGTAAGTCTCTGTAACTGTATCCTCTTACATAAAATACTAGCTCTTTACCTTTGCTTTTTTAATTTTATCTAATGGCCACGTGCAGTATATTCAAGTGGTCTCGATTTGTTTGTCTGCAAAAGCAATTTAAGTAATCATATTAAATCTACTTGCAGGTTGCTGATTGCCTTGTAAAATTGATTGGGCCACATCGCCATATGGTTGAGGATAATAGTTGCATCTTTTTGGCATGTGACACAATCTTGAACCTTCTTTTAAAGGTAGTGAAATCATCATTTTATATCAACATATTAAATTCTATGCAATTTGATGAACATATTCTGTTTCTTTTTCATAAACAGAAGGAGCAATTGCGAATCCCATTGGAGGGCTCAACTCTCGTTGATTTATTGAAAGCATTGGCTTATTGGACAGGTATCATCTTATTGGCTTCCTTTACCTATTATACGTGCAATTTAACTGCTCATTATTGGTGAAAATCACTTGCCGTCTGGAACATTTTAATGTTTGCCAATTATGCCTTTGGTGTTGTACTAAAATCATATTGGATAGTTATCCAGTTCATCTTTTGAAAGCATGAACATTTTGGAGAGTAGCCCATTTTTGTTCATATATTGAAAGCAGTAACATTTTGGGGAGTACCCCTTTTACTCCTAACTGTTAAACCTCAGATCCTTTAACGTGGTTTCAGGAGCAAAAGACTACTGGAGGCACCTTTTTGTGTTTAGATTAGAAATCCCCCAATATCAAATATATGTTTCTCTTTTTGGAGTGTGATTCATTTTCTATGGGTTTCCATTTGTGGTAACTTACTATTCTTACTTTTATGGGGCTTTGTTTGTTTGTTTATTTCAAGTAGCTCATTTTAGTTGTGGGTCCACTGCATTGTTTCAAAGGTGATACTGAGCTTAGAGCTGTAGTATCAGCCTTCTTTTTCATTCAGCACATGCTCTAACCTCTTATCTTTTCAGCTTTCTTATGCAAGACGAGATGTCATTGGTTCTTCATCTTAATTGATATTCTTGTGCACTGATTTCAGAGGGCGCAAATGATCCATCGATTATTATGATGGCTTCAGGCATTTGCACGCTGCTATTTGATATGACATCGGAGAAGGCTCTTCTTAAGCAACCTAACTTTGATGACAACACTCTCGATAGTTTGTCTCGTCTCATTGCAAGAAGTTTGGCGTCATGGAGACAGGTATACTGCATGATGTAATACTTATTGCCTATTATATATATACATGTTTAAAATGGAGACTGGTGCTGTCTGCCGCATGCTACCACGTTTTAATTTCCTCAGTGAAACAGAGTTTGCTTGTTGTAGCCCTTTTTGAAATTGAACAGTGCTTGGATCTTTCAACTCTGTTTACATTTTCTGACTTTTGAATTGTGTGAGTTGCTAGTAAATGGATTTTTTATTTATTACTTCACCTGTTGAAAAATGTATTCTTCTAACGAGCCTGTTATCAAATTCATTGTAGGATATGAGTGATGCTGCTAAAGAACAAACAGATCTTCTTGAGATTGTGACGCAAGGTTTGTTACTTCGGAATTTGTACCAATTTTACTCCATCTGTTCCTGCATATTTGTGTGATTGTGGTGTTATCAAATTGTATATAATTTTAGCCAGAGCCTTGGATTATTGTTGATGAAATTTTGAATTGCTGTGTTTCAGGATATTCTCAATGGGTGGATCGTTTCCCTCGTGTAAGGGAAACTGTTGAGAGATAGCTTTTGATCCTTCAGTTTTGAATCATTGGGTGTTTCTTTTGATCAAACTCTCTACAGTCCAGGCCAGCCAAAGGGGAATGCCTCTTGCCTCAATAGGTCTGTTTTGAATTTCAATTTGTAAAACTAGGATTGCTGCTGTAAATATTTAATTGTAAGTTAAAAATAATAATAATAATAATAATACCTTCGCACATGCTCACCAGTGTTCTCATGAATATGGCTTCATTAAATGTTTTTTGTATAAGTTAGTTGTGTATCAAATGATGTGCTAATATTTAATTTATTTTTCATTTGCTTACGTTTTCATTCATAATGAAAAATTGGCGATCATTTAATATACAAAATTTGGTATTTCTATCATTTTTTTTGGATAGATAGAAATATGAAACTCAAAGTAATTATCTACTTAGTACTACAATTTTAGTGATATTCCTCAATGCATATTATGTAAGAGATCTCGGATTCTATTCTCATAACATTGTATCAATCTAATCCAACCTCAATTGGACCAGTTTGGGTCCTCAACTTTGATAAAATTGAATTGGATTAGAAAGTTCGTAATTGATCTAAATTGGATTAAGTTTGAATTTTCTAAATTATAACAAGAGTTATGTCACGAGGTATAATTACTCGAGGCTGTTGTATTGATCTTGAAGTTGTTGAATGGATTGGGGGTTAATATTTGCATCAAACCTTGAAGATGTACTTGTACCTCTCCTCTTTTATGATTAACTAGTTTTCTTTATACCCGTCATATTTACAATCGTTCATTTTCTAGATCTAGATCGTTATTATAATAACTAATCAAATTAGAAACTGTATAGTCATCTATATAAATTAGCATAACGTTGAAAAAGGGTTTACACAAATTATTGGTCGTTTACAAAAGTTAAACGTGAAACACTATTAAACGGTACTGTTAATAGCATAATTGACTTTTTTAATGGTGAGTGTTCTTCTTTAATTACGCAACTAACTATCCTAACTTCGGCAAGGCCTAGGCCCAGGCCCAGGACCAGGCCCAAAAAGTTGGGCAAATCTGCATGAAATGGTCCATTACACCAGCCAGCCGCTATTCTCTTCTTCACCTGCTCTGCTCTATGCTGCTGCTGATGAACACAAACGACGACTTTCTTAAGTCGCCATTTTTCTCTCTTCTTCATTAGACAGAGAGAAAACCCCCAAAATCGAATTACATAGAAAAAGCTTCAGAGATCGAAAATGGGTTGTGGCAATTTCTTCTTCACCATTCTTGTCACCTTCTCTGTAGCTCTCATCACATACAACATCATCATTTCAGCCAATTCACCACTTCAGCAAGACCTCCCTGGTCCATCAAGATTATCGTCCTCGTCCCTTACTGTGGACCCCATAATCCAGATGCCATTGCACCGATCGAGAGGAAAATCGGGGAGCTCCAAGAGGTTGTTCCACACGGCGGTCACGGCCTCCGACTCCGTGTACAACACGTGGCAGTGCAGGATCATGTACTACTGGTTTAAGAAGTTTCAGAACCAACCCAATTCGGATATGGGTGGGTTCACTAGGATCTTGCACTCTGGGAAGCCTGACAATTACATGGATGAGATCCCAACCTTCATTGCTCAGCCTTTGCCTGCTGGAATGGATCGGGTTAGCCTATCTATCTTTTTTTTTTGTTTATTTATGAATGTTGGTTCATCAATTGAATTCTATCTTCGTTTTTTTAGGAAGTTGGTAATTGAATTTAGTGTAATTTTAGACTTTTGATATTTAGGTTGCTGAAAATTGTTGCAAATGAAAGTTTGGTTCTGATTATTATTACGATTTATGAACAGAATGATCCAAATATAACTCTGTTGATATAGAGTGCTGTAATTTATGTAAGTCAGACTCAGCGTTGCTTGGTTCAGTCTACATTAAAATTGAGCTGTTGCTTTTGGAGTCATTGTTACTTTAGTGAGGCATATTAGTTATCATCATGTATTAGAAGAACTTAATGCATCATTTATTTACTCTATTCAATCTTCGAGTCATGAACTACATAACCTGAAAGAATTTAAGATCCTTTAAGCTAGAAGTTACCTTCTATCAGTTGCTTATCTCTCATGTTGCAATCACAGGGTTATATAGTTCTCAACAGACCATGGGCATTTGTACAATGGCTTGAGCAAGCAAACATTAAAGAAGAGTATGAAATGCCTTAGCTTCAGTACTTATTAAATCGATCATGTCTAGCCTTCTATTAGCTTTGACTTATATGTATGCTATTCTTACCATGTATGCAGTTATATACTGATGTCTGAGCCTGATCATGTAATTGTCAAGCCCATACCAAACTTGTCCACTGATGGGCTTGGAGCTGCATTTCCCTTCTTTTATATTGAACCTAAAAAGTATGAGCCAATACTCCGCAAATACTTCCCTGAGAACCAGGGACCAATAACGAACATTGATCCAATTGGAAATTCTCCCGTCATTGTTGGGAAGGTATTTAAATTTTATCTCTCTCATTTATACAACATTTTTCTTTAGGTATCTGGTGTCTTGACTTCTTCTTTTTTAAAATTTATCATAGGAATCTCTTAAGAAGATTGCTCCCACCTGGATGAATGTTTCTTTGGCAATGAAGAAGGATCCTGAAACAGACAAAGCTTTTGGATGGGTGCTTGAAATGTGAGTTCCAACTAGTTAACTTAGGTTCTTTGATGACTTACAGTAGGTTCCCGAATTTTTTAGCTCAGTTGTCAAAGAGCTTCCTGACCTTTTAAAGTTAATTTTGCATCATGTTATAGGTATGCTTATGCTGTTGCATCTGCTCTCCATGATGTTGGAAATATCTTGTACAAGGACTTCATGCTTCAGGTTTAGATGGGTTATTATTCCCTTATAATTTATAAGTCTGCATGATTGAAATTACATGATTTTAAAATTTGGCCATTTGCTATCTTCTACAAGATCAATTGATTGGTTTACAAAATTTCATGCATTTATTATGTTACCGTTAAACTTACTAGTATTACTGTTTTTGTGATGTATATCAGCCTCCATGGGATAAAGAAATTGGCAAGAAGTTCATTATTCATTACACTTATGGATGTGATTATAATATGAAGGTAGAGTTCACAAGCTCTTGTTACTTTCATTTGCAGTGATTACTATGAAGAATAATGGGGAGGACAATTGCTTCTTACAGTTTGATCCGTTGTACAATATATGTTTTCAGTTATTAAGAAATGATAACTATCAGGTCTTTTTGTGTAATGCTAGACTGATGGTGGATAATGTATTATTTTTATGTTCTGATATCAGGGTGAATTAACATATGGAAAGATTGGAGAATGGAGATTTGACAAAAGATCTTATGGTGATGTTCCACCACCTAGAAACCTTGCTATGCCTCCACTTGGTGTTCCAGAAAGCGTGGTATGTATATTTTTACCTATTAGTGTGGCTGCATAATTGGATACACTAGTGAATATAAAAGAATTGCTGCAAAATTAGGTTTTAGTGGCCAGATTTTTATTTTAAAAAGTTGCTGGAACTGACTCTACCCTGCGAAGTACTTTCCTTTTCTGCAATATTTTCAACATGATAATAGAATCATTTTTGTGCTGCCTAAGATTTAGTTATGTCGGACCCATGTCATGTGAATTACTGTACCCTAGTACTGCTTCCAATTTGGTTCAAGTGGTAAGAGGTGTGATGTGGATGGGGTAGGTCAATTGGTTCAAATCATACCAAGAAATTGAAAAAAGGGAGATAAAATAACTCTGCCTTATACTAAAAATTGTATGCCCAAGAACACTGTTACATAGATTATATAGTTCTCTCCAATCCAATGTAGGGCAAGTCTTGTTGACTGGGTCCCAGGGAAAGTAGATAGAGCGAGAGACCTAGACGCAAGACTTCGGCTTAGGAATGAAAATCTATATCTCCCTTCCCCTCACACAAACACACATGCATACACATGTAGACATTGAGTTCTTTTTTCGGAGCTTTTCCATTGTTTATAGCTCGTCCCATTACCTATAGAACAAACTTTAAACATGCAGGTGACTCTGGTGAAAATGGTGAATGAAGCCACAGCAAACCTTCCAAATTGGGGATAGTGGGGCTAAAGAGCTGGTTAAAGCTGATGTAGACACAGAGCCTGTACATACTACACTGTGCCGCCTTTCAGTACAGATGCCACATAGAAATGTTCGTGAAAGTTGTCGCATCTGATTATCCACACTTCATTTCCCGCTCTCGATTGCAGTTTTCAGCACAAAAATTATACTCTGCGAGGACTTGCGAAGACTGCAGCTCTTTGTGTCATACTTTTGTTTTATAGGGAAGAACTAAACTTAATAAGTGCTTCCAATTGGGTTTTATCCCCAACTTACATAGTTCATTGATGAGCTGATAGAGTTATCGGAGAAATTGGTAGTTTTTTTTTTTTCTTTTCTGTCTAGTACTCTTTCAATTTAGCTTTGGTTACAAAATCGTGGGAATTTCGAGACAAGCTTTGATTTCTACTGTGGATTTATGTTTCTATATTGGTTTGATTGCCTGCCTTAATTATATACATTTGACGTCGTAATAATGATTATCAATTAAAAAAAAAATTATGTGACCTAAAATCCCATTAGTAATAACTAATAAGTAACACATTAACAACAATGATACAGGGTGCGCCTCAACGGTGTCATACAATAACATGGTGCACGGCATTTCTTGAATTGATAATCTTCATTCTTCCCAGAGACATACATTTACAATAAATCAAAGGGATAATTACAACGTCACATGCATCGTCGACCTCAATTCATGTAGCGCCTGCAATTCTTTGAATTGCAAAAACATGTAATCTTCTTACCTTCATCCTCGTGGTTAAAATGATAGTCGTAGGTTATCTCTTCTCCAGGAAATATATCCCGTTCCGCGAAAAATATAACCTGTGAATTCGGAAGATCAGTAACTAGTCTCAACATTCCAAGGGAATTACTGATTACAAATGTGAATTCTGTCCAATGCTAAATTTTGGGCCCAATTGATAACCATTCCATTTTCAGTTTTCAGTTCAATTTTTATGCAGAGACGAGGAGATGAGGGATGAAAAGACGTGAAGGATAAAAAAGAATGGGGATGAGATGGAGAACAAATGTAGAAGGAAAAGCAGATAAAATGCAAACTAAAAATAAAAATACCGAAAGCTATTTTTTGTGGATTTCACATTCTTGATATTGTTTTCATTCTTCCTTCTTTATCCATAATACTACCAATTTTTCATCCCTCATTCTCTCTTCTACATATCTCAAGCACAAAAAGTGCAAACTGTAAATAAAAAATAAAATGGTTATCAAACCGACCCTTAAAAAACACTCCGACTGTAATGTCTTAACAAGAAGCGGAGCACTAGCTTCATAATTTATATATGAACAATACTTCAAAGTAGAGAAGAAAAAAATTAGTAGTATTATAATAGCATTTCCAATTACCTTCTTTTCATTCCTCACAGATATCACTTTGGCAACGCAGTTTGGCTGGTCAGGTACACCAATAACAATTAAGTAAGAAAAAACTGAGTGAAGTACATAATGCTAAGAAATCACTTGACATGTATCTTCGTTTTTGGCAACTGGTTCACGATTCAATCAAATGGGCGAACTTTAGAGTTAATAATGGATGTATGGCTAACAACCTAAGCAATTGCCAACTCGAAAATGAAAAGAGGGAGAATTACCAAGCAGGAATGGTTGACAAAACGAGCAATCCCTCCTTTGCATGTAGCATCAATGATATGCTCTTTGTCTATCCTGAAGAAGTAGCAAGCACTCTTGTACTGAAGCTTTTTTCCAGATTGGTATTCATTTTCCCTTTTATCGGAAACTCGTTGCCCTACAATCTCTCCAACATACTCAACAACCTACAAAAACATAAAGATATCCATCATATTTGGAATTATGGAAAAGCATGTGGCTCAGTCTTTCAAGATGAGAATATCAAACCATTTCACTGCGGGAAATGAACCGAGACGTGTAAAGACCAAGGGCATGTATGCCGGACTTGTACACTACAAGGTGCTTCCAAAGTTTTGCTTGCTTATAGCGTGCGTATTCTTTCTGCAGATGACAGTTAACATTGTATGGTCATGCAGTCGTAAAAAAGTAATATGAAAAATCGTAGAAGCAATGCAATCAGTTCATGGAGTTCAGAAGACCAGAATGCCAGCATCTCAACTAGAAAGCAGCAAACAGGCAAAACAGCTAGGAATAGATAATGTGAAGCGGAAAAAATTCCAAAAACCATATTGATAAGTCGTTTTCATTATAAATGCAACAATTGAAATAGCTTAGTTTGACATGACCAAGAAAAAAACATTCATAGGTACGAAATGCATCAATTTTATTAAAGAGTACAGGGCATTAGTTCTTTTTAATATCCGTGCCCAAGTGTCTAGTGTCTACCTTATTTTTGGAAAGTGGAACAAAACCCAATTGTAAATTAACTAAGTTTCCAATTCTAATCACAAAACCCTGTCTCTCAATCAATTGCAAATGTAAGCCCTAAATGGTTATCAGTGATATATGCTAACTCACAAGGGAGAAAAATAGAGCCGCCAATTTTCTGTTTCTAACATGATATGAACTGAAGCATTATATTCACTTGCACAATCAGCTTTAGAGTTTTATCTCACCATCAGATAACATTAAATCCTGTGTATCTGATTTAATTGGAAACTTTAGCATTAATATGTCTTATGGATCATATCAGTCACAGTTGCACAGCAAAAATCAAGTTAGTACAATAACAACTAAAAGACCGAGTAACCCTGTTTTCTATGTCTAGCACAACTATCATGAAATGAAACATAGTTTACATTTGCACAATGTGTTAGCCAGACTTGAATAATAGATTGCTCGTCCTACAAAACAACATGAAAACTGAAAACAATCATTAGGTAAAGCAGCTTCATCCCTTGTGAACATACCCGAAAATCATGCTCCATATCCAATACAGTCAGTTTTGGAATCCCTTGAATGGAAGACTTCTGCCCATTAATATGAACCCAAGCATTTAACTGCTCCTGAGGAACAAGGCACCCACCATTGCCCTTTGACAGACCATTATAATTATGCCTGAACCCATCACGTTTACGGCCCTTGTAACCCTACTCACAAACAACAGCAAAAAAAATAACCAAATTAGAAAAGCATAATATAAATTTATCAGTCTGCAGGTAACCCAGCAACACGCTAACACATAGAATACAAATATATATATATATTTTAATTGCCTCAGAGAAAGGTCAAATACCTCAGTTCTAGCACACGTTAATTCCTCTTCCTCAATGCAACCAGCTTCAGTATCAACAGGGTCATGGTCCGATTCACACATTGGGTGTGTAGAATGACGCGCACACATTCCATAAAAACCAACATTTTCATTGTTAACACCTTCAACTTCACTTTGCAACAGACCCTGTATGGGAACACAACGCAGAAAAAACAATCAATATATATATATAGACCAGTCAATGATTCAACATCTAAACTATTGAAATAAATTGCATATTAAACGTATGCACCAATAGCCTAATCTATAAACTTAGACAATGCCAAATCAAGCATAATAGCATCACGTTGGATTGACCCTATATCAAGCAAAGTTTTTTTTCCTTATATTCTCAGTTTCTACATTCAGAACATAAGCAAAGGTAAGAAATGTTGAATGAAGTAAAGATCAGCAATCAGAAAGAGTCAAGACCTTCTGATGAGCACACCAAGGGTGAAACTGAGCAGAACAATCTGCAACCCTGCAGGATATACATGAACCGCCTGCTCTCTTACATATACAGCAAACCTGGAAAAAAAAAATTAATGAGAAGATGAAAATTAATGAGAAGATCGAGAATTAAAGACCAACAACACTTGAAAAAATACAAGGGAAGTATGTGACATAAACATAAATATCAGTAATTAATACTAGGGATGTGCCAGTATCATATTATTTCCTAGAAAATCGTCTTATTATTCTCCCTTCCCATTAAACCAAAGAAAGGAAATTTTAGATATTTGATTGACAGGCAATTGCATTGAACAGATAGACAATGTGCCAAAGAGATTGCCATCTTATATTTGAACAGGAAAAAAAAGAACAGGTAGTTACAGAAGTGCCGCTTTCATTTAAACCTCTGTTTCAAGCATTGCGACTTTTCATTTTAATTCATGTTCAGTACAGCTTTGGAGGTCTTCTTACTATATTGTGTTCACTTTTGTATTAATAAAGTATGTTTGGTATAGGTTAATTAATTTGAAAGGGTTACAATAGGTTGTCATGTTATGACGTCTTCTCTCCCAGGGCTATTCCCATTAACCTAATTTTGATTTACGACATGACCCCTCCCAATGGCCTGTCTAATTTTCTCTGTGACTTGTAGTCAGACTATAAAAAACACTAATTTTCCAAACTCCAGTTCCATTTGTAACATATCCAAAACGTAAGCCACCTTCCAAAGCAAATAACTATTTATTGACATCTCTACCAATATTTATATATTTAATTTTTGCCTCAATTATTGGTTTTATTGCTCACCACATCTTCTCTAAGCTGCGCACCAGAGACATCAAAAGCACTCATGGTGTCCACATTTGGGCATCGTGTTCCAGGAGTCCAAAGCCCACAAACCATATGAACCCACTGCTTAGTTGCCGAATCAAGTAATCCTTCTGTAATGCTGTTATGTAAGACATCGAATTGGTAGGACATACCCATCTTACAGATGGCTGAGGCCAAAGGCTGAACATTTCCACGTTGTAACGAAAGGAAGGAAAAATTATCTTCATGTCCATAGCCCGAGCAATGCACCCCACTTGAGTCTTTTTGCAAAGTCTTAGCAGCGGAAAGCTTATACATGGGCATCCTTTCTGTTTCCGTGTTCCAAGCTCTCAAAAGGCTTTTTACAACTGTACGACTTCGCAGTGCTTGAGTCATGGCACCACCACCATAACCGCATAGAACGCAAACCTAGATGTAGAAACAATGAAACAAACTCATTACATAACCAGAAGGGTTGAAGAGGAAAGAAAATCCATCATGCACTCTCTCCCGTTTAATAAATTCTTGGGCAGAAAGAAAAAGTTTCTATCAATAAGACCGGTAGATAAGAACTTAGTCCAACTAAACCATGCGTTTTGCAGATCATCTATTAGAATTATCTTTTGATTACCAATTCAGTTATAACCATAACAACACCTCTAATAACTATACTCCACTTTTGGACAAGCATTTGGATTGTTGGAATAAAATTCCTACAGAATAAAGCTCAGATTTTAATTACTGGAAAATAACAATTTGAACCAAAAAAAAAAAAAAAGCTTATAAAGTTCAGATTCTAAAAGAAAATTATTCTAAATGATAGCATCCTCTTACAATATTTTTTGAACTGGACAGGCATGGCCTGCAAGACCAATGGCCTTTAGGTAGTTTTGAGACACCATAACACGCCTGATGCACCTGTTCATGAAACTTCCAAATGTTATCAAACTATTACCAAAGAAATAGGATGAAATTCAAGTTGAACATGCTCTGGGTAGCCACATACTTTGATGGAGCATTGGTTACACTCCAGTAAATTATTGATTTCATCTTTGTTTGAGCCACCACAAACACAGCAGAATGCATCTGAGCACTGGTGCTCCAGAGTAGAACTGTAATAGAATTTATTAAAACCAAACATCAGTATTTATAGTTCGCAATCCTAAACACCATTTATATGTGCCAAGAATCGGAAACATTGTTAATTATGATGCC
Source organism: Oemleria cerasiformis (assembly GCA_037349345.1). Classification (NCBI taxonomy): domain Eukaryota; kingdom Viridiplantae; phylum Streptophyta; class Magnoliopsida; order Rosales; family Rosaceae; genus Oemleria; species Oemleria cerasiformis. Next base: position 4,061,279 of record JAZGTL010000012.1, on the reverse strand, counting down.
TTACAAGAATTATGTAAGACAACTTTTAAATCGAAAGCAATTAGAGGATCAATTTGCTTGCTCACTTTTTAGCACCAAGTTTGCACAATCCAAGCTTACTATCGTCACAAGTCCTTAGAAGTTTCCCTTCTTTCTTTGCTGACAGACAGTTAGAAATCTTTGAAAGGGAAGATCTTTCAAAGCCGGGATCCTTCCCTGATAGAAAAATATCATTTATGTAAGGCAATTAGAGCCAAGAACAAACACCCATAAAAAAAATTCAACTTGCAAAAAAACACACACAATAAGAAAAGGCTGATAAACATTCTGTTAAGTTATGGCACAATTAGCAACCAAGTTTTATCTTTAAAATAGGCATGCATTGTAAATGACAAGACCTTGCAAAAGTACCATAGGCTACAATAGGGCTAGGATGTCTTATCAGCAGGCTTAAATGTACTACCACAACCTAGTATACTTTCTAGTCAGGGGAAAGTATTTACTTTCAACAGTTCAACAGTAGATGAAATAACAGTAACAATGGAATTCACTTTTATGTTTACCTTTCACTGTCAACTCATAAATGCTACGCTTGCGAATTTCCTTAGACTTCAGCTTCAATTGAGCATGGGCAATACCACCTAGCTTACTATGATCTTTTTCACTTCGATCATCTCCCAATTTCTCCAATGAAGACAACTCTTTACAATATTTCCTATCTCCAATGGGGCATTCTTTCTTTGTTTTTGCCTCGGAAGTATCATTAATTTTACCACTAACTATGTCACTATGGCGTCTGCTGTCCTTATCAGTCTTCAAATCAGGGCTCTTCTTCTTCAAATCCTTTCTGGAAGTTGATTTAGGCTTACAACTCTTTGGGAGTGTGCACCTTCTGGCAGAACTAAGAACCCTGCTGAGAGGAACAACTTTTGCTGGTTTTGGCACTTCTCCAGCCAAACTTCCATTAGCTAGTTCACCATATTTCCCACATACTATCGGTCTTGCCTTCCGATAACTATTCACCTGCTGAGTAGAACATGATTTCAAACAACCTATGGAATTGTGCTTTCTTTTTCTAGCACCTTCATGACCTGATTCTTGTATCTGTAACTGCCTAAAACCATTAGAACCAAGATCCCTTTTACATTTCTTTCCCCCAGAAACTTCGTTAATTTCACAACTTTCAGTACCACCTTTTAGTTCTTTCTGGTAAACATCATTAACCTCTCTGTCACTGTCATCATACAGTTTGCACAGATCTCTTTTACGTGAAAGCTTCTTTGCTGAAGACGACATAGGCAGTCTGGGTTTGGAACTGGACAGGGTAGCACAGGCCCCAAAGGTATGAGTTTCGTGTTGCCTCAATGGAAATAGTATCTTCGCACTTTTTGATGGACAGGAAGGAAACTGAGCAGTGTGACATTTGGGATTTTCTTCTTGTACTGGACAAGGGCCTGAAGTGGGACATGTCTCAGAACCCATATCAATCTTTTTCTTCCCGCTGTCCAAGCTTCTCTCAACACATTGGGGATACTCATCTTTTTCATGAAGGGCAAGCCCTGCTGGGATTCTATTTTGACCTTTCCTCCATGTCAAAGAATTAAGGAGCTTAAGCTCATCAAGAAGACTACAGGATGATTGATTAATTAAGTTCTTAAAAGACCCAACTTTTCTCAAGCTGGTATTACCAGTAGAGGCAAGGAACTCGACACTTTTTCCGCTTTCCAGTGCATCATCTGATGAACAGCATTTATCAACGCCTGAACCTTCGTCAACAACAAGATTGCTTACACATCCATTATCCCCAGCATCAGCAGTTAAACAGTCCATCTTGTTAACCTCAATTGATGCCTGGGTAACAGCCGGTGCAGAACCTCCAGAAGAAATATTAGAAATTTCATGCTCTTTCAAGGCTTCCACCATCTGCACAGTGCTATTGAAGCTTTTAACATAAGTATCTCCAAGCTGTTCACTATCTCGTCTTCTCGAATCAAACAGATTCGCCAAACGGTCAACGCGGGTCACATCAGAAACTGCTTTGATCTTACTCGGCACGTCTCTCCACTGCGAAGTATGACAGACATTCTCGGGTATTTTCTCATTCAACTTTTCCCTATGATCAAAGGAAATAGTTTTATCCTTGTTGTTCGCAAATTCTGGAGCAAATGTCATTGAGGCTTCACCATGTACTGAACTCATTTGGTCCTTTAAGGCATTAGGAAAAATTCCAACACTTGACTCAAGATGCCTTCCTAAACAGTTCATTTTGGCAGCACAACTGCAGCTGCCATGAAAATAACCGTAGGGAACTTTGTGACAGCATTTTTCGTGCTCTCTAGGCCCGGTGATTTTCTTCCCACTTCTGCTATGTCACAATCCATAAAGGAAGATAACTGTTAGAGAGAGTAAATATCATACTGAATATTTCAAGGAAAAATATAATGTATATGCAACACAGTTAAATGGAAGCATGTGAGCCAAAAAGCTTAAGAGATCACAACTAATTTGCAAATGAAAGCCACTCAGGACTGTCTCTGCGCTTATAACAGCTAACATACCAAATATTTGCTAACATTATTCAACTATTTAAGCACCCGTATTCACATGCAGTTACAAATGTAAATTCATAGATAGATAAAAATGTGTCCAGACGTACACATATTCATCAGAATCTCAAATTTCAAAGGCGAATCCCCCATCCCAGCCCCATACACTAAAAAAAAAAAAAGAGCACGTAAATAAACATTGGCAAAAGTTTCTAAACACCAAGATTAGACTCCAACTATTCATTTTTCTTATGAGACCCTCTAATCATTCATAAAATATTCACAAAACTGATCACAGGTGAAACAGTGGTCCTGATTCCAGTGTAAATATTGGGAAAAGGCACGATGCATCAAGTCCTTTGACAATAAAATCAATACCTTACAAAATTTCAACAAATTTTTCACAACCACATGAGATTTACCATGTACACCTCATAATATTCTTTAACAAAATCTTGCAACTTTGACTTCATGTCAACAAATTCGACCAACATTTCATTGTCAAGAAACCATAAAGCAGAATTTTCGAAATCATTCCACTCAAAAAGTTGGGATCTACAACAATAGTATCAAGTATCAACTTCCAATAGAATGTAATACAGAACAAAATAAAAAAATCTCTAGAATTAATTTTCAATTCTAGGTACTAACCTCATTGAGGATTGCTCGTTACACAGAGGAACAAATGAAATTTGATGTTTCAGATCAACTTCCTTAGAATGTAATGCAATTCCTTGTTTCAATGTTGAGAAATGACAGTAGGTGTTAACACCTGAATGAAAACAGAGCTATTGTAAGATCACTACAACAGTGACAAAAGGAGTCCAGCTTAAACAGACTTTTACATTAGCATTCAAAAAACAAACAGTGCACTTGCCAGTCAGGGAAGTAAAACCTTCATCACTTCCAATCCTACAGCTAGCCCCTGATAGGTGTGATTTAATAGTGGCTTCAGAAACATCATTTTTACCGATAAGACTTAGTTGTCCTTGCTTTCCAAGTAATGGTGTGTCCACATGGGAATTCTGCGCATGAGAAGACCAACCAAATCTTCCTTCCACTGAATTTATGGGAGGGGAAGGCAACGCACGGTGTTGATTTGATAACTCCAGTATTTGCCTCAGTGCAAGCAATCGTGAATTATCATCAGGCAAATGAGTGCTTACTCCCGTTAACTGTTCTTTAGAAAAAGGAGGTGTCTGATCTGAAACAGACATTGCAGTACTCACAGCAATACCTTTAGAGACTGCCTGTGTTGGAAAAATTAGGCCAGATCCAACTGATGAAGCCAAGGATCGAAAATTAACATGATCAACTTGTCCACTATTTCCAAAAGAAAGAACCTTCTCAGGAAAGTTGGAATGTTTTCTGGGATCAGATCCATAGGGTGGTACACCAGACAACTGGTGTGAGGAGCAGCTGTTTTTATGTGCTGTTAAGAAACAAGGATCACTGCTTCCACTCAATCCTTTGGAAGAGCTTGCGACTTCCATATCCTTGCGATTTCTAAACCCAAAATCCTTAGAAAGGCGAGAGTCATCAGTAAGAAAACTCACCCCTTTAGCTTTGTCAAGTAGTCTATAGTTACCCCCATCCAATTGCCTTTCTATGCTATTACCTCCATTTCGTGGGACATTAGCTAGGTCATATTTGGCAGAATGAGGTTCATAATGTAGTGTATTTTGCATAGTATGCTCACCGCCATTACATACACAATTATTGGCTTTTAGTCGTGTATTAGCCTCAGGTGGCGTTCTGAGATTGGTATAAAGTGAAAATACAGAATCTTGGGCCAGGTTGCTATTGGATTTCTCTACTCGTGCAGCATCTATGGTATTGCTCACTACAAATGCATTATTTCCATGGTTTATTTTCTCTCGATCTCCTTTTGTGCTGGGATTAGATGGAACAGCAGAACAATGAAGAGATTGCCTAAACTTCCCCTTTTCCTTGCAATTGGCTGCTGCAAAAAAATTCCAGATGTTAAATGTTATATGGTTGATGAACCATATTGGGGGGAAACTAAAATATAAATAATAGTATAAAATAAGCACCATAGGTATAAGGCTTTAGGGGAAGAAAAAGAAGAAGAGCTTTGACGCACTGTTAGGAATCATCTGTTCTGGGAAGAGAGACTTCAGTGGATTTACAAGCGTGTCCAATAACTGTGGACCTACAGCTGATAGATTTGAATTTCCTGAAGTTTGACCCAACTGGTACGGTTGACCAAGCCTCAGCTCAATATTTGAAATTGCAGCATCCCGAAAGGCACCATCCTTAACATTTACAGTTCTGCAAAAGTTTGTCTCTTTACCAATGATTCTTTGATCCTGTAAAGAGGGGTGGGTAATGGATGAATTTCCATTCTTCATGGTGGGGTAGGTAATGGATGAATTTCCATTCTTCATGGAATCAACATAAGCAGAAACGGAGTGACAGCTATCTTGCAGTCCACTACCAACCAACTTTGGCATTGACATGGACCGCTCCGATATCAGGTTATTGGCCATACTGTGAAAATTGCTCTGCGAAGTGCCCGTCAAACCTTTGAGAAAAATGTTGTTGCCATCATGAATGTTCCTTTGCCGTTTATTTTGTCCAGACCCATTAAAATTCTGCTTTGTAAGACGGTTCTTTGATAGTGCAACACCATCTAAAGACTGTCGAGAACTTGATGAGCCTCCAGATGAGCAAACCATATGAGACAAGTTATTGGCTATGTTGGGCGTCACACTAGATTTCATCAAACCGGCAGTTGCTGATAACCCTTCAGGCCAGTCCCATTCACTACGATCTCCCGGAACCCTAATCTAAAGCATCATAAAAATATCACGATCCAGTGTTGTCGTTGCTTCAAACAAATGCAAATAAGAAATTCAATTCTCAATTCAAAAGACAATGATAAATTAGTCAAAAGAGGGGGGCAAAACATTGTAACTGACATGGAAATAAATGCCTAAGCTGGTTAACTATGGTTCTATTCAAATATAACGAGAAAACAAACACTTTTCCATACTCACCGCTCCCCCATTACCACCTAAGCCAAGGTGCAAGGGTAAGAAGGTAGGTGACCCCTGTTGGAAAAATCTAACCATACTTACACAATACACAGTTGGGATCAGCCATAGGCAGAAAAGAGTTCGTAAAATTCCTGATTCATAAGCTTAAAGAAGTTAGCAAATACTATTTTGGTTTAGAAAAGTCAAAGGAAATGATTATCCTTTTCTAATTGGAACTGAAAATGATGGTTCTTAAGCAGTGAAATAGATGGAATAGGTCTTAATAGTACTGCCACTCGCATAACGAAGGATTACGCACACAAGACAAACCCACAAATGTTCCTCCAAATCTACACATACGCAGATAAGCATTCATGTGCTTGCACTTAGACATACGCACAAAGGTGCCCCCGCAAAGAAACAGGGCATAAAGCAAAAGTGAAAATATCTAACAATAAGATCTTACCCCAGATTTCAGGAAGTAGAGCTTGCACCACTGGCCAATGGTCTCTCCACTGTCCATATGAACAGCATCCCCCGGGTTGGCACCATATAATCCAGAATGCTACAAAAACAAATTATAGTTTTTTAACCAGAACTACAAGCCATTTGCTTTGAAAATGCACTTCATAATTAGAAAAGCTTAGCATCATGGAAACACTAACCTACCTCACAAAATTTCAAGACAGACATGTGGAGACAATGGCATGAGCAAACAATACCAACAAGTCCTGTATTACTGAGAAGTAGATGACCACCTTTTCAAAAAATAAAAATATCAATTCAAACTTCAGAGAGTATGAACCAAATAGGGTATCAATCTTATTCAATACTAAAGTCAATGTTGTTAAAATCACTCACTAGTATATAAGCAAAAAACACGAGGGCAACCATTCATAAAACCTGACGCCTGGTTAGATATAAAGGAGCTTGCATCCACTGGAAATTTTTTTGAAGTTTGAATATTAGCTCCGCAACCCTTCCCAGTATCTGCAGGGCTAACACCACGACATTCCCCACTCAAGGAAAAAGAACCCTTTACTTTGTCACCACCTGGGACCCTGTCATGGGTGACTACCTTGGCCAGGTCTGAACTCTGCAGATCGTGCAAAACAGAATTGCTTGCACAACTGGAACTTGGCACTGACCTTGACGAAACCGTAGGACATGAGTCTCCTCCACTCTTCAGGTTTTTCCCACTAGATGCAACTGGAATGGAACTTCCAATACCACTCACAATGAAATCATTACTACCCGGAAGAACCTTACAAGGGGTACCCAAAGGCTTTAGATTTGATAATTTTTGAAAATCACACTGGAATACCGATGGTGACCCAGATAGGAGAGCTAGAAAAGAATTTCCAAAATTACCATGTACTGATCTGTTGGAACCTGAAGATGGAATGCTGGCAACTAAGGGATCTTGTAACCTACCAAGCATTGTGGTTCTTAAATCTTGTGATCCATGTGGGTAAGAATAAAAACCTGTTTTGGCCTCCATCTATATTGCAGATAATAATCCAAGTTAGTAATGCGAAAATAAACATTCCAAAGTCACAAAATAAGAAAATTTAAAACATGGAGGAAGAACCTTTTACAATGGCATATGGCACAAGCTAATCAATAGGCAAAGCATATATCATATATGTGGTTCGTATACATTAGAAAACAGGGCTGAAAAAAAATTCCACCCAAAGCACAATTTCTCACAAGCACATGGGAGTGCACAAATTACCGCTATCATCAAAGTTTCAGGGGAAAAATCCAAAATTGGTGGCACCAGGGAAATTTCATATGAGTTATTGTTTTCATAGGTTACTTTCATGGTCTATAATCAAATTGCATATGCACATCCTCTTCACATCAAGCATGCAGACATACATGCATTCATACACATTTTCGTTATAAGGGTATATTAACTTCAGAAATTCATAATTACAGTAAATGAAAATGAAGTTACCGGAAGCATAATGGCATCCTAGTTAAAAATAATCTTACACACACCCATTGCCAAGTAGGGAAGAAGGAAAAAACAAATAAAAAGAGTTCCCTAAAAATAATTGATAACTGACCTAGTAGTCTCTTCACATTATCCTGAACTTGATCATTCCAACCCCTTCCATAAAATACACTATAGTTAAACATACACATTATATTTTTATTTTTTTTCTACACTGACTGAAATGTCTTCGACAATTTTCTACGCACATATCTCAATGTAGACATTAAAGCACGAGAATTCAATCAGCTGGAAAGAGTAAAGAAAATAAACAAATTGAGGAAAAAGAAAATATAGAGCACCTGATTCCGAAGCTCCTGAGATGACGAGGAAGCCACTGACAGTGGCGATGACTGCAACGTCGAACCACATTTGGTCTTCCACAAGTTCTCCATCTTTTGGAGCTCTTAAAACCCTAGCCTCCCTCCATAATAACCATGAAATGCAACCACCACCAGCCGGAAATGAAAATTGGCGATCAAACACCGGTATGTATTCCAACGGCTACATAGACGTGGTCACCGCGGTCAATGAAATCGAAGAGGTCAGCCGGAACAGAGAAACCCTAGGTTTCAACGGAGAGAGTAGTGAGAGAAAGAGTTGCGGTGTTGCAGAGCAACTGTGAAGCTTTCAGAAGCAAAAGCTTTGAGAGAGCATCTCTCGTGGTGTAGTGGTTCGAGGCGGGGGTTAACAGGGGTCTGACACTCACTTGTTGACACGTGTGGAAATTTTGAGCCGTTAGATTTAAAGTTGGTGAAGGATGGGAGAGCCGGGCGATGTGGACCGTGGATTGTGAACACAGCTTGGATTCCGTGGTTCGAATTGGTTAATCCCTATTACAAGGAAATTGAATTGAATAAGTTTCTATGTCTATCTCTTATAATTCTTTTAATATATGAAAATACATCTATTTTTATATTTTTTTATGACCAAAATATCTATTTTTATCTTTAAGATATATTGAATTTGTTGTGTTATCCAATCCAATCTAATCTTAATTATCAAACTAGTCCTAAGAGAGTAATTTCACTCATCACCCTTCAAATGATGCTGAGTATAACTTTCGAGATTCGAGTAATACTTATATTAGATATATAATATATATATATATATATATTATAAAGTCAAACAAAATTCAGACAAAAATTCCCTTAAATAATAAAAAGTTCAAAAAAATACAATTATTAAATATAGACACAATAGTAAAACCAAATATTTGAGGGAGTGAGTAATTACTTTATTCATCATTTTTTTTTCTTTTTTGAGTTTTTATTTTTTATTTTTAAATAAAACAAATATTAACACACGCATCAAAAAGTGCAGAAGGTTCGTATATTATATTTAGGGCAAATTACACTTTATTATTATGTGGTTTACACTTTATAATATATTTATATCTAAACTTTCAAATGTTGCAATTACCTCCCTGAATTTTTCAAACCGTGATAACATGATCCTTCCGTTAACTATTCCGTTAAGATTTATGTTAAATTTAGATGTAGACAAAATATGATCTATTATTTAAATAATAATAAATTAATTTAAAATTTTAAAAATTATTTATTTTTGAAAAAAAAAACAACTGCATTACCACCCCGGGCCATCTCTGTCGTTCCCCCCACCCCGCGGCCCGCGCATCTCTGCCATTCCGCCGCTAATGAATGAATACATGCAGAATACTTGAGACTGCTGGGACAAGAAGTAACCATTATGACAATTACCTCTCCAAATGGTGAAGATGGTAATTAATTGCATTGGGAGTTGGGTTAATGTGTTCATTGGCTCAACAATCCTCATATATTGACCAACATGATGGGGATGGCCCCATCTCTATATCTTAACTAAAGGTATGATGGGGATGGGGAGTTCGGTTAATGAGTTCATTGAGGGAATTTTTTGGATGGTTTTTGATGTGTTGGAAGGTCTGAAATCGCTCTCAAGTATTAAGGAAATTTTCTGCATTAAGTTTGTTTGAATATTTCGTCGCTAAAGGTAAGAATACCTTTAGAAGTGATCAAATCAGATAAACAACGTCGCAAAAAGGTCTTTTTACGACGCTGTTCATCTGAATATTTCCTTGCTAAAGGTATTTTCACTTTAGTGACGAAATGTTTAAACAAACTCATACTCTTTTCAGAAAAATTTCAGAAAATTCTCGGAATTTAATCGGTGGGATTTGAGATAGGTGGGAGGCATACGAGATTATTGTGGCTACAATCTAAAGTTTTTTTTTTAATTTCTCCACATTTTTATATTCTTCTCTCTCTCTCTCTCTCCTACTTCTTTCATTAAACAACCCATTTTTTTAGTTTGTTGTTTTATTTTTTTTTATTTTGAATAGATTAGTTTTAAAATTTATGGAAAAAAAATTAGTTTTAATAATTTTAAATTAATTTATTATCATTTTTGCCACGTGTCGCCGACTTGTCATTAATTTAAATTTAATAATAGGTCCCATTTTTTCTACATCAGCATTTAACAAAAATTTTAACGGAATAGTTAACGGAGGGAACATGTTGTCACGGTTTGAAGAGTTCAGGGGAATAATTGCAATATCAAAAAGTTCATATATGAATATGTTACAAGGTATAAACCACATGGTAGTAAAGTGTAATTTGTCCTTATATTTAATGTAACAATATTATTTAGAGTCATTTTTATTCACAGTAAATAAAAAAATATTTGGTATCTAGAAATTAGTAATTAAAAGAGTGGTAATGTAGCTAAAACTACGGTCTAATGGTATTCTTTGAATGGTAGAGGAATGTCTCATGTTCAATTCTTGTCAAGAGCGAATGGATACTTGATGTGTATAATTTCCTCTCTTAATACTATTTTATCAAAAGAGTAGTTATGAAAAAGTTTGGGCAAGTTTTTTTTTTTTCCTTTTTACGCTACGAAAGAAAAATACAAAAGCTAGAGGTCAAAGCCGGACAGCCTCCAGATAACCAGTCAAATTTCCAAGAAATAATAGCACAATTAGGTAAGGATCTATTCCACTCCGAAGAAGCTTCAATGGAGTGTCCCATATTTGCTAGAGCATATGCATCTGCAACAAAGTTTGAGTAAGTTACACTTCAATATCATGTGCTTTATACCAAATATCAAAAATTATGTATGACTTTGAAATATTACTCTCAACTTTTTAAAATATTTTATCTTTGTCTACCGACACATTTTCTAACAAAATTTTTGCTAACCCTAAAACAAATTTGAAGACGACATTAGGCAAAATTACTTAAGTAGCTCTTAGTAATTTGTCGCCCAATATTTCAGTATTTTATTTATCTATTATATGATTTACATCTTGTTTTTATTTTTGTTATATGTCAGAATTATTCTATTACATTATGCTTTTATTATTTTGCATAATAACAAAGGTAAGATTTCCATATTTTGCATTCGCGTACGTACAGAGATAGGGGAATTATAGAAAATTTCAAACTTTAAGTTTAGTGATCAATCCTATAACTAATCTCAATAGGTTTAGCTTCCCATTGCTGAGCTTGGAGCTGAGAATCTGAGATTGCTTGGAATAAAAAGTTTGCGGGATGCATCATCGCCTTTGGAAAAGCTTTGGGCCATTGCCAGTTAGTGATGATGGATATTGGGCTTTTTAAAATAATGTTCTTATTTTAAGGATTCAAAAATGCACCCAGAATTTGATCACTACACCCGGCGCCCAAAAACAGTTGAGAAATCTTCGAACTTTTACCCTCTTGGTATAGTGATAAGATGAAGCAAGTAATGAAAGATGAAAACTAATAATAAATTTGTAAGGATCAACTTTGTAAACCTTTTGAAAGTCTCCATTTTTGTTGGTGATTTCAAATTGGCCCCTAATACTTTTAAACATTTTCAAACAAGTAACTAATTTGTTTTATAGCAATTATATTTCATTTAATTTGGATGTCTACGTGACATTAACATGTACAACTTTTAAGGCTTATTTGGACTTTACAATAATAATAGAGAATTAAAAAAAAGTTATCATGCACTCTAAAAAAATTAATTATGTATCAAAAACTGTAAAAACATGAGTAAAAAGTGTACTTGAAAGAGTGTCAACAATAATTTGAAGACATTACCATCTCCAATCATTTATGGCTATATAATTACTAATTTAATATTTTATCATTATTTTTTATACTTGGTGGGCCCAAATAACAATTATAACATTGAATGCATGTGGTGGACAACCAATTATAATAAGGATTGGATCCCACTATTTATTTAGGAAATAGAAAATTTCCTAAATTTTTGGACAAATTTGAGAAAGAGTTTGACCCTTAGCTCTTGATCAAAATATGACCATGGCTCTTGGCCTTGTGTTTGAAGACCATTTTCTACCACATTTTCCTACAATTTGGCTTTTTGGCCCATGGTTGGAGACGAGTCTTCAATCACAAGGCCAAAGGCCATGCACATATTTTGGTCAAAGGCTAAGGGCCAAACTCTTTATCAAATTTGTCCAAAAAAATTAGGAATTTTCCTATTTCTTAAATAAAAAGTGGAGCTCAATTCCTTATTAAAATTTGGTTGCCCACATGCATTCCATGTTGTAAATTTTTTCTAGGTCCACCAAATGTATAAAAAATAATGATAAAATATTGAAATAGTAAAGGCTTAGCCTCAAATGGTTGGAGATGGTAAAAATGGTCATGCACTATTCATTAAAAAATGTTTGATTCGAAAATGGACCTAACGAAAGATAGTCTAGTCTACCGTTGATATGCCTTCTTCTCGTCCGCCGGGAGACCTGCCGGACAATAAGAAGAGTACTTGACACCGGCGGGGTGCCGACCTAGTAGGCTCCGATGCTTAAGTTAGTAAGCGAGTGAGAGATCAGTTATGAACTAGGCAGCATAAGGGCAAGTGAATAGTTGTTACCTTTTCTTGGGGAGTGTGCCCCATATTTATAATAACAATGAATGTGGTGGTTGGAACCCTAATGTTGTGATGCCCAAGTTACCTTCAGGATGTTGACACGTGTCCTGAAGATGCTAAGCGAGTGGTGGTGATTCGTTTGTGCGTCAGGGCGGTGTTGTTCCAGTGTGGGTAGGAGTGTGTCGACCAAGAGGGTGCCGACCGAATAGGCATATGTGATCTGGGGTGACTAGTCCTTGTCGGCTGACCGGAATTGGGTTGGTTGGTCGACAGGGGCATGCTGGTATTTATGGTTGTTGGTCGTTTCTCGGTGGTCGGTCGGAATGGTATAAACATAAGTCTCCTAAGTCATTGACTGAGGTGGATTTCCTTGGTCGAGGACTTGTAAGCCTCGTTCAGACCATGTAGACCTACCAGTAGGGGTATACCCTATAGTCCCATAAGTCCTTGGGTGTGGAAGTTCACCTTAGTCGGACGAGTACCCTGAGGGAACCTCGAATGATATGATAGATCGATCGCCATAGGTGGGCTTACCGATCAGTGCGATCTTTGAGAGGGAACCTCGAATGATGAGATAGATCGGTCGCTGTAGGTGGGCTTGCCGACTAGCGCAATTCTCTGAGAGGGAACCTCGAATGATGCGACATATTAGTCACTTTTGAAGGCTTGTCGATTAGTGAGATCTCTGAGAGGGAACCTCGAATGATGCGACAGATCGGTTGTCGCAGGTGGGCTTACCGATCAACACTATTCTCTAAGAGGGAACCTCGAATGATGCGACAGATTGGTCGCCTCTGAAGGCTTGCCGATCAGTGCGCTCTATGAGGGGAAACTCGAATGATGTGACAGATTGGTCGTCGCAGGTGTGCTTGCCGATTAGCGCGATCTCTAAGAGGGAACCTCGAATGATGCGACAGATCGATGGCCGCTGGTGGGCTTGCTGATCAGCGTGATCTCTGAGGGGGAACCTCGAATGATGCGACAGATCGGTCGCTTCTAAAGGCTTGCCGATCAGCGCACACTTGTGAGCTCTTCATGACAGGTGAATGGGGGTATTAATGACTGCTTAGTGGGTGCGCAAATCGAGGAGGCATAATTAGACCGTTACATAGGGCCTATATAAGGGTGTGCGATTCATTTTAGCGCACTTTTTGGAGAGCTCTCGTTGTGACCGACCAAGATCAACATCTGGCCAGAGCAAGTGAGCTTCCGATCATATCCTTAAGCCGACTACAAGCCGAGAAAATTGTGTCCGACCAGATTTGCGTCCGAGTAAAGGTAAAGTTTGATTATTTCATTTTGCTCTTCCCTTTTTGCAATAGGATAGGTTGATGCTTAGTGTAGTCTCCCATTCATTGTACATGTCAGAGTCAGAGTCAACAAATGGATATGGGGATTGGTCCCCACAAACTTTTGGAGGTGAATCACCGTCTTGCTTGGCAGATGATGTGTCAAGTAGCTCGAGTGGTTCAACGTCCATTAGTGGGTCCTCTTCGGCTAATGGAGGGACAAGCGAAAGATCCTTGTCAGCCACCGATAGTATATCGGAGATGTTTAAGGATGTGGCCACATGTGATGCCGAGGGGAATATGAACGAGGCGTCCTTGTCTAAGCCTCAGTGATCAAGCTTAAGGAATCAAAGGCCTAAGAAATGGAAGAAGAGGTCGAGGATGAGGGGGCCGAGGATGAGAGGGTCGAGGAGGAGGATGAGGTCGAAGAGGAGGCGGCCGAGGTGGTTGGTGCTGAGGAAGAAGAGGTGGAAGAGAAGGCTGAGCCAATTCAGACGTCCATTCCGATTAATACGTCTCCATGGGTGGTAGATCATGAGGTGACAACTTTGAGGGAGGCCGACCTAGGAACATTTAGGGATTTGTATAATGTGCCGACAAACATTAAGTTTACAATTCCTTCTCCCGATGCTAGGCTGAGTGAGCCCCCAAAGGGGTCGGCCCTCTTCTACATAGACAGTTTGGAGCATGGCGTCCGTTTGCCACTCCATCCATGGCTTCAAGGTATTTTGGCTCGGGTGCGAATAACATTCGTTCAACTGAATGTGAATGGTTGGATCACGTTGGTCAGCCTCTATACTGCATTCCGACTGTATAACAAGGGAGAGTCAAGCTGGGGTAACTTTGTTACCTGTATAAGTTTAGGAAACAACAGTATAGCCCTGGGTGGTTCCAGATTGAGTGCTTAGGGAAGAAAAAGAAGAGGGCCTTCATAATTGATATCCCGTCGTCCTAAAAAAATTAGAAGCACCGATATTGTTGGGTGTCCAACCCGTGGGAGGGGGAGTCGAGTAGTCTGCAGAAGAGGATCACACCATTCTTCCAGACGGAAGGTTGTTGGTGCCGACCAAATGAACTTAAGATTACTTAGCCTTTATATGTTTTGTTGCTCGGCCATTGTTAGTCGGTTGACCATTTTGTGGTTGTTGCATGGACATTCAAAGGCGGGTGTTCAACTGCCGAAGAAGAAGAGTGTGAGGACATTCGGCATCGGCTGTCCAAACTTGAACGGAGTAGGTGCATTCTTCGACTTCCGGAGACGCTCATCGCTGTTGGCCTTATTACCGGTCCTGGTAAGTTGCATGTCATTGCTTGTTTTGGTAAACATGTGAACCTGAATTCTGTTTGTGCCGACTGAAAAAAACTTGAGTTTTATTTTTGCGTTGTAGTGCACGCCAAAGTGATCAAGGTGGACGAGAATAAAATGGTGGAGACCATTGCTAAGCACCAAGCGCCCGAGAAGAAGTTGGCCGAGCAAGCGGCGGCGAAGAAAGAGAAATGAGCTGCTGAGTCTTCTAGGGGAAACAACGGTCCCAATAAGAAGACGACGGTCAATCGACCTAAAGAGTCCGTCCTTCCACGGAAGGAACTGAGGAAGTAGGTGTCTACCACTAACTTGGCATAAGGTGATTCGGTGCCCTTCATTGGTACAAACTTGCCGTAGAAATGGTCGACATAAGAGGTTGATTTGGACCCGTCTAAGGTGCGTTGGCGGAAGTAGTGGCCTAGCAAAAACTTTTCTGGTGATGCTGACGATACTCGGCAGAAGAAGAGGTAGGAGGAGGTTAACGCCCTTGAGAAGACCAGGGAGATCGTGACACAGGAGCCTACTCTGCCCCTACCTCCTTGGAAGGTCCTTAAGCCCCTGCATCAGCCGATCTTCAACCATGGGTTGAAGTATTTCTTCACTAATCCTGGTGATACTCCCGATGTAGTCCAGACGTCGGTTGTTGACACCACCTGCCTGAGTGTGTCGGAGTGTATGCTTTCGACCATGGTGTCGGTCGTCGATAGTTGACACCACCTGGCTGAGTGTGACGGAGTGTATGCATCCGACCATGGTGCCGGTCGTCAATGGCCTCATCCTGGGCAATCAGAATGAGTTGACCGAGATTGGGAAGATGAGCTCAAACACCTTTCCTGATCGGTACGCCAATATTATGGCCGAGGGGGCTCATGTAAGTCTTCGGTCTATGGTTTCCTCATTTTTTGTATATAAATGTTCCTAACCTAGTGTTTGTTGGTCGAAAGTACTTTGGGGAGGTCTTTTCAACCCTTTAGAAGGCAGCGAGGTAGGTCGAGCAGCTAGAGGAAGGGAAGGTCAAGCTGAAGGAGAGGGCTGAACACCTGAAGCAAAAGGAGCAGGATGCCGAACGGGCTCTAAAGAGGGCTAATGACCTCATTAGGGAGAACAAAACATTGTAGGAGCAGGTGAAAGTTGCCGAGAAGGTCAATGCCGAGCAGATGGCACGGGTGCTGGACTTGGAGGGTGAGCTCGAGTAAACCAAGGCTGGTATTGCAGGTGCTTAAGCCCAGGCTGTGGCCGAGTACAAGGGGTCGACCAAGTTCGTGGATCATGTGGACGTCCAGTTGGATCTGCTGGAGGATAAGGTCATGCAGAAGGTCATCTTCTTCAACCAAGACCTGCCGGTTAAGTTTCCATGGCTCGACGAGGCTCCTGTGCTGAAGCGGTCATTCAAGCTGCCACCTCGTCTGCATAATGTCATGGTTGACGAGACCTTCTTTGGTGTTAGGCTGAATAACCATGTGCACGAGCTATCGATTAGGCTCTGGTCATTTGCACGCCTCATGAGGAAGAGCTGGATGATGAAAAGCTCGTGATTGAAGATTGATCTCATCTGCCCCTTCGTCTGTCGAGAAGGTCAGTGCCGAGCAGATAGCACGGGTGCTGGACCTGGAGGGTGAGCTCGAGCATACCAAGGCTGGTATTACAGGTGCTTAAGCCCAGACTCTGGCCGAGTACAAGGGGTCGACCGAGTTCGTGGATCATGTGGACGTCCAGCTGGGTCTGGTGCAGGATGAGGTCATACAGAAGGTCATCTTCTTCAACCAATACATGCCGGTTAAGTTTCCCTGGCTCGACGAGGCTCCTGTAAGGGCCCTTCCCGAATTTCCGTTTGAAATCCGCGAAAAAGCCCTTATCCCGTCTGACAGCTCTTTTCCACAAAATTACATACCAAGAATACCATTTATTCTTAAATACATTTAGCAAACCTTACAGGGTTCCCGACAGAACCTTTGTACCTACTGACCTTGCTTACCTGTCAGACGAAGGATAGCATTCAGGTCAAAACCAAGACCTCAGAATGGTGGTGGTCCAAACAGTAATACCCACTGACACCAAATGTCAGTAGGTCAGACACTTCTGATACCTCTACTAGAATAACACAAGACAATTGACTAGTCAGCCACTTGTGAACCAATAATAACTCGTCACTCTAGGTCACCGCCTACACCAACCCACTGACCCGGATGACAAAGTATTTTCATAGGCTGATTAAGCACATGACAATCGTCGTCAAATCATATTAGAGCCGGAACTATCCTTGACTATCATATCATATAAGTCGGCAAGTGTCCTCGATGATCATATTGTATCCTCAGCCGGAATAACCCTCGGCTGACATAACACATAAGCCGACATAACCTTCGACTATCATATCACATCAGTTCGAATATCCCTCGACTGACACATTATTTCATCAGTCGGCATATTATATCATCAGCCAGTATAACCCTAGATTGGTATACATACAAGCCGGCATAACACTCGGCTATCATATCACATCAGTCGGCATATCGCTCGACTGACATATCATATCATCAGCCGGCATAACCCTCGACTGGTATACATACAAGCCGACATAACCTTCGGCTATCATATCATTATTATTCATATTGGAGGTTCATTGGATTCACCGCCTACAGCGGATCCTGGCTCCGGATTCTGGCCCCCACACATATCATTATTATTCATATTGGACGTTCACCGGGTTCACCGCCTACAACGGATCCTGGCTCCGGATTCTGGCCCCCACACATATCATTATTATTCATATTGGAGGTTCACCGGGTTCACCGCCTACAACGGATCCTGGCTCCGGATTCTGGCCCCCACACTTATCATTATTATTCATATTGGAGGTTCACCGGGTTCACCGCCTACAGCGGATCCTGGCTCCGGATTCTGGCCCCCACACATATCATTATTATTCATATTGGAGGTTCACCGGGTTCACCGCCTACAATGGATCATGGCTTCGGATTCTGGCCCCCACACATATCATTATTATTCATATTGGAGGTTCACCGGGTTCACCGTCTACAGCGGATCCTGGCTCCGAATTCTGGCCCCCACACATATCATCCAACCCAAAATCATGGACGTTCTAGCCCCAAGGAACTCATGATATGATAATGACCCAACTACCTTGACCTTCCGAGCTCAAAACCCATTCCACAGTCAACCATTACCGATGGGACTGCCCAACCGGGCCCTAAATGAACTCCTATGGCCTCAAAACCAACAAAATCTGATGCGAAACATCCCAAAACCTTATTCACGCACCGCTGTGACATCGGGAATAGTCCCACGTGCCGCCACGCGCCACCGGAGGGTCGGAACACGCGCCCACGCGCCGTCACGCGCTGCTACAGTGACTCTGCACCTGGACAAGTCCAACCCGACCCAACTCGGCCTGACCCGGTCTAACTCAACCCGACCGATTCACTCAGCCCGACTGATTCACTCAACCTGATCGGTTCACTCAACCCG
This sequence comes from Oemleria cerasiformis, assembly GCA_037349345.1. NCBI lineage: Eukaryota > Viridiplantae > Streptophyta > Magnoliopsida > Rosales > Rosaceae > Oemleria > Oemleria cerasiformis. The sequence goes on along the minus strand of JAZGTL010000012.1, from coordinate 4,042,785 downwards.
ACTGGTCACCGGTGACTTGTCAGAGAAGACGACCGGCCCGCTGGAGAAGACGGTTACGCCGCTACGCTGCCGTCGTCGGACTCGTCGGAAACTGGAAATTCTTTGTCGAAAATCGCCATTTCCGGCGAGCTTCCAAATCCTTCATTTCTTGATCGATTTTCACGATCGACACATGTAAATTCATCTACTTTACACCAGGAATCCAAATATGAGCTCAAAGTTCCGAGATTGTACTTGGTTTGGCCGAAAAATGGCCGAGAAGATTCGATCCACCTCCCTCCTCCGTTCGTTGCCTACGAAGGTGCTCCCGCTCCGATGATTACACCAAAAGGCTCGTGGGGTCACGGGAAAAATCCTCTCGGCCTTGGTTTCGGTCAAATTGGACTGAAATCGGTCCGATGAAAAATGAGGTTTGGGTGTTCTTACGGGGAGAAATCGGGTAGGAGAGAGAGAGAGACTGAAAAATGGACCAATCCCCCGAGGAGAGAGAAAAATATCTAATTTATAGTTCCAACTTTTTTCACAATTACCAAACTACCCATGAAGCTTCTAGACCCATAACGAACTCACCGGGTCTCCATTTTCCGTGTGCCGCCTGTCTACGAACTCGTGAGTTCGAGACCTACCCAACGACCCAAGAAAAATTACCAAAAGTACTGCCAGTCAAAAAGTGACTCCCGAACCCGTCCAAAATCGAGGGTAAAATCGTCCAATTCTCAAAATAATTTAATTTCTGGTCCGGGTCATTACAAATTTCCCCCCTTACAGAAATTTCATCCCCGAAATTTCACTAACTCAGGTTAAAGAACCAACCTCCTGTTCAGTTCCTCTCGCGTCACCACCGGCACAAACTTGGCCCTAGACGCGATTTCCAAAAGATCTCGTGCATTCTGCACATTTCTTCATTCCAATCTCGACACAAATCGTAGGCAAGAAATACATCCAGGAGACATCTTGGAGGCATGAGTATCAATTCAACACGGAACATACCTCGAAGTTAAGTGTCAGATAGGGTTACGTGCAGTCAGCCTCAACGCTCTAGCGGAGCACTATCTTATAATGCCAGCATCGGAAAGCCCGTCAACGATCTAGTAGAAGACTACCCTCCTACGTTAGTCGGAGAAAACCTTGACGTATAAGTGTCGGAGAAGACCCTCCATGATGTATAAAACAATGCGTGCATACACAACATTTCTTTTCAAACCAGTTCATAGGGATAAACCAAAATCCATCTTTTGTAAATCATTTGGTGGGACCCACGAAATCCAAATAATGAAAACATTTCGTGGTCCTCAACCCTGCTTTGAAAACCCTCCTCAAAGGTGTTCAAATCATGTAAATCAACCTGGACACATGATATAACCAATCCACTGTTCCCGACATATCAATACACACCAGGGTATCCCTTGAGATGTGCTAAAATATGTACTACAAACTCTATACTATGCATATACAGGCTCAACGATCCTGCGGAGAACACTCACGTCAGTCGGAGCAATAGCCTCAACAACCAGCGGAGCAAAACCCCTCAACGCTAGGCAGAGCTAAATCTATACATCGGAACAGGAAATCAGTGAAATCAAATCAATCTTTGTTTCTTGACCTCAGCCAAATTCTTTGAAAACTCATTTATGGCCAAAACCGGTAAAATCATAAATACGGGTCTAAACCCAAATCACATACTCAAATAGTTACCACGTCAAAACGATATCAAAATCGAGTAAAAAAACCATGTCATTTCTCAAAACACACTTTTACTGAAATATTGGCAAACATGTGTCCATCAATCATTTCTAAATTCCGGAAATTCAATGCAACAATACATAACAATATGTAAACAAAGATACATTGATGCATGCATTACAACTTATAAAACAAAAATCCACTCACCGGCAATAGGAAACCTTAAATAATTTGTACACAAGTATGCAGTCTGCAGGAAGTTAACCTAGAGCTCTTATACCACTTGTAAGGACCTTTCCCGAATTTCACCTTGAAATCCGCGAAAAAGCCCTTATCCCGTCTGACAGCTATTTTCCACAAAATTAAATACCAAGAATAACATTTATTCTTAAATACATTTAGCAAACCTTACAGGTTTCCCGACAAAACCTCTGTACCTACTGACCCCGCTTACCTGTCAGACGCATGATACCATTCAGGTCAAAATCAAGACCTCGGAATGGTGGTGGTCCAAATAGTATACCCTCTGACACCAAATGTCAGTAGGTCAGACACTGCTGATACCTCTACTGGAATAACACAAGACAATTGACTAGTCAGCCACTTGTGAACCAACAATAACTCGTCACTCTAGGTCACCGCCCACACCAACCCATTGACCCGGATGACGAAGTATTTTCATAGGCTGATTAAGCACATGACAATCGTCGTCAAATCATATTCGAGCCGGAACTATCCTCGGCTATCATATCATATAAGTCGGCAAGTATCCTCGACTATCATATCGCATCCTCAGTCGGAATAACCCTCGGCTGGCATAACACATAAGCAGACAAAACCTTCGACTATCATATCACATCAGTTAGAATATCCCTCGACTGACATATTATATCATCAGTCGGCATATTATATCATCAGCCGGTATAACCCTCGACTGGTATACATACAAGCCGGCATAACACTCGGCTATCATATCACATCACTCGGCATATCCTTCTACTGGCATATCATATCATCAGCTGGCATAACCCTCTACTGGTATACATACAAGCCGGCATAACCTTCGGCTATCATATCATTATTATTCATATTGGAGGTTCACCGGGTTCACCGCCTACAGTGGATCCTGGCTCCGGATTCTGGCCCCCACACATATAATTATTATTCATATTGGAGGTTCATCGGGTTCACCGCCTACAACGGATCCTAGCTCCGGATTCTGGCCCCCACACATATCATTATTATTCATATTAGAGGTTCACCGGGTTCACCGTCTACAGCGGATCTTGGCTCCGCATTCTGGCCCCCACACATATCATCCAACCCAAAATCATGGACGCTCTAGCCCCAAGGAACTCATGACACGATAATGACCCAACTACCTTGACCTTCCGAGCTTAAAACCCGCTGCACGGTCAACCATTATCGCTGGGACTGCCCAATCGGGCCCTAAACAAACTCATATGGCCTCGAAACCAACAAAATCTGATTCAGAACGTCCCAACATCCTAGTCACGCGCCACCGTGACATCGGGAACAGTCCCACGCGCCACCGGAAGATCGGAACACGCGTCCAGGCCCCGCCAGGTGTCGTCACGCACCGGCCACACACTGCTATAGTGACTCACGCTCCTGGACCGGTCCAACCCGACCCAACTCGGCTTGACCCGGTCCAACTCAACTCGACCAGTTCACTTAACCCGACCGATTCACTCAGCCCGATCGGTTCACTCAACCCGACCAGTTCATTTCCGGCGAGCTTCTAACTCCTTCATTTCTTGACTGATTTTCTCAATCCACACATGTAAATTCATCTACTTTTCACCAGGAATCGAAATATGAGTTCAAAGTTCCGAGATCGTACCTAGTTTGGCCGGAAAACGACCGAGAAGATTCGATCCACCTCCCTCCTCCGTCCATCGCCTACGACGGTGCTCCCGCTCTGATGATTACACCAAAAGGCTCATGGGGTCACGGGGAAGATCCTCCCAGCCTTGGTTTCGGTGAAATCAGACTGAAATCCGTCCGATGAAAAATGGGGTTTTGGTGTTCTCACGGGGAGAAATCGGGTAGGAGAGAGAGAGAGACTGAAAAATGGACCAATCCCCCGAGGAGAGAGAAAAATATCTAATTTATAGTTCCAATTTTTCAAAATTACCAAACTACCCCTGAAGCTTCTAGACCCGTAACGAACTCACCGGTCTCCGTTTTCCGCATACCGCCTGTCTACGAACTCGTGAGTTCGAGACCTACGTAACGACCCAAGAAAAATTCCCAAAAGTACTGCCAGTCAAAAAGTGATTCCCGAACCCGTCCAAAATCGAGGGTAAAATCGTCCAATTCTCAAAATAATTTAATTTCTGGTCCGGGTTGTTACAGCTCCTGTACTGAAGCGGTCGTTCAAGCTGCCGCCTCGTCAGGATAATTCCATGGTTGATGAGACCTTCTTTGGTGTTATGCTGACTAACCAGGTGCACGAGCTCGTCGATTAGGCTCTAGTCGTCCGCACGCCTCAGGCGGAAGAGCTGGCTGATGAAGAGCTCGTGATTGAAGATTGATCTCATCTGCCCAGTCGTCTGTCGAGAAGGTCAGTGCCGAACAGATAGCACGGGTGCTGGACCTGGAGGGTGAGCTCGAGCAGACCAAGGCTGGTATTGGAGGTGCTTAAGCCTAGGCTGTGGCCGAGTACAAGGGGTCAACCGAGTTCGTGGATCATGTTGACGTCCAGCTGGGTCTGGTGGAGGATGAGGTCATGCAGAAGGTCATCTTTTTCAACCAAGACCTGTCGGTTAAGTTTCCCTGGCTCGACGAGGCTCTTGTGCTGAAGCGGTCATTCAAGCTGCCGCTTCGTCGGGATAATTCCATGGCTGACGAGACCTTCTTTGGTGTTAGGCTGACTAACCAGGTGCACGAGCTCGTCGATTAGGCTCTGGTCGTCCATACGCCTCAGGAGGAAGAGTTGGCTGATGAAGAGCTTGTGAGTAAAGATTGATCTCGGCTCCCCCTTCGTCTGCCTTCATTTTTACTATTTTGTACGTTAAACTTCCTGGGGTATGCCCCTTGTACAATGTAGTACTGAACAAGTTTCACTTAAATAAATTTATTGATTGTGCGCATATATATATATATATATATATGTTCCAAGTTTGCTTTCAAATGTTGGATGGTCGACTGGCCATTGAGAAATCAAGTTATGATGTAGTTTTGCATGTTGCCGACTAGTGAGGTCGAGTGAGATTTTAATTAAATAATTTGAAATGATCATGTGTAATCAAATACCTTAAGCGCGATCGGTAGTTGAGGTGTAACTAGGACCGATCATTATTTTTAATGTAGGATTGATTTGTACGTTTCATTTAGGACGGATCCATGTGTTTAAAATGTTTGCAAGTTGGGGGTCGATCAATGTGGGTACCGATCCGTGGGTGTCTGAACACGCATCCGACCTAGATAAACTTGAGAAAACAACAATGAATTTTGATGATCAAAATAATGATATTCATTGATAGCATGTTAATACTGATCGACCTGAGCCATACAAAAATTAAGGAAGACTAGGCTTCACTTGTAATAATATTTTAGATGATCTGCATTCCAAGGGTAGGGTAGTGGTTTGGCATTTGGAGATTGTAGCTCATAGGTACCTGGTCAGACCCTAGTGACCTGGTATGGTCCTTCCCACCTTGGGTCGAGTATCCCGTCAGCTTGGTCCTTAGTTGGCAAATTGATCTTCCTGAGAACCCAGTCTCCCACCTTAAAAATTTTTGATCGGACCCTAGAGTCATAATACCATGCAACCCTCTGTTGGTAGGCCTTGTTGTATATGTTTCCTTGCTCACGGTGTTCCTCCAGTAGATCAAGGTTGAGAGTGAGAAGCTCGTTCTGTTCATCAGGGTCGTAGGAGATCACGCGGTAGGAGGTCTCGCCAATTTCCACTAGTACCATGACCTCAGTGCCTAATGCCATGGCGAATGGTGTTTCATTAGTTGATGTTCTGTATGATGCCCGGTAAGACCATAGGACGTCTGGTAGGATGTCAGACCAGTCTCCCTTGCTATCCTCATCCAAGAGGGTCTTGAGGTTGTATTTTATGATCTTGTTGACGACTTCTACTTGACCATTGGCTTGTGGATGGACGACATAAGCGGAGTAGAGAGTAATGTCGTATAACTCACAGAATGACCGGAAGCGAGCACAATCGAATTGTTTCCCATTATCTGTGACAATGGTGTGTGGTAGCCGAAGCGATAGATAATGTTCTGGTAGACGAAGGTCTCGATTTGAGTGGCTGTGATTGTTGCAAGTGATTTTGCTTCTGCCCATTTGGTGTAGTAGTCCGCGGCCACAACTGCGTGTACTACGCCGCCCTTACCCCTTGGCATTGGTCCGATCAAGTCTATTCCACATTGTGAGAAAGGCCAAGGACTAAGCTTGGGAGTGAGTTTTTTTGTAGGCAAGTGTGGGATGGGAGCACAACGTTGTCACATATCACATTGTTGAGTTAGGATGATTGAATCTGCTTGCATGGATGGCCAGTAGTAGCCTTGTCGGAAAACTTTGTAGGCGAGGGACCTTGGTCCTGAATGATTGCCACATATGCCTTCGTGGATTTCCTTAAGCACAACTTGGCCCTTGTCTGGTGGTAGGCACTTGAGTAGTGGAAGAGTGAATCCTCGTTTATACATATGACCATGAACAATGGTGTAGCGAGCCGCTTGGCGTTTGATGCGCTTAGCTTCATTCTTATATGCTGGAAGTTCTTCATCCCTGAGGAACTTGATGATGGGTCCATCTAGTTTGGATCAGTGCTAATGACATTGACCTGCCATTCTTGCGTGCTTGGTGCATTCAATTGCTCTACTGGGACACTTCAACCAATCTTGTCGTCGATGTATGAGGCTAATCTTGCTAGAGCATCAACATGGCTGTTCTCGAATCTGGGAATTTTTTTCATCTCGTAGGCTTGGAAATGGTGGAGGAGCACCTTTGCCTTATCAAGATACAAAGTCATGGAGAGGTCTTTGGCCTCAAAGTTGTTGTTCACCTGGTTGACTACAAGTTAAGAGTCACTAAAGATCTAGATTTGGTTGGCTCCCATGTCTTTCGTGAGGTGAAGACCGGCTAAGAGGGCCTCATTTGCCCTCTTGATTAAGACATAGCTGATTGATGAAATGGAGACCGAAAGGTAAATGATGAGTTTCTCTCCTGTGTCTGGTTTGACCAATAGGGGAGCCTTGCTCATATACGCCTTGAGAATAGTGAAAGCTTTCTCGCATTCGATGGTCTTCCCTTTAGTCTTGAAGGCCTTGAAAAATGGCATGCATTTGTCAGTTGCTCTTGAGATGAAGCGGGTGAGTGCCGCTACTCTTCCCTTAAGGCTTTGGACCTCCTTGATGGTTTGTGGAGGCTGCATATTAAAGATGGCCTTGATCTTCTCGGGATTGGCTTCAATCCCTCGTTGGTTGATCATGTAGCTAAGAAACTTTCTAGAGCTAACCTCGAAAACACACTTTGCTGGGTTTAGTCTCATTTTGTACTTCTTCAGTACCTCAAACATTTTTTATAGGTTGTGGACATGGTTCGCTGCAGTCTTGCTCTTGCCGAGCATATCGTTCACATAAACCTCTATGGTCTTCCCAGTCTGATCGGCAAACATGAAGTTCACCAGGCGTTGGTACATTGCTCCGGCGTTCTTCAGACCGAAAGGCATGACATTGGAGCAATAAACTCTCAAATCTGTGCGGAAGCTTGTGTGGATTTGGTCATCTGGGTGCATAAGGATTTGATTGTATCCGGAATATGCATCCATGAAACTGAGGAGCTTGTGACCTGCCGTTGCGTCGACCAGAAGATCAAATTTAGGAAGGAGAAAGTTGTTATTGGGGCATGCCCGGTTGAGATCGGTGAAGTCAATGCACATCCTTCAGGCTCCTAAGGGCTTCTTGACCAAGACCACGTTTGCTACCCATGCGGCATAAACGGCCTTCCGTACAAAGTGGATTGTGCTCAACTTTGTGATCTCCTCTTGCATTGTAAGCTTACGCTCGACGTCATATGTTCTTCTTTTTGGTGTTACTAGTTTAAAAGAAGGGTTAGTCTGTGGCATATGACATCTGTTGATATTCCTGGCATGCCAGCGTATCACCAAGCGAAGACTTCGCAGTTTTCCCTGAGGAAATGGAAGAGTGCATCCCTGGTCTCCTGTTATAGCGTTGTCCCAATTCTGATCTGTCGGTCTAGATGATCTGCATGAAGTGTGATTGGCTCAGTCTCCTCAACTGGTTGAGGTGTTTATGTTGCAGATATATCACTTGGGTCCTCTGGAGGACTAGATTGGATTTGCTTCATGATCTCAGGATCGACGGGATCGGCCTCTTATGCCTTCTCAGTAATGGACATGGTCTCCTTGCCAGCATTAGGGTTGACTTTGGTGAGAGCAGACTGGTAGAAAGTTCTTGCTGATTGTTGGTCTCCTCGCACCTGGCCTGTCCCCATGATTGTTGGAAACTTCATCAAGAGCAAACGCGTTGATCTGATTTAGTACTCCCCTGCCGAAGATGACGTTGTAAGTTGTGGGGCAGTCTACCACTAGGAAAGTGATGATCGTTGTTGTTATGCGTGGAGTAGTGCCTACGGAGATGGAGAGGGAGACTGTACCAATGGGCATGATCGAGTCTCTTGAGAAACTTAGCAACGGAGTCACTGCTCGATTGAGCTCTTTGTCATCAATCCCCAGCTGATTGAAAGCTTCCAGGAATATCACATTGACGGAACTCTCTGTGTCTACAAGGATGCGTCCCTTGTCAAAGTTTCCGATTTGAGCTCGGATAATAAGAGGATCATCGTGAGGGAAGACGATGCCTCGTTCTTCCTTCTCGGAGAAGGTGATGTCCTCCCAAATAGCCTTTCCAACCTTCCGTGTTCTTCCAGACTCGATATTGAAGATCTAATTGTTGGACCTGGTGCCCCGAATAAAGTCCGTTTTGGCTCAGTTGGAAGTGTAGGCAGAGGAGATCGTTGGTCCACAACTGATGGTGTTGATCTTGGGATGAGTGGTGACTGGTCACGCATGTTGTAAAAACTGGTTGATCTTCCCGTCTCTGAATAAGCCTTCCACGATTTCTCGAAAGGCCACACATTCGTCAATGGTGTGACTATTAAATTTGTGGTATTGGCAATACAGGTTGGAGTGGACTGGTGGCCTATGATGTGCTGATCTTGGTTTAGGTTTTTGGGAACTGGGCCCTTGGGGTGGTCTGCCTGGGGAGCCTGATTGTTGTTCTTGTGTCCTTAATGGTAGTTGTAGGATTTATCCTTCTTCCCCCAATAATAGTTGTCATAGGAGTCTTTCCTTTTACCTGAACAAGAGTTATGCCCATAGCCATGGTTCTGACTGCTGGAGTCATGATGGGGTTTACTAGTCTGCGCATTTTATGGGGAGGAATAGGCTGGAATGATATTCTGCTTGGTCTTCATTGGTGGAGCGTTAAAAAAAAATTGGCCTTAGCTTGTATCGCCACTTGCCTCATCAACTCATTGTAATTTTCCCATCTTTGGATGAAAGCCTGGTACTTGAAGGTAGATTTCTTAAGGCCACTACGAAAAGCTCAGAAGGCTACCTTGTCGTCAGTCTCCTGAAATTTGGAATACTCAAGGCTGAATCGGGTGGCGTATTTCTGTAGGGTTTCTTTCTCCCTTTGCCGAAGTGATCCGAGGTCTTCCGCGGTCAACAGGCGGTCTGTTTGGATCATGAACTGGTTCAAGAAGATAATACGGAGTTCATCGAAGGAATTAATCGTACTTGGTTGTAATCGATAAAATTAATTGAGTGTAGCCTTAGTGAGAGTGGAGTTGAAGATCAAGCATTGGACCTCGTCGAAGAGGTTTTGAAAGCCATGGAAGACTAGTAGTTGTTCATATGTGTGACTGGGTTGCCCCTCCCTATGTAGGGTGTGAACTTGAGGGGCTTGACTTCTGATTCATGGCGATATTGGAGGATACGAGCAGTGAAGGGACCAGTTGGTCTTGATCTTTGTGGGAGACCTAGTTTTGCTCTTCTCGCCCTCCAAATCGCGGACTCGCTGCAGGAGTTCTTGAACAACCTCATCTGTTATAGGAGGGTCGGGTTGTGGGCCTATTCGTTCGGCGGTGGGACGACGGCTTCCATTGCTGGTGCTCCCTCTTGGTCGTTCGGCAGTTTTTGGTCCTCTTGATGACTTTGCTGCGGTTGAATCAGCCACATCCTCCATATGTTGAGAATTTGCTCTTAGGACTTGCTCTTCCACTTGTACTATTGGTCCTTTCTGCCAAGTCGTCCTCATCAAAGCTGACTCTGATAGAGTGCGACTACCCTGGGAGAACTTAGGGAGATGAGGTTGCTCTATGATCCTGGGATCATTCGCCTGATATGTTAGTCGAACAGGCTCAATGGGAAGTGGTCTCCTATCGAGCAATTCGCAAGCATCCTGGAAGTTTTCCATTCCCGAAGGGCCAGCACCATCGTTCTAGCAGATGAGCATTCTTCCGGAGGGTTCCAATCTGGGGTGCTCCCTACGCGATGGTTCTTGCTCAGCATGGCTGGCAAGTGCTCTTTCCGTCACCACTCGCTGCTCCCTCAGCCCTTCCCTAGTTGCGTGGAGTAGAGCGAATGTGTTCTGGTATTGTTCTCCAAAGACTTGGTTCCTGCTTTCGATTGCCAAGTTGCTCTTCTTGAGTTCAGTTACCTCATGTTGAAATTTTTCCATCATTCTGAGTGTGGTCTCTGAGGTCGAATCTGATCTACCTCTGCTTCGTTCTTCGGAGAGAGGGGTGTTGTTTAGCTCTCCATAACCTTGTTCGGTCGATATTGTGGTCGGTAGGAAGGTGAGATAGTGGTATGTGAGCTAGTGGGAGTACTTACTCATAGTTCCCACAAATGGCGCCAAATGTTTGATCCGAAAATGGACCTAACGGAAGATAGTCTTGTCATCCGTTGATATGCCTTCTTCTCGTTCGCTAGGAGACTTGCGGGACAATAAGAAGAGTATTTGACACCGGTGGGGTGCCGGCCTAATAGGCTCCGATACTTAAGTTAGTAACCGAGTGGGAGACCAGTCATGAACTAGGCAGCATAAGGGCAAGTGAATAGTTGTTACATTTTTCTAGGGGAATGTGGCCCGTATTTATAATAGCAATGAATGTGGTGGTTGGAACCCTAATGTTGTGATGCCCAAGTTACCTTTAGGATGCTGACACGTGTTTTGAGGATGCTAAACAAGTGGTGGTGATTCGTTTGTGCGTCAGGGCGGTGTTGTTCCAGTGTGGGCAGGAGTGTGCCGACCAGAGGGTGCCGACCAAGAGGGTACCAGCCGAATAGGCAGATGTGATATGGGGTGACTGGTCCTTGTCAACTGACCGGAATTGGGCTGGTCGGTCGGCAGGGGTGTGCTGGTGTTGGTGGATGTTGGTCGTTTCTCGATGGTCAGTCGGAATGGTATAAACAAAAAATATTATGTTTGTGGGCTGAATTTTGGCTTGGCCCTCAAATTAAACCCGATGGTTAGAGATGGCCTAAAGGCGGGGGTAGGGGGCAAGGTTTTGCCTCTCAAATGATATTATTCATGCAATTTGCCCAATATAATTTTTTGTTGTTCCATTAGAGAACGACAAGGGGCAAAATTTTAAATTTTATTTGAATTATTTTCTTAAAGATAATTTTTTCATAAAAATTCAAAAATTTAAAATTTTTTTGAATTATTTGCCTAATTCTGTTTTTTGTTGGTTAATACTTGAATTATTTGCCCAGTTCGTAAAACTCAAGCTATTTTGAGGATAGACTGGATAATTATTATTCTTGGGGCATTAAAGGGGATTAAAATTGAAATTGTTATCCAATGCGTATAATTTTTTCACCAAATATATTTCTAGAAAAAAAATTCCTATAATTTTCAAAAGTAAAAGTTATTCATTTAACTTAGCATTTTTTTGATTTTCCAATTCATAAAAATCCATTTTATTCAAAAGTGCCCAAAGTTCTCATTTATTGTTACAGAATATGAGTTACTTAGTATAACGGTTTAGTGTTATTCCACTACATACTTATGTAATAGATCTCAGATTCGACTATTGTAAATGACAAAATTAATACTTGATGCGTATAATTTTCTTGTCTAATCTCATTGTATAAAAAAAAATAAAAAAATAATCGATATGAAGTTGTGGCGATCCCCTAATCGGATTGGTATAAAAAAAAAAAAAAAAAATCAATATGAAGTTGTGGCGGTCCCCTAATCGGAGGGTCAGGCTCTTCTCTGTAAGTGGAGCCACTAAATAGACAGTTGGACATAAAAGGTTTTGCCACTTATCGTGTTGGCTATGAGGAGAATAGCTGACGCTCCAATAACGCACGTGGAGAACACGCTCGACCAGCAAACGACGTAACGCGGTTTATTGGAAGTAGGTCCCTCGATGGCAGTGTCTCACTCTTACGTCATGGAAAAGCGCGTGGAATCATAGCCTCTGGCCTGTACCAATTTAATTACTATGTTCTCCTCTTTTTAATCATTACAGCCACGCCCCTCTTTATTTTATTTTTCTTTATGAGAAAATCTGCCATTTGTTTAGCAGTTATTATTTTCCTTTGTTTTTGGAAAATGAAAACAAGAAAACCACTAATGAGTATTTAAGAATAATAAATGCTTTTTATAATTTTCTATTTTGTTCGAATTTATAATGTTTGACCAATGTGTTTTTAATTTGTCCACAATTTGATCATATGTTGTACAATGTTATTAGTTTCGGTGATTTAAATCTAATGTGCATTTTTTTTTGGCTTAAAAAAAACTTGATATGTACAACATGCCTAAATTTCTAAGTTAAAATAAATTAATATATAAATTAGATGATAGTGTTAAATTTTTTAAAAGATTAAACATATAGTTCAAAATTTTCAAATTCAAGATGCGACAATAAAAATAAAAATGATGCACAAAACTGTATATAAGACGTTTATTTATATCCAAAACAATACTATTTAAATATCAATAATTTGTTTTAACAGTCCATGGTTTAAACAAGCATTTGGACAATTGATTTCTTCATTTAAGATGATCGAAAATTTAATTTATGAAATTCAAAACGCAACAATAAAAATAGAAGAGAATTCAAACGTTCCACTAGTGTGTGAAGCGAAATGCAATATGAGGCTATGAGCTGCCTCCATCTAAATTCTTAGTTTTACTTTTATTTAAAATAAAATAAAATGAAAAAAATAAAATAAATGTAATTATTATTTTAAGGTTTTCAAATTTCAAATTTCCAATTGTTAATTGTTATTTTAAGTTTAATTGAACATAATTTATATAATTTGTATATAAAAGATTCTCATGGAGAGATCCCATGTGATGCAATGAAACAGTAGGTGAATGTTTATATTCAGTGATTATATTATTACAGAGTTTACTATTTTAATAGAATTAATTTTCCAGTTTCCAATGGCAGTGGATAAATACTTAAAGGGAATACCTACTCAGTCTTGCATCGATATTCTGACAGATATATTTATCTATTTCTAAAATATGGATTGGTAATTTTGCCATAGAGTTCTTCTATTATATTAAGTTGATATCTCATAAAAAATACCTTAAATAGTTTCTAAATTATACCTCGAGTACGATCATTTGAGTTCATGAACTAACTAATTATATTTATTAGATCTCAGAGTCTGCAAACTGTGCCAAAAATTCTGTCAAAAAGAATTTAAAAAAATAGGAAAATTTTAAAATTGAAAACAGCGAAAAGAATATAACTCCCATTTTTCTAAATATTTTCCTAAGTTTGAAATACCAACAGTTGAACAACTAAATAAATGCAAGGGAATTGAGTTGATCGTTTTATGCATACGTTAAAAAGTTGAGTGTCAATATCAACTGTACGTGACGTGACGGATGAGGCGAGTTTGATAAATATGGTGATGGGATGGAAATTGGTAATAATTTTATTATTGTTGTATTAAAATTTTCAGAATTTTCTTTTATTTATTTTAAAAACATTAATTTATTCATATATCTTTTAAATAGGAATGACCACTTTGACGCGCTTGATAGATTAGAAGATTACAAAATGTAATAACTTCATTTTTTTCCACATAATAACTTTTTAATTTAGGTATAGTTCATCATTTGAGATATTAACCCTGAAAAAAAAATATAGATTGATCGAAATTAAATGTATATTAGAAAGGAGTGTCTCTTCATTAAGTTTACTAATTACCTTTGGTAAATATCTCGAGTTTCTTTTATGAATGATATTATTTAGACACACTAAATCGATCACATTTAGTGACCACATTGATGTGACATTCTATTGACTATACAAAATAAATACAAAGTAATTTAATTTATTGAAACAACACCCTTAATTGATTGCCACATCAATGTGATAACTAAATGTGACTAATTTAGTGTGTCTAAATACTATTACTCTTCTTTTATTTTCAAAATAGAATTGTTAAACGCACCAATCCCTCCACATATATTAGTGTTTAATTATTAAATTATTAAACAATTGTTTTTTTTCCAGGTAAACAATTGTTAAACTAACTTTTATTTTTTTTACTGTGGCATCATCTTTTTGTTTTTTTTTTTTACATTTTACCTTTTACCGCAAAGTAATAGCCAACCTTTCCCTAAATGTGTGTTTGGATGATGGAAAATAATAAGGATTTTGGTAAAAAGTCAGAATTTTGAAATTCCTAAGTATCAATTTCCTTGTTTGGATTCATAAAAATTGAAATTTACAAATTCCAAAAAAATAGAAACAAGGAATTTGGATGTCCCAAATACCCACTTTAAATAACATATAAAGAGGTGTCATTTCCCAAATTCCATCTTTATAACTATAATTTATGTATAAACATTAAATTTTATGTTTAAATTTCATTCTAATTTTAAACTATCCAAACAAGAAACTTCTCAAATTCTAGAAAATTAATTTCCATCAATTTAAATTCCGTCAGTTTACAAGTTCTTGGTAATCTTAGACTTCTTCATGTAAACATACCCTAAGGGTCATATCACTTGTTACATATTAATTGATATAAAAATGACTAAATTGGAGCAATAGTGTTGGTGGATAAGCTGCTCATTGGCAGCTGACTTAGCATCCTAATTCGTGTGCTAGGTGGCAGCTAACTAGTGTGTGTGTAAGTTGTATTGTTAAAACAGAATGAGTGTAAGGACCCTTCCCGAATTTTTCCTCGAAACCCGGAAAGAACCCTTATCCCGTCTGACAGCTCTTTTACCTCAAAATTTAAGTACCAGAAATACCCTTTATTCTTAAATAATTTTTATTAAACTTTACATGGTTCCCAACAGAATCTCCGTACTTACTGATCACTCCTACTATCAGACGCAGGATAAAAATACCGGTCAAAACCAAAACCTCGGAATAGTGGTGGTTCAAATAGAAATACTCTATGATACCAAATGTCAGTAGTCAGACATTGCTGACATCTCTACTGAAAAATCACAAGACAACAAACTAGTCAGATACTAGTGAACCAATAATAATTCGTCCCTCTGGGTCACCGCCCACACCAACCCACTGACCCGGATGACGACGTATTTTCATATGTTGATTAGGCCTATAACAATTGTCGTCTGGTTCATATTAGAGCCGAAAATATCATTGGCTATCATATCGTATCATAACTCTCTGTACCATGATATCTCATCAGTCGGCATATCTCTCGGCTATCATATTCCTAGCCACCAGGGTATCCCTTGGGGTGTGCTAGAATATGTACTACTTGGACTCGACCACAATCTCTGCAAAATCACCTTTTATATTGGGGTTCACCGGGAGTCCGCCAACACGGAACCAAGGCCCGGCTTCTAGGCCCCATCAAATCGCTTTTATATTAGGGGTTCACCGGGAGTCCGCCAACACGGAACCAAGGCCCGGCTCCTAGGCCCCTTCAGATCAGTTTTGTTTATAGTGGGGTTCACCGGGAGTCCGCCAACACGGAACCAAGGCCCGGCTCCTAGGCCCCTTCAAAACGGTTTTGTATCCAAAATCAAGTATATATTTTGTTTATCATTTATCACAAATACGGTTTCAACTCAAAATCATGTACCCAAATAATTACCACGTCCAAACACTATCAAAACCGAATCCAACAACCATATCGTTTCTCACAACACACTTCCACTGAAATATTGGAACAACAATTATCCAGCAATCATTGCACCCATACACAACAGTATTTAAATCGAGGATATTAATACATGCGTTACAATTTATAAATATCACCATACACAACAGTAATTAAATCGAGGATATTAATGCATGCATCACAATTTATAGATACAACCATACACAACAGTAATTAAATCGAAGATATTTATACATACATTACAATTTATAAATCAAAGTCCGCTTACCATCACCATTCAACCCAAAATTCATGTACGCTCTAGCCTCAGAACACCTACACCATAATGACCCAACTACCTTGACTTTCCAAACTCAAAACCCTCTCCACGGTCAATCCTTACCGCTGGGATTGCCCAACCGAGCTCTAAATGAACTCCTATGGCCTCGAAACCAACAAAATCTGATCCGGAACGTCCCAAAACCTTGGTCACGCGTCGCCATGACTTCGGGAACAGTCCCACGCGCCGCCACGCGCCACCGGAAGGTCAGAACACGCGCCCACGCGTTGCCACGCGCCTGCTACAGTGTTCACATGCCTGGACCGGTCCAACCCGGCCCGGCTCGACCTGACCCGGTCCAACTCGACCGGTTCACTCGACTCGACCGGTTACCGGTGACTCGCCGGAGAAGACGACCGGACGGCCCTCGCCGTCGCCGGAGACTGGCCGGAGAAGATGACCGGACCGCCACCTCCGCCGCCGTCTGGTTTGCCGGAATCCCCCATTTCCGGCCGAACTTCAAGGTTTTCTAATTTCTTCATTTCTTAACCGTTTTTCACGATCTACACATGTAAATTCATCTACTTTTCACCAGGAATCCAAATATGAGGTCAAAGTTCCGAGATCGTACCTAGTTTGGCCGGAAAACGGCCGAGAAGGTTTGGTTCACCTCCCTCCTCCGTCCGTCGCCCACGGAGGTGCTCCCACTCCGATGATTACACCAAAAGACTCGTGGGGTCGCGGGGAAGATCCTCCCGACCTTGGTTTTGTTCGATTCGGATCGAAACCCATCCGATGAAAATGGGTCTTCGATGTTCACACGGGGAGGTCTTCGGGTGGAGTGAGATTGCACGGGCCAATCTCTCGAGGAGAGAGAAAAATATCATCTATATAATTCCAACTTTTCCAAAATTACCAAATTGCCCCTGAAGCTTCTAGACCCGTAACGAACTCATCGGGTCTCCATTTTCCGCGTGCCGCCTGTCTACGAACTCGTGAGTTCGAGACCTACGCAACAACCAAAGAAAAATTCCCAAAAGTACTGCCAGTCAAAAAGTGACTCCCGAACCCATCTAAAACTGAGGGTAAAATTGTCCAATTCTCCAAATAATTTAATTTCTGGTCCGGGTCGTTACAATGAGAGTGTGACTAAGTGTGTGTGAGAGATTTATTTGCATAGCAAGGAGAGCCCTAAAACTGCCGAACTATGTGGCAGCATGTAATTGGCCTCGATGGTGTCATAGCATCTCAAGCCTAACCGAATTGTGAGTGAAAGAGTGTATGTATTCATTCATTCCAATTCAATAAAAAATTAATGAGAACCTCAGTCATAGTTGAGAAGTTTTACACATAAAATTCAATTAGGCATTCTATCAAACACTTGGAGTGTATTGATCATCATAGTGATCATCACTCAGGTTCAATCTTTGATTTCAATCCAAATTTCAAGTAAACAAAGAAGAGAATTAAATACATCACAGACTAGTTTTGATTCAAACGTTTTTCAGCTAGAGGTTAAGTTGAAGATCTTACATGTTTGACAATCCAAAAGTCATTAGCACCATCATCGAGTTATGCCGAGTGTCTGAAACCAATATGGTATCAAAGCTTGACTCTGATCATCATTAATCATCATTATCTGGGGCGTTGAATCTGTGCTAAGGAGCTGAGTGGTATCACAGTACTACTGAGTGTTTGATCTGACCTGAAAATGGCAACACACGGTGGAGGGGAGTTAAAGACTCTAATCTTCATAGGAAGCAATTATGATTTCTGGAGAGTTAAAATGGAAACTGTGTTGATTGCATATGATCTATGGGAGTATGTTGATGAAGGATTACCTGAGGCAACCAGAGAGGGAGATGGTGGTGATGTTGTGAATCAGCCAACTCATGCCGATTGTGTGAAGAATGCCAAAGCTCTCAGTATGATTCAGAATGCAGTGGCTGATAATATCTTCCCTCGAATCCAGAATGAAGTTCGTACCAAAGCAGCTTGGGACATTCTAAAAAGAGAATACAGAGGAGATTCAAAGGTGAGAGTTGTGAAACTTCAATCTCTTAGGAGAGATTTTGAGTATACTAGAATGAAGGAAGATGAATCATTATCAGTATACCTGTCTAGGCTATATGCTGTTGTGAATAACATGAGAACCTATGGTGAAGAAATTTCAGAAAAGAGAGTAGCTCAAAAGATCCTAATCAGCTTAACCAAACCTTATGATCCTATTGTGTCTATCATAGAAGAAACAAGGGATACGGAAAATGTGAATGTTGAGAATGTGGTAGCATCAATTAGGGCATTTGATCAGAGGATAGAAATGCATGCCGATGGAAATGTAGAGAAGGCCTTTGCTAGTTTGTCTGTGACTCCTAAGGGTCAACAAGGCAATTCTCAAGGGAAATTCAAGAAGCAGTTCAAAGGCAACAAACATTGGAATCAGAAATCCAGTACTGGAAAGTCTAATTCCAATCAGAATGTAGGTTCTAATAAAGCTAAAAGCAGTGGTTCAAAGTGCAAGGTGTGTGATAAGTTGCATTATGGTGAGTGTTGGTTCAAAGGGAAAACCAAGTGTTATAGTTGCAACAAGTTTGAACATATGGCTAAGGACTGTGCATCCAAGACTGTGAACATGGCTAGAGAGGTGACTGTGAACATGGGTAGAGAGGTGACTGTGAACATGGCTAGAGAGGTGACTGAGACCCATGGAAGCCTATTCTATGCATGTAATGCTGCTGTTGTGAAAGATAACAGTGTGTGGTATGTAGATAGTGCATCTAGTAATCATATGACTGCACAAGAATCATTACTAATTGATGTGGACAGAAACATTAAAGCTAAAGTGAAAATGGGGAATGGTGAACTGGTTTAAGTTGAGGGAAAAAGAACACTTGTGATTCATACCAAGCAAGGAGAAAGACATATCAAGGATGCCATGCTCTTACCTGGATTGGATGAAAATCTTCTAATTGTTGGACAGTTGATAGAGCATGGATATTTTCTAGTGTTTGGAGATCACATAGTGGACATTTTTGAAGACAAAGAGCTGACTTACAACATAGCTAAAGTACCTATGACAGGGAATAGATGTTTTCCTATGTGTCTAGAATGTGTGAACCCTATTGCAATGAGGACAACCACTGCTGAGGACTCAGAGTTATGGCATAAGAGGTATGGTAATTTGAATTACACAAGTTTGAAGGCTCTACAACATAAGGAGATGGTTGTTGGTTTACCTAAGCTACAAGGTGAAGGTTATGTGTGTGAAAGATGTGTAGCTAGAAAGCAGCATGTGGAGCAGTTTGACAAGGAACCAGCTTGAAAGGCAACTTCGCCTCTTGAACTCATACACTCAGATGTGTGTGGTCCAATGCAAGTGGAAATTGTTGGAGGTAACAAGTACTTCTTGACCTTTATTGATGACTTTACTAGAATGTGTTGGCTATATTTTCTTAAACATAAGTTTGGAGTTCTAAATGTGTTTAAGAAATTTAAAAGTATGGTTGAGTTGCAAAGTGGATATAAGATCAAAAGACTCAGAAGTGATAGAGGTGAAGAGTACCTCTCAAATGAGTTTGAGAAGTTCTGTGATGAGACAGGGATTGAGAGGCAACTCACTGTTGCTTACTAACCTCAACAAAATGGAGTGGCTGAAAGGAAAAATAAGACTTTGGTAGAAATGGCCAAAGCAATGATGCATGATAAGGATATACCCTTCAGATTCTGGGGCGAACCTGTAAATACAGCTTGTTATTTGCATAATATGTGTCCTACAAAGGATGTCAATGGTAAAACACCATTTGAGCAGTTTTATGGAAGAAGACCAGGAGTTAAGCACCTAAGAGTTTTTTGTTCAATCTGTTTTTCACACATTCCTGACCAGCTAAGACATAAGTTAGATGAAAAAGGGACAAAGTGTGTGTTCATTGGCTATGGGAGTTGTGAGAAAGGATATAGACTCTACAATCTGTAAACTGGCAAGATTGTGATATCAAGAAGTGTGGTGTTCAATGAAGATGCAAAGTGGAACTAGGCTGACTCAAAGACATGTGAAAGAGGTTCTATTACTTTTATCCATGGTTTTGAGATCAGGAGTGACCTGAGACATCCTCAAACTGAGAATGTAACACCTATTCAACCAAAAGCTGAGACACAGATCACAGTTGCTCAACCTTAGGCTGACTCTCCTAGTGGACCACATACAAAGTTCAAAAGCTTAAATGATATTTGTGCAAGATGTCATATGTATATTATTGAACCTGAGAACTATCAAGATGCTGCCAAAGATAAAGCTTGGCAGAAGGCTATGGAGGCTGAGATTGAGATGATTGAAAAGAATGACACTTGGGATCTAGATGACAGGCCATCTGAGAAACCAGTGATTGGTGTAAAATGGGTTATATAAAACTAAGTTGAACTTAGATTGATCAATCCAAAAACATAAAGCCAGATTGGTAGCTAAGGAGTATGCTCAGAAACCAGGGATCAATTTCAATGAGACTTTTGCACCAGTTGAAAGGCTAGACACAATCAGAACCTTGATTGCTCTAGCTGCACAGAAAGAATGGAAGATGTTTCAACTTAATGTGAAGTCAGCCTTCCTTAATGGTGTTCTAGAGGAAGAGGTCTATGTGGATCAGGCTGAAGGTTTTGAAGTTCAGGGAGAAGAAGCTAAGGTCTACAAGCTAAACAAGGCTTTATATGGTCTCAAACATGCACCTAGGGCCTGGTATGGAGAAATAGACTCCTATCTATTGAACTGTGGTTTTCTGAGAAGTTCAAGTGAGGCTACCCTTTACTTGAAGGTCAAGCAAGATGAGAAGACTCTCATTGTATCTATTTATGTAGATGATATACTCCTGGGATTGTTACATCACTTCTTAGGAATGGGAGTTCTACAATCAAGCAATGTAATATTCAATCATCAAAGAAAATATGCATCTACATTGCTAGAGAAGTTTGGGCTCAAAGACTGCAAATCAATGAGCACTCCTCTAACTACAAATGACAGGTTACAAAAGGTATATGGAAGTGAAGCAGCCGATGAACAGCTTTACAGACAGATTGTGGGAAGTCTGTTGTATTTGACAGCTACAAGACGTGATATTATGTATGCTTCTAGTTTACTATCTTGATTCATGCATAATCCTGCCAGAAGCACATTGGAACATCAAAGAGGGTGTTGAGGTATGTGCAAGGCACTCTACACTATGGGATAGAATACAAGAAAGGAAAAACATAAACTCTAATTGGGTTATGTGATAGTGATTGGGGAGGCTCAGAAGATGACATGAAAAACACTTCAGGGTATGCTTTCACTTTTGGAAGTGGTATTTTCTCCTGGGCATCAGTTAAACAGAGTAGTGTGGCTCTCTCAACACTAGATGCTGAGTATGTAAGTGCCTCTGAGGCAACTACTCAAGCAGTTTGGCTAAGGTTTGTGTTGGAGGACTTTGGAGAAGAACAACTAGAGGCTACTCCTCTAATGTGTGACAATATGTCTGCCATTGCCATGGCTAAGAATCCAATTTTCCACCAGAAGACTAAGCACATTAACATGAGATTTCACTACATTAGAGATGTTCAAAATGGTGAGATAATCCTATACTACTACAAGTCAGAGGAGCAGATTGCAGATATCTTCACCAAAGCTTTACCTAGAGAAAAGGTTTAACTATCTTAGGGCTTTGCTGGGAGTGGTTTCAGTGAACAGCTTAGGAGGGGCTGTTGGTGGATAAGTTGCTCACTAGCAGCTGACATAGCATCCTAATTCGTGTGCTAGGTGGCAGCTAACTAGTGTGTGTGTAAGTTGTATTGTTAAAACAGAATGAGAGTGTGACTAAGTGCGTGTAAGAGATTTACTTGCATAGCAAGGAGAGCTCTGAAACTAATGAACTATGTGGCAGCATGTAATTGACCTCTATGGTGTCATAGCATCTCAAGCCTAACCGAATTGTGAGTGAGAGAGTGTATGTATTCATTCATTCCAATTCAATAAAAAATTAATGAGAATCTCAGTCATAGCTGAGAAGTTTTACACAGAAAATTCAATTAGGCATTCTATCAAACACTTGGAGTGCATTGATCATCATAGTGATCATCACTCAGATTCAATCTTTGATTTCAATCCAAATTTCAACTAAACAAAGAAGAGAATTAAATACATCACAGACTAGTCCTGATTCAAACGTTTTTCAGTTAGAGATTAAGTTGAAGATCTTACCTGTTTTGCAATCCAAAAGTCATTAGCACCATCATCGAACTCTGCCGAGTGTCTGAAATCAATAAATAGTCCATGAATTTTACCATAATTTTAGAAATCCTCCATAAACTTCAATATTAGTGTCCCTCCTTCCTAAACTTTACCATAATAATTGATTTAGTCCCTCTATCATAAATTCGAACGGAATCCGTGAGAAAAATGCAAGTGAAACCCCCTTGAATAGGCAGTTTTGCCCTTAATTTTAACGGATTCCATATGACATTTTAACGAAGGGACTAAATCAACTATTATGGTAAAGTTCAGGGACGGGTGACACTAATATTGAAGTTTATGGACGATTTCTAAAATTATGGTAAAATTTAAGAACTATTCTCCAATTTAATTACTCCAATTTAGCCATATATATAGTAACGTTTATCAACTTGTTGAGAGATGACCTAAGATAACAAGCTCATAAGTAGAGTCTTGTGACCTCATCGGCCACCACTAGGTACATTGTGAGGGGATGAGGCAGATGGTGTTCAATATGTATAAAGAGCACGCGTGATGTGGTTAATATTATAAGTCTAGTGAAACAAATAGTTATTTTAATCTGCATATATTGTCAGATTCTTGATTATAAAAAAGAAAAAAGACCGCGTGTGTGCTTCGTTCATCTTTTAAATGATTTTCAGTTTTAATTTTTATTTATTTATTTCTTTCAATAGCATTACTCTCTTTATTCATTATTTTTCTCTTATATTTTTTTTTATATTTTAAGCACAAAATATAAAATTTGTAAACCAAAAATCAAATAGATAAACATATTAAAAAATCTTCAAGCAACTTCTCCAATTTATTTGAGTTTTTGGTGATGATTCAATACATTTATCATTATTGTATAAAAAAAAAAAAACATTTATCATCTTCCCCACTAATTAAAAACAAGTGGACTCTATAAACCAATGATAAAGCTTGGCAAAAAAAAAAAAAAAAAAAAACCAATGATAAAGCTTGGTAAAAAAAAAAAACAAAACCAATGATAAAGATGATAAATTTATATTTTTTTTGTCAACATGATGAATGTATTGAATCATTTCCAATGATAAACTCACATAGTTCTTCTTTTCTATAATTTCCCTATTTTTTTTAACAATACAAGTGCCCTCTTGACTAATTTCTATAATTTTTTAATTAATGAAAATAAACTATAAATGAAAAGTTAACCCTTAAATAAATTGTTTTTATTACTTTCACGTGCATCATAACTCTCTAAAATTTGTTTCTTTAATGAAGGTAGGTAACTAGGTACTACTTCAAAGTAAAAATTGTATATTTATCATTGTACTTCTTTAATGAAGGTGATGATTCAATACATTTATCATTGTACAAAAACAAAAAACATTTATCATCTTCCCCACTAATTAAAAACAAGTGGACTCTATAAACCAATAATAAAGATGATAAATTTATATATTTTTTTGTCAACATGATGAATGTATTGAATCATTTCCAATGATAAACTCACACAGTTCTTATTTTCTATAATTTCCCTATTTTTTTTTAACAATACAAGTGCCCTGTTGACTAATTTCTATAATTTTTTAATTAATGAAAATAAACTATAAATGAAAAGTTAACCCTTAAATAAATTGTTTTTATTAATTTCACTTACATCATAACTCTCTAAAATTTGTTTCTTTAATGAAGGTAGGTAACTAGGTACTACTTCAAAGTAAAAATTGTATAAAGATCTTTTACAAACCAGGTTGGGCAGTTGACTTCATTGATTTTACTTAACTTTACTTAAGATTAAAGATAAGGGCGGCCGAGTGGGTAGTATATTGAAATCAGATTTATACAGATAATTATAGAGTTTTTTTGAAGTGATCGAGTTTTACAGATTTATTGATTTTCATAAAATTTTACAGAGTTAATAACGGAATTATATAGAGTTACGTGACAGAGTTTTGTAGAGGCATACTGAGTTTTATATATTGTGATTTAGTTTTACAGAAAATGATATTGAGTTATATAATTTGTTATATATATTTTTGAAGAATTTTATAATCAAATCATAATTATTTTTTTACTAAAAATTCCCTGATTAAAATAAAAAAATATTTCTAATACTACAAAAATATAAAACTTCTAACGATCAATGAGATTGAGAGACTAGGGCCACTAGACATTATGCATGACACACCCCGACCCATATAATATAATAAATATATAATATTCAAGGCATGCGGGTTGACATAGGGACCATAAAGACCATGTGATGAAGCCCTCAACATAAATATAGGAAACATCCATTAATCATACTAATGACATATAAGGTCAAAAACACCACGAACAACATCATGAGTGATACAGAGCATGTCTACAACAAAAACGGGCATGATGGTTCAAAATTTAAGCACCA
Organism: Oemleria cerasiformis; assembly: GCA_037349345.1. Lineage (NCBI taxonomy): Eukaryota > Viridiplantae > Streptophyta > Magnoliopsida > Rosales > Rosaceae > Oemleria > Oemleria cerasiformis. The sequence goes on along the minus strand of JAZGTL010000012.1, from coordinate 4,018,064 downwards.
AAGTAGGTGAGTACAACATAGAGTTAAAAATCCATACACTTAAGTAATCCAGCTGCCACTAGTAATATCCTGCTCGAACTTTCGACTCAACGCTCCTTAATTCCTAAGGGGCGAAAAACAAAGATGAATGAACCCAAAAATAAAATCAGTGTAAAAACATTCATAAATCCATATATATATAACCCCTCGAGTTTAGAAAAATTGAGTCTTTTGTAAGCATATTTATACACACATATACTTATATATATAGAGATCAAGAAACCATCAAACTAAAGAGATTGCAGAAATGTTCATAATAAAAAGTTATGCATTTTCAAAACCACCAAGATCTCCCCTTTACACAATCATAGTCAATCCATATCTAATATAGCCTTATCAACAGTTCATGACTCCCCAAACTTTCATAATTCAATAATGAAATCTCACCAAAGTAAGAATTATTCAAATGGATCACATAAGACTCCACAATTATACTCACAAAGCACTTGGTACCCTTATGGTACTATATCGTTTAAAATCATCATGTATACATATAACCACATATTTTAAATTCATATTCGACATCACAATCACAAATCACACTCCAATATAATCTGTACCCTCAACGGTATTTTCTCAATCAAGTCCTCCATTGGGACAATATAACACATAAATCTCTACAAGCAAATCCCAAAACCATCAATATTATTGCACCAAAACATCTATCAATCAAGTGCATCACAATGGGACTCTATGCGGTATTCAAAACATACTTGATTCCTTTGTATGCTACTCAAACGTTCTCATCGTCACCGGTGACATAAACACATAATCATCATCATAATAGATATACCATCCGTACTATAGTCGCATGAGTCAAGCTCACGTGACAGGACTGGGTATCTTTGCTCTATACCACGACCACGTGAAGGACTGGGTGCAATGCACCATCACCACATGTTCATTTAGGGCCCCGGGACAAGACTGGCACTATTTAACTAGTATAGAGCGAGTGCAGGTGAACGATCACCTGGATGACTGGTTTGTGGCCTACAGACATGTAAGGACCCTTCCCGAATTTCCCCTTGAAATCCGCGAAAAAGCCCTTATCCCGTCTGACAGCTTTTTTTCACAAAATTAAAAACCAAGAATACCATTTATTCTTAAATACATTTAGCAAACCTTATAGGGTTCCCGAAAGAACCTCTGTACCTACTGACCCCGCTTACTTGTCAGACGCATGATAGCATTCAGGTCAAAACCAAGACCTCGGAATGGTGGTGGTCCAAACAGTAATACCCTCTGACACCAAATGTCAGTAGGTCAGCCACTACTGATACCTCTACTGGAATAACACAAGACAATTGACTAGTCAGTCACTTGTGAACCAACAATAACTCGTCATTCTAGGTCACCGCCCACACCAACCCACTGACCCGGATGACGAAGTATTTTCATAGGCTGATTAAGCACATAACAATCGTCGTCAAATCATATTAGAGCCGGAAATATCCTCGGCTATCATATCCTATAAGTTGGCAAGTATCCTCGACTATCATATCGTATCCTCAGAAGGAATAACCCTCGGCTGGCATAACACATAAGCCGACATAACCTTCGACTATCATATCACATTAGTCGGCATATCCCTCGACTGACATATTATATAATCAGCCGGTATAACCCTCGGCTATCATATCACATCAATCGGTATATCCCTCGACTGACATATTATATCATCAACCGGCAAAACCCTCGGCTATCATATCACATCACTCGACTGACATATTATATCAATAGCCGGCATAACCCTCGGCTATCATATCACATCAGTCGGCATATCCCTCGACTGACATATTATATCATCAGCCGGTATAACCCTCGGCTATCATATCACATTAGTAGGCATATCCCTAGACTACATATTATATCATCAGCCGGCATAACCCTCGGCTATCATATCACATCAGTCGGCATATCCCTCGACTGACATATTATATCATCAGTCGGCATAACCCTCGGTTATCATATCACATCAGTCGGCATATCCCTCGACTGACATATTATATCATCAGTCGGCATAACCCTCGGTTATCATATCACATCAGTCGGCATATCCCTCGACTGACATATTATATCATTAGCCGACATAACCTTCGACTATCATATCACATCAGTCGGCATATCACTCGACTGACATATTATATCATCAGACATCATAACCCACGGCTATCATATCATATCAATCGACATATCCCTCGACTGACATATTATATCATCAGCCGGCATAACCCTCGACTATCATATCACATCAGTCGGAATATCCCTTGACTGACATATTATATCATCAGCCGGCATATCCGCTAGCCACCAGGGTATCCCTTGGGGTGTGCTAGTCCTGTACTACCTTCACCTTTTCTATTGGAGGTTCACCGGGTTCACCGCCAATAGCTGATCCTGGTCCCAAATCCTGGTCCTCCTCAAATTGGTGTTTATCTTGGAGGTTCACCGGGTTCACTGCCAACAGCGGATCCTGGCTCCGAATTCTGGCCCCCACACATATCAGTATTATTTATATTGGAGGTTCACCGGGTTCACCGCCAACAGCGGATCCTGGCTCCGGATTCTAGCCCCCACACATATCAGTATTATTTATATTGGAGGTTCACCGGGTTCACCGCCAACAACGGATCCTGGCTCCGGATTCTGGCCCCCACACATATCAGTATTATTTATATTGGAGGTTCACCGGGTTCACCGCCAACAGCGGATCCTGGCTCCAGATTCTGGCCCCCACACATATCAATATTATTTATATTAGAGGTTCACCGGGTTCACCGTCAACAACGGATCCTGACTCCGGATTCTGGCCCCCACACATACAAGTATTATTTACATTGGAGGTTCACCGGGTTCATCGCCAACAGCGGATCCTGGCTCCGAATTCTGGCCCCCACATATATAAGTATTATTTATATTGGAGGTTCACCGGGTTCAGCGGATCCTGGCTCCAGATTCAAGCCACCACACATATCAGTATTATTTATATTGGAGGTTCACCGAGTTCACCGCCAACAACGGATCCTGGCTCTGGGTCCTGGCCTCCCTCAAATCAATGTTTATCTTGGAGGTTCACCGGGTTCACCGCCAATACCGGATCCTTGTCCTGGGTCCTGGCCTCCCTCAAATATAGCCAAATCCGATAAACTCATACATACGGGTCAAAACCCAAATCATGGACCCAATAATTTCCACGTCAAAACAATATGAAAACCGAGTAAAAAAACTATGACATTTCACAAAATACACTTTAACTGAAATATTGGAAAACATGTGTCCATCAATCATTTCTAAATTCCAGAAATTCAATGCAACAATCCATAACAGTATTTAAACAAAGATATATTGATGCATGCATTTCAATTTATAAATCAAAAGTCCGCTCACACATATCATCCAACCCAAAATCATGGACGCTCTAGCGCCAAAGAACACATGACACAATAATAACCCAACTACCTTGACCTTCCGAGCTCAAAATTCGCTCCACGGTCAACCATGATCGTTGGGATTGCCCAACTGGGCCCTAAACGAACTCCTATGGCATCGAAACCAACAAAATCTGATCCGGAATGTCCCAAAACCCTAGTCACGCATTGCCGTGACATCGGGAACAGTCCCACGCACCGCGACGCGCCGGCAGAAGGTCGGAACACACGCATACGCGCCTGCACGAGCCGCCACGTGCCGGTCACGCGCATGCTACAGTACCCACGCGCTTGGACTGGTCCAACCCGACCTAACTCGGCCTGACCCGGTCCACTCGACCCGATCGGTCCACTCGATCCAGTCGGTTCGCTCGATCCGATTGGTCCACTCGACCCTATCGATCGCCGGTGACTCCCCGGAGAAGACGACCGTACCGCCGCCGCCGCCGCTGTCTAGTTCGCCAGAAATTGCCATTTCCAGTCGATTTTCAAGGTTTTCTAACTTCTTCATTTCTTGACTGTTTTTCTCGATCCACACATGTAAATTCATCTACTTTTCATAAGGAATCCAAATATGAGGTCAAAAAACGGCCAGAAAACGGCCGAGGAGATTCGGTCCACCTCCCTCCTCCGTCCTTTGCCTACGGCGGTGCTCCCGCTTTGATAAATACCCCAAAATGCTCGTGAGGTTCTGGGGAAGATCATCCCAACCTTGGTTTCGATCGAGTTAGACCGAAATCCGTCCGATGAAAGGGGATGTTCGGTGTTTGCACGGGGAGAATTTCGGGGTAGGAGAAAGAGACTGAATGGACCAATCTCTCGAGGAGAGAGAAAAATATATGCTTTATAGTTCCAACTTTTCAAAAATTACCAAAATGCCCCTGAAGCTTCTATACCCGTAACGAACTCACCGGATCTCCGTTTTCCGCGTGCCGCCTGTCTACGAACTCGTGAGTTCGAGACCTACTCAACGACCCAAGAAAAATTCCCAAAAGTACTGCCAATGAAAAAGTGACTACCGAACCCGTCAAAATTCGAGGGTAAAATCTTCCAATTCTCAAAATAATTTAATTTCTGGTCCGGGTCGTTACAAGACAGGTACGATACCAGTGACTACCTAATGGTCCATATCTCATCAATCATCATAATAGCTCGATATTATCCTCGAGCTTACACATAACATACTTTTCATACTCAACATAACTTAATACTCTTTACTGACATGACTAGTGTCCACTAATTCACATTTCGAGACTTCACAACCAAACTCGATTCTAGATGACTCACTTATAACACATATAGCAAAAATGCCCATCAATCAACAAATCACATATCTTTTCATCAATATTCACACATAGGGCTTTAAAGCTTATCATAGCCCGTAACCAATTAAAGGGGGATCAAACTTGACTAGTCCAGACTCAATCAAGTCATATCCAAGACCACAAAGTCAAAATATACTCATTCTAAATTCACCATGACACCACCAAGCAATTATAACCAATCCATGATATTTCAGACTCAATCATGTCCTAATCGGACTCACATAATCAATTTCACATGCTCATTTCCAACTCATCATTCAAAACCATCATTATCAATCACCCACATTCATGCATACATTATATATATATATATATATATATATATATATATATATATATATATATATATATAAAAGAAAACAAACGAGTCCAATCACAATACTCGGATCAACGTCACCTGACGATCTTGAGCCATAGTAGCTTCCACATTGTCAAATGCCTGAAATAGATAGGCAAAATGTTCAATAACATCAGTATTAAACAATAAAAACAGCAACATTCCCCTTAATGAAAAATTTCCCAAAAAGGGTTTAAGGTGGAATTAACCATCCAATTACACACAAACAGGTCTAAAAGGCCTTAAGGCAAAACCCACGTGCTGCTAATTGGAGCTGTGGCCGGCGGTACACTGACCGAAGGCAGCCATAGCTCACCGAAAACCTAGCTTCGCTAAGATTTCACCAAAATTAACAATACAATCACCTAAACGCACCTACAAGACCTCAGAAGTTCGAATATGAACTTGGATTCTCGGAATCCTACCTCGATCGAATGAAAAATTACTGGAAACTTCTAAGCCTCTACTGGACGTCGAGCTTCGATTCTAGAGCCACGAGGACCAGTGATGGTAGAGGAGGGCAATGTTCTTTTCGCCTTCCCCAGGCGAGTCTATCGGAGGTGGTCTCGCAACCTAGGTCCACCGGAATCACCATGAAAGATGACGATGTTCTCTGGCTTCGCTGCTTCGGTTCATCCCTCCACGAAGAGCCTCGACAATGATGGATGGCAGGGATGGCTTCGTCTTGTCCAAATGAAGCGTTCGAGGTTGGTCTTACAACCTTCTTTGGCTGGGAACGACGATAGTGGTGGTGGTCGTTTCTAGGTTTTCTAGGCACTCTCTTGTCTTTCACAGTGATGGTCGACAATGGATGAAGGTGGTGAGGGTTTTATCTCGTTGACGAGGTGATTTGGCTGGGGTGGTCTCGCTTGGAGCAGTGGCGGCGATGGCATCGTTGTGTTCGCAAGGAGAACAATGGAGTCGATGGACCCAGGAGAGAGAAAGAGGTAAATGAGAGAAGGAGAATAGAAGAAAATGTGATTGGTTGTTAGTTTTTAGGATGAAAGTAATAAATAAAATAAATAATAAGATAGTAAAAATAAAGAAATTAATAACAAAAGTTCTATTTCTCCTAAAATAGTTTAATAACGGAAATTCCAACGAATTCGATTTCTGTGTTTCGAATTTCAGTTTCGAAACTTTCTACTAATTCTTCGTTTGATAAGAAAGTTTTTTGGAGCAGAACTCCTGAATTAACTCCTTCACTAGTCTTTGTCATTTGACTAAAATTCGATACTTAAAGATAGAAGGGTAAATTGGTCATTTAATAATTTCAATTTTGAAATTTCGGGACGGGTTGTAACAATGCATGCTTTTGAATTTTTTTTTATTCATTTTATTAATTTTTATTTTTTTCTTCAAACATGAAATAAATTCATGTAAATTTTGTTTTATTTAATTACTTAGAATTCATATTGGCAAAAAAAAAAAAATAAACTTATAATTCTTATAGAGAATAATATATGATAATAAATATCGGTAGGAGAATTGAATTTTATTGAGTCTATTGAAAAATATAAAAATTTCAAATTATATTTTAAGCCTTGTCGGTAGAAATCCGATGGGGGATGCTAGACAAATCATAAACTTTGCTCAAACATAATTTACACTAAAATGTTTGTCAAACTCCATAAAACTCTTCAATTTATTGAAGTCTACAGTATTCATTGATATTTTGAATACACCTAAACTTTTATGGAGTTATGTAATGTCATGATTGAATACACTAGTGCTGGCAGTGGGTCGGGTCGGGTTCGTATCGTGTCATAAACTCTGTTTTACCCAAATATGCCCAACTCGAACCGTTTAATAATCGTGTCAATGATGTTTAGCCCGAAACTGACCTGTTAATGAACTAGGTAACCCATGTAACCCATTTAATAAACAGATCGTGTTATAAACCCAATTAACCTATGACATGTTTAACCTATTTACACTATAAGATTTAATAGGTATATAAGTAGGTAAATGGGTAGATAGAGGGTTAGTGACTGACACGTTTATTAAACAGGTTAATATATAGGTGATTACACGGGTTAACAGATTGACCCAAAATTCACTCGTTTATTAAATGGGTTAATATGTCATTATACGTGTTAACAAGTTGATTCAAAATCTACCCGTCTATTAAACGTATTATAACGGGTTGACCTGAAAATGACCCGAAATTTTAATCGTGCGGGTTGATTCGGATAAATTTCGTGCGGGTTTCGAGTCGTGTCAAAAATTGCCATCCTTAAATACACCTCAACTTTTAACGACTTTATAAATCTCTATAAAAGTATAGATTGAATACTCTAAAATTTTTACCAACTCTCTAAAAGTTCAAATTGAATATATTTAAATTTTTAGAGACATTTAAATTCCATAAAAGTCTCAATTGAATATACCCTTAAAAAATATCAAATAGGCTTGAATTTTAATGTGAAAACAACAATTGTATCATTTAAGAAAGTACGTAAGAGTCTTAAATATCAACGAAAAAGTAATAACTCATTTTCTCATTAACAATTTACTATTTATGTTGTATCTAACGTAGGCCTATGCACAAGCACAAATGAAGGTATATTATTAACTCATTTTCTTTCAAAAAACTCATTTATAATTTCATGCAAAAATGAAGTTATCTTAACTCATTTATAATTTTTTAATCCTTTTATTTCAATTTTGTTTTTAAAAATTTTAACCACTCCGTTCTTGTTTTACACACCTCACATTCTTAACTTCATGATATAAATCTCATCACAATGTACACACTTATGGCAAGGCCGACAATAAAAGAAAATCTTAGGAAGGAATAAAATGGAAAAAAAAAATCTCAAAGTGAAAGGCAAATAAGTAATTTCACAAAATATAATTCTCCAAAAATCCCACTCATGAATGAAAGAAAAGAAGATAATGAAATAATATTTTATCGAAAAGAAAGAAAAAATAGACAAAAATTGCCATCTTTAAACACTTAGCTGTTGTGTGTGAAGCTTATATTTTACTGTTTTCTCTGTCTCTCTCTCCTCCCCCCAAAGGCTCCGACTCGGAGTACGCCGTTGTTCTGAGATTCCCTCTCTCCTCGCTTTCACTCCGAGATCCAAAAGCCCACTTCCACTCTGCAAATACCAACACCACTTCAAGTCCCAATTTAAGCTACAAAACAAGACCACTTGCTCTCTGCTCTGAAAACCCATCACTTTCTTCTCAAAAGCATCTGCCCTTTTTTTCATTGTTTTTATTTTTATTGCAAAACGTTAGAGACTACCGCCCTCCTAGATCCTCCAAAGTTAGTTTTTTCCGCTAGACGATTACTTAGCACAACTCGCTCTTCCACTCTTTGTTCTTTAAACTCCTTGTTTCCAACTAAATTTGGTACTACCGCCTTCATTTTTCGGCCCAATCCCATACCTTTGCTCATATCAACACAAGGGCTTGCTATTTTAGTCCCAAAGAAACTCTTTCTGTATTGGCTTGCCTTGTTTTGGACTAAAAGCTCTTTGCTTTTTTGCTGGCAAATTCAGATTGGCACTGGGTTTTCAGTTTTGGATCATTGGTTGGTATTTTGAGGGATTTGATCATCTGGGTATCTGGGTTGAGTGAGATTTGGGTTAGCTTTTGGCTGCTTTTTGTGATCTGGGTCTGAGTTAAAAACTCAAGGTGTTAGATGCACCTTGTGGATTTGGATTGTTGCTTTGAAGAACTTTTGATGCTTTGTTGCTAAGATGCAGGGAAAGAAGGTAAATTCAGTCACTTCTAATATATTCCTGCAAAAATGCAAAACGTTTCTGGTGTCTTTTGATGTTTATACTCATGTGCTAATGCTTGTTCATGTTATTGGAAGAAATGGTTTTGCATGATAATTGGAATCAAAATTTTCTTACTGGTTCAGATTTTTATACTGACAGTTAATTCATGGTGGTTCTCTAATATTATTATGTGGTCCATGTTTTGTGGAATTTTCTGCTGTCTGGTGGTATTATTCCTAAATGTGGTTGGGATTGAACAGTGTGTCATGTTCATTCATCACCCTTGTGACATTTGGTTTTGTGCATTTTGCTGGCATGATAGCGTCGGGTCAGCTTTCATATTTTTATCAAGTAAATCAGTTTTTTGTTTAGTTTTCTTTTTCAGTGGTTAACATTTTATGGTTAATTCATGGACAAAAGCCGCTAGTTCTATTGCATATAACTGATATTCACAACTTTCTGCTATGCTTCTTTAACCTCTCTTGCCGTTTCACACAAGTACTTAAAGTGTTAAATCAAAATGTCGAGAGAAATTTGAAGAAAATAATTAGTGGGTTCTCACGCTGGTTTGGTGATGTTCTAATTGTGACCTACAAGATTGGCATTAGCTTTTATTATGACTGGATTGCTTTGCATTTCAGTTATGCTTGATGGGGAAATAATTTTCGGACATTCTTTCATATTCTTCTACTTGGATTTAGAAAATACGGATTACTGATTTTTTTTTTATTTCTTGTAATAATTTAATTGCATAATCACTTCACTTATGGTGTCATTGTGATGAAATGTTATGTTTTTGGTCATGCAGTCATCTGCGGATGTGGACTTCTTCACAGAATATGGCGAGGGTAGTAGGTATAAAATAGAGGAGGTAATTGGTAAAGGAAGCTATGGTGTTGTTTGCTCTGCATATGATACACATACTGGAGAAAAGGTTGCAATAAAGAAAATAAATGATATCTTTGAACATGTCTCGGATGCCACCCGTATCCTTCGTGAGATTAAACTTCTTAGGCTCCTGCGGCATCCTGACATTGTGGAGATCAAGCACATCTTGCTACCTCCATCAAGAAGGGAATTCAAAGACATATATGTTGTCTTTGAACTTATGGAATCTGATTTACACCAGGTTATTAAAGCAAATGATGATTTGACACCAGAACATTATCAGTTCTTTCTTTATCAGCTTCTTCGAGGCATGAAGTACATACACACAGGTAGTCATGTACTTTCGAATTTCTTTGGTACCCTGTTTGTATTACATTTACTAGGTATAAAATTATGGTATGTTTTCTTACCTCAAACTCAGAAAGATCATGATTAGACCGGTTCTGACTTTCTTCATATATTGGTCTTGTAGCAAATGTCTTTCACCGAGATCTAAAACCCAAAAATATCTTAGCAAATGCTGACTGCAAACTCAAGATCTGTGACTTTGGTCTAGCAAGAGTAGCTTTCAATGATACTCCTACCGCCATATTTTGGACAGTAAGTTTCTCCTTGAACAACTCGTGAGTTCATTTTCCTTATGGTATCAGGTTTGTGTGTTTTCAGAGAATTTAAGGTCTCGTTCAGGTTTTGTCATTTAATAACTCCATTTCTTCTACATGTAGGACTATGTTGCCACAAGATGGTACAGGGCCCCAGAATTGTGTGGATCTTTTTTCTCAAAGGTGCAAGAATCATTATCGCTTTCACTTTGTTGGATGCAGTTTGATTCTTTAATACTTTTCCAACTGTATTTTTGTAACATTTCATCCTTGCCCTTCATGTTGCTTCATCTCTTCTTTTCTCCAATTTTCTTAAATTTTGTGTACTGAACTTAGTGCTATGGAGATCTCAATATCTGTCCTTTTTTCCTTAACTTATTATGAGTAGATTTAGAACACTGTTCTAATCTTTTGTTGACTTATTTAGGGCTAGATCTATTAATTATTATCAGGCTTTGTAGCCTATAGGGAACTCAGCTGCTACCAAATATGCAGTAGCAAGCTTATATTGGAATCTTTTTCTTTTGTTAAAAATAAAATTTGAGTTTCGGTATGCACAAAAGTGATTTGAGTCTGTTGTTAACCATTTGCTAACATCGACATTTCCTGGGAAATAATACTTTGTCTGCATCCCTTCCTATAATGGTTTATATTCAACAGATGGTTCATTTGTTCAATAGAATATTAGGATGAATCATACCTTCACTATCTTCTATGACAACCTTAATTTAGTATTGTCTAGGAAATTGACAATTCCAACTATTAGTCAGTGGGGTTATCTCTACCTGTAATAGCATTGAATGGTAACTGTTGCAAGTTATGTCTTGCAAGTCACCCCCAATAATGGCCATCTTACACTAATATAATAAATGTGTGTTTTCTACCGTCTTCTTACTTTGCACTTTTGCAGGTGTGACTTCAGTCTGTTGATATTCTGCCTTTCTGTTTTCAGTATACGCCTGCGATAGATATATGGAGCATAGGATGCATTTTCGCAGAGCTTTTAACTGGAAAGCCTCTCTTTCCTGGAAAGAATGTTGTCCATCAATTGGATCTGATGACTGATCTATTGGGAACACCATCTGCTGAAGCAATTGCCAGGGTCAGTTTTCTGTAATAAGTTCATAATATTGACATATTTAGGATACACGTCTGTGTGCATTTTCCATTTTTAGTGCATTTTATTGTCTGAGCAACTGTTCTTTGAATTTAATTCTAAATTTTATTAAACAGGTACGCAATGAGAAGGCTCGAAGATACTTGAGCAGTATGAGAAAGAAGAAGCAAATTCCTTTCACCCAGAAATTCCCAAATGCAGACCCACTTGCGCTTCGTTTATTAGAAAGAATGTTGGCATTTGAACCAAAGGATAGACCTACTGCTGAAGAGGTAATGTTCATGTCAATTTATCATTGCTGTCCACTATGCAAATTAATGTTCTAATAGAGATATGGTTCTACTTTTTTAGGCTTATCCAAATTAATGTTCTAATAGAAATATGGTTCTGCTTCTTTTAGGCCCTTGCTGATCCCTATTTTAAGGGTTTGGCAAAGGTGGAGAGAGAACCTTCTGCTCAACCAGTTACCAAGATGGAATTTGAATTTGAGAGGCGAAGGATAACAAAGGAAGATGTAAGAGAGCTCATTTATCGTGAGACTCTTGAGTACCATCCAAAGATGTTGAAGGAGTACTTAGAAGGATCAGAGCCAACAGGCTTTATGTATCCAAGGTATGTTCCTCAGAAATTTATATGTCAGTCTAGTATAAAACATCCTACTCATAAATATTCAGTGTCTGGTAAGTTTTCTGTGTTTGGCATTAAAATAAAATAAAACTCCTGGCCACCATTGTCTTGTATTTTTGCATAACTGTTACTCTGGGTTGTGAAAAGTTGAAGAGACTCAGTTGTTCTAATACTACGTCAATTTTTTCGGAGTAGGTATGCTTAATAATTTGAATACTCAAATATGGCCTCCACAAATTCAAATAAAACCCTGACTGATGTTACTGAATACTGGTGAAGTAGATGATTTCTCTTTTGTTTACGTCATAAGGATCTAATCAAACTTTAACCCTTTTCCAAAGCTCCATAAGAACAATGTCTGTACTATCACTTCTGTAAGGATAAATTCCACAACCTTGAGCCTATGTTGTTGACAAACTTCCCACTTTAATGAATTGAACTGTCAATCCGAGGAACCATCACCTTGAGGTAAGAGAGGTATATAAGGTACAAGAACCAGAATACAAGTAAGATAAATAATTAGATGCATCTCTTACTATTCTTGAAAAATTTATATGAAATGTGGAATTATTATGTTAGTAGATACAATATTTGCAGATTCAAGGTTTTTCTCATATGATCAAGTATTTGGATTTGGAGTCTTAGCCTTTGTCAAATGATTTCTCCAATTTGCAAGCTATCTGATTGATCCTCAGAGGAGAAAGGTTTATCGTAGTTTTTAATATACTTTTTCAATACAGTGCTGTTGACCATTTCAAGAAGCAATTTGCTTATCTTGAGGAGCACTATGGAAATGGCTCAACCGTTGTTGCACCTGAAAGAACACATGCATCACTACCCAGGTATCCCTTGTAGCTGCTGTTTTCTGAGTGTCACCTGTTTTTAATACTGTGTTCTTGTCAAACTGCTCGTTATCTAATCATGAAATCGGGGGATTGACTAAAAGTCTAAAACTGTGCATCCAGGGCATGTGTTTCATATTCTGATAACACAGCACAGCATTCAACAGAAGTCACAGAAGACCTCTCAAAGTGTCACATCAAAGAAATTGAGAAGCCACAGATGGACAGGAGCTGTGGGATCTCTGCGTCAAGGCTTCCAATTCCCGTTCCTCCGACTATCCAAGGTGCAGATTTGTTTTATAATTAAATTACAACTGAAGTTGTTCGATTGTCTGCTTTTAGTCCAACTCTTTGATTTTTGAAATTCCCTGTATATTCTCTTATCCTTGAACTTTTGTTGGTTTCCTTTTCCAACTTATGCTGCTCCAATTCAAGTGGTTGTAACTAATTTGTGATGCAGGAGCTGCACGGCCCGGGAAAGTTGTGGGTTCAGTATTACGTTTTAATAACTGCGGGGCAGCAGCTGCAGCAGAGGCTCTCGACCAGCGAAGGGTGGTTAGGAATTCGCCTGTTCAACCTCAATATACTGCTCCTACCGCAGGTTCATATCCTAGAAGAAATCCACCGTGTAAAAATGAGAGGGGAGATTGTGAAGGGGTTGAAGGTTCCAATGGACTGCAGCCAAAGCCTCCTCAGTACATACCAAGGAAAGTAGCTGCTGCTCAGGGTGGACCTGGAAGTCAATGGTACTGACTCCATGGCCGATTTTTATGGTGGAATCCGGCAACCATAACCAAATGTTATATGGGGCTGTCATCCACCGCATTCTAACCAGGATTCATCCATCACTAATTGAAACTTCATCAATATAAGTGATGCAAATATCAGGTCCGTGTATCTGATATCCGCCGGAGGACATTTAGCAAATATTTGTGCTTTATATCACTAATTGAAAGTGTAAGGGGTTGTTGTATCTTGTATGATCTGTCTCCATGGTTCCCTTAGTGTCTGATTCAGATCTAAAGTTCCTTCAGTCTGTCATTTTTTTGCAAGAATAACAACCAAGTTATTTTTCGTCTTATCCTTTCCCTTCAGTCATAACATGAAAAAATCAGTGTTTTATGTATATTCAGTCCTGTATTATTTTGGACTTGAAATAATGATATGTGATTGCAACTATAGAAAATTCAGTTTGTCTTTGCGCCACGAGTCGTTGGAGGAGATGCTTGATTTTGTGTTACTGGTACATTAAAACTAGTTTTGCCTTGTCATCATGGTTGGATGCTTAGTGCTTTTACGATAGTCCAAACGAACCACCAGTGTCTTGTAGTTGTACATGAAAATGATTTGGGGCATCTTGATCTCTCGAGTGTTCGTATTTGAAAGAGTAAATACTTGCTATGGCGCTTCTTCTTCAATATTCATGTGTATATTGTACTCTGTTTTCCCAAGTATCATTATATTCCAAAATACCATGTAAGCCACATAATACTAAGATACATAATAAATTCAAACGAAAAGAATTGAAGATCGTCTAGTCAGTTTCAAACGAATTGAAATATCATCGCCGACTAATTTCATTATTCTTAGAAAGTCCGAAACTTTTCTTATTTTGTTCATCTCTCTCCTTGGAAAGATCATTGTATTTGCAACGAGATGGGGGCAAAGGCGAAGAAGGCAGTGAAAAAGCAATTGAGCAAAGCTTCTGCTCAATTATCACTGTCTACCCACAATGCTGCCGCCGCCGCTGCAAGTACCACGGCTGCCGTCGCTGCAACTGCTACCTCTACCGCTGCGGATTTCTTGGTAATGCTTAATACAAACTATACATAACTATTAACTTATATATGCATGCGTTTCTATGTTATTATTTTTAGTTTGTTATTTATTGTTTCTATATAAACTAGTTTATGAGCAAAGCCATTAGAAGGCGGTCCGGCGCGTAGCTCCCAGAAGAAAAGCCCAAGGAGGATGTTGCAGGGTTTTATACATTGGTCGGATACCTCGCGGTTTCTATGAGAAGAAAATGGAAGGTGCAGTGGAATTGTGAACATTTGCAGATGCTCTTTCCTTTCCATGTAGTATTGTAGTTAAAAACTACTGTTTTCTGACAGATTCTAATTTTGTTTTTTCCTTACGTGATCTTCAATAGACAGGAAAATGAAAGCACCCTAGGGTTGTATTCTATCATTAGAATTTAATATCTAAAAATGTTCCTTTTTTCTTTTTGGGGGCTAACGTTGCCTTCGTTGTTTTCAGGTGGTGAAAGTTGTGGCTGAAACTATGCATAATAATTTCTTGTTCGAACACCTTTTGCAAGTCTATCTGATTCCTCCACAGAATGTTCCCCCAAAAATGTAAGCAACTGATTAATTCTTTTGTTATGATATCAGAGTTTGTATGGCATCAAATGGTATTTGTTTATGGTACTCCAAATAGATTGATCCTCAAACTAGAGAAGGTAGGGTGAAGGGTCCGAAGTTTAACTATATGGTTTTTGTATTCGTACATGGCTGAATAAGTAGATAAACAGTAATTTACTACATGAAAATATTGAGTTTGATTTATAGAATGTTTATGAACAAATTACAAATTTACGTACCCACTTTTTACTGCTACAATAAA